>JAWWEU010000081.1:55148634-55205238 GCA_035583155.1 Acropternis orthonyx | reverse complement strand
GGGGTCCCTTTTCTTCTATGTATATATTTTTGTAACTGTATATAAGTGTAATATTTTATATATATATATATATATATATATATATATATATATATACTGCTTTGATTTTGCTATTCTGATTTTTTTTTTTTTTTTGTAGTTTTTTCCCTTCCCTCTTTGTTCCCTGTGTCCCAGAGGGAGGGCTGGAAGGCTTCTTGAACTGTGGGCCTGGGGACCTGGCATTTGGCCAGGTCAAACATCCACAGAAGTGCAACAGAACATACAAGCACACGAAAAGAGTTTATTTGGCAGTGATAAATAAAGTGAACAGCTACTTCAGACTGGTAATTATGTTGGACTGTAAGCCTAGGAAGGTAAAATTTTGCTTCCTACCACCATTATTCTGTTTCAGAACCACCATTTTCTTTCTCGCTTTCGCTCTTTCTAATCTCCCAAATTGTTTGGGTTTTTTTTTAATGGCACAGCTTACCTGCATGTAGTGCTTTTCATCCCAAACAATGCCAAAGTGCCATACAGACTCTGTATTGTATTAGTGAAGCTTCACAACCAATGCATGTTTCTGTATTAGCACTCGCTAGAAAAAGGACCCTGTGTACATAACAGAAAGCACGTCATGAAGAGGAGAGCATGTTTATTCACATATCATATAAATTGTTAGATCAATATATAGATCTTCACTCAGGTGAGTGAAGATTAATGTAGAACCTTCAGTACTGGCTGTATTCATTTTCCTTTTAATACTTCAAGTATTTTAATGATGTGTTAGTTAAGGTTTCATGATTTGTAGGGTAATCAGTAGATATAGGCTTCTCTAAGTTATGGAAGAAAAGAAGAAAACATAAAATATACTATAAAATCAGAAAACATGAAATGTACTAAAAAAAAGAAGAAAAATGTCATTCTGGATTTAATCTCACCATATAAATTGAGTTTTCATTTGCATTTCACTTCTTTGGGGATTTTTGATAATAGATGTCTACAACTCTCCTTCTTCTGTAAAGGGTAAAAAAAGCACAGATTTTATGATGATTGTTTTGTAAGCAAAACTAGTATTGAATACTTTTTGTTTAGCATTTAACATCCAAAACATTGTTATAACATATACATTGTAGTATTTTTAAAAGCATATGACTTTACATATAGGTAAGGCTTGCATTTTAGATGTGCTACGTATAATTTCTCATAACCATGCTCTTGATAAGTCCTCTGGGATAAAAACCAGATGAGCTTTGTGGCCATTTATTGTCTCTACAGGGGATTAAATAAAAAATCTGTGTAATAGCCTCTCCATTTCAGGGAATTTCATTTCTAACTTTGACCCTAACATTTTGGCACGGTCCAAAACAGGCTGATTATCCATCTCCATAATTACAGTATTACAAATGCAGCTCTATATCCTTGTAATGCTGTAAGACTCTTCCTTCTTTGCTTGTATCTTAAGTAACAGAACTTGTCATAGAAAATGTGCTTTGCAAGGAACCACTGAATAGACCTACCTTTCCAAAACTGGGGGGACCTAAAAGTGTAGCACCTCTGCAACTTCCATTTCAGCACATGACAAGAAATGACAGACACTGTATCTCAGTATACTCTTTGAAAGCATTTCTGGGTTCTGGGTCTGTTTATGCATCACATCTAATAGTTCTTGCATTCCTCTTGCATCTCTCCCTGTGCCACTGTGTGCTGATGAGTTTTGGTCTTTGCACGAGTAACACATTTCCACACACACACTCATTGAGACACAGGTTTAAATAGGATCTTAACAACATGCTGGAATGAATTTTCCCAAAAATGCCCATTGCTAGGCATGACTCTGAGCTCCTTTTCAATGGCAATAGCCTTACTGACACAAACTCAAGGTCAGGCAGTCAGCATTGTTTCCTCGTCCCTCATAAGAAGTAATGCCCAGCAGTATAAAATTGTATTCCTTGTCACAAGTGTGACAAGAATGGACCTGCTCACTGTACTGTTCTCTGCGTCATGTTGTGATTATTTGCTCAAAACTCTGGTGACTTTTGCAAGGGTTGGAAGGTGCTCTACCATGGCACAATGGCAGCCATCACCATCGTCCTGCCTGGAAATTGCTTGCAGTTTAGAAAAGCTTTTCTTTTAATTTAGTACATATGTGAAATAAATTACACTATGGAATGGTGCTGTCAAATATTTGTTTAGTATCTCAATACTTGAACTCGCTTGCGAATCAGATAAAATTAGTTTTGAATTCTTTTATACTGACATCATTTTCCTAACTTACAAATTCCCTCTCAGGCAGAGCAGTAACAAATGTTTGCATTGGCCTGTTGTGAATAGCAGCGATGTTTAGGAATTTTAATGTACAGTTTAGTGTTTTCATAATGTTACTGTGAATCAGCGCTTAATTTTAGCCGGAGACAACTTTGTCCTTAAACAACTTACTTCGTGTATTTTTCTATTTTCTAATTCAGCCTGAGTGTTAATGTTGGCTCCTTTTAGATGATTTGCATGGAGTTTCAAAGGCATAGGATTTCCCAAGACATTACTAAGCAGCAACAGTGGCTGCAAAGCCAAGTGTGTATTGCTGGGTCAACAAGATTGGCTTTTAATAATCAAATAGAAAACATAATTGAAAATAATGACTAGTATTTTGAGAATTGTTTTACTCTGTGTGTTACTGTGCCAAGGTCTTTCCACATAATCTTGCTGATTATCTCTCATAAAAATAGCACATTAACTTGTAAAATTTTTGAAAATAAGATCTGCTCTAAAGAGTGTTGAAGTCAATGTAGCTAGTTTTAAAATAACTTTTCTTCTGTGATATTTTCTTCGTACAGGATGATAAGTTGCTGTCTTATACTTTAAGCGCTTACCTGAAAAAATTCTACAGAATTAACTTAACAATGTACTATACAGAAGTAGTATTGTATTTGGATTCATTTTGTATTGCTAAAGGTTGTCCAAAATCCAAAAATTAAACACAGACAAAAATGAATCTACATGGTTTTGCTGAATTTGCTTGCTTAAACGTAGTAACCCTTGAAAACATAAGTACTCCAATAGCATTGCATTCCTACCGTGTATTTACCTTTTTTCTTTGTGTTTTGCATGACAGAATTTTATCGCTGTCAGTTTTCAGTCAAAGAATAGAACATCTTTGAATAAGCTTTACATGACTGATGTTAAAAAAAAAAATAAAGAAAGAAAATTGTATGTGATACGACGGGGAATGATTCATTCTGAGTCTCCAGTTTTTCAGGTTTCTGGTTGGATTTTGTTCCTTAAGGTTTTGTCTGTGTGGCTGCGTTACTGATGCCTACATCTCCAGTGAGGGATCACCAGAATAGGCAGGTTCTTGGGACCACTGGAATGTTGCTGAAGCCATTAGTGGTGAACAGTAGAAACACAGGAAGGTAAAAACATCTCTGCTCCTTGTCTGCCTGGAGAGAAAGAGAACCTAACTTCTCTGTATGTATGCTGTCAAGGGTAAAACTTGAACAATTAGGTTAATCGGGGATCTAGGGAAAAAGGTTTACTTTCCTAAGTGTGTCATTTTTTAGAAAGAGGCATCACATCAAGTCAGTAGTTCTAGTAGTTATTTCACTCTTTGATGATCAGAAGTCCTAACTGTGCTTTTATGAGGACTGCTTCTGTTTAAATGAGCCATACCAGCTTTTTACCAGAAGTTATAATTGAAACAGAAATTAGATACGACCATAAGCAGCCTAACCTGGTAACAGAGTCTAGCTTTTGTGGGGCCATTTACATCTGTGATTATATAGAACAGTCTGTTACGGGATTATCCAAGAACAGTGTGAGTTCAGGCTGGAGAAACCCCAAATAGTACTTTTGTACTCAGAATTTCTCAGTCACAACCAAGCATGTAGCTTTTTTCTTACTCGTAACCAGACCATAGAAAATATTGCTTCCACCGTTTACAGTGAAGAAGGCCAAATAAAAAAGGCTGAGGAACTGAGGATCTGAAACTGTGGTGTGTGGATGGGCTGCAGAGCTTTTTCTTGTGGTTCGTTGAAAAAAACACAACATATAAGAACTGTAACACTGTAGGTTAAGCCACTGGTACCAGAAGGGAACTGGGTCTGCAAGGAGATATTTTCCTTACAAAGTGGTCTACTGACTGGAAATCTGGAGCACCATCAGGGTTCAACTAATTGAGCCAGACAGCTTGTTAGACTGTCTTATAAAATCTGGATGTCTGGCTAGATAGCTTTTGGCACTTTGAAGAATAGAAAGGCAGATTTATGAACTGGACAAATGAGCGTTACAGTCAGGAATTTTTCTAACAGTTTGGCTGTATCTCTGAGAGACCCTTTGATTCTCAAAAAGGTGCTGCTTCAAAGGCCATTTTCTGCCAGCTCCTAAATGTACCATTCAGCCTTGGATATTACTGCTGATTTTAAGCACCTTATCTTCCTGTGCAGTTCCCAAAAGAAGCAGCGTAAGTTCAGAGCCCATTTTATTCTCTTTTACTCAGTAACATGAAAACTTCAAAATAGCAAGAAGGTTCAGGAAAGAGACAAGGTGTGGTGTTGACATGCAGAAAGAGCTTGATGCACTTCTGGAAAAGGGGAACCTGAATCTAGCGATGCTGAGACATTTACCTGCCTCATGACACACATGTCATCACAGCAGGCACGCATCTCTGTGATACACCCGCAGAAACCTTGTGCTAGGTCCAGGTTGGGCAGGAATTGCTCAACCCCTTCCATGGCTCACTCCCAGCAGCTGAGCCCTAACTCACTGTGCCCTGAGCTACACTGCGGATCAGCCTCCTCGTGCTCGCCCCCAGCAGACAGCCAGCAACAGCACTGCCAAGGTTTCTGCATTTGTTTCTGCCTTTGTTGGCGTTGAATGCCATTCCAGCTGAAATTATCCACTGCAGAAACTGAAACATTGTGGGCAGTGGAATACACAAAATCAGAATTTCTTGGGGAACCCCCAGCTTTATAATTGTAAATAGCTGTTTGTCTTCTTGTTATGCTATTTCCTTTATGGATTCCACAATTTCTGATTCCTGAGCTTTGTAGCAGCTCAGAGTGGAATAGATGAGTTCGTGCCTGGAAGTGATTGAAAAATATGGTAGCAGCTGCACAGAGAGGGGTATTGCATGTCATGGGGAATGTCCAGTCTGACCTGCGTGCCAGACACCTTGTCTACACAAACAAAAAGAAACAACTGACAACTGGGAACACTGTTGCACTTTGGTAATTTTTTCTGATGCTGCTGCTTCTTCTCCTAACAAAACAAAATAGGAAATACAAAGGTGATGAGCGTCAGACACTGTTTCATCCATCACAAGGATCTGGTCAACTTCGAAGAAGCTTTTTTACTTAAGCTAAGCTATTACTGAGACATCATTAAGGCTGCTAAAAACAAAGTTAAGCAAAGTGGGGGAAACCAAATACCTCTCAGACCCAAGGGGGAGATGATGCTGTGCCTTATCATGTTCCCTTCTCATCCCTGGGAACCTGAGGTCAAGCAATGCTCACCTCTTGCCGATGTTGTCACACTACCACTCATTGGTGTCCTTATCTGCTCTCTGTGGTCACAAAAGGACATGTGCCTGGGGGACCAGCCCTAGAAATGAGGCAGAAGAGTGCATTGGTTTCAGAGCCAGACTCAGAGCCCATCCCCATTTGGGAAGTGAGAAAGGAGGAAGCATGACAACCACAAAATTCCTCTATTCCCTCTTTCAATCGCCACTCTGCCCCCGTTTTCAGGATGTATGCTGCTGTTTTGCAGGCAGTAGATTTTAGCAGTCAGTCCTAAAAAATCCTGCACTCAGATTTAAGGTAAGACTAGAAAAGGAAGTAAATCTATGGAGAAAGCTCAGACTGATTTTTGGCAAATCTTATGTTTGATCTTTGTTGCAGTACTAAGTGTTCCAAAATGATACGTGATGAGAGTGGCTTAAAAATAATCAATTTGGAGTTCCTTTTTATTTGCCTTCTGGCTTAAAAATAATCAATTTGAGGTTCCTTTTATTTGCCTTTGGTTTCTTGGCCTTCAGGGTATGCTCAGATAATGTTTTCTCAGAAACCATGTATGTTAGAAAGCTGCTTTCTCTTTTCCAAATAAAAAGTACTATTTCTCAGGTCAAGCCCTAGCCCTATGCTAAGGCTTCACGTACTGAATAGCATAAAATGTGCAATAAGCTTCCTACAGATGAAATCCTTCATCTTATTCCCCTCATATTTTGTTTCATTTGTCCAGGGTAGGACAGAAAAAGAAGAAAGTGGACAAGTTAATATGAATAAAAACATGAGAACATAGAGTTAGGGAAGGAGGGGCATCAACTTAGATGAAACAGAAAAGAGAAACGAAAGCAAGGGTGGAAAGCAAGATGAAGCAGGAAGATAGAAATATTCACCATGGGAAAGATTTAGGAGGAAAAAGCAAAGCAAAAAAAGAGCAAATATAATTCTGCATATACCTGTCCTTTAGTGTGGCAGCTGCTTTGGGGCTCTGGAATCTATCAGGACTATAAATAGCTATGTGTCTGTCATCAATTATTTGAAGTTGTGCCAATATTTACCCAAGGATTAGCCCTGCCAAAGCAAATGGGCAGCAGCAGGTGGACCTGACTTGTAGAAGATTTGAAGGAGACTGCAGAAGATTTGAAGAAAAAAAAAATCAGCAAAAGACACCTGAAATCTGGGTATTTCTTCAAAGCAGAAGGTTGTTCTCTATTTTAGAATTTCTTCCCTTTTTACTCTTCCATATATTTTTCTAGTGTCTCCTGTAGTCTTCCTATCTCTTTCGTTTGATGTAGAACTGTCCTCATTGCTCACTCTTTTATTAAACTCTTTTATGTTTCTCTCTCTGCCCCAAAATTTTGAAATGTCCTACTTAATGTACATTGAACTGCATCCCATGTCCTTTTAAACATGCCAGTGAATTTGCAAGATTCCTGTAACATTCTCTCTCTATAACCATCTGCTCTTACAGCTTGTGAAATAGATGTGTCATGTTTAGTCCCTGCTTAGCCACTCCATATATCCTGTGTCCCTATGGAACAAAGAGTAATTAATTTGTTATCTAGTTCGGGAGGTTGGATTTAGCTTTGTTGTAGTTGGTGAGCCATGTTTAATCTCATGTAAAAGTCAGCATTTTTTTTTCTTCCCCCAGATTTCAAATGCAAAGACAAAATGAAAATTGTACAGTCTACCTGAATAGAAGTGTTCTCACTGAGTCCTGAGTACATAACCAGAGAAGTCTAAGGATAACCAAAGAAGCACTGATTCTGTGACTTGGATGGGAAGCTGCCATTGCTATTGTGGTACAGCTCTGACCAGTGAAAGAAGGTTGAAACGCTGCAAAAATAAGCTTATTTTTGTTGCAACAGAGGCACAGAATATTCATACTTGCATTCACATGCAAAGCCCTCACCCTGGTCACTCATCTCACCTTCCCTAAGACTGCTTGGCTTAGTAGTAAGTACTGGCTGCGCTCCACAAGGGCAACAAATACACCAAAAGAGACCAAAAAATATCAGACAGATAAAGAGAAAAGATGGATGGATAAATATGATATGACTAAAGATGAAACCAGACTGAGACAGAACTTACTTTGGGCAATATGTATTGGTCAGTAATTCATTGCTGAATTAAAATTGACTTTTCATAAAGTAACTTGGTCAGCAATACCTCAGCTACTGAAATTAGATACTATTTATTGTATAATTAAATACTAGTGTATTTACTCAAAGATTTTATTACATAAGTTGATATTTAAACTTCCTATTCAATAACCCTTTTTTGGCAAATATTGAACTTTAAATCTAACTTAATTTCATTCTTAAGAGTGTCTTTTTCATACATTTACTGAAACATATCTCATGCACACGAGGCACAAAATAAAAATGCCTAAGTTCTCCAAGTGGGAAGGCTTTAGCCACACATATAATTTTGGTGGTATCAGCACATGATGAGGTGTGCAACATTAGATTCACTTTGAAATCACCTATTGCCAGGTCCTGAGTTGCAAAAACAAAGAATAAAGGAAAATATTTCTCCTTTTTTCTCTCCCTTTCCCCTGCTCATACACCCATGCGTGTGTGCATGCACGTACACACAAAAAGCTTCTGTTTTGGTTCCCTTCTCCCAGCTTCTTTGTACAGTTACAAATTGCAGATGTTCCAAACTTCAAGGCACGGTTCAGTTTTGTTTGCAAATTAAATATATGATTTATACGTTGAAAAAATTTGTCATCTCCTCAATAGCAATATTCAACCCCTGGACTGGCCTAAGAATACAGAGTTATTATAAAATTCCTTCTGCTTGTGGAGCTAAAATGATCAATTCTTTGAGGACACACAGTGTTGATTTATTTTTATTTTTTTTTACCAAATGAAGGAGAATACATCTTTTCTTTCTTTAAATAAATATTTTAATATCAAAAATATCCTGGCTACTTCCACTGCTAAAAGTGCATGTTTTGGTGTCAGTTTAAATTTAAAGTAACAACATATTTATATTTCAGGGGTTTTTTTTTTAAGCTAATAATAATCCACTACTATTTTCGTAGTGGGTAATAAAAATCAGTGGTTGCAATGTTAGTAGCCTGGCATTCGTGGACACACCAATTACAATTCCTCATGGTATTCAACTCAAAGCCATTTGCAAGAGCTGAGCAGTTCGAGGAGCTGACATTAACTCATAGATTGTTAAGACTAGATTTTGGTACAAAAATTATGTTGTTTGCCCAACCACTGTTGCCATTATGGCTTGTAGGGTTTGCTTGAGCAGTTGTGAAATTGTTTTAATTGTTTTAGCCAGCTCCTGACAACTGGACTTACTGCAAGGATGGAAAAATAGTGAACTTTAGATGTTGTGGATGGTACTTGGCAGGCAGTGTGAATATGGTTTGAGTGCTGTGTATCCATTTTCCTTGACACAAACGGAAGTGTGCATGGAAAGGGAGAAGATGCAAGATGCTGTTCCCAAGGTGTAACCCAACCATTGTAAAACTGATGGCAGGGAGGTCTGCTGTTGTAATTTCCTTAGGTATTTGATACGCCCAACCATACCCACACCCCACTGCTCCACACTCCCACACACACCACCAGAAGAGCTAGGTGTCAGCATGAGACTCAGAAGCTGAAAAGTTGGAGGAAAGATGCAAAAACATGCAGAAGAGATTGAAAGGAATCTGATGAACATATTTTCTGAAAAGATGGAGGTGGGGGAATTGAGAAAACATTAATTAGGCTTCCCCTAATTAGGCCTAAGAGCTAAAGAGCTTGATAATTTTCTTTCTGTCCTTTTCTCCACGCTTCAGTGCCCCAAACTCCCATGGTAGCTTGGTACCATCTGCATCTGCATGAGCTTTTCTGATCTGCTCTCACGATCTTTCCATATCACTCAGAAGCTTTACACTCCCAGATGCTCAGTTCCACTTTCCTCAAGGATTTGCACATCATGGAGAGATGGGAAAGAGACCATATGTGAAAGCTACGTGTGCTACCTGGTGGAAGATGGGGAGTCTGAAAGACTCTTTCCCTCCCAAATATGAATGAGCATCTATATCAAGAAAGACTCAAAGCTTTTTCAGTATTTGCCATTCTCCCTTACGTTATTGTCTTACCAGAAAGTTATAGTGACATGAGTAATGACATGCTTGACTTGTGCCAGGAGGGAAGACATTTCAAATACTGATATGAACAATCATGCTTCCAACTCCTTCTACTCAGTTCTGCTGATTCAGGAAACATGACAGCTTTATCCTAACTGCTACAGCATGTTTGAGCAATGGCATTTCCCCCAAGTGGAATTAGGAAAACACAGCACTTTAGAGTTTACTTAAACTCTACTTAGACTCTTAAATGCTACTTTAAATTACCACTGTTCAAGTGCAAACACTATCACAAGTTCTTGCATAAAGTTTGCAAACTGCAAAGCATCCAAGCCAAAACCCAATTACATTTCATGACTGTACCATGTCTGGTTACTGAGGCAGCATGCCATAAAACCCTTTTGCTTCAGGAGAGCCCTGTGCTCCCTTCGGCTTAGCTGTTCCTTCCACTATGAACCCGAAATCCAGGCACTGAGGTGAAGAACTTTCTCAGTTGCCTTTGCTTAAAATAGCACTTGGTCACATCCCCAGCAGCCGAGAACCCGTAGGGTGGACCAGAGACACAGGTTGAGCCACATGAGCGTGCAATAAATAGATTATAGTTGAACCAGTTGGTACTGTAAAAGGCTGAGGTTTAGGTGGGCTGTAGTTAAGAGGTCTGCTGTTTAAATGACTAAAAATAGACTGGTAACCCACTCCCAGGAGGCACAAAGAATGTCAAGTTAGCTTAGTCAACATATAAATTTTTGACATTTTAGCATTTGACCATGCAGGTTTTGAACACCATTTGGACTTTGTGTCAGACCCATGGTTCCATGACATAACACCCACTCCCTGTGCCACATACAGCACTAGAGGGCAGAGCTCACACCTAATCAGAAATTAGGGTGCCTTAAGATCCAGGGAACATAGGTTAGAATGGAGTTAAACAAATTTTTAGGAAATAGCTGGAGAAGGAGTCTGAGACACAAAAGTCAAAATATTAGGTGATTGGTAAAATGAATGACAAATTAATTGTATGCTGGAATCATGACAAATGCAACAACCATGGCCTTGTATGTTTCCCACAGCCCTGTCTGGGAGCATTTGCAGCTCTAAGAGACACCATTTTCAGTTTTCTGCACACCTCCTGCACCTGAATCTGCAAGGGTCTGCTTGCAAATGGAAGGACTAGACATGTCCCTTTGAAAAACCAAGCACAATTCTGCTGTGAGAAGGCAACTCCATGCCATGTGGCATGTGCCATAGGGGTGGCACCTTATAAATTTGCTGAGGCCAAATTCTTCCTGTCAGTGACCCTGTAGTATTCCCAGGTCTTCATGCCGTGGGACTCACGGATGATTGAAGGGACGCAAAGGGGGAGTGGATGGAGAAGGTGTGAGGTTCTGTGACAAAAGCTGCAGTTGAGCTGTTGCTGGTTCATCCTCATTGTGTCAGGGTGATGCAGTGTGGCACCCTGCTGATGCACCTATGGGTGCTGGTGAGGGCACTGTGCTTTGGAGGAGACTCCCAGCACCAGGGGGACCCCAGAAAGAGACTGTTTTTATTCTGGTTGTTGCCCTGGAACTGTGAGATGAGTTACATCCCATGTGGCTTGCTCATGCCATGCCATGTATCCACAGTGGGAGGCATTCAGCAGCTACAGACCAGGTAGATGCAGGTAGCCTTGAGTTTAACTGCTCTCTCTTGTCTAACTGAAGACCATGGCTGGTGAAGGTTAGAGGGTGTGAGAAATAGAGGGTGAAATAGTGAAATGGGAGTGGTTTGTCTGCAGGCTGAAGATGGAAATCTAGGTAAAGTGTTAGATTCTGTCTCTATCCATACTTTTACAGATGCCCACAGAGACCAAAGAGAAACTGTTTGGGTAAACGTTTTTACACTGCTACATAATTTTCACCCATTAAACTGCTGCAAGGCTTTAAAAAAAAAAAAAAGAAAGTAAAAATTATCACACTTCTTCCAGCAAAATAACACCAACCAAGGGCAGCCAGATGTTTAGTTTACCTCCATTTATCAGTAAAAAAAAAAAAAAAAGAAACAGTTTTGTATATCACTAATATTGCAGCCAGTGTTTTATGGCCAGATATCTTCATTCTTTTGTTGAGACTGCTCAGTCTCCAAGAAATGAAGTGTGATTTTTACGGTTTGCACGGCAATGATTTATGTGAAGTTCATGGCCTGTCACATGACAACACCTGACCCCACATAACATGATGTAAGTGCAAGAATCACACTCTTTCTCAGGGTCAGCACCACCATGAGACAGGTCTCTGTGTTCAACCCACCACCCACAAAGTGAGGCATATGCCTGCTACCCTTTTTTCTTTTTTTTTTTTTTTCAGCTGCCTGAATTACTTGCAGGTAGTTCTACATGTTTCTACTTTTTCATTTAATTAGGTGCAAACACTCTGTATAAATAAAATAAAAAGCTCCCTGCAGCTAGTAGTAGACTGTTACAGATTGCCAGACACTGAAAAATGTTTGTCTGTTACTGTTGTTTAATAGTTCATGTTTTATAAACAAAGAATTCTTTCTCTCCCTCTTTTTTCTCTCACTTTTCCAGTTGGCTTTTGGGGTTTAGAAGCTCGGATACAGCTGCAGAATAAGTTTGGATCCCAGTATACAGTAGGTGTACTATCTGTGAATACAATAGGTGCACAGTATTACCAAGGTTTCCTGCCTGCCTTTCAGTCACACAGACTCCATATCCTTTAGGAGATGTCAGTCATTGCAGTGCTTGTATGTAAATGCTGTATCATCTATTAGGTATTTCAGATCCCTTTACATGGTCCTTGAGAAGCCAAGCCATAATTCTTTATTTCCTGTTTCCAGCAGCAGCACAGGTCGTAGACTTCAGGAAAGCAGCCATCCCCTGTTATAATGATATGCTACTACTAAAGTATCTATCAAGAAACTCATGTTGATTTACTAAAAGCATATCAGAATGGTGTGTAAAGTTGGTTATCTGCATTTCTGCGTGAAGAGAGAGAGGCTGAAGAGATTGTGCAGACTTAGAATTTGATGTGTTACTACTACTTTGCACAACCCAAAGCCTTTTGGTTTTCACTGCTCTCACCATTCTATCTATGGACAGCCATTGCCAGCATGACTGACCTGTAGGAAATCAGTTATTTAATGACATTTTTTTATATCAACTGGTATGTGAAAGTTTGGATATGATAACTCATACCTGAGCACAGATGGATCAACACAAATAGCTATGAAATTATCCAGTAGTGCCATCAGTTTATGTAGGCACTGCAGCTGAGTGTAGGGCACATAGCAAGCTACATGCCTCAGGTATTTCTGTATTTATCTCCTTTCAACTTCATCTGGAGATAGTACTTCAGAACTTCCAGGCTATATTATAAATTCTGACAATCATGCTGGTTAGAGCAGTTTAGTCACCACCTTGCCCATGTATTAATGTGGATCTCTTTCCTAAAAACCCAAATAATTAGAGTTTAGGATGATAAGTAAATCTAAAGCCTGTATTCAATTTAAATTCAGTTCTTCAAGCTCAGTTATGCAGACTGTCAACATCTGAAGCTATTGCATTATGCAGAGAAACATATTAATCAGAATCTCATGCTTTAGTGACAGAAAAGATCTTTTTCTGAACAGAAATTTTATTTCTATTGTGCTTTATTCTGATACGAAAAGTGACCTTTCCTATGACTTTCCAGCATTTTTCAAAGATCAGTTTCTTTACCAGCTGCAGCACTTTAACAAATCTGCCAACAGCTTGGCTTGAGGTAGCAAATGGTTCTGAGTGTCTATTTGCTCAAGACCTTAGGATCCTAGAACCTTATTTTGGAAAGGCTTAAGATCATGTGTTAGAATTTGCAGAATTGGAGCCTTTACATCTATAATGTTTATAGTATATAAATTTTCAATGGCAGAAAGCAAATATTCCTAGCAGTGGATCTGTTCCTGTTTTCAAACGTGTCTTTGTTTACTTGCATTTTTTGAGACATTTTATTTAGTACTAAAAAAGTCACTCTAACGTGAATGACATATTCCAGATGTAAATGTATACTGATGCTCTCCAGGTACTAGATGTCCAAGCCATTATTGGGTGCTTCATGACACACAAGTGTTTTGTGTGTGTATGTCTATGTACTTACTTTATAACCCAGTGCCTCCACATGTTTTTTTCCCTAAATAAAAGTTCACACATACTGAAGTGCTGTATCACAAAATATTCCCATTGTCACCTTCACTACTCCCAAGGAAGGCATAACCTATCAATTACGTAAAGCTGCACATACAATTAATTTCTTCTTTGTCATAATACATTGTATGTCATACACAAAGTAGCCTGATTGATGTGTTACTACAGTGCTATGAATTCCAGAGGTTCTGAGCAAAAAGTTGCACCTCTTTCTGAGCAAGAGGTTATTTCCGTTTCTAACCATCTTAACTACCAGACCTCATTTGGAGATTTTGGTTCCAAGAAGTAGGATTTGGTTCCAAAAGCAGGATTTTTTTTCTTGGTTAATGTTGATTTCAATGCAAAACAATGCATATCATATAACTATAAAACCTACTCTGCTCAGCTTCATGTAAATCTTCCAAAATACACTAGGAACAGGAATTTTTGCTGATAGAAATATTAGACTGGAAGGACAACTGTTTGGCAGTAAAGTACTTTCCTTCCAGGAATTAATAACTGGTAAGTCTCCTTACCTTTCCACACTTACAGACTTACTTTACCGTTGAGATGGGATGGCAAGAAGAAGCCAGGTCATTCTGTGCACTGTTTCTGCTTCAAAAAGGAACAGATCTTGTGGTCTGTTGCAATTCTTTAAAATCAGTAAGATGTTCTACTCCAGAACACAAGCTGAGATTTTCCAAGACAGGAGCCAGAGTGGCAACATGCCTTTACATATATAAACAAAATGAAATGAGCCAATTATAGCAAAGCTAATCCAACAGACCTTTGGAATTTCAAACGGAAATCCGGAAGATACTATTCTTTCCTTCAACTGCTCTGGTGAAACTCATGAGGACAGCAAAGGGCCAACAAAGTCATCATCCCTATGACAAATGTCAAGAAAACCTGGAGCTATTGCTGTGGTTGTGTTAGGTCTCTGTTAATGTCTGTGTGTCTTGGCATAATTGCTTACTCAGTTTCATGGAATGTCCTTGCTGCCTCACTGAAAGTGTGTAGATTCAACATATTCTCGTATTTTTGTGTCCACTAATTTTTAGAATAGGGGTAGGTAGAGGGTTAAACCTGCATTTTATGCCATTAGCTAAGCCACCAGCAAGTTTCCCTCTGTGTCATGTTGTATGTTAATTCCTGTTGTACAGAGCATAGGGCTTCCGTTAGAATGAAATGCACTTTCATAATTCTGTTATGTCAACCACCCTATGTTAAGGACGACGTGAGCAAGAAACTTCCCATCCTTTGAAGTTTGGAGGTATTCCTTACAAGTGAGGCCAGCAAGGCAATGCAAGAATAAACAGCTGCCATCCCTATTCTCTAGATAAACAGAAAATTCAAAGCCTATATGCAAGCTTTCAGCATGTACATTCAGGTGCCAGATATTGGTATAAAGAGGAGGAAGACTTCTTGAAAAGTCAACAAGATGAGAGCATTATCTGCTCAAATTCACCAAATGTGTAGGTATTTTTAAAGCTCCTAGTACTAGGGTGTTACTTGCTTCCTTGAATATAATATACAGGAGTTCCTGAGCTAGAGTCATGTCAGTCAGACAGAAACCAGCATTGGGCAGGTTCATCACTCTCAGAAGATGCCTGCAACTGCCTACCGGCACCCTTGCCTTGTAGGACACCAGGGCCTCTGTCAGTGAGGAGGATCAGGCACTTACTTCTGTTCCTGGTGGCTCAGAGCTTCTAGCCAGACTGAGCATTTTTGCTCAGATTCAAATTTCTAAGGGAAAAAATTTTAAGAAGCTGAAGTAAAAGCAAAATAGAATGGGAATATGAAAACATTTCTCAGCCCTGCTGAGTTCCAACAGCAACACAAAACTATTCCGTTTATATATTTAGTGAAATAAATCCTGGCATCACCACCAGTATGTTTCCTCTTATTGTGGGGGTTTCTTTTGAATTGTGTTGGGACAAATATAAGACGAATAAGAATAAGGGACAGATGTCAGTGCTGTAAGTGCTAGTGGGAATTGGAAACTCCCTTCATCAGCTGCCTTCAGAATGTTCTAACCTGACCAGCACCATTCCTCTGGACCAGGAGTGCTGAGGGACACCAGCTGACAGACCCCCCTCTTCGATCTTCAGTTCCTCATGCCCGTCCTGAAGCTGGAAGCTGAAAGAGCAGGATTAACCCAACCCGATGCTGATCTTCAGGGCATCTGACACTTTTCCTCAGCCCTTACCTGAAGACCATCACTCTTGCTGCAGCAGCCACTGACTTCAGCAAGGCACTGCTGGCTGATTTCATGTTCGAAGAGGAAAATACGCCCCACGCCTGCACCCATCCCTCTGGAGATGCACAGCTGAGCCCTCAAAGTCACCACATGCCAGCATCGGCTATCTAGCTACCCTTATTTCTTCTGCTCGTCGCTTGTCCTTCCCCCCACCCCCCTCTTCTCTCCCTCCTGGCTTTTACATTTCTTCCACCGTGATCCATTAGGTATTTACCGGCAGGATAACGCGACTTCTCACACCGACTCTCTGTGCGCTGCCCTGCAGACGGGGCTGGATAAAGCCTCTCCTCAGCCCCAGCTGGCTGGACATCTCCCCCCCACCTTCCCCTCCCCTTCACACCAGCCAAGCCAAGGATTCCTCTCTCCCTCCCTCTTTCTTTTTCCA
The DNA here is from genome assembly GCA_035583155.1 of Acropternis orthonyx. NCBI lineage: Eukaryota > Metazoa > Chordata > Aves > Passeriformes > Rhinocryptidae > Acropternis > Acropternis orthonyx. Next base: position 55,188,873 of record JAWWEU010000081.1, on the reverse strand, counting down.
CCCCTCCCGCCTTCAGTGCAAACCCAAGACGCAGGATCCTGCCGAGGGAAAGTGCTCCTTGAAATCACCACCGCAGACCCCGCTGCGAAAGCGCAGAGGAGGAGAGAGAAAAAGCCTCGGCAGCCAACCTCCTGCGGCTGAGGGCTTTGCGAACAGGGCAATGGCTCCAGGCTCTCAGAGATTCCCTCTCACCTTTCTCCGGGGTCTGGGATCTGTCTTCTTCCTCCTTCAGATCATCTCTGTTCAGGCTGATGGTGAGTCTCCCATGCAGTTTGGGCTGGGTTGCTATGGCTGGAATAAGAGCTCTATGCTGAAATGTGTTATTTTAAAACGAAAAAAAAAAAAAAAACCCAACCTTTTTTTTTTTTTTTTTTTTTTAAATAAGGAGCTTAAATACACGCCCCAGTTTGGGTTAGGAAATTTCTGATTTGGAAGTTTTTGAGACTCTACAAATACCCTGGAGTTAAGCAGAGAAAGGAAATAAGATCCCAGAAGGGTAAGATTATTTTATTACAACAAAATGACAGGATAGTGAACTTTTCCAGAGGAAGTAAGAATAATAAAACAAAGCCAGAACATGACTAAGAAGACTCAGCTATATTTCAGGAGACCTCTTTTCTCCAAAGAACTTCCCCATCTGCCCACTTCAGATGCCCCGCAGTGTCAATTTGTGCGGGCAGATTCTTGGGGAAGGGAAGGCTTGAAGAAGGGTGAGACTTTAATAACCTTTTCTGTTCAGTGCCACACACGCCGAAGATGACTGCTCACCTTTCTGCAGAGGAGTCTCAGCTACACTTCACTGCTGAGGGAGTGATCAGGACATGAATTTGGCTGAAGCAGCAGCTACCAGTTACTCTGAAATGGGACCTTTTTACTCACGGATGGTAATCCTGAATAGCTGCATCTGTCGAAAGTTTCCAGTAGCCTATTGCCCTTTTCATGATTCAGCCTGTGATAATGATGACCACCTTGCCTTAGCAAAAACACGACTTATTTTTGAAACCGTGTCTTTTCCTGGGAGAGCAATGCTGAGTGGTCACATTTTTCCACTTTCACAGCTGCGATACATTTGTGCCTGATCTCAGGATTTTTGTATTTCAGTACACTAATCCTTTACTATTGATGTTTGCTGCATTATTGCAGAGAACAGATCTTAAACATTATAGGGCAATAAAAACCTGTACTTGTTTGTTCTCAGAGTATTTTTCCTGTTTAACTTAAATTTATTTCAGCTGGTGACAAAGTGTGGCAAAGGAAAGGGAGAAAATTAATCATGCTTATATGTTTCTACTGTTTTGTGTAAAATACCATTTATATAACAGAAGCCTGTCTTGTGAATTTGAAGAAAATTACTTTTCACTAAGCAATTAAATTAAAAAATAAATATGTCTAGCAACTGCATTGTGTTGCAATAGGCAAAACTGTGATTCTGTTTTTAGGATATACTCCTTCCCTAGCAAAATGCCTCTGAAATGAGGGGAGAGGGGAAGTGCATATCCCTGAAAAAGAGTTCGCCACAGAACTTCAGGACAGGAATAATAATTTCCCTCCTCCTAAGAATGCTTCACCTGAAGTAGTCCTTGGTTTTTCAGGAACACCTTCTAATTTATTATTTCTATAGCGTTAATTGCATCATCTTGATTCCTAAACTGGGGATCCCTAAAAGAGAAAGGAAAAAAATCGTTGGAGATCATTTTAAGGCAGAGTTCATGAGAGATTTCAATGGTCATTCAACAGTTTGTCAAATTTACTTCACACATGGTAAAGCATTTATAAGAATTAAAGGGTAGAATATCTGAAGTGCATTACAGTTGTCGCACATTATTATAATACTGTAGTTTCCATTTATATTTAAATTCTAAATAGCACTGTGAAAAATGTGTAAGTCTGCTATTAACTTGATCTTCAGTAGGTTCTCCTAGTATTAATATTCAAGCAAACAGCTATAACACAGTCCTGTGAGCCACCTGGGTTATTATACATTAAAACAGAAGAGAGTACTGTATGTGAACTTTAAAATTTACCCCTATGTATTTAAGAAGATCTGCGAGCATGAAACAGGATTAATACTTTCTTTTATGACAGATTCTGGCCTGACCCAGAGAGAAACCACCTTCTCATTTGTTAAGTTGTAGGTGAAAATACAATTGTGCTACTGTCTAATACATGCGAATGTCACTTACGTGCCAAAGGACCATTCTGGTGACAATGTGTGCTTGTGTATTTGTTATTTTTAAAAAGTAATGGACTGTTTTGCAAACCACTGAAGGGATTTTGAATTTACCTCGTAAAAAAATTGTGACATTCAGACTGGCCCCTGTTACAGTCAAACCTCTGAAACTGGTTACAATATATTTCCCTAAGGAAGACTGTCGCTTTATTATTTCACACAAAATAATGACAGAGAGTAAGCAATAAAACTGGAGGCCATTGAGATCTGGTGAAGGTGCAAAGCCTCAATGCTTAATTGATCTCTCTTGACCACTATTTACCATGGCACGTATTGCTGTAGCGTCGATAGGCTCCAGAAAGACCGAGGTGAAGGCTGAAATAAAATATAGCTTTGTTTTGCTTTGCAGCTTTTCTTTTTACAATTGAGATGTGCTTGCTCATAGCTGTTCAGGTCCAGGTGAGATGGGCAGAAGGCTCCCCAAGGGCTTGTTCCCACTGTGATGTACCATGAGCTGCCACTGCTGTTAGTGCAGTTTCTGGAGAATAGCAAGGGTTATTGTGGCAGTTCTTAGTGGTACCAGTGCAGGTGGGCATTAAAATTTCTTCAAATAGGAGAACAAGGATGTGAGTTTCCCGAATCCTGCACAGGAGTTGCCTCTGATTTTTTTCTGCCTTCCCTGTTTTGCCTTTTCATGGCTGGTAAAAATATCCACACATACAAACCATAGCTTTCTGCAGGATACTTGCCCTGAGACAGGAGAGGATGATGGTGATTTACCTACCACACCAAGACAGTCCCAAATTGAAAAAAAGTGTGCTAATTTAAAAACTTTACTTGTTGTTCCAATGTTGTCTATTGGCTAAATTTGGATTACCTGAAAACCCTATTGGTCAAGCCAGTCACCTGGTAGTGACCATGGAAAGGGACTGCAGAGGTTGCAAGTGAAAGGATCCAGAATCCAGAAATCTAGGAACAAATGGGTACATCTGAGGTACATACTTCTGACTAGAAATTGTTGAGGTCCAAAGTGGGGAAAAAAACCTTGTTATAGTCTATCCTCTGGCATGCCTTGCATCCTTTTCTTCAAGCAAAGGAAAAAAATGTATGTTTTTTTCTCTTCTGCTCTCTCTGGATACATTTGAGTAGAAGGTGTCTAAGCATTTGAGGCTTCCACTTGCAAAACACCATGAATTCTTGTGTAAAAATTCCAACTATTTCATCCTAAAATGTGTAGTAAAATAAAAATTTAGGCTCAAACTGTGTTTAGCTGAGGAAGAACCCAAAGGTAACATCTTGATTTTGCTATTTTTCTGATGATGTATTCTTTTTTTCATTTAGTAAGGCATCATTCACTTTAGTTTCTCACAGAAATAAACTCCACCCTAATGAACACTAAGTGGAACCAGTAATTAACCAAATGTCTGTCTGCAGCTGTAGAGTTTTATCGAATCCTTCACCCTTACTGTTACAATCAAGGTCATTGTTACACACAGCCATAGAAATTAGAATTAAATTATTCTTGAGGTACAGAAGTGACCTTCCCTTCCTTTGCTCTCTTTAGCTGACCTTCCCTTCCTCTGCTCTTTTTACCTCAATTTAAAGTTTTTAACATTCAAGTAAAAATGCATTAGACGCCACATTTGCACATCTTTTGCCACATATATTTTATTGAAACTGAGTAGTTTTTATCCTTTGAACTAGGAAGTGTCCTCATGCCATGAGACCAGCACGCTGGGCATGCCTTTTAAAGTGTGTTCATTTTATATTGTTTGTGAGAGACATTCTTACTTCAAAGTATGTTTGGCTATGCAGTTTTATGTTCCCTCTTCAAGAATAATGCAAATCCTGCTGAAGACATGGAGAAATCTGAACTGGGCTTTGAGCTATGCCTGTGCACCTCAGAAAAACTTCTTGTTGTGTCTGTTACTGTAATGGAATAAATTAGCCAAACTATCTTCTTGATAACCAAAAGAATTCTGCTAAACCCACAGACAGTCCACAAAATATGAAGAAACAGGTTTGGGGCTGGTTTTATTTTTGAAGGGTTCTTTTTTTAGACTTCCACATATCTGATGGTAGATGGCTCTTCATTCTTGAAAACATAATAAGGATCAGTTGTTAGAAGCTGAGTTCAGCAAAATTTGAAGCTGGAAATAAGGTGGAGTGAGAGTAATGGACCATTGGAACAGTTTACTATGAAGTGTGCTGTAAATTCTCCATTGCTTGGAGGCATTGAATCATGACTGGATGCATGTTGAAAAGACACGCTGTAGTTCAACCATGACTTTTTGGACTTGATGGTGGAATTACTGAGGGAAATCTACAGTCCAGTTATGCAGGAATTGAACAAGGTGATAAAATTGATTCCTAGAAGCGCTGAGATCTATGTTTCAGTGGGTATGTTTTCAATCAGAATATATAGGGCTACTCTTAAGTAAGAACTGTATTATTCTATTGCTTGTTTACAAAGTTTTAGTGCAACAAATAATCAAAATATTATCGATATATGAAAATATAATCAAAGTCTGTAATAATAGTGATCAGATAATGGTAGAAGCTACCAATATAATATAGGTTAGTTATTAAAGAGAGAACCTCTTTGATTTCAAATGTGAGTTTTTCATCGGAACTATGAATCCAGCTCGTAATTAACAGCTAGAAGAATTATGTCTTATTATTTATGTCTTATCATTGAAGTTAAAAACTTTTCCACTGGTTTCCAATGGGAATCTGAAATAACCTTACCGTGACAAGGATATTTTTCATTCTGAACCTGCTAAACTCAACATGTTCATTAAGCCTCCTGAGAAATACTCCTTTGTATGGGTTTTTAGCTTGACCTTTAAACCATAGGCACTTGCTTTGTTTAGAAAGGCTTCAGAAAAGTACGTAGAGTTTTGGCAAGAGATTTCCACCTCACCTGTGGGAGTGGAAACATTATGGGAAACAAAGGTTACGGGGAAAAAGTGAAGGAGGAAAGTTGAGAGGCAAATGGCAGCTGTTCAAAGGTGCTACAAGCAAACACATATTACATACTTCATGTAGACATGATCCTTCATCCTGTGTCTTATGGAATTATGTAACAGTCTTGTATCTATACCAGAATGACAGCACATCTCTTGATACTGTCTCAGAGAGAAAACTGATTTCAGCTACCCCAATTACTGTAATGTCATCAAGTATGTGAGACAAACTTTTTAAAAGAACCCTTTCATTAAAACTAGCACTGATAAAAAGGTTACAAATAATTAACCACAATCCTCAGATCTCCTTAGATTGAAAATGACACCACTTTTGTGATAAAAAGTGAGAAAAATTCAATACATCAGTATCTGGACCATGTTAGTCATGACACTGTAAGGTGCAGAATTCAGTTTCAGTGTTGTTGTTTTCTTTTTTATTTAAGGGGATTTCCTGTTTTGATGTGCTTTTGTATTTTTCCTATTCCCGTGCTAGCATGTCTCCTGTATATTTTTCCTGTAAATGCCCCTCAGTAGTGTGACACATCTCAGGATGTTGAGGATCCAGCTATTGGTCAAGCATCTGATAAGTGAACCTTATATGCTATGGTATTTTCTAGATAAGAAATTAGGCAAAACCAGAGGGCAAATCTGAAAAACAAGGCAGATAGCCATAGAGCTTCTAAAACTTTGGAGAAGATTCAGAGTTTGATCTGGTAAGCAGGTCAGCCTTCTTTATCCACTTCTGGCTAACCAGAATTTCTTAAAAAGCAGGTCAGTGTAGTTTTTCCAACCAGTAAGTCCTTCCTAGCTTACCCTAAAATCCATTTGTCTATATGATTTGAACATCCCAGATAGCTTTACAAACTACAAGATTCTGTTTTGAATCAGCATCTTCACAGGTGCTAGTAAAAAGTGTATCTTAAGTACTAGCAAACACATAACAGCAGTGAGGGAAAGCTGTCTCAGCCTCTGTCTTGGATAGTTAAACTCCTCCAAAAATGTAATTGTTGCTTACTGGCAAAAAGACTAAATTATTAACTCAATTTCTTCAAATTGTATCTACATGTAGCTCCATGGTTAATGATTTTCCTTGCTTTAAGTCTTCTAACTGAAATACTAATAGTTGGAAAATAGAGGTTACTGCCATGTCAAACTAACATTTATGATTTAAATCAGATACTGTGCAAACTTACTCTATGTGTCTTTGATGATGCATCTCAGTCCTGACAGTGAAAAGTATAATGTGGATATTTTTAGAATATAGAAGTTTTTATTTGGGACAAAGCCTCAGCAAAGCGTTACACTTAATCTCTGCTTTCCTTTAGGGATGAAAGTTGTTTTGCAACTTCAGAATAGCAGTTTAAAATCATCACCTTTCTGCTTATACTCTCTGTCTCCCTAGACCATGCATACTTCACTAGGTCTGTTCATGGTTTTGGAAACAGGAGCTGCGTTAATGTCATGTGTATTATTTGGGACGTTTTGCAAAGAAACCTGATGTTTGTGGGCTTAGAAATGTAGAGTCTTGCTTCTTTCACTACTTTGTGTAAATTCCACTGTTCTAATTACGGTTCATGGTATTGATTGCAGCTGGGAATCAAGAGATGATGTCGTCTACTGGTTAGGACACTGATCTGTGTTTTGGGTTGTAGTCGTTGGTCAGCTACTGCTATCTGTTCTTTCTCACAGCTGCTTGTCCCGCTTATTTGAATCGCCATCTGTCCAAATCAGAATGACTTCTTATCATGCGTATATAGAATTCCCACCAAAGTAGCAATCTTCATCAGGATGCATCTGCACGTGCTAGCTAATGTAAACATAAATGACAGGTTTACTTGAGGGAAACTTTACATTTTTTGATGTAATGATTATGATTATTGGGTTCAGTTGCGCACAGGTGAGAACAGAAATCTGTTAGGATTAGAATCACATTTATCAATTTGTTGAAATAACATGTGGCGAGGGTGGCGCTTGGTACAGAATGAGGCTGAATCAGTCTGAAGAATTAATTCCTAATACTGGTCAGTACATCCCATGAGTATGTAGTTAGCTACAGAGTGAACACTGTGTATGTGCTGGAAACCATGCATTCATATAATGACTGCCACTAACCCACTTTGGAAATGAGACATAAAAAAGTGTTTCCAGGCATTTACTTAATGAAAAGTGCCTAAAGGTTGTCTTCCTGCACCTGCAAGCAAATTCAATCTGTATCTTTGAAACCAAGAAGATATTCTGATGGATGTTATTATCAGAAAGATGGCAACTTAAATGTCAGCACTGTAAACTCTCTCATTGTTTATTTCTTTTTCTGGAAACACCCAGCTAGTACGTTTATTCCAGAACCCAGTAAATGCTCAGGCTTCATTGCCAAAAACCTAATTTCCCTGTTCCCAGTTGCCAAAACCTCTAACTTCCACCCTTATAGCTTTAACAGTGTTAGATAAATTAAAGTAAAATAAACTGAACTGAAAATAAAAATCACGTACAAAAAAAAAATGTTGTGCTAAATATGTTCTCATGCTCATTGACAAAAAAAGAAAGCCTTCCATTATGAAAATATTTTGCCTGTCTGTCCAAAAATATATGATAAAAAAGTCATTTGCATTTAGATGCAAATTGTCATAGACTGATATCATCTTGATTTTAGAGAATAAGTATAAATCTATTTCTGACACAGGACACTGGGCTGCAACACTGGCTTTTAGGTATGTGCTTACTTTATAGATGTAATTGTTGTAAAGAAACTGTAAAATGCTTACCCATGAATTCCAGTGTTCGTAGCCTACAAGAGATGTTCTGACTTTGACAACATATGTGCATATGAGAATGTTGTACTTTCTTTCTCCAGATCTTAAACACAGAGCTACAGAGCAAGACAAGCTTCTCCTATGAGCTAGAAATGACTAGGGCCTTAGCCATACTTGCTTTTCTTTTGGTGAACAAAATTAAAAGAAAAGGTAGCACAAAGATATTTACAGTCTTGATAAAAATACTCCTTCCTAAGAGTAGGTTGTCCATTAAAATAAAATTAGTAAAAGCATGAAGTTTTTATTTGGTGATAATTTCCAATATTTCTGTTGAATCTGTATTGAGTACAATTCCATGACGAATGGCATGTCCTTTCTTGGTGTTGCAGGGAAAGTGTTTGCACTTGAGTCCAAGAACAACTCTCAGGGTCTGGATTTAGCTGAAGCTGAGAAAGCTTGTGTTGACCTGAGTGCTCGCTTAGCAACTGCAGAAGAACTGAAAAGGGCTGTTCTGGACTGTTCTTTCACTGGCTGCACCACGGGATGGCTCGCCAGTGGCTTTGCCGGGTAAGGACAACAGCATAACACTTTCTAAGAAGTACTGATTGACAGTTGTCAAGCAAGTTTTCCTCCTTGACTAAGACTATAACTCAAAAACACTAGCCACAATTCAGGCACTGTGACATACAGCTAAATAAGCCACTTGCCCCCAGAATTAATTTTTTACAGCTAATATTGCAGGTACACAAATACCCATTAGTCTCAGATTACTTATTTTGCAGATTTGAAGCAATTTCCCCTTCTTTCCTTCTGAATTACATCACTGTGGTTCCTATTTGTCTGGCCTGTAGCGGGGTGTGAGCCCTAAAGAAGCTTGCAGGCTGAGGACGCAGTGCTTGTGTTATTGTCAGTGCTCCCCCTGACTCTGTTCTTCTCCACTGTTTAAGAAGCTCAGCAAACTGAAGTTCTCATGGAAACCTTGTATCTGAACAGGCAACAGGCACCTTCAAATAGGCACAGCTTTAGATGCAGTTAGATACGACAACACACATGTGGTAGAGTGTTGAGAAAGCCCAGCAGGGAGCTGATGTTGTCCCTCTGTGTTTGTGGCAGCTCAGGGAACTCGGGCAGCTCGGGTGACTTGGCGCTGGGCTGAGCTTTGCCTGGCATTACAGATAGCATTGCAAGATGCACTGGCCTGTCACAGCCCCCTCCTTGAAGCATTGTTGTCTCTGTAGAGAGCAACTTAAGGCAGGAATGTAGAGGTGTCCTGTTGTGGAAACCATTTACCTCTGTTTCTTGAGGCTACAGTAAGCCTTCATGAGTACTCCAGGAGTCCTGACTACTTTCAGTGGAATTTAAGATTCTGAGAACATATGTCCATGTAGGTGCAACTCTATGGCAGAAGCAGTATGGCACTGCCACATTGCCACTCTGCTCTGGCTGATGAGAGCTTCCCAAACTCAACCTGTCTCAGACTCATTCCAGTCTCACACAGAATGTGCCACTGCACTGGGCCAAGCACCCACATCCCCGCTGCCCAGGCTCTTCCAAAATGAGAGTCTTCACAGCGTGCCTCAGAAACAGGTAGACAGGCTTCATATTTGACAAAGAGATCAAATCACATAAAATTCAGGGGAAAAAAAAGCCAAATGGAAGAGCTGATGGTTGGTACAAATGTCTCATGTCACTGAAGCTGGGACCATACAGGAATTGCCCAGGAGCATATCTATAGTCCATTGAATATGTTCAGTGGTGATAAAGTTTTATCAAAATACTGTTCCCAGTAATTTTAACATGTTACTGGATTTTGTGACAGTTATCAGTCACTTAAGTAAGCATTGGTGTTCCTGTGTTTTTAGTGTTGAAAGTTCCAAAGGACAAAAACATTGCTGCTATTAATGAAAGGTGGTATTTTAACAATTTCAAGCAAAACCAACTATTTTCAGTGATTTTAATTTTTCCCAGGGGAAAAATTGTTTGAAAATTTGTATGTACTTCTTGTCATTAAAAAAAAATAAATCCAGAAATCTCTCAGTATGTAAGACAATTATCTAAATGCTAAGGGTTTTTTACCTAAGGCAGTTGCTGACATTACACAGGCTGAAGAGCCAGGAAAACTGTATAACTCTAAGAAGTGTGTGGCAAAGTTGTTGTACAGGATCTTTTATACAACCTCTGCATTCTGGAAGTAAGGAATGATGATGGGTAGGAGAAGAAACCATCCCTTTTTTATCTAAGCAATACCACCAGTTAGTCCTGTGAGATCCTCAATTAATTGCTGCAGGCACTGGAGCTACAACTATTAATAGACCAGCTGTGGGCCCACCCCTGAATATCTTCAATATCAAAATTGTGTACAGTGATAAAAACACATCATAGTGATGGGAAGGAAAGGAAGATTTTTCATCCCTTCCAACTTCCCATACCCATTTCTTCAGTAAACCTGTCCTTAATGTGGAAGTCTCTAAACTATTTATCAGAAAGATGTGCTGTGTGGGCACATCAGCATGCCATTGCTGTGCATTCACCACATCTGACCTCCACTGGAGAGCTTCACCAGAAGGGAAAAATTCTTCAGAGCTGGAATTTTGTACTCTGGGGCCATTTTACCCATGGCTGGACAAGCACCAGAATGTGTGTTACTTGGTTCGTTGAACTGGATGTTTTTGACTCTGGGGAAAAATAAAAATTGTTAAATGCCTAAAAAGGCTGTACTGGTTTCACTGTTAGTTAATGCAGCTCTGGAGAAAGAAATGATCAGTAGAGTGGGAGGCATACAAATGGGACAAAGTTGTTGGAGTTGAATATAGAGATTTACAGAGGGATTTAGATGAACAGGCAAAATGATAGTCAAATGGAGTTCAATGATGATACATACAGGGGTAACATGCAATCTCCTCAACAATATTTTTACAGGGTTCTGATTTATCTCTGTCAGTCCAGGAGAGATATGAGGACATCACTATGGACAGCACAAAGAAAAGCACTGTCAGACTGCAGCTGTAGTAAAAAGAGACAAACAAACAAGCAAGCAAAGAAGTTGCTAGAGTGCTTATGGAATGGGATCGAGAATATGAAAAAAATATATACACATAGGTCAATGTAACAGCCTCCTTTGGAATATTATACGTAATGTTGTTACTGCATCTTAGGAAACATACTAAAAGAGTCTCAAAAAAAGGGCTCAAGAATGATAAAAGGAATGGAAAAGCTATCAAGAAAGGACTCAAAATATTTTTTAAGTGTTTTAAAAATTTGCCTATTCAATACTTTGGGCATTTGCTTGATAAATGGAAACATGACAGCAAGGATAAAAGATAGCTGGTATACAGAAAAACCTCAATCCACACTCAGCTGATTTTACACAGAGAGGGGAAAGCAGGCTTCACAGCATGTCCAGAGGTTAGAGAATTAGGGGAGATTATTTCCAAAATAAAGGACTCTTCAATGGGCACTCCTTGTGTTATTTATCTTCATGGACCTCCACATGTTTAATGAGAAGTGACCTCCCCAATTTTGTGAGGTCCAGAACTGTTCAGAACTTTACAGGTTGGATCTAAAACCTTGGAATCCTCCCAGCAGCTGCTGATGGGCATCCAGTGCAGATCACAGGGTTTTAGTCTAATATTCTCCCATATCCTTTTGTACTGTGTACATCAGAATGGAGATGAATAGAAGGGAACATGATAAAAGAAGTTCCTGATTTCAGGAAGAATGATGTTTGGTTTATTTATTTGGTGCTTGGAAAGTATCCCAATCTTTCTCCTGAGGAAAAATGGATTAGACACTGACAGTAGAAGTAAGCATAAACAAATGATGTGAGTGAAGTCATTATAGTGCTGCAGATTTTCTGACATGCTCCAGCCCTCCTTTCACCCCTTATATTTAAAACTGAACAGTAGCTCTAGCAGACATGTAAGGCCTTTTTTTCTTGCTATATCAATTTTTTGGGTTTTGCGCAAGTCAGTGATTTGTTCCCTTCTGATGGATATTTAACAGTTTTAGTGAATAATCGTAATCCCCCTCCTAGTAAATATATCCATCACTGTTGGTTGTTGCATCATTATTATTTTTACAGACAACTGAGGGCCTGGAAACCTGTGGGAGTTTCTCCTCTTATGATGAGGCATATCACTGAGTTGGTGTGTGTTTATATTGCCTGCTCCCTGGGCTATACCTCTTATAGCAAAGAGGAGAATTTGGTCTAAAGAACCAGCCCAGTTTGAGTGACTGTCAAATTTCTGATGACTTGTGTGCAAATGCAGACCCACATGTAAGCATGCAAAGTTTTCAAGAGTATTTGAATACCTTCTGTTGGCTTGTGGCCACCCAGCTCACTCCAAGCTGCTTCTTAGTGACTCACTGCAGGGATTGTTGTGTCCTCAGCTCATGCTCATGTCTTTACTATTTAAAGTGCACAGCGTAGGCAATGTTAGTGTTAAAGTCATTGTTCTGCAGAGAGTGGTGCTGGTGGAAGAAGACACCAGTCTGCTGGTGGAGATGCTTGCGTTGCACTCTCTAACCCAACTCAGTCCCTGTAAACTGGGCTAGCCCAAGCAGCAGGTCTTGACAAATATGATTCATTTCAACTGATGTAGAATGGAAATTGCTTAAACAAATAGATTCCTGCCAGAAAATCCAGAGACACAATAAACTGGGTGGTTTTGTGGTTTGAGCAGCCTGAGACAGAATCTCTTTCACAGGCATAAGGGGATGTTTTTGTCTTCCACTTTCAGTTGTTCATACCAACCCAAATCAGAGTTCAGGGCTCTTTGCACAAACAAGTCACTGGCAGGGTCAGGGGCTTGGGAACTTTTAAAGAGAAGCCACTGACAAGCTTTTAGGGCAACTTCTTCCAGCAGCCCAGAAGTAAACCATTTACAAGTCAGTCCTGACATGTGTAACTTATAAAGCACTACACATTGTTGCACTTCAGGAAATGAAATGTCATTAGGCAGTCTCATTTGTCAGATGAGCCCTAATAGCTATTTATGCTAAAAACGACACTCTTATGACTTACTTGCATGTCAGACAAGTGAGTCAGTAAAACCATCAAGTAATCTGCCAGAATATAAATGGAAAAAAGGTGGCAGAGTTCTCTGAAAGGCTCTCACTGCTATCTTTTAAATTCAAATGTCTTACTGGAAAACCTTGTGTTGAGTCTTCTAGCACTGGGCAGCATGTCCTGAAGGGTCTTATGTTCTTTCCTGGCTTTTTTGAAATTTGGAAAGTGAACTTGACACAGTTGGTCTTATGATCAACCCTGTGCATAGAATATTAGAGAGCAGCTGTTTATTTTAGAAATTGTTAAACAACCCTTGTTAAACAGCTTGTGTTAATATATTCATAGCAAATTTACTAATTTCCATTGCTTTTCTAGGACTGAGAACTGAAGCTGTCCTATTCCCTATCCCATTCCTTATTTGCCTACAAAGGGATGAAGCCATGTATCCCTTCTATAACAGCGTTGAATCTCTGCATAGAATTTCTGTGCTATGACAGAACTCCTGCAGGGCTGTCATCCTGTTCCTTTTCATGAAATTGCCCTGGGCTGGTTCCTACCCAGTCCCTGTGGGGTTTATTTCAGAGGGGATAACTCTGGTGTGAGCAAACAGAGTCAGCTAGAATAAGCTTTGCTGTGGAAGTCAGAAGACTGGGGATCTTTTCTTGGCTGACCACAGACCAGATGTTTGCTGCTAGGAAAATTACTTCATCTCTATTTTTCCTTCCTTTTGTTAGCTCTTTGGGTTTTGCACTGACTCCTATTGAATGCTTCTACAGTGTCAAACACAACAGGGCCCTCATTGCAGATGACACCAGTGGGAAATATAATAATAAGACTCAGAAATGGCATTTCACAAGATTATCTACTTCTTTTTCTGCCTACTGCATGGGACTTGCCCAGCACCTGACAGTAGGGTAATAAAAACACATTTCTTGGGAAAGAAAAAAAGCAAGATCCAGGGAATGAAATACAGGATTAGTTGCTGACCCTTGCCAGTCCTCTCATCTTTGTGTGTGAACCCTTGGACTTGTGGGTCCTTTGAAATTCATCCAGGTGTACATGCTAAAACAGGCCCAGTTGCTTATTTGCAGAGAAGCAGTCCTAGTGCTACGTCAGTTTGGCAAGCTCTCGGTTTTATTTCAAGGCTGTGCTCTGCTGCCTGATCATAATGCATATGCATTTGCTCCCAGATGTGTTTGAGCCGGGTCAAGTAATTCCCTTCAATAGAAAAGCTCAGACATAGCTGACAGGACATGGTCTAATTCAAAATGCTACATTTGCTTATGAGACTGTCTGAGGAGGTCTTGTACTCCAAAACACCTTCATGTCACAAACCCTGGTCCCACAGGTCGCAGCTGGTGTCATGCTCTGCTGGAAGATGACTTTGTTTTCTCATTGTTTCATGTCAGCCATCTTAGAAAATCTTATACAGGGTAAAACCAAAGTAATTTTATTTCAGAAACAGGGATTTCTACATTAAGTTCAGTCAAGAGACTTAAATTTGAGGTATGGACTTGACCAGTTTACTCCAAGGAATGGTATCGCTGAGCTGTGTGGACACGAGCTGCTTTGCATCAGCTTAGGAAGGTGGCGAGCAGGTTTTGCAATAAGACTGATAGGAATTTCTGCCTTAAACTAGCAGTTCTGCTGGAAAAGGCAGAGTAGGAGAAAGAGCTGGGTGTAGTCACAAAACACAGGACTGCAGTGAGCCTGTTGTAAAATAAAATAACACACATAAAATTTGTGAGAAAAATAAATGCAGTCCTCCTAAAAGACATCCAGGGGAGAGAGGGCAGTACTGAAGGGCTTGAAAGAGGCACCAGTGACACACCACCTGCAGTAATGCAGTGTTATTCTTGGTATCCAAGTCAGAAGGTCCAAGCTCAGACTAGGATTAGTCAAAAAAAAAAAAAAAAAGCATCCCTCTTATCAAAACTCATTAAATGTGATCAGTTTGTTTAGCCAAGCAAAATGAAGGTGGAAAGGCCATACACTTAATTTTTGCAAATGCACAAGAGTAGGTAATACCACGATTTTAACTTTCCAGATAGTTTCTAATGAGGCTGATTTTCTAATTTTCAAAAGAAGTTCACCCATTTTGCCCTCTTTTTTTTTTTTTTAAAGAATCTCTGGGATGCTTAGATCTATCTGAAAGCCTTTTCTCTGAGAATTGAGCTTCTTTATAAATTAATAGCATTTGGCAAATATAATTGTATTTTTTAAACCCTTTGGTAACTAATCAGCAACATCTGTTGTGAAAGCATGGATTAAACGGGAGCCCATAAACTGAAATTGGGTAAAACCAATTTTGTAGTGATGCTTGACATATCTTTGAGCATCCAACCAGTGCAGGCCAAGAAGTGACATGATTCCCTTTCACATGAACTAAGAATGCTCCAGTTATGTGTACCTACTGATATTAGAGTAAAATGGCTGTATAAAATCTTTCATACTAGGCTCAGTATGAAAATCTTCATGAATGGACCATATTTATTTAATGAACAGAGGCCTTACTATTTCAGTAGTCATATGTACAATTTTAAGCACAAAAGGCTGCATTTTGGTGTATATTTTTAAGAATCTAAAGGATATTGGTTCTGCCTTGGTAAGACCTCCTTTTGACATTTCCAGTGGCAGTATTGCTGTTGGAATGTCTTCATGTCACACATAGCAGCTGCTTTCTTTGGGTCCCATCCAGACAAAATTAGCCTGTATAGTTCCCAGTCAATGGACTTTCCAAAGCCCACCTGTGCTCCCCTTCATGACTTTCCAGGGAAATTTTCTTCCCTTTGGTAATTGTGAACATGTCGTTTGTATTTTATTCCTCATCAGAGCCAGCTTTGTAATTTGAAGTTCCCCAAACTACAGAAGGGAAAGACTAAGAAAAAAAATCCACTGGTTCAGCTTCCAGACTACTGTTTTTTATTTCTCTTACCTAGTTACTGAAACACAAATGGTAAAGCTGACCCATGAAAAAAAAATTAGCACAAGATGTAAAAGATTTGTCTTAACTAGGAAAAGTGACCAAGTTTAAACTTTCTAATTAGGGGAAGGTTTGTTATAGTTATAATATGTTGTGAACCAGACCTTCACAGTGCTTCTGCTAACATGCTGATTGTGTTCTTCTGAGTTGAATATATTCATATGCAAGTTCAAACAGCTATGAATAAATGTCATAAGGCCACTCTGACTCAGTTCAGTGAGTTTATTGACTAAGACTACAAAATTTACAATCAACTGGCAGATAATGCAGTGACTACAAAAAATCCCAATCCCACCTACTGGTTTTTATGCTGACGGACCGCGCTTTGTCATATAAACTCAGCTGTTGACTCCATATGTTTTAACTTGGGCATACTGAGAAATTTTCAAGTATTGCCTTGTAATTACCTTAGAAAGTAAAAGTAGCAGTGGATACTACTACAAACAGAATTTATATAAAAATACTATGTGTCTATTAAAAATACCTTCATTGCACATGCATACATACAGTATATGAAATTAGGTATCGTTACTACAGTTCAAGCATATCCTCATGATGTATTTATTAGTATATATTCCATAATGGCATATTATGCCACATTGGGGAAAAAAAAAAACTATTCATGCCAGTTTTTCTGCTATTTGGTTCTTTGAACAGGGGAATTAGGAGAAGAGCAAAATATACCAATTACTCATTGGTTACGCAATACATTAGGAAAAAAATTAAGCAGCACAAGAGTGAGCAGAAGGCTTATGGGAAGCCTGGTTCATACCTTATTGGGCTACAGAATAGATTTTCTCCTCATGTTGTGCACATGATAACTGCAATATCTGAGTCATGGCACAGGAAAACAATGAGCAGCTTGGCCAGCCTCTGAGCTTTTTTTTTGAGGTAGGTACAAAAGAGGGGCTGTTAATTGTTCTTAGCTGGATGACTTGTGTTGTACAGCAGTGTTCCCTCCTGAGACAAGAAGAGGCATCGTGAAGCAGGCTGTCCTTCTAGGCTGGATAGCAGGAGGCTGAGAAGATTCCCAGTAGTTTGTCTAGCAAAAAAAGGGGACACCAATCGGACACCTTCCCATTTTTCATCAAAGAGCAGGGACTGTTGTTAATACCACTAAAACCTCTCCTTTCCCGAATATACTTTTACCTTGCTGGATAGCATATGGTGCTGACATGGTGAGATTGATTTTAATGCTGAGACTGTGAGCTCATGGACACATAAGAGCAGTTTCCAGGGACGCAGGGAAGTTTCCATTAGATGTGTATCACAGATGATTATTGTGGCCTATCTGCAGTCTGAACTCAGTACGTTTCTTCCGAGAACACCTGCTGTTGTAAGAGATCTCCGCAGAAGGAAAGATAAAATCTAATATTTTTTTTAGTTACAAGGTACAAAATCATGCATTAAATTGCTCTGAGCAATGAGCAAGTCTGCTTAAGTTCAGTTAATACATGTAAGTAGCAATAAATAGAATTAAAGTTCCCTACATGACTGCATTCTTCTGAATGGCTTTGTAGGTGGATGCCTCACCTAAAAAAGTGTTAAGTTTGTGACATTCTCTCAGCTATGATGCATGCCCCAGTGCAATAATTCAAAGCAGTGAAGAAACAAACCAGGCAGCAACACATCACATTTCCACAACCTCTCAGCAGTGTGCTGAAAAGAGTAGGAAAACTGTACAATTTTTTGTTTCTTATTTCAGCATGGCCATGCTGCTGCTGAAGAAATTTTAAAATATGTTGAATTCTGAATTGAAAGCCTTTTCTTCTGTCATGAAAAGTGTAACGAAATTAAAAGCATCAAACTCTACCTTTTAGAACTGAGACAAAAGCGTATCTGCACATTTAAACTGTAATTATAGATTAAAAGCTAGCATTTTAGGATTTAGGGAAACCCTCAGGAACTCAGAGAAAAGAGACTATTATTGTGTATTTTGAGGTCCCACTGAGCTGCAGAGAGACTATTTCTATGCCAAGGGCTTTGCAGGTCTGATCATTGGACACACTACTGAGAAATGCTGAGCGCTCCTGAAGTTCCGTTCAACAGCAGGAATAACACCTTGCTGGAGATGTTTGCTTGCAGGACTGAGCTTGGGGCAGGGAAGCTTCTGACAGAGAAGGAGGAATGAGAGAGATGAAATAGATTTTTTTGCCTTCAGTTTTTTAGAATCACAGAATCATTAAGGTGTGAAAAGATATCTAAGATAATAAAGTGCAGTCATTAACCCAGCCCTGTGTCTTGTGTACAGGACAAGGTTTCTTTCATTTCAGAAGAATTGCATTGGAAAGTTTGCAGTTTTAGTCAGATAAATTTTAATATGGCAAAAATCTGAATTAAAGTCCTAAGTAACAGATTAATCAGAGTCTAGTCTGTTGTAGGGAAAAAAAAAAAAAGACACCAACAGGAAGAGTAATTTTTCAACTTTATGTAGGAGAAAAATTTAGTGAGAAATTCTTGTAAAAATCTTAATGTAATTTAAAGCCTTTCTTTATGTATTATGTTGAAACTATATTCAAGGCACACACTGGATAGCAGCTGAGAAACGTTCTTAAAATTAATTACCTAATATATTCCATCAACTACAAACTTGTAATTTGTTGTACAATTTTGAAAAAAAGGTGAGAAAAACTTGCTCTTTAAACACACAATCTTACACATGAGCCTGGCATCCTGTTTTGGTGATGACCTGTTTATACCAGGGATGTGACACCCACAGACAACTTTTTAGCCAGCTGAAGAATTGATGAAAAAATTACAGTGCTCTGGGCAGAAGCAAAATATATAAATATAGAAAATGGAATTAGAAATCAGAAATTTCAAGGTCAGGTTTTCAAAAGTGTCTTCCAAGTGTCAGGAATTTTATTCCTTGATAGAACATAGAAATGGATGTGGCCTGATTTTCAGAGACCAGAATTTTATGATGGCAGCAATCCTCAAAATTGGTTTGGTTTGTTGGGTTTTTTTTGGTTTGTTGGGTTGAGGTTTTTTGTTTTGGGGTTTGTTGGGGTTTTTTGGTGTTTGGTTTTTTTTTTTTTTTTTGAGAGAGGGAGAGTCTGAAGCCTGAAGTACACAATTGCAGACAAAAAGCATGTTTTTGTACAGACATATCCCTGTCTACTCAGTGGTGCAAGGTGTGAGTGATCCAGGGACATAAGCAAGTAATTATTGGAAAGATTAAGGTTGATAAGTCACCTTTTGAAGGGAGGCATAACTGTCTCATTCACTTAGACCTTGTAAGACCTAGTGGAACAATGTGTGAATACATACAGAAATTTTCTGATTGATGGCCTGATTCTCCCAGTCATCTGAACTCATTTTAGCAGATCAAGTCACTTTTGTCTTGCTACTTAATTACTGACTTAGAGGTCTCAGTCTTTAAATGCATCAAATTCTCAGGTGTATTGCTGAAATGTGAGAGCAGAATGTGGCCTTAAATGCTCTGGATCTAGGTCTGATATTTACAAGTATTACAAATATAATAAGATAAACATCCTTTATTGCTTCCTATGCCTTGAACTGATCTACAGCAAACATTTTTTTAATTATTTCTATTTATTCCTTGGCTTTTTTTTCATAGATCTTCCCGAAATAATCCCTTATGTGCCAACTATGAAACAGTTAGGCTGAGGCTACTCTGATAAAGAAACCCCAAATTTCACCTGCATGTACGACTCCAGAAGATTTCTGATTATTTTTTTCTTCTTCTTCTTTATTTTAGGACAATTATATGCAGAAAGACGGGCAGCAAACAGCAGAGCGTGAAAGCCATTGATGTTAAAATTGAAACCGATCCCTTTGTGAATGACCAATATGATGCTTTTTGTGTAAAGGATGAAGGTCAGCACTGATATACTTTTGAAATAATGCACAGTCACCGCTATCTTGCAACATTATAAGTTTTGCCTTCAATTTTTCTACTGCTGAGAGGCAAAGAAGGAATGCTAAGGAATAAATCTTTATAGTAATGGCCCACTAAGTTAGCCAACTGCTAAGAAGACATTTGTTGCAGCAAATAAATTGCATTATATTTTGTCTTTGCTGCAGTTTAGTGAGTTTAAGCAGCACTACTGATGCGGCAAAACCCATTTTGGTGCTCACAGAATATACTTTGTGGAAAAGAATATTTCTGGCACCAATCTGATGGAGATGCCTGAAGCATCTCCCTTACTCAGAACTGTAGCTGAATGTAATTTAGCAAGCTGACTTCCAGCCCCAGAACACCACACTGTTGCATATCTATCAGAATACAACATTTGTATGCAAATAGCTCCACTGCTCCCATTTTGGTTTTTGGGGGTTTATTTTTTCCTTTGTTAGCAAGTTTAGACCTCCTACAGGGACTCTGATATATCATGGATGAATCTGAAAACCAAATTATTTCCAATCGCAGCTGACGCTTTAACTTCTTGATATTCAAATGCCAGAACCCACAAGCAAAGATGAATTCTGAAGGCAAAAAGGAAATTGTTACTGATAGGCAGGATTGCGTGAAGAAGTTTGGGAACCCCTGAAACAGATTGTTGATGTCCACAGTGAGTTTTTGCATCCCATTTCCAAGAAAAGCAAGGGCAAGCAGATGACATTTACTGAGAAACAGTAAGTTCACAACACAGGGAGGCATTCTGCTAAACAGTCAGTGTCAGCAGCGGTGATGAAAATATGGCTGAAGTGAAATGTAGCAGAGGTGAGGCATATTTGATGTGTACCATATCACTCTTTTTAGAAAGAAAGGCTTTAGCAGAGTTTGACCATCCTCTCAAGTAACCCTTGTGATATCAACTGCAGGCTCCGTGCTGCTGTGAGCGATGCCAGCTCTGTCACCCAGTTGCTCATGTTGTCACACAAGCACCTTTGTGCTTTCTTCCATGCTGCTCCTCACACATAGGAGCAGCTCCCTGTAAACATCTGCAAAACTCTCTCATTGTCTTCCTTCAAATCTCTCTTTTGTCATCATTCCCCCCTCGAGAAAAACCTTGCAGTGGGTGGGACAGCTGTGGGATGCTGAAATCATTGCTGTGGCCACTATTGTTCCATTGTGCCCTTGTGCTCTCCTGTCTGTCGCCACCTGCTCCATCTGAGCTTACATGTAAGACGCTGGATCTCGAAGGAGCTGTGTTTACCCTTTGTGTTTGGTTCCTGCTCATGTTAAAGGGGCAGTAAAGGTGAAGATGAGAACATAAGAGACAAGGTTATGTTGGAAAGGAGTACTACACAGGACTCAGAAATTGCATAGTTAAAACTTGGGGAAAATTCAGATCGTTTGCAAAGAACCACCAATTTATGAACAACTTGTTTTGTACAAGGCAGGGAATTTTCTCATTACAGAATGGGATGACTATTCCAGTGCACTCATCAAATAGTTCTTACGCACAGAAAAAATTCTGGATGACTGTAACGTTTCCTCTTCTTTGAATATATAAATAATCTGGGATGCAGAGCTGTTGTTTGATTAGAAAGGCTTAAGCGAAGCTGTGTGGCAGAGCCTAGCTCATAGCTGGTATGAAAAGAGCAAAGTCTGTAAAGGAAATAACTTTAGCATGCAACTATAACACTCAGTAACACACAAGCCAGCACAGAGCTGGTGACTGATGAAAGAATATCCTTCTATACCTCAGGAGTGCCACTTCCAGTTTTAGCAAATATCCAGTATGAAGCAGCAACAGCAAATCCTGCACCACAACCTCACACACAGCAGATCAGTTCTGATGTTTTATACTTGTGGCTAATAACTAGACATCTAAGTCTGGATTAGTGAATTGTTTCTTACTTGAAACCTCATGAATACTTTTTTCTTTTAGAAAAGTGGGCATCACTTTTAATTGCTACAATTGCAATTATAATGCAGCAATACATTAGTATTAAGTACGAAAGGCAAGTTGTTTTACCCTGTTGAAATTGATAAATCTCAGGTTTCTTGCACTGAAACCCATGTCCCCATATTAATTTCTTCCAGCCCTTTCATTTCTTCTATATATATCCAATCAGTGATCTGCAGCCCCACATGAAATTCATCTGGTTCTTTCACCAGGATGTCTCACCCTCACATCTCCCCACCTTCATGGCACTCTCAGCTCCTTGCTGGCTGTGGGAATGGCTGTCAGGGCAGGGGGCTGCTGTGCTGTGTCTGCCTTGGAGATGTAAACGTGCTGGTTTGTCCAGCTGTGTGCAGTGTCAATCAGTGGGCCAGCACTGCGTGTGGGAGCAGTAAAAGCCAAATCCTACATGTGTCCATCCCTATGAAAACACACCTGGCTTTGGCTCTTTCCTCTTTTAAACTCATCTCCCCAAAATGAGCAGACACTCAGCAGCTTTCCTTCTTTACCAGCCTTGACTGAGATGAGCCAAACACTCAGACAGGCTGGTAGGTTGAGAACAGGTAGAGGGAAGAGTCACATCAGCCTTCTCCTCTTCGGAAACTAAGCTGATGATAGTAGTTCCTCACAACCCTATTTGCAGTTCTTAGGATGGTGCAAAGGGCATCTTGAACCACCATGAAACTTCTAGTACAAACCATCATAAAAATTCCCTTCTGAGGCCTTGCTTTATAATTAAGCTTTACTCAATTAACATTTGGCATGCAAATGAGTTCAGTCAAATTCCTTAAGCACACATCTCAGCATGCCCAACAGCCAGGGCAGTGGACAGATGACAGGAAGAGCTCTGGGTGCGCTTGCAACATCAGGCTTTTACAAATAAAAATCCTGAAGGGAGAGAGAGAGAGACTTTCTTTTGTTTTGTTTCTGAAATGGATTTTGTTCTGTACCCACAGGAGAATCACAGCAATCTTTAAGACTAAGAGTTATGTTTTACAGGGAATTGGTACTAAGAGTTCTGTTTGACAAAGAAAGATACAGCTGTAATGTTTGATGAATGCTGTGAGTATAGCTGTAGTTTTCACAGTAGTGAGAAATGTGTCTTCTTGGCTTCTCGTAAACAGATGTTTTATGCAGCCATTAGAGTCAGCAAGACAGCTCTGCACCAGCTCAGGATCTGCTGAGATCACAAAGTTTCTCTCCTAGGCCCTGAGTGCCAAAAAATACCTACAAATATATTAAATTCTGCCTATTCTGAAAATGCACTATCACACATAAGTCAGACCTGACGCACAGAGGGTGTATTTATTCTCTATCAAAGCTCATAATAAAATGTCTCAAAGTATAAAGTAGATATAGCAAGAAAACCAGAAAGCTGGAATTTTTTCTGCCTGTCTTGTTTTCCTGTAATACCACATACTGTTCAATTTCATATGTATATAATCATCTTGGTTCTCTCTCTTTTCTTTTCTCTTTTTCTTTCCCCCCCCCCCCCCCTGCAGCGTAGGAAATCTCTCCTTGTTAATAGTTCCCAAATTTTACTGGTTCTTTCTTTCAGTGACCCACTGATATTTACAGGCAACAAGTAAGACCTCTGTTCCACAGGGCTTTGGTTTGATGCCACCACAGGAAAACGAAACAGGCAGCAACTTGTAGTAGCATACAGCATAAATGGAAATCAAACTTTTTTAAACACGACTACTGGCTCCAGATATCCATCCAAGTTTGATGGCCTTTTTCAGCAGAAAGAAAAAAAAGAAATTAGTGTGTTCCTTACAGAAAATATATGAAATGTACTTTAAAAGAGCAATCACAATGCAATTTGCTTTGTGTAATATTTGAACTATTTCTCTGTATTTGTCATGCTGTTTTAGTGCTACAGCTTTCTTTTTTTCAGAGCTTTTAGCTGGCAGTGAATTCCCACCTACTTGGTGATGTCATTTAAGCTAATAAAGTCTTGCAAGTCCTATCTGATGTAAGAGGCATTGGCATCCTAACACTGATAGCTTACAAGCAACACTTGCATTGGCTGTGATTGAGTTTTGGTTCTTTGTACTCTATTTGTACTCAGTATTTTTATCCAAACAGAAAAATTCCATATACTTTAGGTCTCTGCAATCAAGAAGAAAAACAAATGTCCTCACTCACCTCTTTCAAAGGTCTGACCATTAACAGTTATGTTTTCTAATTTCTTAATGATGAGATGACATCCTATAAATTCCACTGGTCTCTCTGGAAAAACTGCTGAATGGGAAATTGTAACAGGTGATACTTTATGTCAAGGCAGATGTTTCATGTCAGCTTTCAGAGAACTGTACACAGTTAAAGTAGCAATTGTAGATAATCAGATTCCAGTAAATTCCCAGTTCTGCCAGGTGATATGGAAGCTGAAGTCTGCATCTTTTTCGAGTTGATTTTTTCTGCATTGATCTTAGGCTGTCCTTTCTGTAGACAGTATTTTATCATGACATCTCAAAAAAAAAAATTTACAAATTAATGGGGTGCTTGTAGCTTAAATAAAGAAGACGCTTCTGGATGAATCCAGATTGGGCTGCAGAGGTGCTGTGTTCTGAAAGTGATGTGTGTCAACTCTTTGCCAGGAATCACTTGTCACAAACTTCTTTCCACACATGGTTTGCAGTTAAAGTTACTATTCTGAGGAGCCATTTTTCCTAAAAACCAATCTTGACTGAATGCACCAACTCAGTTAACAGGAGGCCTCTTTAGTCCTATGTAAAAAATAGTTAATGAGTCTCTAAAAGGTCTGTAACCAGAGCCATTACTAGCCCTAACATATCTATGCTCAACATTTTTATCCTTTCTGTGCCACTTATTCCCATTGTTAGATGTTGACTCTGTCCTGAATTCTACACATGTACATTGAGGTCTTTCTTGACTGTAGTGGTGATTTTCACTCCAGGAGACAGTCTGTGCCAAATTACTGCTGACATGAGGATCTCCAGTGTACTTTAACTAATTTCCTTATACCTGTGCTGTGCTGTCTTGCTCTGCAGCCCAATCCACCCTTCCTTGCTGGAGGTCAGCTACCAACATACAGAGCCCTGTTACTTGTTTGACCTCAGTGTCCATATGTAGATAACTCAGGAAGGGTCACGATATCCAGAGACTTATCCAGGTTTCCAGGTTTGACATGTGAGCTCAGAAACAAGCAGGCAGAGCATGGGACCTGTTGGATGGCCCTCGAGGATCAAGAAGATCAGGCTTTTCTACTGGGAAGCATGCATTGGGATAATTTTTTAGCAAGCACTAAGAAAATATGCTGGTTTAGAGGAGGATAGATAGGGGAAAATCAGTGGTCCAGGTGGAGAGTTCAGCACTGGAGGAGCCCAGTCCTCTCTACCAGCATCACCACTCCCGGCAACCCCTGTGGTCACCTTAACAAAGAGCACAGCTATTCCTGTACACGACAAGCTGCTGCCAACACACCCTCTGCCGTGCTTCGTGGCCCAGATCTGCCTCCTCTTTTCCAGCAAGAAAATGGTCTGAATGCCAGCACTGAGCACAGACTTGTTGTTACAAATAAGCCCATGCTCTTCCAGCTCCGGGTACAAAGGCTGCAGACAAAAACCTGAAGTCTGTCCCCAGAAGTGGCTCAGTTTGATGAGGTGCTGTGCCAGTGTCACTTCTGTATGTGTACAGAACGTGTTTGGCAAAAGGCTGAATAGGAATTGTCATAGCAACTGAGACTGCAGCAGGATGAGGAGCCATAAGATGCTGTAACATGCAAAGTTCCTGTACATTTTACACAGGAGAGGACAGCAGCAAAATACATGTAGGAACCTGAGTTTGTCTTTGCAGAGTATCAGCTTTTGCTTGTGCTAGTCCATGCTGCCACTCAATATGCTCTGCAGCAAAGATATGATCTTACAAAGTCATGATAGAGGCTAAAGTTCCCCATACAGTGTTAGTCCCCGAACATCTTTAAAATATCTGCTTTTCTTTCTATTCACACATCAGTCAGATCTCTCTTTCAGGCTCTAATAATTCTGTTACCATGTCTGTTGTCAAATTTTACTGTAAAGATCCCTTCAGCTTTCTTCTTTCCTGGAAGGTTATAAATGTGCTTTTTGAATCTGTTTGCCGTAGTTAGCTAATGTGTTACTTTTCTGCTTCCTCTAGCCACAGGATCAAGAATCAAGGCTTTGTCGATAAGGATACCCTCTGAGGTATAATTGTCCCGTACAATTATGGGACCAATACTTCCCTCAGAGCAGACACACAGCTCCTATTTGTACCAATAGAGGTAGCTACATAAATAAAGTACATAAAATGCAGGGCTCTGTGCTCCTCCTATGAGGAAGTAAAATAATTTTTAATTTCTTTCATCCACATCAATCTCTATTCATCCAACCAGTTCACAGGAAAGGCATTAACTGCTCCTCACTTCCTCAGATGCCAAACCTCCATAAGACTGGACATAAACTGAGCTTTGTGTAGCCTCAAGAGTTTGTTTTTTTTCTGTCAGTGTGTGTGCATAACTCCCACTAACTTCTGAAGGTGTTAGACAGTATATATATATATACATTTATATTTATGTGTGTGTGTGTGTACAGTACAGAGAACAGACTTCAAAGCTTTGACTTCAGTAGCATGTCCCTTATATTAGTGGCAGCTGTTTTTCAGCATACCCAGTTGAGGAGTGGTTAGTCAGGTCTATCAGATGATTTCTAAAAGCCTGATCCAAAGCAACTTTCACAGAGCATGGATGTTTATAGTAGGATTTTCATTTCACTACAAGGCAAACAGCTGGCAACATAAATACATCATATTTCTAAATAAGTATATATTTACCTATGCCTGGGTCAGAAGTGGGTAGGTGATAGGAAAAGCTGCAGCCAGGACTCACAGGCATTTGGCAGAATGTCTCTAGGGCAAAAGCAGGAAAGCCTTGGCTTTTGCAGAAGGGAGATTGAAAAAAGCTTTCTGTCAAAACTATTGCCCATTGAAAACACTGGACATGAACTGGTGTCAATGGAACTGTTGCTTGCAAGATCTTGTGCTGATGATGCCCTAAAAGTAGACTCCAGCAAAATAGCAAGGGTGCTCTCTGAAGGTGTCTCTCCTTTTGCATGTTTAGGAGCGTAGTCTTGGAAGTCACTTTTTCAGCTGCCAAACAAAAGCCTTTTCAAAGAACACAATCTCTGCTTCGCCAACTAAGCAGTTAGGTTTTTGTACCAAGGCAAACTATTTCAGCAGGAGAGATTGCTACTAGAACATAGACCTGGTCCTATGTTTCCTTATCCCATATAATTACCAGAACTCATGAGCTTTTTCTTTTCCTGTTGTTCTGCACCTGGACAAAAGCAGGTTTTAAATCTTCAGTCACTTTGGCAAGAAGAACAATTGTTTTTTCTTCTACAGTCAATAAGGGCTCTAGAACCACTGGGAAGAATTCCCAGATTTGAGAAGGAATATAGAAGTGTCTGTACCAACACTGTGGACTTTGTCCATTGGGTTTTTTGGTCAAATCATGTTCTTGCATTATAGTTTTTTTGTTTGTTTTGTTTTTCAATAACCAAGAGATATCTATGCCAAAAAGGGCTCTAAAAAACCTGGAGGAAAAAGGGGCATGGCAAATCCCTCCTGAAGAGCACTTCTGAGAGAGGAAGACCTTTGAGAGAATAGAATCTACAGTGCTTGGAAGTTCCCTATAAGACCTTGACCTACCTTGTTAACAATAGCCCAGATTGTTCAAACCTGAAAAAGAGAGTTAAAATTCAGTTTGCACTGGTGGTGGCAGCTGTCTGTCCTCCTCCTCTCTGCACTTCTTTCATGCAACAAAAAACACAAATCAGTTTTATTGTTGTTCATAGTAATTTTTGCTTCCTAGTTTTCAGTGCTTCCAGCAAAAATATTATCAAACATGTTGTTGGATTTTATACCTCGACAAATTTAGCTCTTCAGATTCTCACAGACAGCAGAGCTATATTACCCTTGGGTGTTCTTAAGTTGAAGAGCACAAGTCACTTTATTTTAGGGTGTCTCTAACCTAAAATAGCGGAAATTTGAGTATCTGGGAAGAAACTTGATTTTGAGAAAGACTAGAAGGTTAAAAATAGTCTGAGAAATGGCTGGTGTTCACCTGGACCTTTTCTTTCTGGGAGTGTGGACTGGGTCATTGCTCAGCCTCTGCTGGCTTTCTAAGGTGTAGTAAGAGATCAAAGTACCCATCTTAAACAATTTCACAAGCATTTCTACAGATATGAAACATGACCATGTCCAAGCTTTTGCTTTCCAGTCCAAACCTGCCCAAGCCTTTGTTAGGTTTTGTAGAAGCAGCCACTGAAGACAGCTGTCATTTGGCATCCTGACTTATTTGAAACAAAGCCCCTCTCGATGCATGACTGTGAGACATCAGTAACACCATGGTTATCACATCACAGTTATGGCCCAATATATACCTTCCCAATTACAGCTGAAAACAGTAGTGAAGGAGCAGAAGGGCATGAAGCAGATGAGACTTCTGTGGATATGTATAAGTGTATCTTCAGGGTAACTCTTTTAGCACTGCTCTTGGCACAGTATTAAAAGACTACTGCAAGGTCTCTACAATCTCATCCTTTTTTTCCTTTCAGACAAGCCCTGTGGGGACCCACCCTCCTTCCCCCACACCATCCTGCATGGTCACACTGGCTTTGAAATGGGGGATGAGCTGCTGTATGTCTGTGCCCAGGGGTACATCATGGGTAACAAGGAGACGGCGTTCACGCTGCTCTGCGACAGCTGCGGGGAGTGGTACGGGCAGGTCCAGGCCTGTGTCAAAGGTAAGCTCCCCCAGCACATGGAGCATCCCTCTGCAAGGTCACATCCTCCCATCAGCCTAGCCAAGAGGGTTCCAGGCTTGCAGGGGTGTGTCCTGGGCATGTGCAGTCCCACGGAAGGTCAATGTCTTAGCTGGTCCAACAGGACTTCTACAATCCCATTGGTAGACGTCTCCAATAAAGTGCAGGAAAGGATAACCTACCTATTCATACTTACATGAGCAGAAAGTTTCTTTCTGGTTAGCAGAAGCCATTCAATATAAAAAATCTTTCATGTTCTTGACTCTGTTCATTGGCTTGTAAGATGCTAGATGGGATGATCTGAGCTTTTACTGGCTCTTTCCTTTAGCTTTAATACTTTTGAACTTCTGACCTTACACATACGATAAATGCTGCTTCCTTTTGTTAGGCTGGGAAAATTAAAGACCTATGTAAGTTAATAGAGCTGCCTGTGCCATAGAAGTAATCGGCGGCAGAGTGGCAGAAATGCATTTTGGGTTATCATTAAGCAGTGAGACAGAAAAGTTTAAAAAAAAAAGGAAGATTTTTTAATTTGTCTCCCCCAAAAAGTGAACAGTTTTTATCTTGTACCATGCTTTCAGCACTTTTGTCTACAAACACAACATTTTCTCCATTAAAAGGAATGAAAGTGGATTATTTTTTACCCAACGACTTGACTGAAGAAAACAGATTTTTATTTGAAAAACAAAATGAAAAAAACCCCACCCCAATAACAACAACAACAACAACAACAAAGCCCCAAACAAAAAACCCAAGCAGCACATAAAAACTCTGGGAAATTATAAGAATGATATTTTCTTAATTTAAACCCTCAGTAAAATCTACTTTTATACGTTCATACATTCTGCAGCAACATTTTAACTTTCCCCTTACTTAAACATAAGCTAAATAGTACCATGAGTTCAGGTGTGGATGCAATCTGAATTCTGCTTTCCCTTGTTACCCCACTCAATGCATAAACCAACCATTTTTTCCAGTATTTAAGAACAGTCATCAGAATATCTTACTTTTCTTTTTTTCAGGGAGAAGTCACACTTTTAAGATATTATTTCTGGCAAAACAGATAAATTATAAGCAAGGGATTGGGCAGCTGTTGGGTAGCTGAGCTGTCTATATGGGCTGGAGTTAGCACATCAGTTTCAGAACCTATGTAGTCCTTAATGCCCAACCCAGGGGCTTGCAGGGAGTTATTTTTACTCATGAATATATACCATCAGGCAATGGATAATCATGAGAAAAGGTCAAATTTTTTCTTAGTAGAAATAGGTCATGTCTGTGCACCAGGGAATCAGACTCTCAAGCCCATCCAAATGGTATAGATGTACAAAAAAAGAAAAAGTAAAAAATAAAAGAACCAACATTTCCTGAACTATTTCAGCTTCTAAAACTATTTTTACAAACAGCAGTTCAGATGATTAAGTGATATACTGTAGAGGAGGAGCATGGAGGGAAAGACAGATGAAAAAGAGTATCTACATCTGATCACAGAATACAAGATGACAGAACAGTTTGGGTTGGAAAGGACCTTTAAAGGTCATATAATCCAACCCCTCTGCAATATGCCCTGAGATTAGTGGAAATGCTACCTTCAACACACATAGAAATAAAACCGTATTACACCAAAGTAGGGAAGGGAGAGAATCAGGCCATTTAAGTTGTGTGCTTTTCACTGTTTCCTCTGGATAAATAGTCTATTTCCCCTGTTCTGCCTGAGCCTTTCACAGGGCCACAGGGGAGAGAAAAATATTTTTAAAAGAAATAGAAAAGTGTGGCTGTAAAATCACAAACATCAACACTGAAACTTGGGAGCAGATGTGATATTGTGGATTATGATTTTTTAAATTAATTCAAGGTAGACTTCATGCTGAGGGGCTTCCTTTGATTAATGTTTTTCAAACACTTTAAGGACCTGGGATAGAAAAAAAACAGTGAGTGTTTTATTAATAATTATATATTTAATCTTCCTGATCTCATTTTTGTAAGAAAGACGACTTTACAGGAAGACTGAAATTTGTGATACTAGGATTCATTAATTTTTAAAAAATAAGAATTCAGTGAAAAAGTACAGGAAAAAAAAAAAAGGGGGGAATTTAATTAAAAGAAACCTGATTTACAGTTGACTGATATTTTGGGGTCAAGGGAAAGAGAATACTAATTATTAAGAACTCCAGAATTCAGCACACGCACTGCTTTTTAAGAGCTTTGAGGCAAGAGACCATCTTCCCTATCGTGCAGGTTAATGATGGGACTTAGCAGAGAATTGATATCCCTGCTGGCAGAGTGGACCACTTCTGCTCTAACTGGCTGACATCAGTGGAAAGATGTTCGTGCAGCCACTTCCATGAACATTTAACAGCTATGTTCAGAGCTGGTAAGATGACACAGTTCCCTTGCTCTGCATCTGCTCTGGGTGAGCAACTGGAAACGTGAAGCGTTCCCTGAGTGGTGCTCTTACACCAACCCAGTGGGACCACAGGCAGAAAACTCCAGTCGGAGGATTAAGAGATATAAGCCTGTTCCTGTATCTTGCACTGCCTCTGAGACAAGGGAGACTGTCTCTGCTGCTTAGGCCATCTCGTCTGTGAAAGAGTGATGGCATTTACCCAATTGCATAAAGTTTTCTGAGATTTGGGGATGTTACACCTGCATATCATTGTTCCCCATTGTAATGCCCAGCTGTCCAGGCAGACTGTCAGACTAAACCACAATAATTGTATGTTTTTCTTTTTTTTTGTGTAAATTGGGCCCGCTTTATGCTCACAGTTGTTCACCCAGAGCAAATATGGAGTCAAAGAACTACCATCACAGCAGTGCCTAAATATAGCACTCAAACGTTCTTTGAAGTCAATTTATGATGATCTTTCCTCTCTGTTTGATCCAGCAAGAAGAGATACAGTCTACTCTGGCACCCAGGATGTAAATGTACAACCATCCAGTTGGCAGATTTGTAAATTAAATGAAAAACAAAACAAAAACAAAAGCAAAACCAAAACCCATCATTACACATATAACCCAAAATACATGGCAAAACCTAGCTATGGGCATAATTGAAAAAAAATAATGTTGGGGTTATAATAAGTGGATTCTAGATACAGTAAGGTATGTTGGAAATTAAGAAAATAGCACATTACAAATGGCTTTAATATCCATTGTGCACAACAGACAACAGACTGTAATTTTTAATCAAGATGCTTTTTAAGAAAAAAAGTGGCTCTGTGCAGTTACTGTTCGCTGCAATTCCTGATCATGAAAAGACATTGTGTTCTAGCTTAAAAAACAGGGATATTCAACCCAACAAAGCAACCTTAAGCAGAGAACAGGGAAATACATGGGTTTTGCAGTTTATTACTTTTTCTATTTCCATGGAGAGAATGCATATGTTTCACAAAATATATCCTGAAGACTGGCATTGCAGTAAGGTCTGAAAGCAGATGTATACATGCCAGGCTGTGGCTGTCCTGCAGGCACGGAGGCTAAAGTGACCATTGCTAAATTACTTCCCCCCCACACCCCCCAAATGAACTACAGGTTCAATATCAGAAGCATTAATGCCAGCAATTCTGTGGGGGAGGTCAGGGCTGCATTGCATTAGGCTGCATCCTCAAGAGTTTGCTTCCTAAAAGAGAAGGCAAATGAGATACCTGGGAAATCCTGTCCCCTCTCTGCCCTAAACCGGCTCAAAAGAATATAATCTATTTATCCTTTTCTCAGGGCTGCTTTGGGTTTTTCTGGATCTATGCTTGTGTCAGGAAAAGTCCATTTCTTCTGCACATCTAAGGATTCTCTGCATTGTCAGCACTTGGGTACTTGTCAAGTGTGTTCGGAGCTAGTTTAACTTTTCCATGCTGAGGACCATACTTCTGATGTCAGTAGAAGGAGGATTCATCACACTATGACCATCTTTGAAAGCTTTCTCTACAGCTCTTTTTGCCTGGTTCTCATTACTTTTGCCCATTCTCATTACTTCAAACATTGCTTT
This sequence comes from Acropternis orthonyx, assembly GCA_035583155.1. Lineage (NCBI taxonomy): Eukaryota > Metazoa > Chordata > Aves > Passeriformes > Rhinocryptidae > Acropternis > Acropternis orthonyx. The sequence goes on along the minus strand of JAWWEU010000081.1, from coordinate 55,156,398 downwards.
CTGAGTTGATTCACATTCATGTGGTCTGTAAGCACAACTAACCAGCACCATTTCTTTTTGTTGGTCTTGTTGGTTTGTTTGTTTGTTTGTTTTAATGAAAAGAATCCAACAAAATATCTCTGCCTTTTGATCTTATTTGGGAACGCTTTTTTTTTTTATTTATTTTTACATTTCTGAGAGTGCAGAGGAAAAGTTGTGATAGAAAAATAAAATCAGCAACAAAATATGTCCGTGGCCTGTCAAAACAATTGTTATTACAAACTTCATTTCCCTTTTCAGGCCTGTCACTGAGCAGTTGTATTAGATTAATGTAAAGTATCGATCTGGTGTGAACTGATTCTGCCAAATGGAGTTACTAAAAAAATATTTTGATGGGTTACTTATTTATATTAACAGGCTTTCTGCTGGAATAAAAATTATCCTTCTGCTTGTAGTTATTGCAAAAGACAAAAGGCAACACAATTTCTGTCTAGCGTACTCTGGTTGATTTGACAGAAGCGTGTTTGGGTGCCTGATCCAAGTCAAATGGAGAATTCTTTGAGGTCCTGTAGTCCACAAATCTGACTGATCTTAGGCAAATCAGTCTACATGCTCTTTTCCCTCCCACCCTTAAAGACAGATGCCTTCTTATTAATGTTTGCTGTAGCTGCTTTAGGATTCTTAGAATAAAGATGTTTTTATACAGTATAAATGTTTATAATGATGGTCTACAGATAATCAAGTTTCAATTTCCTGTACTCCAAAAATACATCCACAAAATACGCTTTGCACTTTATGGTTGTTCAAAATAGCAACACTCAAAATAGAGGTTGGATGCCAACATGCTATCTAGAAGAAAAATTAAACCAATCCTAGAGTGTGGAAAACCAGGCTCTTTGTTTTTGGCTGTTTCTGTTTGTTCACTGTTTTCACATTAGGATCAAAAATTTAAGAGACAAAATCTCTTTAAGACCGAATGGCTCCCAAAAATGGTTAATTAAAAATTAAAAGGATTTTCTGTTTTAATTGAGTTCACATCTTTGGTCGTACATAATTTCAGCATCTGTTGCTGTAAAAGGTTCATTTCAGCCTCAGTAATCCCTCATACATTGAAGTAAAACCCACTGATCCTTGAGTCTGCTGGAGAAGGGTATGGGTAAGATGTAACAATGACCAAATATGGAAAGATTTTGGTCTTGGATAAATTAATTTTAGTTCTGACTCTTCTTAAAACCAGACCTGCCTGAGTAGAAAGGAAGATGCAATCAGTTTTAAATCAGTTACTAGCTGTTTTAAAAATGTGTTTAAATAATGGTTACAACTATTTGGATAAGAAGTGGAGCTGAACTTACTTTTCTCGTTGCTCTTCAGTACCAACACTAAGATTCAGGGAACTAGAAAGTTCAAGAAAGTGCTGAGGAAGTGAGCAAAAAGAAGTGCAAAAGTTGTGCAATCTGTTCCTGGAAAATCAAGCTCACGGTGGACTTAAAACACTGTCATGGTAACACAAAGTCACTAAATACTAAGTCCAAGTCCCATTTGAAGGTCTGAGGCCTAGAAGAAAGAACAGAGTATTATGACTGTGTAAGTCAAACCAGGATCTTATAAATCAAAGCTTCAGAGTGAGGGGGTCTGTATTACCTTTGATGGTTAGAGAGCTCAATGGTTGCTTTCATTCTGGCGTTCTGTAAGCTAACATTAGTTATGTTGGTAGTCTTTGCCATAAACTGTACAAATACATGAGATTGCAGATGAAAATACGTTATAGCAGCTTTACAACTTGGGCCACAATCTGATTGTCAGAGGGAACAAGACTCCCTTATGCAATGAAAAGCAGTGCATAATGAGCTCCAATCTCAGGCTCTCTTTAGAGTACAATGGGCTTTTTCTTTGCTCAGCTCAGCATTAAGAAAGCACCAATTCATTTCTCTACAGGCAGGATCGGGCCCAAAGACAGCAGGTTTGACGGAGACTTGATTGATGCTGCAACAAACCTTTAATATGTTCTGATAGACTGAGGACTTGTATTTTCTTAGGAGCACATGCTTTTTCTGATGTGCCTCAATAGAAATTTCTTCTAGTGGGCTGAAATGACGTGGCAGGAGAGGGCACTAAAGGGAAAGACTTCAAATTGGATAAAAAGCATGTAACTACAGTTTTTAAGCATTCACCAGTGATCCATACTCATTCACCAATGAGTCTGGATCATATTGGTCATCTCATTGACCAGCACATAAGTCAGTGAGATGAATACTAGCTGCCCATTCATACTGATAGCTAAAGAAATAGGTCTGGGGAAACAACACAAGCATGTGGATGTAATTTTTGTTCATGGATGTGTGTGCCTGCTCTAGAATAGCACAACATAAAAATTAATATTTTAACCTCAGCTGAATTACTGTAGTCTGAAAAGTAGATAAGTGGCAAAAATAGAGGTACAAGAGACATGCAGGTGAAGACAGATTGGTGTGATGACTCATGTCAAAAAAGAAAACAATGACCATAACAGCTGGTAAATGGTGACTTCTCACATTACAATGTTCCAGTTCATATACATGCAATAGACACCTGACAGACACTCTCAGGCTGTCCTGAGAGACACTAGACTTCAGCGAAGCAAGCTTGCCAGATATCAGCTTCTAGCAGAATTCTGGATGGTAGGACACCAAAATCGTTTGAGACACCATTTCCATGCAAAGAGAGTGCCAGCCAGGTAGAAAAATCCTTAAGTGAAAGCAAGACAAGGGACAAAGTGAGTAATTTGATGGGTAATAGAAGTGCAACATAGTAATGGTCAGTGCCATGCAGAGGGTCATGAATATCTTGCTAAAATGCTTTGGTATTCAGAGTTAGTCTCCATTAATTTAGGAAATCCTGGAATACTATTGGAAAAGATTTTAGGATTAACTAGAAAAGTGAAAGTCCTACCATGAAGGTTTCCACGCTAAGAGTTGTGTTCCCCTGACTGTTAAGTTGCCCTTGCACCAGAGAGAAGTTTTTTCTGCTTCGGAGAGGATGGAGAGGATCTAGAGGATTAGGGAAGCAGATGAGGACACTGGGACCAGGAGGGAGAGTTGGCATTGTTGGCACTCTTTTATCGTGTGCAGGTTTCCCTCAACACCCTTCTTGTGAGATGAGTAGACCCTGCTGACAACATCCAGCTCTCCAGGACGATAGTTTTCACAGAGGTATTAACTCTCTGCAGGCTATGTCACACATTTTGGTTTCCTTAGCATAACTGCTTTGATTTCTGGTAGACTCAGATGGTATTCCAGGGAAAATACCTTTTGCTAATGCTCATTCTGTTTTGACACCTGGCTTAAGCTGTTCTGGCAAAAAGTGAGCTGGTGTGAGCTGTATCACTGCTAAGCAGTTTTGGTCAGACTGGTTTGACAATATTTCTACTCTTTCTTAAGAGTAGACCAAATATGGCTCTGCCAGAAGTCTGGGAAGCAGTCTCCAAGGAGAATGTGACTCAGGCAGAAACTGAGCTGGGCCCCAGATGAAAATGTAATGCAAAATTAGTTGAGTGTAAAAAGGCAAAAAAATGATAAGGCTTTATGAATGCTATTATTTTCTTGTTTCCTGTATCATGCCAGGTCTATTGCTTCACTGTCTTCATGAAAGACTAAACACTCTCTTAAAAAGGAAAATTCTCAACATGATTCAGTTTATTATATTTTCCATATCCCAAAGCACTATTTTCTATGACTTTTAATGCCAGCATAAATCTCAGCAATTACATCAGCTTTCAATGGAGTAAAACTTGTGAGCTGAAAATCAACCACCCTGTCTAGTTTGGAAGATTTTTCATTGAGTTAAGGTTTTAGAAGAGTGGAAGAAATATAAATTACAATGCATTATTTAATTCAGATTAAAACATTTAGCTTCATGCTTTGAGTCAAGCCTCTTTTGCTATGAGTGGTAGGTCTGTTGAGGCATGGGGAGTATTTCTAAATCAAACTCAAACTTTGTGATGAATCTGCCCCTGTGTTGCACTCAGTGGGGCTTTTTTTTTATACCAGTTTAATTTGGTTTTTTTCCTCTCTTTTCTTTTTGGTAACATTTCATTTCTTGAAACTGGAAGCAGTATTTTGATATTTTGAACATAAGGTACTGAATATAATCCTTTAAAGCCATCCAGCTCAAAAGGGGATGAAGTTGCTGTTAAACTTATAGTTTAGTTTGGTTTGGGTTTCTTTTAATTGCCAACTAGTAATTGATTACTTTTTGCTATACCTTCCTCTCCACACACATTTCTTGCTTGAATGTGATGAAAATTTTTTCTCAAGTCTGGCAAAGAGTCATATTAGGGAGAGCAAAGGTTTGAGAGAAAAAGAAGCAATTGAAGGAAGTCCTCTAACTTCAGAGAGCAAATTACTTATATACATTTTTAAATGTGGAAAGGTAAGATATTAGCAGTTAGCATTGACCCATATCTGATTTTTTTTTTATTTTTACATTTTATATTGAGTATCAGCTTATGGTAGACCATGCCCATTTCAAATAAACAATAACATAGAATGAAAAATACTCTGTAAAAGTCGCTCCTCATTGCGCCTTTCTTGGTTTCTTGTAACAAATGAGCCCAGTACTTTTCTGAAGAAATTAAATGTTGGCTTCTTGGTTTGTTTTTAATGTTTCTAGATGAAACCGAGGCACACATTGACTATGAAGATAACTTTCCCGATGACAGATCAATACCCGTTGTTGAGAATGAACATGGCAATGGCAAAGAAATTGAGCAGGAGCAAGAACAGCTTTCCTTCAGTAAAAGTTCAGAGGAAGGAAGAACTGGAAACACTAAAGGTGTTACTCAGGACACGGACACCTCTGAAAAAGGAAGCAGGGCACCAACTGAGTCCCCAGTGTCACTCCTAAGCCAAAAAAACTTGTTTTGGTTTCCATCAGAAACTATCAGTGAACCTGAATCAGAGAAAGAGACAGATGATTCCACTAAAGCACAGTTTTCTGAAGGTGATAACCACATTGGAGTGAAGAAAGGCTATGATGAACCTGGTGCCAAAATGTTTTATGACAGTGAGGATTTCCCCATTGGACCCATTCTCACAACTAACAACACAAAGACAGCGATAGATGCCGTTGCCATTACTGACGAGTCGTGGTTAGATGGTTATCCAGTAACACAAGAGGTGGCAGAGGATGACGAAGAGGAGGGGGATAAAGTTGACAGTTCAATGGGAACAGAAGATGACATCGTCCTCACAACTGACCAACCAAATCACGTTGAAGTAAGAAAATCAGGAAATGGCAGCCCAGCTCCAGAGGAAGGTTTAACACAGATTGTGGCAGCCACAACAAGGATAGATGATGAAGGAGCTGAGGAGACACCAGTTCCACTTACGTCAGTGAGTGGTCTGGAGAACTTCAGTGTGAGCAGAGGTTATGATGCTGCTGCAGGGGAACATCCAGCTACATCTCTGGAAACTGTGACTCAGGAGCCCAGTACAACAATACTGTTTGACATAACTAGCTTAAAAACATCCATGCCAGAAACCTCTGTGGTGGTCAGCCCCTATGACCACACTCCATATGAGGAACCAAGAGAAACAACCACCTACCCAGAACAAGTAGCAACCACTGCACCAGCTCCAGACATCAATACTGACACAGCATCCCAGGAACTAGCTGAGCAGGAAAATCTCACCCAGAGCCTTGGAGAAAAGCCTATACCCACTTCTGAGCCCTGTGATGGAGAGGATTGTCCCAGGTCCAGTAAAGGTGCTATCATAGCAGCAATTGTGATTCTTCTCTGCTTGTTATTGGTTGCAGCTGTACTGGCAGTGTGGTTTTTCAAAAAACGGCAGCAGAAAAATTCTGTCTATAAATTAAATGGAAGGTGTCAACCCAGACATCATTGCTACCACCACTACCATCACCAACACATTGAAATGCAGAAAGTCTAACCAGGGGCCTTTTGGCAGAAATGCCAGAGATCAGAATAAAAACCACCTTGATGCTAGAAGGATCGCGTGACTCACGGATGCTAAAACCCATCAGTGCAGAAAGTAGAAGAAAAAAAACAATGCTAAAAGACCACAGAAGACAGAAATGATTTCACCCTCTTGAAATCACAGTTTAGCATATTTGACTTTGCAGAGCTAAAGAATCAGTATATTTTTATCACAAGGGTCTTTTGGAGACACCAGCAGGATACAAGCATGCTCGGTACTACATCTACAATTTGTTCCGCTTTTAAATTTTGCTCCTATTAATAATAAATTAATTGATTAATTTCTGTGTTACCTGGTTATAATGTAATGGTAGGGCTGGTCAGACCTTTTTGGTCTATTCTTAGTAGAAGAGGAAAAGAAGGAGGGAAGAATAGGAGAAGAATGTTTTTGGAGCAACCACACATTTGGTGTTTGTTCCTTTTTTAGAACCTGCCCAAGCTGGTCAGGATAAACCACCATAACAAATTATTAGCTGATGTGTCTTAAAAATTATTTGCTACCATATTTTAATGGATACTATTGCAATGATTACTAAGGTAATTTTCTTCAACGTTGTGAATTCAACAAGCCACAAACGTTGGATCATTGTGCTATTTTTCTGGAAGGTGTTCTTTCAGCCTTAGTGAAGAAATACCATTCTTATACTAATCTTCCTATAGAAATCATGATGTTTCCCTGGACTTCAGAGAATACTGTAAGTGCCATTCTTCCTTGAGCATCAGCAGGAGAGGAGTCAGAGCACCTTTGATTCCAGGTGTTATGATGAATAGCCTCTTACCACAGAGCCAAACAGTGATGAAGCACCTTCCAGGGGAACGCTGTAAGTTGGCTGCTTTTCTGAACACGATGTTGACTGAACAAGATACTGAATTTTAATTCACAGCCAGTAGTACCTCTGGCAACTGAAGCCATGTGTAATGCTTTTGCCATGTGAACTCCATGGCAGGACTGATTTTTCACCATTCTGCTCTTTCATTGGCCAGAGGGGATGTCTGGGGTGGACAATGGCTGTGGGAGATGGGAAGCCCATTTGGATGCTGCTTACTGTGATTTTGAAGATAAAGCAGACCTGGGAAATAAAGAAATTGCATCCAGCTGACAAAATGCAAACACTTGGCTTTTAGACTGGGTGTTGGTGTAAAAGCACAGAGACTTTTCCAACAGCATATTCCATATCCAAGAGTTCTGAAAATAAACAGGGAGAGGGAGGACCATGTTTTCTAGAATCCCTTAACATAGTTAGCGTGAGTTTAGTAAGAGGTACTCTTCCTTACCTTTCTGAATGTACAAGAGAAAGTCTGGCAACTGTGAATAATCTGCAGGTCAGAAATAAATTCATCTGCCACTCAGCCTTAGTCAAAATACTCCAGTAGTTCCACACATTAAAATACTGGAGTAAGAAAAGGTGCCTGGGAATAGTTCACCTATTTCCATGTTCTGCCTTGAGCCACAGTGGTAACCATCTCTAGCTCCATTGGAGGCAAGCTTTATGAAATGGAGTGCAGAATCGGGCCCCTCTTACATGCAACCATCAATCTCAGGGCTGGTAAGCAAAACAAAGAATTTTTAGATGACAGCTATACATTATCTTAGAGAATTTGACCTTAGAGTGGTAAGAGTTGAATCTGGTTGCATGGCAAGAGCCACAGTAAATAGAGGACACAAACTGTACAGATTTGTAAATATGTCTCTGACACACGCATGACTTTATGCTTTTAATGCATTCTAGCCTATGAAATAACCTAGAATTTCTGTTGTAAACTGTTTTTTTTATCCAGTTCGGGGGGGGGGGGGGGGGGGGGGGGGGGGG
>JAWWEU010000081.1:55113008-55148624 GCA_035583155.1 Acropternis orthonyx | reverse complement strand
ATTTGTTTTTTAAACTGTTTTTTTTTTACAGTTAACCCCCCCCCCCCCCCAAAAAACAACAACAATGAATTTCGCACTAAGCAACTTTATGGAGACTGTTAACTCAATTAAAACATACCGTCTGTAATTCCATGGAAATATGCTGAAAAATAAACACGGGAACATCCATTAAAAATATTGCTCAGCTGAAAGGTACAAGTAAGTGTTACAGTTCTGTGTGGCATCATTCAAAATGAAAAGTCAATACTATTTGGCCCAGGAATTGAACATGTGAAAATGAGATTCAAAATATAATTATAAACACAAATTGTACAAGGATCTTATTTGAGACTTAGAAACACTTGTTATTCATGAACCAGAAGAACGTGTAAATTAACATAATGCTTTGGAGGTATTTAAATAAAAGTCAAGTTCCAAAAAATCCAGGAAAAGAAGTGCTTGTGTATGTTCTTGTGCAAGTCATCCAGTCTGCCCACATGTTTATGGAGAAAAGATAGGTCTGTTACTTAGTTAAGTCTTGTAGAAGGTACTTCAATACTGAAAAAAGGAGCTGAAAAGTAGCTTAGACTGCCAGTCCAGTTCTGCTTTAGAACATCCATGCTCTTTTGCAGCATCATCTGTTTGTACTCACAGTATTCAGTTCACCAGAATGTTTCAGGGAGTTTGGGAAAACTAATAAACAGATCATCTGATGCTCTGTGATAAAAGTCATGTATCATTCTCTTCTAGGGAAACCACATACTACAACTGGTTGGAATGTGCTTACTGGGGTTAAAACTGAGATATGATCTCCCTTCCACCTCCTTTCCTTTATTAACAACTACCTACTAACTGAGCCCCCATTTCGTAAACATCATGTGCTGCTGGGTCTGTAGACTGTATAAATTTGCTTCAGCAGGCTGAGAACTGACACTGTGGTACAAAACAGCAAAGCTGCTGGCGGTGTTGGGGAGTTCAAACCCTTGCAACCAAAAGGTGTTTGCTCCGCTTTGTACAGAAACACTGGGTTCAGGCATTTTAGGTATTCACTGAGTTCTCAGGCTGAAATCCCACATTTTCTGTGCTTCTCTTTCCATTAGCCAGATAGATAACAATTTATGGTTTATTGTGTTGTACTGCCTTATTGCTTACTGTACCTCAAAAGCTATTACGCTGCAGATTTGTTGCCAGAGGCATCAGACCCAGCATAGACTGAATTTCTTCTTCAATGATTTACCTTTTTTTAATATCCAATTATTTGTCATGAAAAGATGCTACATAATACATAGCTGTGAAAGATACAAATATGTAGCTATGAATGACAATTTAGAAATTAGTCTTAATAAGAAATGATCAGAACATTGTAAGACTTATCAAACTACATCGTTTCCATCAGTTCAGGATAATACTTAAGTGTTTAATCCCTTTTCAAATAAGTGATAGTGAGAATGGGGCAAAGACAGAAAGCCCTTTTTTTTCTTTAAAGTTGGGAGTCACATAAAATTACTGCTGTGACCCCCATATTTCCACTCGAAAGTAAGTTTCATTACTTTGCAAAAGAATTAATCAGGGGGGGATAAAAGCACATTTGTTATTTCATGCCATTTAAAAGACCTACCCATGAGATATATCAACAGGAAGAAAAAGTCAAAAATAATCAAAGAAAACTTAGAAATTTTTTCTACAGGAGACGTTAGGATTTATAAACTTCAAAATTCAAATTCTCTACAGAGTTTAGTTTCCATATATCATCATATTCTAAGGAGAGAGAAGAGGGGAAGGAGGAGAAACGGGTGCCTAAACTGCTGAATATTTCCTTGCCAAAAATAAATAAATAAAAAGGTATCTATTTATTTTAATATTTTTTCCTAGGGACTGAAGAGGACTTAAGATACAAACCCCTGATTTGCTGGGGCATGCAACCCAACTTACTTTGGCTATTTCTTACTTAATTCCTTTTTTGTATATAGCTTAAACTCTCCACACTAGGTCATTCAAGTCTTGAGTCACCAGGAAAAAGAAGTTGCTGTTTAAAGTATGGCAGACAACCAAAAGTTCAGACAGCTGCAATGAAGGATTAGTTGTGGGGTTTTCTCACTGCCTTGCTACAAACTGCATCACAGCTCTATGTTCAAACGTTATTAAATGGGAATGTTTTCTCTGGCACTGACTACTTGTCCCCACAGTTTAAGTATTGAATTTTTTTAACTGAAGTAGCTTTGGTTTACTGCTCACATTAAAAACATATTTCCATGGTAGCTGGCATACCCAAGAAACTGTTTATTCTCAGTACCAGCCATAATAAACACTTGTACTTTTATAATCCAACAAATCTTTGTCTAATCACAGCTCTGTTTTCAGAGCTGTAAAATTTGCACAGTATTTAAACCATTTTTCATGAAGACTCTCTAGAAATTGAAAGATTTTCTAAGTCTGCCTCCATTATAAATACAGACTAATAATTCACTGTAAAGGATGTGAAGATATATGAGGGGTATTAATGGCAACAGTCTATTGAGAAAAAACTTCATAAATCAGGGCATGCTATCAGATTTCCGTGGGGATAGTTTGGCTTGAGGAGACGCATCTTTAATTCTGCCTCAGATTTACTCTGGAAAGTATGGAGAAATGACACCTCCTCAGCTGGATGCATTTTTTCAGGTGAATTAAGAACACCATCTGACTAACTTTTGGGTTTATATTTCAGCATTCCAAAGCAGTAAAGCTCTGGAAAAGGGAGCGATTTGAATTTGCTTCTGGCTCATGCCTTGTCAACACAAGCAATGAAGGTCTGCTTGCAGAATTGCTCTGGCAAATGAAAAGGTCCAGCAGGACATTTGAATTCACACTGAATTTGCCAGAACTGATCATTCTAAAAGTACTTGTTTTTCATAGCTGGTTTTATTGGCAATTGGAATTGCTAGGGCACAGAAGTAAGGAGCCTGCAATGCTGTTTTATGGGAAGAGAATTAAACTTTGAGGAGAAAAATCACTACCATCCTTCTTTTCTTAATGAATGTTGCCATTTATGAGGATGAATTAGCAAGAAGCCAGTAATGCATGAAGAATTACTATCAGTAAGAGTAGGTATTAATTTGAAGAAGATGACATACTTAGCACAATCTGTGAGATGCACTGATTTTCAACCTGTGCATCTCTCCCCTTGCCCCAGCTTTAGTTCTTATGTAAGAAACTGTCCTGATGGCCAGTGGTCATGTTTTTCACATAAACAACAGCTTTTCTGACTCAGTTTAACCTTTGGCTTCCAAGCAGATCCCAATCATGCAGGACTCCATCTCACAAGGTAACAAGCACGGGGCTCACAGAAACCTGTGCTACACACCTGCCAGAAGATGGACTTCGGCCACCACTCACTTCCAAGTGCTGACAGAACGACCAGTTTCGAATTACTGCAGGTAAGAGGCCAACAGCAGCTACCAGAAGACCCAGCTTTGTTACTAGAAATGTGAGCAATTATTAAAAAGTGTAATTGCACATCTCTATAACAAGCAATACCACCACTGAGGCTGATAGGAATTTCATCCCCAGGATCAGCAGAGATATGGTAGTGATCCTGCATTCAAGCCTGTCACATGAACATGGTGGGTTCAATAAAATGATGTTACCATGAGAATCAGCATCATACTGTAAGCCTCGCCAAAAAAAAGAAATGGTGATGCATCTAGATATCTCATCAGGTTAGGTAGAAGTTGATAATATTTGAGGCAGACAACTCGCAACTGCAGGAATTTGGGGTGGCAGAAGGGAGGCAAGAATATTCCTTCAGACTCCCAGGAAGAGCTGGCAGTATCTAAGGAGTGGAAGAACACTAAATTATTACAGTCACATGTAAATGTGACTGTAATTTCATACTGCATTTAACAATAGCAGCAGGGGGAAAAAATCAGTTAAAAGAACCTGAGAATGCTGAAAAAAGCCACAAAAAATACTAAAAAACTGGAAGAGGAGCTATTTCTCATTAGTGAAAAAACAAGGGTTTGAGAACTACTTGTACTTATTCAGATGGAACTGGCTGGGGACTAAATGTAGTGGAAATTAAGAAAGCCAGAAAAAATCCACAGACACTTGAACAAAATGAAAAAGGGATCACCGTGCCATTTCAGGACAGAAGGGTAAAGGACATCAGACTTACTTTAACTAGGCTTAACTAAAATAAATCATTGGCTAATGGGCACCTAAGTAAATCATGAAATCCATGAAATCCTCACCTGAGAAGGCACAATGGCAGGGGATTTTAGCTGCAAGATCCAAGAGCTGACAAGATGACTAAACATGAGAAGATATCAGCTTAAGGAAGCCTTGAAGATGGAATCACAAACTTACCTGGGAATTGATAATGCCTGAGAGATTTGCAATAACCATTTGAAAACTGTTCAATGAAGAGGAAACACTAGGGTTCATAGGCACCAAATGTATTAACAATGTAACACATGGAAGCCAAATCAATCACGAAACAGGTAACTCTGGTGCGCCCAGGTTTTACAGCTGGAATGAAAATATGGCAGTATTTTGTCACATACTTTGCTCTTTAAAAAAAGGTAACAGCAATCTTGGACAACTAGTGCTGAAAAGGGGAATGGAGTTCTTTAACTGGAGAGAAGTAACTCTGGGTGGAAAAACAAGGAGATCCTGGACCTCATTTTCTGTCATCTCATACATACTGCAGTCTATGCTGCTTGCTTCACCAACAGGCAAAACCTAATTAGAAGCTTTGTGCACCCATGTTATTTCCACACAAGATGTAATGTCATGGAAAACCCCAGGCGGGAACTTGGAATTATAAGCACCACTCTTGGAAGCCCTTCAGGTTTTGCATTGCAATACCTACAGACAGCACACAGGAGTTAGGGCACCACAGAAACAGCCAGCCAGGCAACAGCAGGTGCTTAGCAGAGCCCCAAAGTCGGTTTGGTACATGGTGATAGGAAAAAAGTAAACTAAAAATGCTGTAAAACAAAAGCAATGTAGACGGATACATCCACCTGCAACCAGCTCCATGTCATTTAACGGTGGGGTTTCTGGATTTGAAAGCCAGAGTATCAAGAAGCTATTTCTATATTTGATCTTGAGGTCAATGGTGTGTTCCTGAGGAGGAAATCTGGAGTTGTCTATGGAGGCTGGAAAGCAGAAGGACAAAAGAGGACTCCAGACCTCTCCCCTGAGCATACACGTAACCTCCAACAACAGAAAACTAAGTATAAATTGGAGAAGCTAATCCAGCAGGATATCACATGTAATTAATGGGGTGAAGCGATGGTTTACAATCAACTTCTTGTAAGTTTTAATAGCAAAGTTAATTTCTTACATAAAGTTACTATAAATGGAGGGCTAAGACTGTGAGGAACAAAAACCATAAGGAAATCTGTTGAAGGTACACAGCAAGCCAGATTCTGGTCTCATTACCACGAGCGGAGGCTTTTGATAGATTTTCATTTCGAGCATAAAACAGCCTGCCCATCAACTTCAGCGGATTAGTTGTGATTTATATAAAAGCAGCTAAAAAAGCCAAGCTGATCTTCCAAATATCGTTCACTCACCCCTTCAAATATTTCATTGCTATCACAGGCTGGGGGACACTGAAACCAGATCCTGTGGATTCCCCTCCTTATGCCCTGCAGACACTCAATAGTGCAGACTACTGTAGCATATTTCAGCTACAGCAGCACCCACTCAGCAAAGTAGTGTAGAACATGTTGTGCCTCTTTAAAAACTTAATGCAGATTTTGGTTTTGCAATTCACTTCCATTCAGCTGGATTACAGTTCAGTCATAAGAGCACTGAATGCTTCTCTGCCCTTGATGTCAGTGGGATGAAACCACTTGCAGGACTTGATCCTTGAAAACGAATGAGGAAAGCAAAGGATGAAATCCCAGATCCTCCTCCGAGTTCAACGGGATTTCTGCTCTTTAGTAGACTTATCTACTAATTCACTACTCCTCTCTAACACACTTTTTTGGGCCTTCAAAGTATTTCTGTATTGGATTCTGCCATATAGTTAACAACAAAAATGACAGGAATTCACATGTGAATATTTTTCAAGATTCCATTTAAAATCACCACAGTTTCCACTTACACTTACTTTTGGATGAAGCAAACTGTTTTCTTCAGAAGAGAATACCAGATACACCAATCATCAATATTTCATACAAGATTGGCCCCACCTCACACAGGCACCACAGGTTGTTTCAACAGAAAGAGTAAGAATTGGTAGGAAAAAGAAATTGTTTTTATTCTTAGTTTCACATCATGGAAATTAATTTAGTTTTTGAAAAAGATCAAAACTGCTTTCAGAATTCTTAAAGCAATGTTTACAAGATCACTGGTTGTGCTTTGTTAATCACCTCATTTCAGCTATTTAAATGTATCTTAACAGCTTTCAGGTGCACTGGGATCCATTATCACTTTATGCATCATCACATAAAAAGCTATATATATAAATAATAGAATACATAGCTCAGAAAGAGGAACTGTTACGTCTTCCATGGTTCATAATCTGACAAAAGTTCTTCAGAATTTAGCTGTATTGCTACAACTTAGTAGAACAGCACGGAAAGGAGGAAACTTAGTGTTATCCCAGAAAATACAAATAGTCTGTTCTGTTGTGTTTGTGCAAAGGAAAGAAAGCTCAAGAGGAAAACTCATATGCTCCAATTGTGCATAATGAAAAGCCATGCTCACGGCAGAGTCAGTGCAGCATGGACATGACCTTTCAGGAGTGGGTCTTGGGACAGAAAGTGGAGCTTAAAGAAGCACCTTTGAGGTATTTCTAACTGGAACTACAAGTGACCAAAAACAATAGTAAGGAGCAACGATGAGTCTTCACTTTTGTAAAACACTTCCTGGCGTTTTCACTCATCAGGATTCCTTCTTTTCATCCACTTCTAACAGCTCATCGAGGAATTCCACAACTTCACCCTAGAAATTATTAAATTTAACAAAAACAAGTTAACTCCCTACTGCAAAACTGGTAGGAAATTTTTGCTATTTTAATCAAAACATAAACTGTAATAATAGGTGTCCAAATAGTTTTAACACCCTTCATGCAGACATTAGCACAACAAATAAATGGCCCATACAGGGACAGCACAAATACTTGCAGGGACACACAGACCTTAAAAGAAGGTCTTTTCTTCACAGTAAATCTTGTATGGTTTCAGGTATTTATATGGACAATGAAATCCTCAAACTTAGGGAGGAATAAATGTTTAAAGCACCTGTTAATTAGGAAACTGTTAAAATACCATAAAACATTCAAAAATTTCAGAAAGCTTCAAAATTTCCTATAGGAACACCTGTGCATTTTTTGCACTTGTCGATACAACTCAAAAACTGAGCTGTAAGCAAGATGCAGATGCTCAAAGTTACATTTCCAAGCTTTTATTCTAATAGCTACAATAACTGATAACCTCTTAATTTCACTATGATTTCTTTAAACTTTCCTGCCCTTCTTGACATGTTCTAAAAAGGCCTTAAGATGTCATTTAGTTTTTTTCCAAAACAAATTGTCACTTTCTGATAGAAAAAATATTCTGCTGGAAAATCTCATCAGCTGTTACTCATTTTGATATTTAAATTACTGACAACTTAGAGCAGTTATGTTAAAAGCAAGTCATCCTTGCATGGATTCTCCCTCTTCCCTTCAGGACCCAAGTATTTGTGAACTGTATTATGCATTTGGGTGCCTCTTGAAGGACTAGAGACAGGCAGGTACAATTAAACTCTGAACAGTTTCAAGCCTGAGAATCCAGGTGTCTTCTACAAGGGTTCCAGATCTAACTCAGTCTGATTCTTTTACACCTTGGGATCACAGTTTAGTGAAAGAATAACATACATTAAAAAGGGTTTATCTCCTCTGTCTACATTCAGATGACCTTCAAAAGGTTAAGAATCTGAGAGGTAGGGTGAAAGGAATAAACATCTTACTGGATCACCCAGAATTAAGAATAAGGAAGACATGGAGATTTCAGTATTATATCTTTGGAACTCAACCATATGGGAGCTTAATTCGATTCATATTATTGTCTCACACTCATTAGTAAGAATATTTTAGAAGACACGGAAGATACAGAGAGAATTCAAATTCTTTATTTCTGGTTATGTTTTCAAATTTAGAAACTTAGGAAAATGTATGAAATATAGAAACACATATTTCAAATGGAAAAGGATATTTAAAAGCAACAATATTTAGGAAAACAGACTGATACTTGACCTCGCCAGTGCCTGAAAATGAGCTCTAAAGGAAAGCATCACAGAAGCTGTTGTGGTTTAATTGGACATAATGAGGAGCAACAGAGTTTGAAATACAGCAAAAATATTTAAAAAGTTGCTGAAACAATATATATACGCTGCAATGCAACTGAATAATTGCCTGGATGTTGGTTACTTTTGAAAAGGCAAAACCTCCAGATTAAAGACAACCAAAACCCACGCTTAGAATAGTTTTACCTGTGCTTTCACAAACTAGAATGTAAAACATCTGCAAGTTGTCCACAGAGCAGGAGGCAACCTCATGGAAAGGTGACAATGCTGCCTGGGAACAGCTGATCACACTGTCACACTGGCAGCTGGGACCAGACTGACCACTGTCCTTGTCCCATTAGCGCTCACTTTGCACCGAATCAGGCATTTAGCCAACTGAAATCAGTAAATATTTCACAAATGTTCATTCTGGGGGGGAAAAAGCCTGCTCATGTTTAGTAACTTCATGCTGGCCTGCAGGTCTGGAGGATGAAATCAGTCTTTGATGGGATTTAATGCTTCAGTATGACCAGGCTCCTCATGTTATCTGGTATCCTCTTTAGCTCCTTCCTACCCTTATAGTAGCAACATCACATTTTACATGCAAAGCCAGCTGCAAATCCGTAATTCTTTCCCCTGCCAGCTACTGGAGGGGACAACAGCCACCCAGCTCTAAAGCAGGTTACATAAATACATGGTGCTCATGTAAATCATAAGTGAACAATATATGGCCAAGAGCATGATGCTAGGAAATTGGTATGGGAAGTCTGACTAAGCTCAGGGAAGAGAAGGGTTTGCTGCCAGACCAGTCCATGCTTGACAATTAGGCAGCCAACAACTGGGAAGGACACCCAGGTGGGCTGCTTGGTCAGCTGCAGTGAAACACGTCCGTCTTGGCTGGCCCTCGGTCCACAGTCGTTGCCTCCAGGTTTGCCCTGGAGGCCAGGGACCTGCTGCAGGGTCAGCAGCTCTGTGGCAACCCATAACCTCCCTCCCTGTGCCACCAACCTCTTCCCTCTCTAGGCATAGCCAGTGGAAAGTGGGACTGACAGAGCAAGGGTGTATGGTAAAAAGATGGAACAGGTAGAGCCTGAAATATGCAAGGCATGGTATCAAACAGAAAAAGGGGAATGTTCCCAGACTGGTGTGAGGGGTTCAAAGAATCAGAGAAGCTGATCTGACCAACTGGAGCCTCTAATTATCTGCCAGATATGCAAATTGAGCACACTTGGCTTAGATTAACAACTCAACAGAGGCACTGGCAGAAAGAACAAGTTTTGTGCCACAGTAATTATTTCAAGAATGTTTTATAGAGGATACATGAGTAGGTGGATTATAATAAAAATAATTTTAAAACAGAGTTCTTGGTTAATTCTGAATAAGCTAATCCATGCTGCTGAGACTGGGGCATTAGTATCGGTGTAGCTAGAGCAGTTGAACAAAAAAAAAAAAGAGGCCTAAAAAGGAGAAGAATGCAAAACTTCGCTTAGTACCTCAACCTGAGTGTCCAATACCAAGGTACGCATTGGACCAGGCCCTTCCTTCTGCAATATTAAATGCTGCATTCACACACACAAAACACAGCCTTTCAGAAGAAACATCCATACTCTGGAGACTCCTACCCAGCTCTTAAAATAAACAGCAAAGAGGATAAGCTACCAATGCATGTCTCAGTTATGGCACACTTGAGACCAATGGTCCAGCACCAACTTTTCTTTCGACAGCAGCATTTGCACTGCTCACTGACAGACCCAGATACTTGGTCATTGCTTACAAAGACTAAGCACTGCCTTCTGCAAATGCCAATCACTCATCGGTCCTTGTCTCCACCTACGATCTTGTTCTGTCCTTTCTCGGTGTGGACTGGAAAAGTTATGGGAAAAAACCAGCTTTCTTGCAATAACCCATGCTTTCCATGCAGATCTGCTGATGGCCTTTTCCATAGGAGTTCTGTATGCACTGCAGTGGGATAGCCCATTCTTCAGGGAAGAAACACAGAATACAAAAAAGATAGTGTTCTAGAATGAACTAAGATCTAGATAACATTATTCTGGACGTGCTTTTATGTGTAATTACCAGTGAATGGATAAGAAACAGCCTTTATTCTAACTCATTCAACAAACAGAGCCTTAAGAGACAATACATAGAGCAAGAAGAATTGGCTGGATCTTTGTTCCCTTTTAATCTACGAGCTAGAAGGAAAATATTTATCCCACATAAACGTGCCCCAGTTGTCCTTCATAGCAAAAATTCAAATTTTGCTAAAGTTCAAAGACCTTAATGACTGACAACTTGTTCAACAGTGAGAGCAACAGATTTGATGTACTGGGTGTAGATGGCGAGGTTATGGTAGTGGGAAGGTTGCATAGGGGGTCTCTGTGAGGAGAGGTCAAGGCTGCCCTATAACTAATGAGCAATTGTCCTGTAATTGCCCTAGTAACTAGTTTGAGTAACTAATGGGAGCAGCCACATGGAGTTAGGTTATGAAAACCAGTGGATTTTGTTCAAGAACAAATAATCATCTTGCAAGAGTGAAGACAAAGGTTTGATATGGACAACTGTGGAGGATATGTGCTCCACGGACCTGATAGAGCCTGCAAGCATACACCACATAGCCACTGGCCAGCAGTATTTTGAAGGGAGAAAACACTTCAGGATAACAGTAAGGTATGTGTCAATGAGTGGACCAGCCTGAAAGGTTTATGCAGCCTTCAACCAAGAGAAAGTTTCTTGATCTAACCTTCAGTTAAAACACAAGAGTTCACCGTAAGCACCTCAAAGCCCTCCCAGAATCTCCACGAGCTACACAGACCAGGCTGAACATTCCTTGCATTCTAGCCAGGGTGGGGGCGGGTGGGGGGAAGTAAACCCCTCAATTCTTTTTGCAGAAAAATTATTTGGCCCTTGTTTATTTTTCAGATACTTAGTCCACAGTGTGACCCATTGTCACACGCTTTCAGGGCTTTTTCTTCAATATTAAGAGAGCTTAGTTGGTTTTTTTAGCTACTTTCTCAAATATTTTTCCATTTCACTTTAATGATGTATTCTGAACACATTCTGTTCTTTTCCCATATACCATGGGAGATTACAGTATGCTGCAGTTATTACAGCAGTATTTTACAGTAAGTCAATGTGGTTTTTTTAAAATGTATTTATAATGCTTATAAAACATGAGTCAATCCAGTTTCAGAGGAACTTCAACATTGCTCCAAGTGCACTGAAAACAGAAGCCTTCAAGTGGCTTTGTTTCTGAGCTCCACTTATGATCTCCTGCTGCCTTATGCTGCACACAGAAGCTAAAGAAGATCTGGGCAGCAGAAAGTCTATCTAATGCCAGTACCTGCAACTTAGGGACATCCTGCCACTTAAGTCCAACCATGCTGGCAGCTCTGCGTGCTAAGTGGTTTAAATGGAAGGAGGAACACCTTTGACCAAGATACACATCCAGTGGTGCAGAAACAAGAGGAGAAAACGGGATGGTCATGGAGAGCCAGCCACATGGGAAGAATCTCCACTGGGAAATGATGATGAAAAAAAAACCCTCATTTTCTTCTTTCTTTTAGGAAGCATATGTTGAACAGGGACAATAACACTGCCAATCAGCTGCCAACTCTCTCTGGAACAGCTGCCATCAGCTCTTCTCAGCATAGCACTCCTATTGGAGCTGTCTGAGGTCACAGGCAGGGCAGGGTTTACAGGTCTGGACTTATAAATTGCTATATATACAGCACACTCATATAAATCATTTGAACATGTACAAAGAGTGAGTTAATAAAGCTGGAAATACATTGTTAGCAATTCCCAAAATGAAAAATAGGCTGAATTCAGATTACTATTTGCTATCAGTAGTCCACTGGGCCCTTGTGCTTTGATGCTATTCCATATATCCTCTTTCCACCAGTCACATTAGTTCAATAATTATTCTGCCAACATCTTTTCACCTACTGATTAAGTACTGAAAAAACAGTCACATTGTAGGAGCATCCCAGCCAAATACTTGTAGTTCTTATGTAATTTTGAACAGCTAAGTAGCTAACCCCCCCAAAAAAAATCCCTCAAGAACACTGATTTTATGTGACAAAAACATGTCTCATACAATTATTTGTAGTGCTGAAGTTATATCTACAGTAGCTGAACGTCTGGCTCTTAATGGTATTTCAGTCTGCTATTTAAATCTGTGCAATATAGGAGTTGTATCCACGATAGCCTGTATGTATTACACATCTGAACAGAAATCAAAAGGTTCATCTATCCATGGCCAACTAAGACGACAACACTGTAATGTTCTTTTAACTTCCCTGTGGAAAACTTCAAGGATATTTAAGAATAGTTACTTTTCCTTAAAAGTAATTTGTAGCTAGCTGGCGCTAATATTCTCTGTCACCTCTACTGTGTTAAATGTTTGGATTAGAGTTTTTCATTTCCTTGTGGAAAGACATTAATAAAGTAACATGAGCAGGACAGTATTTCTTGTAGTAACATATGCAAAAACCATTACAGCCTATTCCAGCCCCTGCAATTACTGCTATGTATTACTGAAGAAGCCACATGTTCTCACTTGCTTTGCTACTGGGATTCAAAAAGGCACATAGATGATCTGGGATACAGGAGCACTGAGAAGTCTGAATAAAATGAGGTTCTCCACTTGAAAACAGTGACACTCACATAGGAAGATATCTCTTGCCACATCAATCCTTTTACTTCAGTCAAGGAAGAAAGAATTATTTTTGTGCTGCAGATTATCTTATGGGCTTGTTGGCCCACAGGCAACTTCCCAGACAGCAAGTATGGACCACAGAAACTCACAGAAGGTATGGCCTATGGCCCCAGAAGCACATGGTTTAGATAAACAGAGTGCACTTAGAAGAGAGGTTAATAATTTTGAATAAACTTTTTACTGTAACGCCTTAACTGGGTTTTTCATCAGTTTTCAACATTCCTATGGAACAAACTTTTCTATCTGTTCCAGGAGGAATATTAAAAAAAAATTAAAATTCCACTTACACTACCAAGTCCTGCCTGCAGAGCAGAAATAGCAAGGTGGCAATTTCACCTTTATGCTATTCCTGCGCTGTCTGGACTCCATGGAAGGCTCCTGCAGCCAAAGGCAAGGTCAGGGAGCCAGAGATTATGAGCTCAGTACCAAAAGCCGAAGCCAAGCCAGAGGCATGGACAGCCTTCATCCCACTCAGGTCCTTCAGCCCGAGCAAGGGAGGCCACAGAAGCCCTTCAGCTTTTCCCCTGGAGAGAAGAATAGTAACTTCCCTAATGCAATGAAAATGTGAGGTAGGGATATCTGTGGCATGGCCAGGCCCAGTAATTTTGGTTGTTTAACCCAGACATATAATCCATGTGACTTCCCTGTCAGTTCCCCTAAAGTTTAACTGAGGTTTTCGCTGCACCTCCCTGCTGCAGATTGCAATGCCATCTATAATTGCCTGGTGAAAGGAGCTACAGGAATGAATGCCAGCAAAGGAATGCTTGTTTCCTCTGTACACAGTCCTTGAGGCTGAAGATTGTTTCTGTAAGTCCTTCTTGTAACAAGGTATGGGGAAAGTCCTCACAAAGGACTGTTTCTCCCCTTCCATAATGACTCATCCCTGTGTTTTGAAGCAGATATGAAAGAAGGAAAAATATTACACATTAAATTTATGCCTAACATAAGAAAACATTATGG
Source organism: Acropternis orthonyx (assembly GCA_035583155.1). NCBI lineage: Eukaryota > Metazoa > Chordata > Aves > Passeriformes > Rhinocryptidae > Acropternis > Acropternis orthonyx. The sequence goes on along the minus strand of JAWWEU010000081.1, from coordinate 55,134,709 downwards.
GCAAAGCACAAACCAACACAGGAATATAAAGGCGCTCAGGTATTTCACACCCCAATGAAAATCCATACAAACTAGTTCTCACCTAAGCTTAGCCTTTAAACAAGCTTATTAAACTGTCTTTCAGGGAGTTTTATCACAATGGAAAAAATGTTCCTAAAGTCTAGTAACCTTGCAATGGAAACTTACATAGAGTTGCTTTCAGGTCACAAGAATGCTGAAGGCAGCACAGACATTACTTCTCCACTATAAAACGTTACCTCTCCCTATGTGCTGGATAACATAAAAATTGCAAAGGCGATTTCATTTTTTAACATAAACCATCTTCGTCTTTTCCAACTAGAAGAGACCTCAGCAGTGCTCATCACAGACACCCTTGCCCCATGCCATAACTGAGCACAGCTCCCTCTTTGTCAATGTCAGCAACGAACTCTTCCATCATTTGAAGATTGTTTTTAAACCTCTAAATGAAAGGTCCCAAAACCAAACCAAACAGCAATCCAGAGCCTTCCATGATTTATGCTTTAATTTCAGCTGTGGGAGACAAAGAAATGCCCTTTCAACAATTTAACACTTTTCTTGCACCACCACCCCCAGAAAAATGCATTTTACATATTTCCAGCACAAATACTAGTCATTAGATGTTATTTAACCATGAATTCCAACCATTTAAGAAGCAAGACTGGGTGACCAAAATGTTACTGAGCAAAATAAAGTAACAGGTAACAAGACTTCCTTTGGACAAAAATTACAATTTTGGTGGTTAGTTCTGGACAAAATTATAAGGCTCTTTAAATCTAATTTAAACAACATTTCAGAATAAAAACCCAAACCAAACCAGTAACAACAACAAAACCCCCCAAAAACCAGAAAACAAACAACAACCACCCAAAAAATCCACCAAAAACCAAACTCAGAAAAGGCTTCTCTGCCCCCTGGTGTTACAGCTTGCAAAGTGGCTTTTCTTTTTTTCTGTGGGCTCAGTGTATCATATTTATCCTTGTGTTAATTATATCCATGTTTTTTAAATGATACATGATGTTCTTTGGGTTTGTTCTTATACTCTACTTAAAAAACAAAAAAATTATTATAAATTTGCCATGGTAACAATAAGATTTTTCCACATTAGTTAAATCCTGGAATTACATTTATATATTATCTTCACTTTAATATGATTGCTGTTTATTTTGACCATGATTCCACTTCTACAAAACTCACCTCATCATCATCCATCAGATGTTCCTTTGAAAATTCATACATTTCCAGCTGAAGTGTGGTTATGTTATGATATCGAACTGCCTCCTATAAAAAAAAAAAAAATCCAAAACTTCTGTTACTTCAGGGTAGCAAGATAGAGGAGTGCCATCACATGCCACCTGAAACTATTCTAGTGAAGTCAGACCCAGACTTAGTAGGAGGCAGATCCTAGGAGGGGTTTGAGAAAGGTATTTGAGAAAGGAAACAGCAAAAGAGCAAGCAACCTATCCAAACTCCTCATCTTCATAAGCACAAGCTCTGTCAGTTTGAGAAGACCAAAGCACACTCCTCTTTCTCATGTTTCAAAGCACTGGCGAGTCTGAGACTAAGGAATGAGGCTGCCAGAGCCAAGCAGCAGCCTGTGCCTGCATTCCAGTGGGCTTTGGACATGGGAAAGCCTCTGTCTTCCTGTGTGCTGGCCTATGGCAGCAGGCAGTGCTGGGAAAAAGAGACACTAAGCTATTTTGCATGATAATGACTCACCACCCCAGCCTGAGTCTGGGCTAGGGAAATTCTACAAGGTCACACCCCCTGTTTGCCTGGACTGCAGAGCATAGCTCAGTCACACATTCTCGTATTTGTGAACACCAACTGTAATCTGCTTTCATTATCCTGTTCAACTCCTTTTGGGGAGGAAAACAGGAGACTCCCTCTTTCACAAGAACATCTAAAAATTAGTGCCAGAGCCAATTGCTGCTGTCACCCCATTACCACTCTGTAAAAATAAACCAGAGGCATTATGGTTTTCATGGCAAGTGATTAGGACAGCAAGCAACTATTCATAGTTACATAGATCAAAGCACAAGAAAATACAGCTGCATGCATTTAATATTTTGTATTTAAAAATGAAATTGTCTGTAGTCCCCAGATACAGAAGTTATCAATGAAACATTCAGAGTACATGTGTAGGGCCCTTGTTCTGACCTCTCTGCACATGCATGCCAAATCTCTGCGGTTTGCAGTCTCAAACTGTTGCTACCCCTCACTCCCACAACCATCAAACATTGTCTCCAGCATGGCTATAAAGGACAGTTCTGTTCCCAAAAGCAGTGGCAAAGGAGCCTTTCCCCTGTGAGCTCAGACTGGCTGCTGCTTTCTGTCTCAGTTGGCCCTGCAGCGTTTCCAGTGTGCCAACAAGGTGTGCTGCACATTAACAGCCATCCACAAACACACTCCACTTAACTCAAATGAGGTGGTATTTTTGACTTGAGCAGACTGGCCTGAGAGGTAGAAAGTGCAATTATCAAATCAGTTCAACCTATAAGAGGAATAAATACACTGCTCTGCATAAGGACAGTCACCTGAGCCCTGCAGAGTTTTACCAGGTTTAATGCAGCATTAAGAAACAAGGGTCTTAGGGCCAGCAGAAGTCTTGGTGACTGAGGTGTCTGAAGAAACTACATGAAAAAGGCAACTGGGAATGTTATCCTGTGGGATGTCCGCTGTTGCTACAGCTAGGTTAACTAAAATGACTCTTCCATGGGGAAGTCATGCCCTAAGAGAAGGCACTATGTTTATTTTGTGGAACATGTATTGCTAATGACTAACTACTTGTACAGCTCATACAACTGACACCTAAGGAAGTCACTCAGGTGTAACAAGAAGTCCTGCTAATGAGAAATGACAGAAAATCCAATTTGTTGTCACAGTCCAGGCTGTAAAATTTCTTTGGACATGGATATTTAAGAACAGCATAGAAACCCATTTTTAGAGTAGTTTTTCAAAGTCAGATCATGATCATTGCTGGATGGACTGATGTTTACAGTGGGTTCTTTGCAGCAAGTATTCTATTTTAGGTACATAGATGCAATATAGTCCAGAGTCTTTTTCTGTCCTCATCCACCCAACTACATTCTAAATGGAGCAAGTGGAAAGAGAGTTTCACTGGAGTTACCATATCCAGACACATTCCAATGCCACAGAACCTGAAATAACAAGCGGGTGGGCAACTGCATGTCGGCAGATAACGAATCACAAAAACCTGAACGTTACTCAGACATTCCATCAGGAGATTTCAGGGGGTAGCTGGTTTATTTATAGAAGTACATAAAGATATAAATATGTATAAGTGACAGAGAAGTACCAGCATGAATTTATTTGTCATCATATCATTATATCCTATTATAGTATATTTCAACAGAAAGGGAAGAACTATAATGACATTCATTGTTTACATGACACAGTACATCTCTGTGAAAACTTTCTCTATGGTTTTAATAAAACAGTATGTGTCTAACTCCAGAACCAACAGATAATCCCCATTTTCCCAACCTCTTACCCACTGAGTTTCAGAGAAATATTTAAATGTGTCTAAGTAGTTCACTTACTGATCTGGGCTGAAAATCCTCTTCTTTAAGTCCCCATTTGTCTTTATGGTACTGGTAATAGACCATGTTCTGTTTCATTACTTCATCTTTCTCATCAAACAGAAGGTAGCTAGCAGCACAAGAAGCTGCATTCTTCATGTCATTCACTAATTAATAAACACACACGCAAAAAAATCCAGACAAGGTAAATGAACAAATTCTTACTATTATCTAAGCTCTGAAAAACAGAACCCATACTCTACCTCCCTACCAATTGCATAGAAAAAAAAATTGTTTCCCAGAAAGGATATGAAATTTTTGTGTTCTGAAATAGGTAGGGCCATGATTTAAAAATGGGGACTTAGCTCTGATGGTTTTCTATGAAAATCCTTGCCAAATGTTTCTCCCAGGTATCCCAGTATCAGCCCACAGTTTAGTGATACACACTGGGACATTTATTACAAAAACAAACAAAAGTATATTAAACCCCTCCCCACTTCTTTGTACTCAAATTGACAAAGAGGGGAGCAGTCAATGTGTAAAATGTGTAATCAAACCAAATAAGCAGAAGTGATTAATGGCTTGATGCTATGTGGCTGATGTGTCTTCCCTTTGATGTTGGAGTCTGCAGGAACAGCTGTAAAGGCTACATGCGTTCTTTATAGTGCAAGTAGCTCCTTAAGAAACCACAAAATTCATTAAATTATTTACCTAGCAAATATGTAATCACTGAGCACCAGACACTACAATTTCTGTTAAGTGGTTCCCCCTTTCTTCAAAACCCGTTTAGCTCCATTCTAACAGGATGATAAGGATCCACTAGGGAAAACCAAACGGTATGGAATACTCTGTATGTTTGTCTGTGGAAGAAATTCTGAGTAGTAAATTGAAAATTGAGTATTTATTCAATAGAATAAGTGGTGCTATGTTAAATGTGTTGATTTGAAGGTGCAATCTTTCATCTCTCTAACTGAATGAATCAGAAGCTGAAGAAAAAATGTACTGTTAGAGCTATACAATTCATCTGCTCAACAACCATTGGGGTCTGACAGCTTGACCACTATGGCTTTCTTGGCACAAACCACGAGTTGGTGTACAGAGGTATACAAAATGGGTCTGTGCCATTGCACGTTCCAATGGTTGTCACTGTTTACCCTAAGATGTTACGAGTTACTTCAAAAAAAGGCATCTAAACCACCTCAAATACATAGAGTGAACATTTTTCCTTTATATAAACATTTAACATTTATACAAAACTCTGAAAATTGCTAACAACTTGTGCTGGCAGTAGGTACCATACAGAGAATGAAGGGCAAGGGATGCAGCAGATCACACTTACTCTGTAACTGTCTCCTTTTTCTAACACAGACCAGTCACAACCACGCATAACTTAAAACACAGAGGCCTGCAATGTATTTTGTCATGGACAATTTTATGAGCATGGACTCTACATAGAGCATTTTAAGTCCTATGTCTGTTAACTACAGTAACACAGGGAGAAAAAGACACCAGGAAACTCAGAGTTTCTGTCCTGGAACAGGTTAAAATGCAGATTCTGAAGGCCACTATTTACAGTCTAAAGCATTGTAACTAGAGGGAAAAGATTATAAATGGAATCTGTTCCAAATCATCCCAATGTTACTTAAGTACAATAAATCACTACTTACATTTATAATATGCAAACTGCAAGTAATGGTACATGGTGGCCACAAATTTTTCAACAACAAAGCCTCCTATAATGGGTGTCAGATTACTCTCACACTGCACTTTGCATGCAAGGACTTCAATATAATGATCTAGAACAAAGAAGACAACAACACAGGAGATGGGTAAAGTAGTGAATTGTATAATCCCTCCCATTTGCTACCCATTCAAATTTGGCCTTATAATCTCTCCTGGGTCCTGTGCATCTGGACCCTGCTGCTTGGAGTACTGAGGTTCTACAACTCCATTTTGTATATCAAGTAATGGTACTGAGTCCTTCCATAAAAATCTGTGTTTTAAACGTATCAAAGCTGGAATTCCCGAGAACTGACCAGTTAGGTTTCACTGACACCTATAGGCAGCATGTGGCCCTGGGTTTTAGAAAGTTGCATTATTTCCTAACTGTAAACTTAACAGGGCTTTCTTTTCTTTTTTTCACATTTTGAAAGCCCTTGCAATTTCAGTAAATTACTGCATGAGTAAGGTCCACGTGCTGCTGAATACAGCTGTGTGATTGCAAAATAAACCTCCATAGATGGCCACATTTTGTGCCTGCAGTTTGGATGTTCTAAAAGAGAAGAAAGGAGAATATGCCTCTCTCCACAGAACAACTTCCAGCCAGGAATATTTAAGTTCACACGCTTTCCCAGTTTGAAAGTGCTTGCTGTAATGCAATAGGACTAGAGGTGATTTTATCAGTAAGAAAATATGTTCCAAGAAATTTTCTAATGAAGAGTATCAAACATTTCAGGGTATATCACATTTGCCAACAACACAGAAAAGAAGTATTTTAAAGTCTTAATTTACCTATTAGCCACATTAGGCAGGTGAAAGCAAGTTAGCTAAGCTTGTGCAGCAAGTTTCTGAGCAAGACAAAAGAACACTTTTCATCCCTGACAACTCCTAGCATGAAGAATGCTGAAGTTAACTAAAAATAACTGGCCAAATGAAATTACCAGACCATCTTTTACAAGAGCAGTTGAATCTCCAGACATAGTAGTGTTCAATTCCAGCCAGCACTTAAAGCCAGAGACACAAGTGCCTCAGTGAAGCAATCCCATCCAATGTGGACAGCTGGCTTCCAAACTTGACTCATTGCTCAGGGATAAATACACACCTAGTGCAAGCCCCAAATACTTCTGGTTAAAGCCTTATTGCTACATCTGCTTTCTGCATAAAAACCTCAGGGGCAGAATATCTGTCCTTGCAGCAGGAGCACAGTTCAGCCCAGGCAGTGCAAGTAAATTTGAATGTTCTTATCTCACAAGCAAAATATCTGAAATGCATACACAGGGCCACGAAGCCATCATGCAGTAACTCCTACCCTTTCTTCCCATCACTACTGCTGGGAATTGCCCTTCCTTTCCAAGGAGGAAGAGGAAGGATGACAGCAAGGACTGAGCATGGACACTGTACTCTTTGCAGTGCCTTGGGAATTGTCCTGATATCAGGGCTCTGACCAACTGGGAAACAAAGTCTGTGTTTCCTGCTTTACCGCCTGTGATTTGACTTTCACTCCTTATTTGCTGTCCTGCTTTGCCCAATAGTAAATCAAGACTTGAGGCCGGCAGTAGCTACTCCAGGTCAGCTCTACTGGTGGATACCAGCTGCACACCATGAGAAACTGGAGCTGCTCATGTATGAACATATTTCATGAAAGTTTCCCCTCACCAACACATATTATGGCTTTAGGACAAAAAGTTGGGCTGGTTTTCCTTACAGCAACTTAAAAACATGAAAAGTGCAAGAGAGTTTCTAAGTTTATTGAGAAAACATGCATGTGTTCTCCACACAAATACTGTCAACAACACTGAACCCAGAGCACTGGAGAAATTACTTGTTTCTTGTGCTGCTAAAGACCATAGGAAATGTGTATGTGCCATTTTGACAATAATCAGAAAAGCTGATGTCCCTTTTCCTTTGCAAAGCAATGGAATTTTTTTTAAGCTGCATGCAAAACATAGATGCTACCTACGTAAAAGTCTAATGTAGGAAAGATGACAAATAGACAACAGAAACTTCTTGTATTTTTGAGGAAGGAGATACAGATCACTGGACCTACACAAATCCCCAGAGGTGACTTTGAAGGCAGGCTAACAATTGAGCCTCAAAGGCAACCAAACTGACACTGAAATGATGGTCAAGAGACCTGTCTGGATTAACCACTGCTACCTGCATGGGGCAGTTATTATTACTTACACATCTATGTTATTCTGACACAGAACTACCATGTTAATATAACAACTCTGTTCCGATTGCCTGATAGCCTTCATTTATATTACTGAAAAGAACAAAAAAGTAAACCAGAATTCAAGCAGTTTTCTGTGACTCTAATAAAGTCCTATTGGCTCAAATGTAGGAACAGGACTTGAGTAGTCAATCCTACGGGTAAATTGAAATGTACTTCGGGGGCATCTCTCCTTCCTGTTTCCTAACCACTCACCACTCACCTGCAATGGAAAGATAGAAGTCTTTAAAATCTGTGATCTCTCGGGAGCCTTCACAGGCTGCTGTACAGTCATCATAGGCTTTGAAGAAATCAGGCAGAGCCAGTTCCATGTCTGAGATAGATGTTCTCCAATTGTCACCGTTGTAGGCTCTCACAGCCCTGACAAAGAGATTCTGAAAAATCGGCAGGAATGAAAACCAGCAGTAACTGATCTGTGGGAAGCGGTGTGTAAATTCAAATGCAGTAAATGACGTCTCCACATTTCTGGATGACTACAAAAGCTGTTCTCCAGGTAATGTAAGGACAACAAATACAAATGGCTAATGGATTTTAGCAGGTATTTCCTAGAGAACGCAGTATGCAATTCCATTTCTGATCAAAAGAAATGCCTGTTGGACAGAAGTAACAGTGTGAGTCTAAAGCACAAATTGTGACAGAGATTTTCAATTGAATCTTAACACCAAACGTGTGAGTTATTTTAAACTGTGCTGCTACAGCACTCATGAACTTGAATAACTATGCACCTGCTTAGCTTCAACAGTGATGTGCATGTAGTAGCTTTCAGGAATGCCACTGTCTGTGATTTACTGTGACTCATTTATAGGACATTGAAGTGCAGGACAGGTGAGAATTACTGAATGCATCAAGAAGGCAGAATGGCAATGACTGAGATGACAGAAAGAGGGAAAGTAAGAACTGAGAACATATAAGCAAATGAGATCCTCAAATTTCACCCAGTAAATGGAGTAATAGAACAGTTCAAAAGATCAAACACTGAATAAAAAGCCTACCTCATAAGGCTTCATTTCCAAGTCTTTAATATGCTCCTCAGCATCAGGTATGCTCTTATAGTAGGCCATATTTCTTTGCATCATTTCATCATCTGGATGCTTCAAAAGAAATGTGTGAGCTGCTGCAATAGCTTTTGGAAGATTATTAGACTAAACAGGGAAAAGAGAAAGGAGTTAAAAAAAAGTTAATTGGAAAAAACCCAAAACAGCAGTTCAAATGTTCCCAGTTTTTGTCAATGAGCTTTCCTACAGTCTCTATGTACACAACCTACTTCTACCGAAAACAGAGTCTCAACAGGTACAATCATATAGTAAAACTGATACAATTCATCCCAGTTTTATGCCTAGCTGCATTACCTACAACAACAATTAATTTTTTAATTTCATAGAATCATAGAATCAATTGGGTTGGAAAAGACCTCCGAGATCATCGAGTCCAAGCCTTGGTCCAACTCCCACCTGTTACTAGATCATGGAACTCAGTGCCACGTCCAATCTCAGTTTAAAAACCTCCAGGGATGGTGAATCCACCACCTCTCTGGGCAGGCCATTCCAATGCCTGATTACTCTCTCTGTAAAGAATTTTTTTCTAATATCCAACCTGCTTTTAAAAGCCTTTTATTGTTGCAGACAGTATAGATGGTTGTAAGTCAAAGACATTAGGTTTTTTCCCTTCCCACTCCCCTGTTCACAAAGCTGACATGTTGCTCCTGTGTGGGAATAATCTCACAGCAAGTACTAATGCTAACTTATGGATATTGGGCAGGAGTCATCCCTGACCATGCTTACATGATGTTTATGTCGCTTATTTGTCTAGCCGCACAAAGGACAATATTACAATAATACATCTTCCCAGTGGCATTACTAAGTCAGAGCAAACTGCAGAGACCTGCTCAATAATTGTGTCCTAATTATGTGATTTTCTATACCGATTTCTAAACTTGATCCCAGCTAGATATACTTTGTGAAGGATACATTTCTCACTTACAACTGCATATACCAAACATGTATGTATTTCCATGTGCAGGCACTGATTTTTTATTTTATATGTATATATACATATAAACACACATTTTCATAAATTATATAGTATATGTGGACATATTTAGGAAGAGTGAGGGAGAAAGCAGAAGTCCTGGGTATTTGTGAAATGTTTAAACCTTTTTTTCTAAGCCAAGATCCACATCAACCTGTTTGATGTGCTGATGTGTAGGCAATACAGAGCCCCACCTCACATCTGAAACAGCTTATGACGATGTATGTTTAAAACTGTAAGGAGGAAACACAGGCACATATGCACACGCAGTCTTCTCTCTGCATCCCTAAAAGGTATTTTTTCATTTCAGAAAGAAACCTGAGAGGTGACTGCAGTGAAGAAGGACTCCAACTCAGCCTTGCTGCTGTGAGTGTCCCAGTGCTGGAACTCTGCCAGCTGCCCTTCCTGGTTATCCCAAAATTACGTGCTTCCAGCCAGCCCAGCTGGGGCTAAACGCACAGGAAAATCTCAGCTGCACTTTCGTCAGACGCCTGGTTTCTTTTGTGCTGCATTCTGTAATCCTGTTTCTTTGGTAGGCTGACAGGTCACATTTTTACTTAGTCCATAATTCACTCTTGGTTTCAATTTTCACCTCTTGAAAAATAAATAAAGAAAGGTTTTTGTAGAAACACGTTCCTAAGTGAACTCAGTGGTTCTGAGAAAGCTCCCTCCAGAGGAGCAAGCCGCAGCACGCAAACATCTACTCCAAGAATCTTAAGACGTGGCAAAATTTCACTATGGAACCCACCTGAATAAACACACGGTCACTCCAAAAAATTACATAAAACATTTCCCTCCCTCTTCTTCCTATACTATAAATGCTGTTGGAGGGGGTGGAAGGGTGGGGGAAGGGACATTCCTTTCTCAGGGGCCTCCAGCCAGGAAAAAGTCCTTTGGATGCAGAAGTTTGTAGCTCTAGAAGGCCCATTCAGAGGTCCCTAAGTGAGGAATAAGGGCTCAGAGCTGGATTATAATCCCACATGAAAGACAGTATAAACAACAGACACTAAAGGCAAAAACAACTAACTACACTGCTCAAACCTACTGCAAATATGATTGGAAAAACAGTTTAAAAGTTAGAGGGATCCCTCCACTTTCCCTCTCATACTCCTATCTGCCAATTACTTGACTGTATTAGAAATGGTCTGCATGAAATGATTTTTGCTGTGGTCCATACATTGCAAATTTAGTACATACCACAAGGGGGGAATTAATAGTTAAATTAAGGCAAGAAAAGGAAACATTCCTGCTGATGTCATTTTTGTATCCTTATATGGCTTTGAGAATTCGAGGAATGCCTGCCCTCTCAGTTACTCAAAAGAAACATTTGGTACCTTCTGTTTAGTGTGTGCTTTAATGTTTCAAGTTACTTTTTTTGGTATGGTCATAGGGATGGCTTTAAAATGCACAGAATGACACCAGTGTGATACTGTGCATTTGGATACTGTTCTGGTTTTATGAGTACACCTTTCCCCACATCTGTTGGGAAAAACTGCTGAGAAAACATCACTGCTAAAAATAGGACACAGAAACAGTTCAGAAGACACATGCTTTCAAGTGTCAATCTCAAAAAGAATGCACGAGGATACAACTCTATATAATGTAGACTGGGATACATTGGAAGTGAATCCCTAAAAGAGAAAACAATCTAACCAAAGAGCTCAGCTTGTTCTCTCCCCCGACAGATGCCCTGTTCATCTGAAATGTGAGTAACTGTGGTTGGTATCTGAAGGGATGGCAGGAGGGATGGGCCTTGATAGAGAGAAGTGAAGAAGAAGATGAGCAGGAAGAAAATAATCAGTTAGATCCTGGACAGAAGAATGACAAGAAGCTAGAGGAATAGGATGAAATCTGTTGAGAGATGTGTGTCCCCAGTCCTGGATGATCCAAGAGCAAAAGGTAAATACCATTCCTGGGCTAGCATTAGTGTCCCACTTCAGCAGCCAATTTTTGCTTCATTTCTTCCCACGGCTGTAACAAAACTGGAGTTCTGCAGGCATCGGGCTATCTGCAAGTCACAGACTGGGGACTACTGCACTTGAAAGAACTGGATCAGAAGTGGAGCAAGTCGAGAAGGTGGACACGCTGAGGGAGAGGAACTAGCGAAGAGCGCTTGCAATAGCACAGCTGTGACATGAAGAGTCTGAAAAAGGTTGCAGAGAAGGTTAGAAAGTAAAGGCAGATGGAAAGATGAGGGGCAGGGACAGGAATGGCACAACTACAGGACACACAGGCAGGATCCAGTGGCCAGATGTCAGGGAAGAACTGGAGGGGCTGAACTAGGAGACATGCTGGATGAGCTGTGGAAAAACAGGTGAAGAGCGAGCTGGATGGTACTTTGTGGGTAAGTAGGGAGAAAGACAAGGAATACACTGATCCCAGTGTTGGTTACACGAGGTGAGTGGGATGAAAGGACTGAAAGGCTTGACAAGGAGAAGAAGATGAAGTGTACAGTGGGCAGCCAAGGGGACAAGGACTGGGGGGCCTGACCAGGGAGCAGGGGAGAAATGGAGGTGAGGTAGATTGACAACTGGCAGCTAAACCGGTGTGGGGGAGGCAAATGGGGAATGAGGCAGTGGTGAATGAGGCCGTGGCACAGAGAAAACTGTGCCAGGGGCAGGAGAGAGGTCGACATGAGAGGTGACTTTTCCAGCACTGGGTGCACAGGGAACTTGCATCCCACCGAGGCCGTGCTGGGACATGCCACGTGTAGGAGGGACGCATCATTCTGCCCCCCTCCACCACGACACTGAGTGACACCGCACCAGGAGAGACTTTGGGGAGGAGAGGCCGGGATGGAGGTGGAGGCGTTGGGGAGAAGAGGAGGGATGAATCTGGGTCGGGGAGGGGAGGGCTCACCTTGAAGTAGGCGAACTGCAGGTACTTGTAGGGCTCTCGGCGCTGGAAGTCCTCCAGCAGGTCGCGGCCGGGCTGTGCCTGTCGGAAGGCGGGCAGCCCCTGCTTGCAGCGCCGCAGGCACTGCGCCCGCCGCAGCACCCCGGCCAGGAGGCGCAGCTCCCGCAGCGCCGGCCCGGCGGCGGAGGATGCGGGGGATGCGGGGGATGCGGGGGGCTCGGGGGGCGGCTGCCCCGCGGCGCTGCAGTTGCGGTGGCAGAACGCCTCGCTGTCGCGCAGCAGGCGGTACAGCCGCATGCTGACCTCCAGGTAGCTGACGCTCTCGGGCCAGTTCTCGGTGCTGTACTGGTCCAGCCCGTAGCGGTAGGCCGACTCCAGCGGCATCAGCTCGTCCCGCGGGAAGCTGCGGAAGCTGTAGCGCTCGTACTGCGCCCCCGCCGCCGCCAGCAGCGCCGCCAGCGCCGCCAGCCGCAGGGCAGCCACCCACCCGCACGGCATCACCGCGGGGACAGCGGAGCGAGGGGACAGCCAGCCAGGCAGCCCCGGGCCGCGGCGGGGGAAGGGGAGAGGCGGAGGGAAGGGAGAGACAGCCCCCGGGAGGGAGCGCGGCCGGGAGGCGGAGCGGGGGAGCGGCTGCTGCGCCTCCGCTGGCGTTGGGCTGGAGCTGGAGCTGCGCCAGCAGCCCTCAGGTCTGCGAGGCAGCTCTTCTCGTAATGTCACTCTGCTGTCTTTCCCGCCCCCCAGCCTTATGTGTTTTCCCAGGGACCAAGACAATTGTTTGTTTTGATTTGTTTGTGGTTTGGGGTTTATTTTATTTGTTTATCTACAGGGTTTACGGAGAAATGCATAGGTTCACACATTCATGTTGTGATGAAAAGTGATTAGGACACTGTTGGAATACCCCTTGATTTCTGGGCATTATTTCCCTTGAAACTGGAATTTCAGATGGAGTGTTAGAAGACGTTGCAGGATTTTAAGTACTATTTCTGCCTCTTGTTGCCGTTTCATGTTTGGTTTCCTGAGGAAAAATAATGCAGAAGATCTACAAGGAAAGTGATTTTACATTTTTGGAATATTTGCCAGTGGCCTAGTTGATACCTTGGACGTGAGCTATAGAGGGTGATCTATTCAGGACAGCTGTGTCATAGTGCAGCTATTGCATGATTTATACTTGTCATTGGGTTCCCAATTTATAGCCCAAATTTTTCATGTATTGTGCATTGAACTTTCCAGTAGTTTGTTTCCTCTTACATTTCCTTAGGATATGGACAAAGATTTAAAAAGTCAGCAGCCTTAAGGATAAGTATTTCTTACTTTGTCATGCCGGGTTGCTGTTGGAAACCTCTTCTGAGTGTTGGTATTCAAAGAATGTCCAGGATTTAGAGGGTGAATCTGTATGTTCGTGAGCTGAGCAGAAAAGTACAAAAGCTCTTTCTGGTGGCCTGTAGCTTTATTTACCCAGGTGGTCCATTTATCAAGATTACACTGCAGTGTGTCTAATTTTATTTGCTAGTTTCAACAACTGTCATCTTAATGCAGAGGTTTGTGTCAGTTCTTTAATCCAAACTGGAATCATTGTGCTCATGTGTCCTTACTTCCTGATACACATGCTGCTTCAGTGAGATGGCACCTGAGGGTGGAAGAATCACAAAGCTATTCCCGATTTTGCCAAATGGAAATAACAGAGCAGTGGGAAGTCCTCATTGTTAAAAGGCTGTGTGTGTTCATTTTCTGTCCCTGTAATTTGACCAGGAATTGAGTTCCATTCCAAAAGATAATTTGAAGTCGCTTCTGGGGGTAGGTGTGTCTGAATGATGCTGGAAAAGTGAACTTCCTGCCCTGCTTGGTAGATGTTGCAGTTAGGAAAAAAACCAATACAAAACCCAAACAAACATGAGAAGGCTGTGGCCTTAATTTTGTTTTGGTGAATGTTTTTGTGGTTTTCAGGTGTGCAAGGGCATCACTGGCTTTGCTCCCCACACTGTAGCTGGCTCCCTTATTGATGTTTGTCCTTTTGTATTTCTTTGATATGTAGAGATTATTGTAGGTTTTAGCTTTTTGCTAGCAGGATCAGAAAAGGGAAAAGTTGCCAGCTTCTCTTCAGACACGGACATACCAACTCAAGAGTAATTTTGTTACCCATGAAAACACATAAGCATCAAGGAACAAGGCTCTGGGGCCCTGGACAGATCTCATTCTGTATCCTTGCAATCCAGCCAAGAGCCCTGGATGTGGCCGACAGCATCTTCCTAAGGGCTTGTGTTTGAAATCCAATCTCCAGGGCATCTCTGCCAGCCACCTTTGTGACACAAACTGATTTCTTGTCACAGATCTATGTGTGTTCTGCACTGGAACCTGCTGCTGCACCACCATCATCTCGAGAAGCCACCACTCCCACACTTGAAAGCTCCAGCATGAGCAGTTTGTACAGGAGCATATCTCAGTAGTGAGAGAGGGGAGAGGAAGAGAACCTTGAGAAATGGAATATATCTGCTATCTGATGACTGTGGATGGGACCAGCAGCTGCAGAACCGTAAGCAACTCTCCACTCTGCTATGGAACTTTCTGAATTGCTGCCTGAAGACAGTCAATAGTCTGCCAAGGAACTTCTGCAGGTAAAACATGAAGTGGCTGCAAGTGAAACAGCTGTCTGAGGTATTAGTTTTCCCCAGCTAAACTCAAAGGCATCAGGTGGCTCCCCCCTCATACTGTTCTCCGGTTCGTGTGCTTTTCAAATGAAGAGGATCATAGAATAGGTTAGGTTGGAAGAGACCTTTAAAGATCATCTAGTCCAACTCCCTCACTGTGAGCAGGGACATCTTCAAATACATCAGATTGCTCAGACCCCCATCTGACCTGACCTTGAATGTTTCCAGGGATAGAACACCTATCACATCTCTGGACAACCCATGCCAGCGTTTCCTCACTCTTGTCATAAACAGCTTCTTCCTTACACCTAATTGGAATCTACCCTCTTTTGGTTTGAAAGCATTTCCCCTTGTCTTACAGGCCCTATTAAAAAATGCATCCCTGTCTTTCTTAGAAGCCCCCTGCAAGTATTGAAAGGCCTCAGTAAAGTCTTGCTGGGACCTGCTCTCCTCCAGGCTGAACAACCTTTCCTCAGAGGACAGGTGCTCCATCCTCTGATCATTTCTGTGGCCCTGTTTTTGTATTTTGGTAGTATGTTCACTTTTCCCTTCCATACAGGGAGCAGCACAGAATGGTAAAATAAACTGGGGGACACCCTGGCATGCACCCCAGGGAACCTCACAGCCAAAGGATTTGAAATAGCAACATGAAGGGAACGTTTGCATTTGGACTGGAAAGTGAAGGTGTTTCCATGCAAGAGCAAGTTAAACCTGGCTCGGTCCCCGGGCTCGATGGGTTCACAGTCTCAAGCTTATCTTCTGGGATTTTTAAGAAAAAATGATAAAATCCCACAGTTCTTTGGGTTGGAGGAATAAGGACCCACTTTGACACCTCTCACCCACAGAGCAAGGGGCTGGGGAAGAAAGCACATGCCTGGGTTCTTTTCATATCAGTGCTGTGTTTGCAAGATGAAGTAGGTAAACAAATTTGGGTTTAATTGTATAAGAAAGACAAAAACATATAAAACTTCATAAAACATATAAAAATACAATAAAACATATTATAAAACATTATAAGTCACTATAAATCATATAATAAAACATTATAAAATGTAACCAACCCAAATGCTTTTACATTTACTATTCAGAACACAATTACATTAAAAAAGTGGAAAAAAAAACATTAAAAAAACAACAAAAAAAGACAGAAACTGCTTTTCCCCCCACACACAACAACTAGGCAAAAAGATAGTTTTTGGTGGTATTTGTTCTCTGCTTTTAGAAGAATTCTTAGCCTTTTCCAGCCTTTTCTTGTTTCTTCTCTTTGCATCTCTTAGCAATTAAAAATCAGTTTTGGTATCAACAGATAACTTGTGTGAGTTTTAATTTTGCTCAGGGGAATATTCGAATCTAAAGTTCTTTCTGCAACATTTAAGCAGATTGTAACAATACTAAAGCTCATTAATTTCCCTATTCCTTCTCTAACCCCCGTTAACCCCAGAATTCTTCGAGTCTTGGCGAGAGGCTCTTCCTCATCCCACAGAGGATGGCTTCTCACAAGAAGTGAGAAAACAAACCAGGCATTTTAATTCCTTTATTTCTAATTCAATAAGTCAGTTCTACTTTTCTGAATTTCGGTCTGTTTTAGGTGTGACATTTTTTAATTTAATGATCTAATAAAAGCAAAAAGACCAAACATAGCAACTCCAGAATTCTTACATTTACCAATCAGTAACCCTTGCTAATAAACTATGTAGAAAAAAAATCTCATAAGTTTCCCTATCAAGCTCTTTCTACCTCCAGTAAACACCCAAATTAAGCTTTAATCTTGGGGAGAGGCTCTTCCTTCTCCTGCAGGCAATGGCTTCCATGTGCATGTTCCTCTCATTGTGTCAAACACCCTGGAAGTTAGAAAACAGCCCATCATTTTTAATTCCTTTATCTTTAAATCCATAAACACAGTTAAACTCCATCTGTTTTATTTTGACCTTTATAAATTGTTGCCCACTGTGGGTGTTGCAAGGTTTCCTTATGAAGGTTGGGATTTCAATAAGGTGTTTGGTCTGAAAGGGGGTTGTAACATCACACACAACCATGAGAGGTGATCCTTCAACTGCCCTCAGCATCCTCTTGGTGACTCTGATAGTTTAAATCTGTCTCAAGTCAAAAGCAGAAAGTTTCTAGCAGAAAGAGGAATAACTTTCATACCTCTCATGCATCCTGCAGGAAACCAGCTTCTGGATGAGTGTGGTGGCCAGGATGGTTGTCAACATGCAGGGACTATGCTGTGGGGCATTCCT
Organism: Acropternis orthonyx; assembly: GCA_035583155.1. Classification (NCBI taxonomy): domain Eukaryota; kingdom Metazoa; phylum Chordata; class Aves; order Passeriformes; family Rhinocryptidae; genus Acropternis; species Acropternis orthonyx. Next base: position 55,117,425 of record JAWWEU010000081.1, on the reverse strand, counting down.
TTGGCCTCTATGCTCCATCTCCCCATTTTCCTTCCTCAGTGGATGGCAGCTCCTCTTCTGGCTGCCAATAGCCTGGAAATCAAAGAATCTTTATTAATTTTTCCTTCTGTTCAGTAGTGTGGAGAACTAAAAGGATAAACAAGCTTGAAAACTCTCTCAACAGCCCAGACAATTATAGCATCCAGCACAAACATGGATCAGCTCCTCCACACCAGCTCCACATGGGAGCTCCCCACACCAGCTCCTCCAAACAGTGAACAGCCAAGAAAGTCCTTGGATTTGGCCATGAGGATGGGCAGTGAACACAGAGATTGGAAGAAAAACCCTCTGATTTATACTGCACTAAGTGGTCACATAAACAGATAAGTGTATAGATACACACTTCTATATAGTAACTATTCACCTCCCCCGCATCTCTGGCACTAAGTGGAGGAGTTCCTGGGCTCACCTCCCACAGATGTGCTCGCTGCTGCCTTTGGGTAGTGGCCTGAGAGCAGGGCACAGCCTGCAGCTGACACCTGGGTGGCAGCAGGGTCCCACCAGAGCTCCGTCTGGGCAGCTGCATCAGTCGTGGTGGGAGCAGAGCTTAGGGAAGCCGTGGCTTTCTGCCCATTGGGCACCACTGCTCCCTGCTCAAGCTGACAGAGCTTCTGTGCCCTTCCTGCATGCCCTTCTGCACAATCTGCCGCGCCGTGGCCGGTTTGCCTGCCCTGGCTGCTAGCACTCCCCAGGAGCTTCCTCTGAGGACAGGGGCATGGACACTTGGCCACCATCTCTCCTGGCACACTCATGTCTAGTCAGCCACTGTCACGCCAGCTGCAGGTTTCTGGTGGCTTTCTGGGCTCCCCCTGGGTTCCCCCAGTTCAGAAAACCGGAGCTGCTCACCTCAGCATGTTATTTGGCCATCTGAAAAATAGGACCTGTTGTGCTCCCCAGGAAATCAGTAATGATTAATTCATACTTGTCTACAAGACTACCAGGAGAACAGGCATCCCCAGCTGTGGACACCACTACTCCGCCCTCTTTAGCCCTTCTACACCTGCACAGACTCAAGGTGGCCAATCCCAACAGTTTGTGTAGTTCACAGCATGGCTATGATTCTCTCGGGAGCAGACCACTGCCAGTTTGGCTCTGATATGGCATGAATAATGAAGTCCCAGGAAGAGGCAAGCACCCAGGACCACTCTGCCACTACTTGCTGCTACAAGTGCCTTCTGCCAGCCTGGGGCTGCAGATGCCGAGGCTGCTCCAGCTCGGACCACTCTCACCTCACGTTTCTCTTGACAGCTTTGTGTCAGACAGGCCCTTTCAGAATGCACTGACTGATCTTTCTGCTTTTTCTTTTAAGTAAGACTCTCATCCAGGTAAAGAAACTGCAATTAGTTATGTGAATCAAATGGTCAAGAGCCAAAGTCCTCCAGAGGCAGAGCTGAAAGCCTGTATCTCCACAGGATGTTTTGTCTGCCCCAGTCTTCATTTCTGTCTGGTTGGAAATACAAATGTGCTTTCTTCCTCACTTAGGAGTACTGGCAAAAGCTGGCCAATGGGCTATATTCCAAAGGCAGTGTAGTCTGGAGTTTAGGAATGAAGGAGACCCTTATCCAATTCAAAACCATACCAAAACCCCCATAAACGGGACTTTCTGTCTTTAAGAAACAACTAACAATTTAAAAGTGCAGCTTAATGATAGGGTGAGAAGGAAGGCAATCTTCCAACTGAGTTGAGGTTTTATACAGTTTATACAACTTTCAGAATCAAACCTTGCCTGGGTGCCCAGCATGGGGTGCCTCTGCTCCTTCCCCTCTCCCAGCCCGACACCCCTTCCCCTTATTCCATCTCTCCCACCTCACAAGCACACTCCCAGCACAGCCCTGCTGCCTCTCCTTCCGCACACCTTTCCCCTTCAGAGCAGTATAGGAAGAAGTAAAACAAATCTCAAAAACACCTTCCTCCCTTGCCACGCCCAGCAGCACAGGGAGACACAGAATGGGGGTTATGGTCAGTTCATCACAATCTGTTTCTGCCACTGCTCAGGAAGAGGAGTCCTTCCCCTGCTCCAGTGTGGGGTCCCTGCCACGAGAGATGGGTCTTTAGGAACTTCTCCGCCATGTGCCCATCCCATGGACAACACTTCTTCATTAATTGCTCCAACATCCGTCACTTTTCCACAGAGTGCAGTCCTTCCAAGAACAGCCTGCTCCAGTGTGGGTCTCACAGCCTACCAGGAAACCTGCTCCAGTGTGGGCTCCTTTCTTGACAAGTCTGTCAGGAGTCTGTTCCAGCATAGGCTTCCCATGGTGGTCACAGCTTGCTTCAGGCATCCACTTGTTCTGGCGTGGGTCTCCTCCATGGGCTGGAGGTGGATCTCTGCAGCCATGTGGACTTCCATGGGCTGCAGAGGGACAGCCTGCCTGACCATAGTCTTCACCATGGGCTGCAGAGAAGTCTCTGCTCTGGCAGCTGGAGCACCTCCTCCTCCTCCTCCTCCTTCTGTCCTGACTTTGATACCTGCAGAGTTGTTTCTCTCACATGTTCTCACTCCTTTCTTCTCTGAGTGCAATTATGTCTGTGCAGTTACTTTTTTTTCCTTCTTAAATATGTCATCACTGAAGCATTACTGCCACTGCTGATGGGCTCAGCCTTGGCCAGCAGTGAGTCTGTCCTGGAGCTGGCTGTATTGGCTCTGTTGGACATGGGGGAAGCTTCTGGCAGCTTCTCACAGAAGCCACCCCTGTAGCACCCCCAGCACCAAACTCTGGCCACACAAACCCAATACAGGCAGCCTTTCCCTCCTTCCTACCCCCTTTCCCCTACTCAGCCTTAGGGCAACCCATCAGTCTTTTCCAGGGTTGGGGAAAACACTTCAACCCTTTTTCTTCACTTTCTGTCAAAAAATCTGGTCTTCCAGGTTTCTCAGCCTTTTGAGATTGATATGTGAAATAAAAACAACTCTTAGCTACAGTGTTTCCAACACTTGGAATTCACTTGAATAGATTTCAGTTCTGCCATTTACATTCTGCTTACCCAAACAATCCCTACAGATTCACTCAGGGCTGCCAGGCACAACCAATAAAGATTGTCAGGCTGCAGTTCAGTGCCATGCAGAGCACTCCCTGCACATCTTTTCTAAATCACCTGAGGATCTGGCATGAAATGACCTTTTTTTTTTTTTTTTGGTTACTTTTGAGCATTTATGTCTTTTGAGGTTCTGCTGAATGTGACTTGAGTCTTGACTTCAGTCAGAAAAATCTTCTTGTAAATGGAGCACAAATTAAAACCAGCAAGATAAGCAAATAAAAAAGCCCCAACAAAACCCAAAGAAAGAAAATGTGATGTCAGAAACAGCCTCATAAATACTTAAAATAACAACAACAACAACAACAACAAAAAGTCTAAGAGCCTCAGAGAAATACAGAGGGTCAGAAAACTGACACCTAGTAAGATCAAGGATTTGCCCACTCCAAGAGATGTGGGTGGGCAGTCCCTCCCTGCCTTACCTCATACCTGCACTGGACTGGTGAGCACATCAATGCTCAGCCCAGCAGCTTAGCCAGTAGGGAAGATAATTGTCACATGGTCATAAACTGGGCATGCTCCTGCTTACCAGTGACTACTCATGGTTAAGGATACCCATTAAAAGTGATCTGAAGACCTGAGGTCCCTAAATACAAAACATTCTCATTCCCACATGTCTTTTCCACCTTCCAGAGCACACATGCAGTCACCTTGTTCATGTTATCCTACAAAACCCAACTAACAGCCTCATCAAGTTCCTTGCTGACCCCAAGTAAGATTTATTGTATTGTATCTTGCAGTTACTCCAGTTAACACCATGCAACAAATTTGAAACAGAGCACAGTGAACTTGATTTTTAGTGTAAAAAGGCACTATTCTTAAACACGAAAAGTATAAGGGTTGGGTTTGCTTTGCTTGGTTGGGTTTTGGAGCAGGGGGTGCTGTGTGGGGCTGTGGTGGGCAGGGAATGTGACCATTTCACTGGCTGCAAGGAGTAAGAGGATGTAATATAAAAGATCCTCAACTCTGTCATTGTCTAGACTCACTCCCAGGACACAAGTGCAGCTTTGGATACACTTCAATCTATGCTCTTTACATTATTAAACCTGGACTTATGCCCTGCTTCCTTATCCGGGCTTCTCTGCATTGAACTGATCCCCCAGCTACAAGCACTGCCAACGTAGCCGAACCACTACCAAAGCTTTACCTGCAAAGCCTGCACAGACCGACCACGGCCACTACCTAAGCGTGAGGAAGTACAGACTTCCTCATCATTCGTCTGCATGCAAAAGACTTTTTAACTTTCAGTTTGCCGGGTGCTCCTGCTCCTGCTCCTGCTCCTGCTCCTGCTCCTGCTCCTGCTCCTGCTCCTCCTCCTGCTCCTGCTCCTCCTCCTCCTCCT
>JAWWEU010000081.1:55092248-55103716 GCA_035583155.1 Acropternis orthonyx | reverse complement strand
CCTGCTCCTGCTCCTGCTCCTGCTCCTGCTCCTCCTCCTCCTCCTCCTCCTCCGCCCCCCCGCCCGCGGAGTTTCAGCACCGCGGACAGCAGCAGCCAGCGCGGCGGGGCCCGGCGGGGTCCACGTCTCTTTTGTGCCTGAAAAGTCTCCCCTCCTTTCTCCAGCAGTTCTTTTCCTCAGAGCCGACTGCTTCGCTCTCCTCTTGTTGTGCCCTTACAGTGAGTTCCAGAATCAACTCAACGCTGATGTAACAAACTGTGAATGGGAATTCCCTTTGCTGAGTGCAGTCTGCCTTTTCCGGACGGAAATAGCATCACCGCGTCAATGGAAAGCAAGAAAGCAACAGTGTAGGCAGCCTGTTCATTCTAACGCTCTGGAGTTGTTCAATTCTCTGGTTTTGTCTCCGTGTCTCTGCCTGTATCTTCTTCTTGATTCTCCCTGCAGGGAAGACAGCTTCAGCACAATGAAGAAAGTGAGGCTGAAAATGCCTCACAGTCTGGGGGGATATTGCTTGATCAGGAAGGACCTTCCATAAACACGACATGAAAGGACTGAAAATAAAAAGTATTAGCCTTTCTTATAGAACAACCTTGTTTCCCCGTTTCCTTCAGTTTTGGTGTGCGGGAAAGTTCTGTTTAAGTATTCATTTTTAAAAAGAAGATACTTTAAATTGAAGGAGTAAAAATATTAGTGATGTACAGCATTGTAAGATTATGAAATACAGGCACAAAATTTTAAGAAATGCAAGAAAACTTAATGGCCCAATGTGAAGCCCAATTACACAGACATACTGTATTTTCATCTTTAGTAGTATGATCCTCATAGCATCATCAGTAGGGTCAAAATACAGGATCTCCATGCAGTTTCTTCATGTCTCCTACACAGACGCCTCCTACGCATGCCCTCGTGGAACAGCCTAAAGAATAACACACAGATTGGTCCTGAGCTGGACCATCTCGTATTTTAAAGGCGCACATGACAAATAACTCAGTTTTGATGAATCACCAGCTAAAATCTGCCTTACAGTCATAAGGCCAATATAACAGCAGGTAATGTAATGACAATATATCACAGATTATTGACTCTGCCTGGCTCATATGCCAAAATATGGACTCCACCCAGAGATGCCAGGTGAGGTGAGGCTGGGTCTCCCTAACAGAAGGAAGGCAGAATTTTGGAGAAAGAACTGTTTATAACCTTAGTCAGAGGGTTAGAAAGCCAAAAGAAAGGAGAGGAGGTACGGCAGGGCTTTTTCTTGCCTTTCAAAGTGTAAACGCCCATGACTTCCAAGCCTGTATGTGACTGATTTTAGACAAAGTCTCCCTGCTTACCCACAATCCACCTGAGCATATGAACCATAAATTGGTAGCAGCTGCTACCCATGGAATGAGGTGAGAGAGTAATGTCCTTTCTCATGGGAAATAAGCACAAAAATGGCTTCACCACCTGGATTCACATACAGGCAAACTGTGGCTGAAATAATGTAGAATTACAGAGGGTCAAACTTACTGTACTGCATTGGCAAGAGGCTCTGAAAAGGGAGAAGTGGAAACCACGGAGCAACGCTCACATAAATGTAGTGTACAGTTCTGCAGCCTTGCAGAGGAAAACTCAGACTTGGTTGTACTTCCAGTTGCTTTAAGCTGCACAGTAGTCAGTCTGGATCAGGACAAATTGTTGAAGCCTGGGAAGGGTTTCACATTGGCACTTTCTCAACAGCTTTGTCACTGCTTATTCCCAAAGAGGTGAGCTTAAGTATGCCCACATAGGGTGGAACAGCAGCTCTGGATTGCAGGGAGGGATTGTCATGGCAATAATGTGACTCTTACTTCGGCAAACTGTACATATATGAGGAAAATGGATGTAAGTTAGCCAATGTAATTATTTAAAAGTTTGAGATTTCAGCACAGTTTATGCCCTGGTTTTGTTTGAAAGCAGAGGACCAAGAAGCAGCATCTCTTGGTGCTTTTACTTCTACAAAAGCTAGAAGCAACACAGGAATTATACAGCTTTCAGGCATATAATATACAACAAACTGCAACTGCACGCCTGTGCTTGGGAACAGAAATATAAGAAAAACAGATTAGCTGAGCCTTTACAGAATAAGGAATCAAAAGCATCTTGGAAAAAAAATGCAGTGCTAGTTAGAAAACAAATATATCTTACAGTTCAAGGAATCTGGCTCTGATTTGCTATAAGTAGAACAGATTTTGAATGTATAGTAATGCATGTTTTGTTCTTAAACTTTAGTCAGTGGTAGAATGGAGAGAATTAGGACTTTTAATCTTCCTTTGTAACTCTTTTGAAGGGTTTTCCATGAAGGATGCACTGAGCATCTAACAATCTCAAGCAAGACTATTTCTTACCTACAGTTCTGGAAAATGATGTTTCAGAAGAAACCATGAGTTATCTTGACATGTTTTTCTTTCTGTAAAACAACTGCTTCTCAAAGCTCCTGTCTGATACAAACTAAATCATGGGCCAAAAAAATTCCAAAGTATTATTGGCTACAAACACTTTTTTGGCTGCCCCCAAAAATGCAAGCATAGACTAAGGTAATTTATTCACAGAGAAATTATTTCCTAGACCTGTGACCCAAAGATATCAGTCCTTGACTTGCAGTTGATAGTCACAGGATTGCTACAGCTGTGATAGGCTCAATATGTCATGATGGTACCCACTGAATGGATGAGAAAAAGATGGCCTCTAACCCAAAAGTTCAAGCCGAAACAGTGGTAATCAGAATTTTGAGAACAGGGGACGATCATATCAGGGACTGGTAATTCATCTTATGGACTGGGTTGCGAGATGCACTCACTTTGAATGTCTCTGTGCTAGTCTCATCTATCAGTGTACGCAGTTTCAATTTGTTAGTTTTTTCTTAAATACATCCCTGGCCTATAAAAGCAAAATTTGTTGAAAGCCGTTTTAGTTCTCATGTCATTAACAATTCCCTAAATTCAGCCATTTTTGTAAAAATATTTTTGACTCTGCAGTGTTTCTATACACCTTTCCCAATTTTTGCCTCATTCTGAACACTGAAGTATATGCACTTTCTTTTAACCAATCTTCTTTTAAACAGATGTTTTCTATTTCCATTTCAGACATAGGCTTTTATCTGTGCAAGAGCAATCCTAGTCTTGATCTCTGCAGTTTATCATGAAGATCAGTGTTTTACTTCAAAACAATCAAAAATAATTTTCTTAGTCTATACTTAGTTCTAAATAATTTCTATTTCTACATAAAGCCAGTCAAAAACTACTTCATAGGGTCAACCAATACAGTGCAGCAGGAGACACTGTCAGCGATGAAAAGCCCTGGCACAACCCAGAGGACTGCTTAGTGCATAAACGTACAAGAAGAGGTAGGTTAGGGTGAACTTTAGACTAAGTGCTACAGCCCAGGATGAGACTTTGGTTAAATACCTACCAAAAAAATAATCAGTCTTTACTTAAGACAATTTGATAGAAACTTGTAGAGAAAGTCTTTTACTTTGATTAATTTTCATATGTTCACCATGTTTTAGCTCCGGATCAATATTCCCTAACACAAATACTGAAGTGAAACTAAAATACCAAATTTTTTTGATAAACAGAATCACAATAAAAATATCTTTTAGGTAGATTACTATTCTGTAATGTAGGCAGAACATCAAGCAGAAGAATCATGAGATTTCATAAAAAAGCACAGCAAAGCTTGTAGTTCACATGGCTTTTATAAGAAATCCATAAGCACTGACTCTTTCTGAAGTTGACCTTGTATTTACAGCTTTTTCAGGTTACAGTTGTGTAGAAAGGAGACTGCTGAAGATTTCCCAAATGCTTTCTGTACTCCTGGTGTTTAGTTTTGACAGGAGTCATCGCCGAGAATCCCAGAAAAATCTACTTACAACAGCAGTACCAGCATCGGCCTCAAGGTGGAGAATTTAATACTATTTAAAAATCAAATATGAAATATATATACAGATATATAATTTAGTAAGAACCGAACAGAAGGCATCATGCTGCAATTTCTTTAAAGTTCTCTAATGTTCGTTCATTTGTGCTTCATGGACTGCTACAGCGTGGGTCCCTTCCCACAAGGCGCAGTCCCTCAGGAACAGACTTGTATCAGCCTTTCACAAGTCCTGCCAACAAACCTGTTTCAGCATGGGCTCTCCTCGCCATAGGTCCGCAGGTCCTGCTAGCAAACCTGCTTCAGCACAGGCTCCTTCAGGCATCCACCTGCTCCAGCATGGGGCACTTCATGGGCTGCAGGTGGGTCTCTGCTCCATGTGCTGCAGGGGGACAGTCTGTCTCACTGTGGTCTTCCAGCTTCTGGCAGCTTCTCACAGAAACGACCCCTGTACAGCACCCCCTGCTACTTAAACCTTGCCATGCAAACCCAATACAACTGCTTTTAATGAGTGCTCTATAGTCTCACAAGCTCCCCTCCCCTGGACTCCCATGCAGCACACTCTGAGATGGAAAAGCTGTGCCATCTTGTCCAGCTACACAAACCGGTTTTTGTTAGGAAGTTTTTCACTGATGTAATCTGCAACAGACAGTTCAGGCTTAAACCACTTGGATCATCTTCCTGAATAATAAAATGGGCCCTTCTCAGGTGATAACCTGTAAGGCCTTTGCTTTCCTGTGTCATCCAAAAGCTGTATGCAAGATACTTACCTTTGCCTAGTGGAGTACTGTACCACAAAGGATAGCTGTTCAAAGGGCAGCAGCCTCCCCCTCAGGCCAAAACCTGTTCTGCTCCTAATCCCATCTGCTTCCCAGAGAGTTCTCAGCTTGCTGCTGGATCTAATGCACAAAGCAAACCAAAACCACCCTTCAAAGAGCTGGAAAAATTCCTGACCTGCAGTATGGTCTCAAGCCCCCAGAATATCACACCAGTTTCAGACACCAGGGACCAACACATCAACTGTTCCTTGCAGCATTCCCAGGATAGGCAACAGGGAGATCTCAGTTTCCCAGGCCCTTCACTCCAGCTTGCTCTCTGACACTGACATCTTGTGACCAGCTGTGCATATGAGAACACTCCTGCTCTGATGGAGATGGGAATCTCATTTCGAGGGGATGCTTGTTCCAGGTTACATCCCCTTCTTTTTTTTTCTTTTTTTTTTCCCATGGGATCAATGGATCTCTTCACAGGCCAGATAGATCAGAGTCAGAGCTAAAAGAAAACCAGATACAAATCCACCTGGGTGCTGAGGTGTAACCAGATGATGCTGGGAAATCTGTATTTCCTGGGGTTCTATGTGGCAGGTCACAGTGGAAACAACAGAGTTTTTTTTTATGGCTGCAAAGAAGTGTTTCAACTTTCCAGGCTGGACTCAAGCCAGGTAAAACCAACTAGAAATCTGTTTCCTTTCTACATGAAATTATTTCATCCTCCCTTGCTTCTGCAGATGGAAATATATGCCCAAATGCTGTGGTACATCTGACCTTTGGAAAAGTTACCACTTCCTCTGGAAGGTAATTACTGGGTTTTTTCCAGTTTTACAACATAAAACAACTAACTGTTCTCATCTTGTTAGGTGAACAATTATCAAGGTACTAACTATACAGTTCTGTGCTTTAACAGTACTGTTCTATGAAAACTCCACTGTGCTCTATGCACACCTATATCTGCCACATTTTTTTTTCCTAGTAAGTTCCCCCATGTGCTAAAAATCATTAGAGCCAGCAATACACTGGACTTCACCATGTTGAGTTACAGGAAGCAGGACACCTAGTCAACCGTACAAAAGGTGAAAAATGATTTTTGAAAAAGTAAGGTACTCTAGCAGTCACTATCACATCCACCCTGTTACATCCATCCTGTTATATCCAAGCTGTCAGCACACTGTAGGGTTGATAGTGGTAAGACTAGTTTTGCACATTGAAAGCACTAGAGTGTGACCTTGCTGAAAGGTTCCAATGTTTATTCCATATTTGTTTACCATTAAACTCCATGAAAATTGTCTATATTTATATATTTCAGCTGGAAAAAAATAAGATATAAACTACAGTTTAGATATGAACTACACTCACAGAGCTGTATTGGATTCATAGTCATCCAAATTTGGGAAGTAACCTCATAATCCATTGCTTCTTGCAATGTAGAACTCCAAGAAAAGCAATGTAAGGCTCAGCATTTAGGCCACTTAATACGTACGTATTTTCATATACGTTCTCAGCTGTTCCTGGCACCAACTTACAAATCACTGAACTGCTACATCTATACCAGTAAATTGGACCTGTCTGGGATATTCCAAGGCACTCAGGCCAACCCATGTGGAAGTGCTTGCGTCTATGCTAAAAAATTCTCTCATCCTCCAGGCAGGCGGGGGCACACAAACAGCTTTCAAGAACGTGCCATCTCCAGAAGAACGCTCAGAAGTCCTTGCAAGTGCTCTCCTTGGCACAGGCAAGCATTGTGCCAGCCAGCATCTCACAGATTACCAACAGCAGGTAGCCACATTTCTTTTCCTGGGCACTGTTTAACTTAACTGACACAAATGATTCCAAATCCTACCAGCAGGGTGTGTCCAAATACACCTGATATGATAGAAGGACTGGATGCCATGCAGAGGGACCTGGACAGGCTGGGGGAGTGGGCCCATGAGAACCTCATGAGGTTCAACAAGGCCAAGTGCAATGTGCTGCACCTGGGTCAGGGCAGCTGCTGGTACCAGCACAGGCTGGGGGATGAACTGATGGAGAGCAGCCCTGGGGAGAAGGACTTGGGGGTGCAGGTGGGCAAAAAATGGAACATGAGCCAGCAACGTGTGCTTGTAGTCCAGAAAGCAAGTCATCCTCTGGGATGAACAAAGACACTGGCAGGCTGAGAGAGGTGATTCTACCCCTCTACTTTGCTCTGATGAGACCTCAGCTGGAGTACTGTGTCCAGCTCTGGAGTCCTCAGGACAAGAAAGACAGGGACCTATTGGCGTAAGTCCAGAGGAGAGCCACAGGAATGATCAGAGGACGAAAATGTCTCTCCTCCGGAGAAAGGCTGAGAGAGTTGGGATTGTTCAGCCTGGAGAAGGCTCCAGGGACACTTACTGCAGCCTTTCAATGTATGAAGGGGTCTTGTAAGAAATATGGAGAAATAACAAACAAGAAGGAAAAATAAAAAAAAAAAAAAAGAGAAAGAAAAAAGAAGAAAACCTGCTAAAAAGGAGTCATCCAGACAGACTCTCAAAACCATTGCAGCAAAACAAGAGTGCAATACAGAAATAAATAGTATTTATATTACTGTCACTTACCGTATTTCATCCACATTTCGTTAACTTGCAAGGATTTGGTAGCATTGAAGTGGAACATTTTCCCGTCAAACTTTTTATCATCTTTCTACAGTGATGACTGAAAACTATTGAAGGGTTATTTTAAAACAAGCATAGTGCATGAATCAACCACCGAATGAAACCCGATGAGTTCTACAAGTGTTTTGCTCTAAATTGTTTCTACATTTAGATGAAATGCAAAACAGGATGGATATTTTAAGCATTGTTTTGAGATTCACTGAAATGATTTACATGAAGGTTACATGCAAGGCAACTCAGCATCCTTTGCTGTGAAAGTTTAGCTATGATGCAAAACCGATAAATAAAGTTCACAAGAAAACTGCCAGAAAAATAATTCAAAACACCTGTGTGACACTGTGCCAGTTTAAAATCTCACATAAAAGAGAAGTTTTGCAACAGATTTTTTCTTTTTAGAAAACAACTTTTGAGTTTATTTTCCCAAAACTAGTCAGAACCGTGTGTGTGCTGCAATGTCAAGTGTGTGCTAGCATAATTTCAACCATATTTTAGCTTTCCAGTGGGTGACATCAAAAGTGCCATTGGCTCATGGTGTGTGAAACAAATACTCTATTCAAAAAATTTAGAAAGACAAAGTGGTCTGTCACACAGTAGGATTCTGAAAATGCTATGCATAACAGTCCAGCACCTTCGTTAACTAGCTTGGTGCTGTGGTTGCACACATCCTGTTAAAATGAATTTCCAATCCTTTAAGCACCATCAGAAACTTAGTACAGAACCCTCCCACAAAATTCATATTTAAAAATAGTACATTAATTTATTGCACCTCTATTCAGACAATATAGATCAGCATCTAGTCAGTATCACTCTGTGATATTATGGATTACAATAGATTAAATTAGTTACCACATCTGTGAGACCATTATAATTGCTCAGTATCTTTACAGGCACTCAGTATCATCAAGCTGTGTGTTGGGAGGAATGGGGTAAAAGCAGAAGAGGATTGTAAATCACTCAAGACCTTGCAGCTGGCAATAACTTTTGATGAGCTTGTGTGAACAGCTGGCCAGTGATCCTCTTGTGTGGACTGAGTTTATGGATCTCTAGCATCCTGCCTGTGTCTCGACTTGTGTACCTCTTGCCTGGGTGTTGCTTCAGGGATCCCCTAGTTAGCGAGGTAATGGAAATAAATTTACTCTTTGCATTCTAGCCGTGAGCCTGTGGTTGTTCCAGCTGGCTGCCTGTGTTGACTCACACTGTGAAAGGCCAAGTAGGACCAAATGTACTTTTGAGACTGCAAGATAATTTAATAACAGAAGTTAGAAGTTAGAAGTTGTGTAGCTTAGTCTGGCATGCCTCACAATTTTCATGGGTTTTTTTGTGGAAAAACACTGGTTTTTTTCTTCTTTGTTATTTACTGCTGAATATGAGTCTTCTAAGATCAACAGCTGTCCCCCATCGAATTTGCAGAATGATGTACAGGATTACTAGAGTCTAGGCCACCTTTAGAAGGAGAAAAGTAGCGTCATACAAAGAATTATTTCCACAGTCCACCACTCAATGGTGCTGGAGAACACAGGTGCAACCTGTGAAGACTTTAAGGTAGCCATTGGCAACTTAAACCAACAGGAAAGACACTTACTGAATGTTCCTGAGGAAAAGCATATTGAAGAACTGCAATTGTTTGCTTGTTCCTGATGATGCAAGTCTGTCAGTGGTGATGGTAACAGCTTATAAGGATATGAAAACACAGTATGCACAAAATGTAATCCATTTTCAAATAACCAGAGTGCACTAATACCTGTGTTTTTCTTCAGCATAGCAGATGTTATCAGATAGAAATGCCTTCTACCCAGAAACTGCTCCATAGGTGCTCTGTGAGGACTCATGGTTTCAGTACTTGTTTCCTCTCCAGTATGTCTGGGGCAGAAGGAACTTGTAAGAATGGCCAATTTCTTACATCAGATATGCTGCAAGAGACCTGTGCCACTCACTTTTCCATTCATCTAACTGACAGATGACCCTATACTAAGCTCTGTTGCACCCACCTTCTGCCTAGAGACCCTCCTGATAAAGAGGAGAGCGTACTAACTTATGTGAGGAATGAGTACTTGTCAAAAGACAGCAGTGCTCTTACCAGTAGGGACTAGTTCAGAGGATTTTCAGCTTCTTATGGTCAGTCCTCCAGGTAAGCCTGTGAGCAGGAAGGGAACTCTTGGAAAAGCTGCACAGCTGGAATACTCTTCCCAGAGCCCTGTGTATTTCACAAGTACATAGAGTTTTCACCCCAGCTGGTCTATGATGAACTACAGTCTGCTTGGTGTGCTGCTTGTGACTTGCTGTGCTATCCTGTGCTACACCAAACTAGGAAGACAGGCACAGTCCTGCTGGTTTGAAGACAGAGCAGACCATGGTCCTTTGCCAAGGCCCTGTTTGCTAGTGGGGCGTGCCCAAGATCCGCGCTAACCAACACTGTAACTGCCCACAAAATGAACTGACAATTTAGCAAATCTCTCAGTCAGATGATCAGGCTGTCCTTGGCTGAACAGCTATCACAGTGTGGTTCTGTCTTGCAAGCTTTCCTCCTCCAGTTCAAATAAGTAATACTTATTTTAAAACTCTGTATTTGTACTATTTACACTTTCTTTCCACTGTCTAGCAGGATATTGGTGCTTGACACTTTTGATTGCCTAGCAAATCTGTTGATCTCATTTTTCAATTTGGTTAACCTGCATAGAGAGAAACCATAACAACCATAAAACTTATCCACCACAAAAGAAAAAGCATTTAATCTTGTATTTCACACTCAAACAGACAAAAGTGATACGGACACAATTTTCCCATTTTACATGCCCACTTTTTCTGCAGGCCATTTTAACCAGTTTTCCAATGAAGTACTAGGCCTGACAGTACCCCTCTACATCAACAGGTCACTGCCAGGTAGATAATCTGCAACATAAATTGAAAAAAAAAATTGGATTACAATAGCCACTATTTCACTTATAAACTTGGATGACAAACACACTAAATATTTCACACAGCAACACAATATTCAGATCAAGGGTTACATTAACCAGTGAACAAGACTCGAAATAAAAACCTTCCATACTCTTTAATTTTTCCCATTCAGAACACTGAGTGTCCAAGCTGGTTACATCCTATCATCAAATTTCTGAATATCTATGTTAATCAAACTAATATTTATATTGACACCAAAACCAGGCAAAGTCAGGATCACAATCTCCACAGGATCCAGACAGCTCTAACTCTGTTTGGATCAGGTCTCACTCAATTCCAGTGGTATGACAGGTAAGTTGAAAAACTGCTACTGTTTCAGCCAGTGTATTTTCGAACTAACTTGCCTGGCCGCTGAGTTGAGGAAAGGCACCGACTCCCGGGCTACAACTTAGCAGGGCAGACAGACCACAGCAGGTCTTCGATGCGTTTTCCCAACCTACAATGCACAAACGCCAAATGGCAACCCCGATGCATCGACATTCTTTCAGAGCAACGCAGTGTCTTCTCAGCCCCCTAAAATTGTGGGATTTGTATTTTGAGCTTGCACTTCAAGACCGTGAAGATACTTGCTTATCATGAGCTACTACTCCTCCTTTACAGTGTAACTGCACCTTGAACTTAGCACTGCTTTATTCTTACAAACTATGTATTTGAGGGTCAGAAGTTTTGCAAAATACAAAATAATTGTTCCAGGAGCCAGCGAGCAGCTGTGATTTGCCCAAGCACGGGCAACAGACAGGCAATTCGAGCACTGCCGTATTAGCTCTCGGATGCCCGCCAGATAAAGCATTTAGACCACCACAGCCAGAAAATCACGCTGCGGCACCTCCCCGTGCGATCGCGGCGCTGCCAGTGGGCCGTGATCCCGCCCCGACCGCTGCGGGAGCCCCGTGGGGCGGCAGCGCCGCCACACCCTGCATTGTCAATGAAATCCTACTTGGACTACTTAGGAGTTTTAAGGACCATCCAAGAGCCCTCCGGGCCCCGCCCCGCCGAAGCCCCGCCCCGCCGTACGCGGCGCGCTCTCATTGGCTGCCGCGGGCAACGGGCCCGCCCCCCGGAGCAGGCCCGCCAATCCGCGAGGGCGATGTGGCCGCTCGCGCCGGGGGATTGGCGGGGCCGCGGCCTGCCCGCCCCCCCCACCCCGCGCTCCCGGCGTGGCGGCCCGCGGTTGGCGGGGCCGCCGTGGCCAATGGCCGGGCGGCATCTG
>JAWWEU010000081.1:55044831-55092238 GCA_035583155.1 Acropternis orthonyx | reverse complement strand
CCGGGGGGGGGGGGGGGGGGGGGCGCCGGGGGGCGGCCCCCCCGCGGCGGTGGCGGCGCTTTCCCGCCGCCGCTTTCCTGTCGCCCCTCCGCTCGGCCGCGCCCCTGTCCCGTCCCGTCCCGTCCCGTCCCCCCACGGGGGGCGCCCCCGCGGCTCCCGCCAAACCCGCGCGCCCCCCGCGCCGCGGCCCCTCCCGGTGATTGGCGGGAGCGCGGCGCGCGCGGCGGGGCGGCGGCCAATCAGCGCGCGGGGCGGGGAGGGGCGGGGCGCGCGCCGGGCCGGGCCGGGCAGGAGAGCGGGCCGGGAGCGGGGAGTCCGGGATCGGGATCGGGATGAGGGTGCGCGGGCTGTGGGTGCTGCTCCTGCTGCTCGGGCTGCTGCAGATCGCCCTCCTGGCGCGGGGCGCGGCGGCCCAGGAGGAGGATGAGGATGAGGCCGGCGGCGGAGGTGAGCGCGGGCAGGGCCCGGGGCGCTCTCGGTGCCCCCCCGCGGTGGCGGCGGCGGGGCCGGGATGCCCCTCCGGGAGCGGGATACCCCCCCACGGGAAGGCGCTGAGGGCCGGGCGAGCCGCGGGTCCCGGCGCCGCTGGGGCGGCACTTCCGAGCGCGGCGGCAACACCCACCCACCCCGCGATTAGCCATGTTGGACATTCCCGGCTTTTAAATCGCCGGGAAATTGGCTGTTTCGTTATTCCGGCTCGGTATTCCGACTGACCGCGATTTACATTATCCGGAGAGGGACTCTTTGTCAGGAACTGTAATGGTAGGACGAGGAGTAATGCGTACGAATTGAAAGAGAAGGAATTTAGGTTGGGTATTAGGAGAGGGCGGTGAGACACTGGGAACAGGTCGCCCAGGGAGGTCGTGAATGCCCCAACCCTTGTACTGTTCGAGGCCAGGCTGGATAAGGCCTTGAGCAACCTGTTGTAGTGGATAATGTCCCTGTCCACGGCAGGGGAGTTGAAATTAGAAGGTATTTAAGGTCCCATCCAACCCCTAACCTTCTGTGATTTTGTGACTGAGCACTCTTTTCCTTACCCCTTTGTTCAGGGGATCTGTGCCTTCTGCATGTTTCAAACTAATGGCTTTTTTTTTTTTTTTTCCACAGAAAGAAGGCCCACTATTGCCAGTTTCTTGGTGTTTCTTCCCATTGTCTTTGAATTTCACTGACCCATCTTTCCTCTTCCAATATTAGCTGAAACAAAGCTGCTCAGGCTTCCTGGGTTTAGTAGGTGCCTGTACGTAGGAGGCAGGCATTTGAAAGTTTTATTTTTTTAGTTTTTAGTTTCTTTCATGTGGATTTTGATAAATCCTGCATCTTTTTTATTTCCTGTATGTTAAGGATTAGAGGGTGTTCAGGGAGACTGAATTATGGATGACCTGCTGAACTCATGTCTTGCTCGTTGAACAGGCACTAAAACTCGAAGAAGTGCTTTTAAATCAGTTACCCTACCTGTGTAACTGATTGTGTGATCTGTAGGATGATACTCAAGAGACTTGTTTTAAAGGATATGGCATCTGCAGTAAGGAAATGGAGATACAGAATCCTACTGTGAAGTTGTAAACCGAAATATAAGTATTATGTCTCTTTCTCTGCTTTTAGCTATAACACTTAATTAGTGTCACTCTGTAGCATGTGACAAAGCCTAGTACTGATTTCCCCTACTCCCTTCAAATGATGAAGTAATACCTGTGATGTTAGAGTGTTACCTGTGGCTGACAGCAGTACCTCAGCTTCCTCTGGGCCAGGCTCTCAGCAGTATTTCCCAGGCGTGCTGTTCTTCTCGTTTTCTGAGTTCTCTGGCTCAAAGGTACGCGGTGATGGAAGTCTCTCCTGCTGTGTGGGAGCTGAGCACTAATTCATTGTGCAACTTGAATCGTTTTCCTGTTTCTATTGTGTATCTAGAAATTGTATATAGATAATGAATAGGCTTTACAAAGCCTTTGCATTAAAAATGGACGTAGTTCCGTTTTTGCCATTGGAATGCAGATGTGTATGTAGTGGAATAAGTTTACTTTGCAAAAGCAAGTAATCCTCTGTACATTGATTGTTTGGGAGATGGAGACTTCAGGTTAAATCTGGCTCGTTGCACTGTGTGGTTTTGGGAAGTGAAGTTCAATTAGGACAGTGAGGCAAATATGCTCAAAGGAAGGCTAGCCTAGATCATGACCATTACACCCTTAGCATCCTGATAAAGAAGGAGGAAGGATCATGTAGAGGATCCACTACAGAAAAGCTTGAGGAAGACTGATTTTGTTGAAAGTCTCTTGAATGCCCTAGCAACAGATTATGAGTCTTGGCTTTTGCATTTCTGAAGGCTGAGCTCATCCAACTGGGGAACCGTGTTCCTTAGAAGAAAACTTTCAGGAAGAATCCCAAAGTTGTTTATGTCTGGATGCAGCTTTTTTTTTTTTTTTTTTTTTTTGTGGGATTTACTCTACTTCAGGAAAAGTTACTAGGCCAGATATCTGATAAATGCTGAGTGTGAAGTTATTGCAAGAATTAGTTTCACTTAGAGTAGCTGTCATCTTGAAGACCTGCCAGCTGGCATCATGTACTTCAAGTCTTAAAATTAAGTACCATTTTGATCATGTTTTTTGACTTGTGTATTAATGTGTTGAAATTTGTGGAAATGACTTTTTGGAGTAAAAGGGAGTGATCCATATTTTACCAGAGGGCAGGTTTTAGCCACAGCTTCCACTTGTTGGTTTGTCCACCTGCTTTGCAAGTAGCTTTAAGAAACACAGACACTTCAGTTTGCGGGTAGCTGTTTTATTTTCATGAGCTGTGTTATGCAAGTATTTATTAGCTACTTCTGCCTTTTCAGGGGTCACAGTTAGACTCATTCTGCATCTGTTCTCTTTAAATTGCAAATCATTAATGCAGAGATAATTTTCTTGTTCTTAGGAAAAGAAGTCCTGCTTTCTTCTCCCATACTTGGTCAAGTACCCTGAAGCAGGTCTTTGAGTCCCAACAGTAGAGGAGGTATTAGAGGTAGCTATGATAGAGTTTGCACTCTTAAGGACCAATTTATAGTTGTGGTTAACTTTTTTTAATGCATGCCCTCCTCCCTCTTGGGAAAAGGTGGAGTCCTGCTGTTAGGGTGCTGTTGTCCTGCCTCCATCTCCAAGGAGGAGGAAGTGGGTGTATGTAATGCCCATGACAATGTGTCACTGTCAAGGACATTTTATGTTGGCAGCCTGTACAGCCCCTTGCAGGGAAAGATACAAAATGATTTCAGAGATGGATGTTGGATCTGATGGTTACCTTTTCCACCGGTTTTTGCAGGTGATGCTTTGTTCTTGGTTTTCTAAACCAGGAGCCCCTGCCACAGTAGCTGCAGTGGTCTTTGGCTCTGTTGGGGGAAGGCAGTTAACACAGTAAACAGGAATGAGGGTCATAACCTGGTGGTTAGTTTGAGATGCGTGAGCAGAATTGGCCAGCTGCTTTTGCTCAAATTCCTTTGTGTCAAGTCTGAAGCAATTTGTGTGGAAAAGCAACGGCATTGCACAACTTGCGGGGAATTCAGGCACAGTCCAACCCGTAGCAACCTGTGGTGAAACAGCCCTCAAAACTGCTGGGTGCCCGTGTCAGGCAGAAGTTTTGCCTGCTGAAAACCAGCTGTTTCAGCAGGGCAGTCCTTCAGGTATGTGACTTCCCTTAAGAGTGAGCAAGTAATGCAACACAGGAGGCATTGTCTGCTGGCCCGTAGTGCTTTTAGCAGCTTCAGAGATCAGATGGAACAGTAATAGTTGTCAAAGAAACCCAGTCCATGTGACTACTGTTGTGTGATAATTGATCTCCTGTGATCTCTCCCCTCATCAGAAGATTTAGTATTTTGGTGGTACACAAAGTTCACTTCTATTTAAAATGAACATACTCTGTCCAAGAGCCTGTACTGTTTGCTGAGAGCATATAGGCTTATTTTTTGTATACTTTCTTCTAATATAAAAATAGTTATTGCAGTTTAATGGCACAGTTTTATCCATGGTGAGATTGTTCCTGTGGTCTTCTGTCGGTCTGGGAAAAGTGGAATTTGTTTTGTTCCCTTTTTCATACTTAGGTAGTACATATTTATCATCCTTGACTCTCAAATTCCAGGTGAAATCATAGTATTTTCAGAATAGTGCTGCAGTAACTACTCTCATCTTAGTCCAAAGCCAGTTAAAGTTAAATAGAAAATGGTTTTAAACAAAAAAACCTTAATCTTTTTTCCTCCCACCCCATTCTACTCCTGGGACTCCCAGTGGTCAAAAGGGCCTTAACATTGTTGTTTTACAGTTTGCTTTTGGGATGAGGTATTATTACTTTTTCTGTAACTGAAATTCCTTAAAGGCCTCCAGGAAGGTCTGGTTACTTTGAAAGATAGAAGTTTAAAAAAAACCCCAAAAGTGTAAAGGAACACGTGAAATGTCAAATATTAAAGAAACCATCTCAAGTTCCAAGCCAACAAAGAATGAACCAGTTGAAATGTCCTGGCTTCAGCTTTCAGACGCTAATTTTGTTTCAGTAATTGAAAAAGCTTGCTTTCTTCTTGAAAGGCCTATTCTGGACCACCAGTTTTGGTCTCCGTAAGTGAAAGATCTCCCCAAAACTTGTTTGAAAGAAGCTTTCACTCCCTTTTTCTTTTAGACGAATATCTTTACATCTGACAGGTGCATAGGAGGAGTGGGTTTTCATGGGACTCCTGCAAGAGTCACTTGATTTTACACTCACTGCAGCTGGTGCTGATCCAGAGCAGTGTGATTGCTGCTCCTGTGCCTGGAAAGACTCCTCAATGAGTTGCAGACCTGAAGCATCACTGTAACTAGGAGCAAGCTATATTGAGTGACAGAGGTGGGATGGAGCAGTCAGGAAAGAAGCGTAATTTTAAAATGCTGCTTCTAAACCACCTTGGTAGTAGCAAAATTGTAACATTTGGTTTTATAGCAAGCATGTCTATTTATTAGACCTTCAGACAGGCAGCACGTGGCAACTGTGGTGTTAGAGATCTAGTGAGTAAGGGTACAAGGGAAGCACTGGGGACAGATGACATCTGCTTTCTTGTGTAAGACACCTAATTTTTGTTGCTGTGCTTGAAGGACACCTGTTCTGCTGCATGATGAAGGGCTTCTGTTTGAATTCAGGTGTCATCTCTGTGCCCTTCTTGCCCGACAAAACATGTCTCACCTCACACGTTTCAACAAGTACCGTGGTGGCAGCTGTTAAATAGATCTGTGTATATTAATTCTTGTTGTGTCCATCTTGTTAGTTTGCCTTGGAAGTATAAATAGATGTTGACACTTTACTGAAACACTGATATTGTTGGCCGGTGTAGTGTGGACAAAAATGAAACAGTCAAACATCTGAGTCCAAGCTCTTTGTGAACTGAGATAGCTGTCACTGTGGGTGGAGCAGAAACCAACCTGTGTAGTTCGTTGTTTTTAACCACAGGAGTTACTCCGTCTTTAACCTGATATTGTTACTTCAGCATTAAGCTTGACACAATCTAATCTGTATTGCATTTTTATTTTTCCAGAATCTGTTACAAAAGAAGCTGATGATGACAGTGATGATGATGACGAAGATGATGAAGATGATGATGATGATTCTGTAGTTAAAGAAGAAAATGGTGTATTAGTCTTGAATGATGCAAACTTTGACACCTTTACTGAAGACAAGGATACTGTGCTGTTGGAGTTCTATGCACCATGGTGGGTTCACAGCGTTACTGCCTCAGGTGCAGGATGGGGTGGTTGTTGAAGGCTTCTCTGCCAGGACACACTCCTAAAAAGTAAACTTGCAGTTTTAAAGATGACGTAGGAGTAGCTGGCCTGCAGGAGATGCACTGGACTCTACTATAGTCCAGGGAAGAAGATGGTTCTGGTTGTATGGAGGAACCCATTTGCCTGCCCCTGTACTATGCAATAGCCAACAGCCTGCTCCTTCTTTACACATGTAGGTCATGCTGAGGTATCCCATGCCAAGGGAAGCACAGCCCTGGATCTTTCCCTGCTTTGTGCCTGTCAGGGAACAGAAATGGTCCCAGTGAGCCCTGGGAAAGTCATGCATTGTGGTCTCACAACATGCTAGCATCCTTATGCTGGACCACTGAGAACTTGTGCACTTGCTCATCTGGATGGAGGAATGAAGGAAACTTCCCTAGTAGGAGAATTGCTAGATGGTTTTCATTTTCAAATTCACTTCTATGTTCTTGCCAGAAGGCTGTGGTGTGATTAAGGGCATGGCTTGTTTCTATTATCAATTTAAGCAGTGCCTCCTCATACATCTTCCTAACAATGATAGTTCTGCTCGCATCCCAGGGTACACAATACCACTGGTCTACTCAGGGAAGCTCCAATGGACTTACCTGCATGCAAATGAGACCAAGAATTTAGGCCAGGATGTGCCTTTTCTTGCATTCTTATGGACAAAAATAATAGGGATGGTTACTGGGGAAAAAAAAGAGTAGAATATATTTTCAACCTAGTTGCTGAATTAGTGTGGCAGCCAGAACCTCTTTTCCTTGGTGGCTTAGTCTTACAAAGATGACTTACCCCTTGGTCCTTTTCTAGTTGTTGAATAGAGGGAGGAATATGATCTTGCTTGGGGTGAAGTTGCATTTTAACTAGTGCCATTCTTACAGAGAATCCCATCCCTGCTTGGCTGTAACTACTAATCCTGCTTTTGTAGTTTGCCTGCATGAAAACTAAACATGAAGCTTAATTTATCTGAGCTGTGTCATCATAGACTAAATACCTCTTCTTTCTTCTGTCCCCCACTCCTATCAGTTTAGAGGCTAAGGAGCACAAGCTGTCTGCCACACTTCCTCCTTTTTTTTTTTTTTGCCTCTACATTTTCCTGGTTTCATCTTCAGCTTGTCAAGCTATATTTAGCTTTTCTTATGCTGGTATTCTCTGTGTTGCCAGCTTTTGCAGCTGCAGCCTCTGTTCTACCCAGAGTGTTCTGGTGTGGCCAGAGAGGGAGCAGGTGCTGTGATACCATGGTAGGTGTGAGCTTTCATTAGTCCAACTTAACTACTGGTTAATTTTTCTCTTTAGTTCAATTTAGGATGCTAGGTAGAGAAGATGAATTTATATTAGGGAGAAGATGGAGTTGAATTGAAACCATATTTGTGGGGGCAGGACAGAAAGAGGAACATGTTAGAAGGTTTATAATTCTGTTGTAAGAGCAGTTACGAAATTTTTTTACAATGGCTTTGCTTTATAAAGTATATGGAAATACATTGAATGTTGAATAAAAATTAAAAAAAAAAAGTTGGAATTTGAATGAACAGCACATTAGGTATAGTTATTCTCTATCTCTCCATGATTTGAACACATAGCAAGACAAACATTTCTGTCAGAAGACATCCTGGAAATGCAGAGCAGCAAAATACCTCTGTGTGTCTGTCATGCATTTATATATCTACTTGTGTCGTCCTCTGACAGGTGTGGGCATTGCAAGCAGTTTGCTCCTGAGTATGAAAAGATAGCCAAAACTTTGAAGGAAAATGACCCTCCTATTCCTGTTGCCAAAGTAGACGCTACTGCAGCCACTGCACTAGCAAGTCGTTTTGATGTCAGTGGCTACCCAACCATCAAAATCCTGAAGAAAGGCCAGCCTGTTGACTATGACGGTTCTCGGACAGCAGATGGTAAGCCCCAGTCCTTTGCAGGTCTCTGTAAGAAAGCAGCATATGATCTTGCGTCTTCAAATATGTCTATTTTGAAGGACTTTGATCTCAAGTCATGTTATCTTAAGCAGAATGATACTATGAGGGCTGAAATTTTTCCTGTTTTCTCAACTGGCTGCATGCTAGAGGACAATTTTACATGTAGTGGGAAGTTTTGTTACTGACAGGAGATTTCTGGAAATATGACTTGACTAAAAGAGGAGGCAGTCTTGTGCTTGCTGAAGGATCAGCCAATAAACATCTGACCTTCATATTGACTATATATAAACCAACTTGGTTTTCACTTAATTAATGTGTCCAACTTCAGTCAGAGGGGAAAAACGACCTTTTCTGTCTGCTCTGAGGTGGAATTCATGTGCTACAGTGCTGCAAAGTACAGATCTGTGCTCTCTGTAAAATGTAATATGTAGTGAAGAGAAGACCTTCTTGGCAATACCAACAAGGAAATAAAACATAAAGGAGATTGATTAAGAAAGTGTTCTCATGTAAGCTTGATGTGTAAGCCTTGGTCCAAGACCATGTTTGCCACTCTTAATTTTAAATTGTTTATATCATCTCTTGCATTTGACATGCTACTGCTATGATAATGCACACTTGCTAATCGGGTTATTGAACTGTATTTCAGCAATTGTGGCCAAAGTCAAGGAGGTTTCTGACCCCAATTGGACTCCTCCACCCGAGGCTACTCTGGTGTTGACCCAGGATAATTTTGATGACGTTGTGAATGATGCTGACATAATCCTGGTGGAGTTCTATGCTCCATGGTAAGCAAGAAGGCAGTCACCTGTGCTTGCCTAGCACAGCTGGCCTGAACACACTTGGTGAACATGGTTTTCTGTTGTTATGCCTCTTTATACACCTTTACCTTGTGCAGATGTGCATAGGTCTGGTGTGCCTTAGTTTTAATCTGGACCTAGGATCATGTTGCAAATCACTTGAAGACTAGACTGGTTCTATTTCTCAACAAGGCAGGGTGTCCAGAACTTCAGTGAAGATTCTCCTTATTTACTATTTTGGAACCACACTGAGATACTGAAAACCGAAGCTAGCTGGTCCTTAGTTTAAAAATGGCCTCTGAAAACACAGTAGTGTGAGACCAGGCATATAGGCCAGCCTCAGATGGGAGGGACACATCTCCCTAGGCTGAAGTGTCCTCTGTAGATTCAGTAATCCCATTTCTGCTCTCGGCATTCTGGAAGGCAGAGGTAGAAGGTACCTGGGAGACTTCATGGCTTGTGAAAACTGCTCTCTGCAATCCTTTCCTAGGTGTGGACACTGCAAAAGGCTTGCTCCAGAATACGAGAAAGCTGCCAAGGAGCTCAGCAATCGCACACCTCCTATTCCCCTGGCTAAGGTCGATGCCACTGCTGAAACTGAGCTTGCAAAGAAATTTGATGTTACTGGCTACCCAACTCTCAAAATCTTCCGCAAGGGCAAACCTTACGACTACAGTGGTCCACGGGAAAAATATGGTACTGCAACTTCTGCTTTTTCTTATTTTCTGAGGGCTTGACCACAAATATTTTGACACCTATAGACTTGCAGACTTGTTAATATCATAGCAGAAGTAGTTGGGGAAAGCTGACAAATTGTACTCTTTGTAGGCCAGCAATTTAAATTTGTCTGTAAACTATAACATCTTATGGTGCTACTATCAGCTACTTTTCATATAAAGTAAGTTAAATACACATGCTGAAACAGTGGCAATATGTGTAAATGAGGAGCCTTTAATTGTACTGGAATGCACCATAAGGGCTGGCAAAATACTCAGTATGAACTTTTAATAAGAGGGAGAACTTAAGACTAGCCTAGTAGAACTTTAGCTCATAGCAGGTTCAGGAGACAGTAAGGCTTGGAATTTCAGAAGGGAGAGTTACATGATAAGCCAATATCCATGAATCTCACACTTGGCCACCTCTTCTGAAACCAACCTGAAGGAGAATATCCAGAACTGCAGCTTTAAAAACTTTGACTGAGGTCTTGCTGATTTGGTTTTTAAGTTACTGTGGGAGGGCTGTCCATGGTGTAACGTGTCTGTGGGAAATGTGGTATTAAACAGTGTTGTAGGTGGAATGCTTGAACCTCAGTTCAGTAAATGTTCTAAGCAACTTTTTGGTGGTGGCTTTGTCTTACAGGTATTGTCGACTACATGATTGAACAGGCTGGTCCTCCATCTAAACAGATTCAGGCTACCAAGCAGGTGCAGGAATTTCTGAGGGATGGGGATGATGTCATCATCATTGGTGTCTTTAGTGGAGAGAATGACAAAGCCTATCAGCTCTATCAGGAAGCAGGTACAGAATGTTTTAAAATACTAATGGAATATGTTTTGTTGAGATTCTGCCTAGGACTTTGGACATGGAGAGTTCATTTATTTCTAGTCTTAGTTTGGTAGAGGAGGTTGGAGAGGAATAAGAGGAAGTAGGTGGATGCATGATCTCCTACTTTTACTCAAGAAAAAAAGCTCACACCAGATTTTGGGGCTGTAGCTAAAGTATCAGCCAGTAACAGAAGATACCTCCTCCTGATATTGTGTTCCTGAAAACATACAAACAAGAGAAGAGGGAAAATTTCTTCAGGGGAACAAATCACAGCTTCCTGGCTTAAAGGCTAGATATCTTTGCTGTCTGTTACTGCTTGTTTCATATCTGACAGTTCCAGAGGCTGCTCTTCACCAAACTCATTTGGGGGCAGGTGGCCTGGAGAAAGAATCATCATCCACTTCTGAATCAGTTTAGCTAGACCATTCCTGGCAACCTGTCTATCTCTGCTTCTGGGGCTGCTGTCATTTATAGTTGGATTAGGAGCTAATTTGGCTGCTTCATTATGACAACCTACAGAACTGTTTCCCAGTCTACCCAAAGCAAATCGTTTGGCTAGTTGCCCTATTTGGGGGGATGCCAAGAAGTGTGAGACTGATAAACAAATAGCTGTTTCACTGTAAGTTTTGGAAGGTCTTCAAGGTTTGTGAGCATGTAGAATATCTCAGCAAGTAGATGGCTTGTTGAACAGCATTCAAACAGTGCTGCTGGAATTGTATGTGTGTTCACATGCTTCTCACCCCTGGATGAGAACTTTGTCCGAGCCTGGATTGTTCTGCATCCCTTTGAGAATAGGAAGAAAGTTTCCCTGCAATGCAGTCTCAAGATTCAGTTGGAGGCTGTCAGTCCACTTGCTGACTTTTCCTTCACCCTCACCTTAATTTTTCAGCTAACAGTTTGAGAGAAGATTATAAATTTCATCACACCTTCAGCAATGAGATTGCAAAACTACTGAAAGCATCTCCAGGAAAACTGGTTGTCATGCAGCCAGAAAAATTTCAGTCAAAGCATGAGCCCAAGATGCACGTTCTGGATCTGAAAGTGAGTAGCTGATACAAAGCTAGAAAGTTTGTGTGTGAATTGAAAGTTCTCTGTCCTTGTATTTATGATCAGTTGGCATCTTTCCTGTTGGAAGTATTCCCACTAGATGTTTGTGGCAACCTGTTTGTCTACTGAAACTGTATTGTTTTGTTAATGAAAACTGTATGAAATTAGTCCAGATGTTACGTTTTCAAATAATAATTTTATCCTTACAACATTCAGTTTAAAGGTAAAACACCAAATTATCTCCAGTACTCAAGGATTTGACAAGTATGATGACAGCACGGTTTATAACATGCCCCTCTCTCTCATTCATGCATGCATCAATATTGGTTTTCACCAGCATGTAACAGAAACGCCTCTTAAGTCTGTTTGTCTGAACTTTTTTCCCAATTATTTTGAACAGGATTCTACAGATGGATCAGAGATGAAAGAGCATGTGCTGAAACATGCTTTGCCTCTAGTTGGTCATCGCAAGCCTTCCAACGATGCCAAGAGATATGCTAAGCGTCCTCTAGTGGTTGTCTATTATTCTGTGGACTTCAGTTTCGACTACCGTGTTGGTAAGTTTGTTGCTATTACCATTCCTCCACTTTGAGAGGGAGCAGGAATTAAGTAACTAGAAATTGCCAATCTTGTCCTGTTCTGGTTTTCAGCTACCCAGTACTGGAGAGGCAAAGTCCTGGAAGTGGCCAAAGACTTCCCTGAATATGTGTTTGCTGTTTCTGATGAGGAAGATTATTCTTCTGAAATAAAAGATTTGGGCCTGCTTGAGAGTGGAGAGGATGTCAATGTTGCCATTCTGGATGAAGGGGGCAAGAAATATGCCATGGAGCCAGAAGAGTTTGACTCTGATGTACTCAGGCAGTTTGTACTGGCATTCAAAAAAGGTACAGTTTCTAAAATAGGGTTCTCTGAGCTGTTAGTTCTGTTTACCCTTCCAAGAGCTTTTCCTGAGGCAATAGCTAAAATAAAATCATATGTGCAACCTTGCAGTGTTCTTTAACGTAAAGTTTTTGGATGTTTGCCTTTTGTTTTTAAACTTTGGTTCATTAACTTTGTTGCTTGGACTATGGTGCAACTTCTAGCTATATTCTGTGTTTGGCAAGCCTAAAATGTTCCTGTGGCTCTGAAGTGTGAGCTGATCATTCATATTGGGGACTTCTGTAATAAATCACTGGTTAGAACTTTATGGATGGACAGCCATAAAAAGAGGGAGAAAGGTTCTAGGGAATTGCAAAGCAAATTGTTGCCCATGTTTCATGAGGTTATTTGGCTAAAAGGTCAGCAGCAAACCAGCCTGTGTTTCATGCACAAGTTCATTTGCTGGAACAGTGATATTTATTTATTTATTTTTTAGGGGGTGTATTTCTGCCCTTTCTTGGAGGAGATTTTAACAGTGCTGTGTGTTTTGCTTCCTTCTAGGAAAACTGAAGCCAATTGTGAAGTCCCAGCCAGTGCCAAAAAATAACAAAGGGCCCGTGAAAGTGGTAGTGGGTAAAACTTTTGATGCCATAGTAATGGATCCAAAGAATGATGTTCTCATAGAGTTCTATGCCCCATGGTGTGGACACTGCAAGAAACTAGAACCGGTGTATACTGAGCTAGGCAAAAAATACAAGAATGAGAAAAATCTAATTATAGCCAAGATGGATGCTACTGCCAATGACGTGACGAATGACCGCTACAAAGTGGAGGGTTTCCCCACCATCTACTTTGCTCCGAGGGACAAGAAGAACAACCCTATTAAATTTGAAGGCGGGGACAGAGATTTAGAGCATTTGAGCAAATTTATAGAGGAGCATGCGACAAAACTTTCCAGAACAAAAGAAGAGCTTTAGATAAGATGAGGGTGGTGAAGAAAAATTGTTCGTACATTGTAGTTAAAATCAAGTTACTGACAAAACTTCATGAGAGAAGAGTTAAGCAGTTTGAGCAAGGAGGTTCTTGAGCAGTAAAGCAATTGCAGTATCTTTTTTTTTTTTTTATATATGACAGAAGAGTTTTTTTTCTGGACACTGAACTTAATACTCTAATATGAATGTCTTGTCTTAGTTATGGTTTTGATCTTTGGAGAAAAATACATCCTTTATTTTTTTGTGACTATCTTGAGCTTTATTCTTTGACTCAAATGCAGCTGTTTTTAAGTTAAAAGATACTACCAAAAAGAGAGAAGCAGATCCCTCAACCAAACAGATTTCTCTGATTGTTTGTTGTTACAGTTACTGGGGTGAGAAGTCTTTTCAGGCAGTCTCTTCTGTTACGTTTCTGTATACCTGTTCTTTTGATTATATCATTGTATTCATTGCTGAGGATAAGAATGGAGGTTTTCTAAAGTGTGGATGAGTTATTTGGTCCTAATGAGATAAGACACAGTGACTTGGTAACCAAATGTGCTCTAGACCTGTCTGTTTTAGCTTTGTGCCTCTCTGTAGAGAGGGTGATGCTAAAATAGCAAGTTTTTCTAATTTACCTCACTTTATTAGTCCATCTTGATGCATTTATATTTAGTCTTCCTAAATATGTGTAGGAGTAATTGGAGTGTGGCAGAAAGACCATGTAGTCAGTTGAAATGCTTGGAACCTGGTATCAGACCTCTGTGCTCCTGTCTCCTTTCCTTTTGCAGAGAGGGGAGTTTGATAGTGATTCTTCTTTGAGGAAGCAGACTGAGACTTTCTGATGGCCTGTATTCCTGTAGGTACAGAGGATGATCACATCTTCCATCTGCTCCCTTTCAGACTATATTAATTTAAAAGTGGCTTTTTATCTTGAATGTCCCACTTTAGGTATGTCCATAAATTTATGGGCTGTGTTGAGGTCACAGACTTACATGATCTAGGAGCATTGTCTGCGTCTTCCCAGAGCTGTGTTGCTGCAATGTGTGCCACTTGAGAGTCCCCTGAGGCAGACTGGATACGTATTTCATTTTGCTTCTCCTATCAGCACTGTTTTCTGCTTTGCAAAATATCATCAGTCTTCCTTCATAGTTGCTTGTTGCATTCACTTTTAACTTTTGGAGGTTTAAAACCACCACCCACAATCGCTTTTTAATTCTGGGGAGATGCAGTCTTCTGTGTAGCAAGGATAAAACCACGTGCAGGAGCTGGCTGTTCTGGTACAGTCCAAGGACCCAAAAGGGCCTGCAAGAGAGTACGTAGTCCTTATCTTTTTCTCCTGCACTTTGCATCCCTCTTGAAGGTATGTGCTTCCCTGCCTCCTCAACAGGGGACTGTTCCCCTCTGTCTGTTACCAATCCACCCAGCAAAGCATGACTGTCAAGTTATTCTTGCAGAGGTGTATGGGACTGCACGAAGGCTTTCTCTTAATGGTTTAGCTGAAGCTAGTGAACAAAGCTCACCAGCAGATTGTGAATGAGAGGGACAGTATCAAATCTCCAGAGAGTGCTGGGGTATATCTGAATGCTATTCAGCTCCTGTTATTTATCAGCAAAAGCTGGGAAGTGCTAAGCAACTAAGTGTTAAAGCAGTGTAATCAGTCACTTCAGGCCCTGGCATTGTCAATCTCCTCTTTTCACATTAGAGGGTTTTTTTTCTCTGCTGTACTTAAATGTACAGATGTCTGTTAAGCTTAAGTAGTATTTCAGCTACAGGACCCTTACCAAGTGCGTTATCTTCCCATCAGTTGCCATTTCTGTTTGCAGCTTTTCTGTAGAGTCTTCAAAGGCCATAATCTGCAGGCAACAGGAGCGAGATCAGACAGCTGAGCACCAGAGATTACTATTTTCAGCTTTAGAAAGTGTACATATCGGCCAAGTAGCAAGTTCTGTCCTGTCTACCAGTGATATCAATACAGTTCTTCAAAGAAGTAGGAACAGACTTTTCAAATTGGTTCTTTAAACAGTTAAGATTCTATCCCAAAGCAAATACCTCACATAATGCTGCTGGGAACTAAACTGTTCCTGCTTGTTAGTTAGTTGCAGACTTTCAGGGTTTTATTCCAAAATAGATGCTGTTTAACCAATGGGAGGACATGGATAAATGTGGAACATGTAGAAGGGAGGGTGAAAGGTTCCTTTATTGATGGTGAACTACATATTGAACTACGATTAGGGCTGAAGCTCCATTCTTGGGACAGTAAGTGTTAAAGTTGAGCATGACAGTTCTCACTCTTATTGTCGGTGATAAATTATAAACCATATCATTGCCAGTGCTGTATTGTTTCTGCAAATGTCTTCCTCCCAGCAGGAGCTGACACTACTCTGGGTTGAAACCAACCTCTCCAGCCTGCTGAGAGCCCTTGTGGCAATAAAAGGCACAGGGCCCAGGAGAGTGTCCAAGGTGTGCTCACTCAGTGCTCCTGAGACCTCTCTTGCCTCCACAGGTGAAAGCAGCCTGGTACATACATAGTTACTTCAAGACTGCTCAAAGACCTGAATTTTGTTCTGGAGCAGCAGGGCTTAAGCCAGAGTTGAATAAGGAAGAGGAATACACTAGCTGCAGTACTGCTTACAGTTTCTTGATATCTTGGTAGCTGTGATGTGCAAGAGCAAGCAGTGTTACCCCAAGTAGGTTATGGGTTTAGGTTATGAGCAGAAGAGGGTTATGAGGATTTGTTCCATCCTTACACTAGTGTCACCTGGCCAAATTTCCTCTGAGTTCTTGGCTTTGCCACACACCTTGGCATCTGCATGTCATAAATGTATTTATCACTTCCCAGCAAGATGAGGATATTGTTGCCTCTCAGCTTTGGGCTGAATCATACTGGAAAGCAAACTGCTTTTCTTAGTTCCAGTATCCTACTCCTTGCTATGTGCACTATCAACATCACATGAACTTCCTGTGAAACTCACTGGAATGGCTACATCATTAGGTCTGTTACCTCTGTAGAGAAAGTGCTATGGATGTGATTGATGCCTTCTAAGGAGAGGTCATACCATCCTTTGGAATTTGTTAAATGCATTGTGCATGTCTGCTTTTTGCTTCCTGGTGCATTAGGATGCTTTTCTAAACATCCTAAATTCTTTAATTAAAGAGTTACCTAAGTGTTACTGATTAGCCTTGCTTTTCCCTTCTTGTAGAAGAAAAAACTAAAAGTGCACACAGTGCAGAAGAATAAGAGAGTTCCCCTCAGTTAGTCTTAGCCACGGCTGCATGAGCATATGGCATAATTTCTGATTATGGTTCCAGGTAGAAGAAATGCTGCAGTTTATGCTTCAGCCCAGGACTGATTTTTGTACTATTAACAGTTCTTGGCTCCTCCTGCTCAGAGGAGCCTGGCTTGATGTTTATATCTGCCACACATGCATCCTCCAGAAAACAAATTTATTTCTGTAAACCCTAGTACATCAGTAGTCAAACTGGAGACTTCTTCAGGATCAGTTCCTTTTCCCTGAAGGGTCAAGAACTAAGGTAAGCAGCAACTGTAGCAGAGCTGGTGCTCCTTGAGGAGTTAGTTTGTAGTTTGTCTGTACTATGTTTGGGACACTAAATAGTGGCCTGGGATCTTGATACTGCATTAAGTGCTAAGTTTTTTGGTACTGGAAGTGATTTGTTAACAGTAGACAGTTTGCAATCAAGATTATTACCGGGGTTCTACTCTAACCAATTCTGTACTTCAAAACTGCTACTTATGATGATGCATGGGCATGGCCCAAGATTTGGCTGGTAGCAAGCAAGCAAGGCACTATGAAGCTGGAGACTACTCCACAAGATTTATCTGTCCTCTTGTGAGGCTATGTGTTGAGGAAATGGGTTTCTGAAAAGTAGAAGGTAAACAAATGATCCGGGTTAAGGGCTTCTCAGAAAGTATTAACTGTTGCAGTCAGACTGGTGTCCTTTCTTTTCTAGTAGGCAAGAAAAGCCATGCAAGCTGTCTGTGCTCCAAAAGGCTTTTTGCTCACAGCCTGCATTGGTAATGGATTGGTCAGAGGGTTGAGTGTTGCAGTCTGTGTGCTCAGCCCTTCCTGTCGGTAAATGTATGTCAAGCCCTGTGCAAACTAATGCCTAACCCACTTAGTTAAACTGATATAGACCCTTCTGTTTGTTATACAATTTGGCTTTGGTTTGCTGCGCTCAAGTTTCAAAACTCCCTTTTTTGGTGGCGCAGATCAGGGATCTCTATGAGCAGGCCTAGCCAAAGACTCTGAAATGCTTGTAGCCTCTGTGGCATTTTGGCTCAGCTGTCAGGCATTTCTGAGACTTTAGCTAGTGGAGCTGCACAGCTTGAAGTGAGGCGTTGCAGGAATTGCTGCACATCACTGCAGTGCATTGGTCAGGGGAGGGCTCTCAATTGCCAATTGCAAAGGGCTCCCCTTATTTTCCTGCCTGGATCCATAGTGGGTCACATGCAAGAATGCAACCATGGGCATGGTTTTTCTGCCATGTGTGTCCTATCTTGATATTTACCCAGAATCCTACTCACAAGTCACCTTGTTGTCTTTCAACATGTTTGGGGGTTGCTGTGCGCTGAAGCTGGTTCCTTTAGATGTGGCTCTGCATGCTCTCAGGCCACAGACTGATGTCATGTAAGTGCTGGATTTTCTGTCGTGAGCAGCTGGTTTTATGTGAAGCCACTGTGCTATAATCTGATCCTCTGCACCATTCACAAATGTCTGGACAAGCTCTGTGTGTACCATGAAAACTAAATTATCATGTCTTTGCAGAGGCTGGGTGAGACTGCTTTGCTCTGGAAGGACGTGACTGTTCTCCAGTTTCATTTTTGCATCTAGAGAGGAAGAGATCTGCCCTGTGAATTACTATGAATCCTTACATTAGAAAGGTGAAAGTTTCACTTTCAGAAATACTGTTCAAATCCCAGGCTGTGTGTGGCTTGATAACAGAACGGTAAAGGAGATAAAGCTTTATTTAATCCAATTATGCAAATAAAACCCTTATCACCATCAGTAACCCAATCCTCTGACGGATTTCCATATGCTGGGATTTTGAACAGCCAGTTGTTTCTTCACAGTGAAAGCTGACACTTAGCAGCCTGCTCTCAATTAATGCCTCCCTACTTGCCTTTGTCTAAGTTACAGTGGCCTTCCTGAAATTCAGTATGTTTTGCCTTACAGTAGGAGAGAACTGTTCTGCAATACAGCCTGGTAAAATGCTGCTCAAAATGCTAAGAGTAAAAGAAAATACAGCAGAAGGTGGTCTCGGGAAAAAATGTAAATGATAACTCAAATTTCAATTGGAGTCAATAGTCAGAGAAATCAAGGCTAGACAGGACCATTTACTCAGCTAATCTGATTGGTTTACTTATCAGACCCCAAGTTCTCAGTTGTTTGCTTTCCATATTCAGCCTAATGCCTTCCATTTAACCTATGGACCCGTTCCAAACAAGTGTACAACAACCAAAACTCCTCAACTCTGCTAGGTGCTGATACTGAACTAACACTGATTTCTGAATCACAGAATGCATTCAGGAAATGGAACCTGCCACTACGAAGTGGTACTACTGCTTTGAGTAAGGAAGGCAGTTTTGCAATGTGAAATATTTCATGTATTCATATTACTTTTGCTGATGCCTTTGGACAGGAGACTTTAGTCATGTACTTCAGTGTGGGGGTTGGTTGTTCTTTTGTGATTTTGAGTTGGTTTTGGTCTTTTAGAGTCTCAAGATGATAAAACTACTAAAGGATAGCAAGTAAAACTCCACTAGCTTAATTAAGGTGTAGCTCCTCCCAACCAGATCTTCACAGAGGGCCTAGTGACAGACAGGAACATAGAGCTGTGTTCAAGCTCCTTTCACCAAGCCTGAAGGAGCAGCAATAGAGCATGTGACTACAGCAGATGCAAATCGAGAGAGCTGTTTAATGGTGTACTAATGAGTCCATTGAAATATAAGTGGCCTTACTATAATCTTTCTGCCTCTTTATTTTTCTGAAACATAACCCTTAATGTTCAAATTGGACAAACCAGCCAATCTTTAAAATAGAAAAATCACATTTTAAATAAATTAAAAAAAAAAAGTCAATGGGCTTTGTTTTTTCATTCTTTCACTTCCAAAATGCACCACAAATATTAATGATCTCCTTGAAGCATGCTGTGTTTCGTAGTGGCACAGTAGTGAGTGTAAATACAGTGCTTCCTCATACTGGAAACTGCCCAAAGAAACTGCTAAGAATCAAAACAGTCTTTCTTTGGTCACAGGGATGTGACAACAGCTTCAGTGATAGGATCAAAGCAGTGTCAACCTTCATCAGACATACCTACTTAAACACTTCAGCCTGAAGGTATCCTGTTGAACTATGGATATGTAAGGAAGAAGTCATCCTCTTGGCTGTGAAACAAAGCTCTTTGAAAGACCAGACCAAAGTCATTGATGGAAAACATACTGCTTGGAAAGGCCTTAAGTTTGGTATCTGGGATGCACCTATATCCAAAACAAACAGGGTGGTGAATAAGGCACAATCAAGCTCCAGCCAGCAGAAAAGGGTCTGAAAGTCACTTCTCTTTCAGACTTAGGCAGACTTCTTGAGGTCACAGAAATGTGCTTGCAGTTTGTGATCCTCAGGATAAAACTCCATCTGGAAAGCAGGTGAGTAACATGTTCCACTGAAGAATATATCTTTAAGCAGGTGTGACTTTCCATGTTTATAGCACCTGCCTGGGGCCAAGGAGACTCCTGTCTTCTTTAAAATGCTCAGATGTGCATCTTTTGAGACAATGCTTTATGTCTCTTCAGACAATGCTCTAGCTCTCTACCCATCAGAGACAGCTAGGCAGTTCCTTCTGATGCATCTGTTTAGAGAACTGAAAATTTGTTAGGTTGGAGGTAAAACAAAACTCCACTGGCTAGCTGGTGGAGAGGAGCAGTTTACTGGTCTCATTCCTGTGGCAAGCAGGTCCTTCTCACAGGCTGGACTTGTGTCACACTGAATGAGGCTGCCCAAGACAGCAGGGCCAGAAGCAATGACTCAATTACTGGACCTGGCCCATGGAGTTGCTGCTCCCAGTCCTCCCAGTCTGGCTCAAGAGTTGAAGTGGAGGTGGCATCTCCTTCTCATCCCTGGATGCACAGGAAAGCAGGTGGGAAAAAGGGTGGCTTGAGAAATACTTCTCTGCTCTACTTGCTCTGGGGAAAAGGCTTCTGAAGGTAAAGGACTTTAAAGGAAAGGGTTGGGGATAAGGCAAGCAACTATGGAACTGAGGGGAAGAAAAAGAAAAAAGGTGTGTGGAGAAGAACAAAGAACCAGTGGAGGGATGAAGAAACCAAGAGCTAGGAAAACCAAAGATACGAGAGTGTTGTAATACAGTGGTTAATCAGCTGTCTCTTCTTACTTCACCTTCCAAAGATGAGATTTCTTTTTTTAACCCTAAAAGAATTAAATCTCATTTTCTGTTTTGTTTTGATCTGTGTAGTGTTCTTCTTTCTCTTCAAATCAGCATTATTTCTTTATCTGCATTAATATATTAGTTCATTTATGTAGTAATTTAATTTCAAACCCTGTTGTTACATCCTTCTTTATATATGGAAACTATTGATGCCTTAATGTGCAGCCTCCCACCTCTGGTGCTTTGAGATCTACCAACAGACAAAATGTCCTTTTAGAAGTGCTCCAGTGTGCTATGAAACTCCCTTTATCTGACCAGGTGTAGTTTCAAAACTGAGTCTTTTATACTGCTTCACAAAAATACTTAGCACTACTTTTAATTGTGTTGAGTGGTATGTGTTTATAAATGCATTTGTATTCATAAAGAAGTAAGAGTGAGTTTTCAAGAACAAGTTAACCTGTGCAGCTGTTTTCATCTTCCTCAGAAATCCTTTGGGATTGTTTTCTGAGAACAGACAGTTCTCTTCCCATTACTTCAAAATTAAAAAAAAAAAAAGAAAAAGGAAAAAGTTATATTACATGTATAGTTCCTCGTGTTGTTCCGTCTTTCTTCAACCCCCCTTAGCTTAGAAATTGTCTGAATTCCTCACTCTTTGGCTCTCCTGAGGTACTTGTCTTATCTGAGCCCAGATTTTGGATGATTATCAATCTTTTCATCCCACAGAACCTTTATAGTGTCTCCTAACAGTCCTAATGCTCTTGGGCTTCTCCTGGAGCTCTGAGCCCCCATAGTTTCTGGCACATTAAACCCCTTCCTTGCTGTAGAGCCTGATTTGGCACCAGCACTACACTGTCGATTTGCTTCTCTCTCATTTCCCCACTCACAGCAAGTGAGGGGAGGGGAGAAGAAAGGGAGAGGAGGGGGAGCGGAAAGTAGGGAAGGGCAGGGCATGGGCTGGACCTGAGGGCAGAGGGACTGACATGAGGAGAGGGGGACTCACCGCAGGAGAGACTGAGCAGTGAGGAGGGGCGGATCTGAGGGGAGGGGGATTGACTGGAGGGGAGGAGAAGGGCCGACAGGAGGGGAGGCACCAAGACATTATTGTGTTGGCACCTTTTGTGTGGCAGGAATCGTTGTCCATGTTCTCAGAGGAGTGGTGTCCTCATAAAGCCCTTAAACCTCATAATGGGTCTGGTCTCATAAAGCCTACTAATCTCATAATGGTGCTGTCTTCATAAAGACCAGGAAGACCTTTCTGTCCTGGCACCTTTGGCCTGGGAGCAATCCCTAGACATAATCAGTTGTGGAGGTGGAATTGAAATTTCAGTGGTGGTCTCTCAAGAGAGAATGGTGGTTCTTTCCTATAGGAAGGAGAACACCGTTCCCAGTAACTGTGTTCTGGCAGTTTTGTGGGGGATCAATCCCCTTATGTGTTCTATTTTGAGGTGGAGGTCACATTTCTTTTGAGATGTGGGGTCATATTTCTTTGCTGTGGCACAAAAACCCATTTTGGATTTACCCTTTGGTGGTCTTGGTGATTTTCCTAGTATACAGCGGTGTTGGTTTGAGCTGCTGTACCACTACAGTGGGAATGTTAAAGCCAAGCTGTGGAACTATTTGTCTGAGTCCATTTAGTATCTGAACATTTAGTAGTGGGGTTTGGTTTTGGATCCTGACCCTGTGAGACTGAAATACTGAGATGGAATGTAGAGCTGAGAAGGAAAGAGCAGAAACAAGGTTGTGGGATGCTCTTCAGTGGGTGCACTTGAGGGTGCAGCCAGAGACAGTTTGCTTACCTGACACTTTGGTGAGGTGTATTTTGGCCAGATATTTTCAATTTTGTAGCTGGACTCTGCAGAAGTGAAAAAAAATTGTTAGTACACAGAATTGGTAAGGAGCTTGTGTTGCTGTTTAAATGTGGTGCAAATAACAGTTTACACACGAAAGGGGAAGGTCAGCAAAACTTTTCTGTCCTGACACATTTCTCTTGAGAGATGGTGACGAATCATTTTCACGTTTGGAGCTGCATTTTGGGTTGTTGTTTTATGTGCACACAGCACCATCTGGTGGGACTGTTGAACGATGACATTGGGGAATTAGATGGTGGTGTGTACTTGGGAAAGACGTAAAGGTGTCAAGGTTCTCTCCAAACAACCGCTTGTGAAGATCCAAAGTTGAAAACGTCCTCCACTGCTCTGAGAGAATGTGCCAATACCGAAAAATTTCACTGACCTTCCCGTCCATTTGCAAATGTACAGCAATCCAGTGGCAGTTTCTTTTCCTTGCAGCCTGAAAACTACACACACAGCCATGATGCACTGCACCTTCAACCTCTGCTATATTGTAGCATCATATGCTTTTCAGCTTGCAGAGTCAGAAATGTCCATCTACTTCTCTCACAGAAAAACATGTCAGGACAGAAGCAGTTTTTTGGGCTGCTTCTGTCAAAACATGCCTGTGCCATGCACTTTCCTTTTCAGCTCTGCATATTATCCCACGGTGTCCCTCTTGCAGTCTGAATCTAAACTGAAAACTGCCCAGCTATGTCTCACACAGACAAACGTGCCAGGGTAAAACACTTGCTCAGACCCCAATCCCTAGGCTTGGAAACCTGTATTCACTGCACAATCAAGTAGCAGTCCTTTCCCCTTGCAGCTTATGAACTACAGTCACCCATGGAGCTCTGCACTTTCTTACTCAACTATATGTACCATGAAGCACTTTCAGTCTCACAGAGTCTGATACGCTTCTCATACAGAAGAAACACAGTTGCTGAATCTCCCCTTTGCCTTGCAGACTTTCATGTAAACACCACACACTTGGGCTATGCATCTTCCTTCTGAGCTGCATGTACTGTCACATTTTTTCACTGTCAGATCTCAGTTTCAAACCTTAAAACATCCAGCATATGCTCCCATTGAAAAAGAGGTACCAGAACAAGAAGACAGCATTGGCATTAACTCTCCCCTGCTGCCTATAAACAACATCAAATATATACATTGCTGCTATGCACCTTCTTTCTCATATCATCACACTCATGCAGTCTGAATCCAAACTGGAAGTTTTCCAGCCACAGCTCACACAGATAAATGGGCCAGGACAGAAAACATGCTCTGACCTTGCCCCTTATATTTGAAAACTTTTATATTCATCTCTAACGAGTACCTTTCCCCTTGCAACCAGAAAACTGCAGTCACACTACGGTGCTCTGCACTTTCTTACTAAGCTGTATGTACCTTCAGTTATGCAGAGAAAAACATGCCAATATAACTAGAAATATAAAAGGTGTGCCAGGACAGAAGCAATTGCTGGGTCAGTTTTTCTCATGGCAGCATTTTAGCAGCACACCACAAACTGGCACTATGCACCTTTCTTCTCAGCTTTATGGAATGTCTCATCTTTTCACTCTCAGCTAGCCTGACTACAAACCTTAAAATATCCAGCAGTTGCTCCAATCCGAATGGTCAAAGGACAAAATCGCAGTGTTGACCTGCACATTCTCCCTACAGCTCATAAACCACACCAAACACGCTGCTGTTTTGCACCTTTTTTTCTCAGCAAGAACCTCACATTCAATCGCACAGCATCTAAAGCTAAACCAAAGTGTTTCCAGCTAGAGCTCAAATATGAAAATGTGCACAATTAAGTATGAGTGAATAGTATAACTTGAAAATTTTTATTTTTACAAGAGGAATTTTACAGATCAATTTTATCCTACTTTAGATACACATTTACTGAAGACAATGAGTCTAGCCCAAACAATGAAACAACTCGGGTTTTGATATACAATTAGAACTTTTGTAAACATCATATAAGAATGGTCTGTCAGTTTATGCTGTTTGAGTCTGAGACATTAGGTGATGTCCTCTGAAAAGTAAAATATTGCTGATAGTTGATCCTTGCTTGCAGACTGTGCCTTTGCTATGCTTTAAAGTCACATATAAATAACTTCTATTGTTTCTCTTTTATTTCTAAAATAGCTTTCATCAAACGATATAAGAACATACCTAAATTCCCTCTTAAACTTTCTGTGTTGCTATAAAGAATTGTGTTGTGGTAAAATACGTTGGCTTGATAAACCCAAGCAGTCAGCTTTGTATTTGCTACGTGTATGTATGATTAAAATGCAGTAGCTCGGAACAAGTTACCAGGCAACTGCATGCTCTGGATACTTAATAGACACAGAGCACCTAACCCTTTTCTTTTAATCATTGGAAAAGTACAGATTCTACCCGGACCTCAGTCACTCTGTCTAACATAGAGATAAGAGTATTTTGTATCCCTCTCACAGTAGGAGAAACTAGCATTTCTGCAGTGTGTGACAATTGCTTTAGTAAGACTCTTTTCTTGCTACAACACTTGAGAAAAAACACAAAACACAATTTTAAAGCTAATAAAATTTGAGGCAGACTTCAGAATTCTCAGTCTCACAAATTATTTCACAATTTTATAACCTCGTAAACTGTACTGAGGTTGAGCATCTTGTATGTGACATATTTAAAAGCTTCATTTTTGGTGTCCTACATGCTTCTGCTGATTGTAAGGCATTTGTTTGCTAATGGCAATGGACAGCAGCCAATGCATTTTGGTTTTAAGACACTGTGGAACAGAAGCAGTACTTTGCCAGTATTCCAACTGCAGTTGTAGATGTTGTTTCAGAAGATTGCAAATAACACATTCAAAGTACTTTTTCCTACTATTTTTACATATTAAACTGGAAGAATGTTTCCGGACACTTCTTCCCCCATAGCTGTATCCTGATCTCGATGACATGCTGTTGCAGAGTCCTCAGTATACCATTTACAGGTTACTGCTTTCAGTTATTGTGCTTTTATGACTGTGTATCTAAGTGCTTACCAAAATGTAGTATTTATTCAGTAATAATACACAACTTCTACAGAAGTCAGCTCTTTTTCTGCTTATGGTGTTTGGCTCCAGTTGGTTGTTTTACTGTGTAATAAATACTTGAACATAAAGAAAGAGAATGTTAGGAGGTAGATGAGTTAGACTTCATTTTAAAAATGGCTTTTGTAATATTTAACAGAACCAGTTTTGGAATAAGGATTTACATACTGATTGTAGTGATCTGTTGGGCTAATATTTCACAACAAATCTAGTGTTTAATTTTCAGATGTTGTTTATATAAATTGGCTTACCTACAATTAAACTTCAACTCTGTATAACACAGTAATAAATTTACATAGGTTCATATGCATATAGTGGAGGTGCATAGCTGGGGAGGATACTTGTGTTTGGTGACCATAGAACTAGGTGGAGGGGCAGCAATGGAGAAAGAAGAACCTTTTAGGATGGTAGTCTCGTTCTAATGGTGAATGACCAACCTTCTATATTATGCTTGGTAATTGCTTGTCTGATGTATTCTTAAGAATGTCCTTTACTTATTACTACTGCTGCAAATATTGGTGCATACCCTAAGTTTTTCAAGTTGTAATTTAAACCATATTATTCTGTGTCCTATGTGCAGTGGATGTACACAGAAGTTTTTCTTTATAGCTACCTTTTAGATGTTTAAACATTGTTATTTCTCTACAGTAATTCTAGATCCAAGTTAAGCAGCTGTTTTTCAGTTTAGATTTGTAGATCATCAAACACCCTCTCAGACTTCCTGTAGGCTCTCACCAGTTATGTTACACCCTACTTGAAGTACATCTGGAGGGTTCAACAGCTAATCATGCAAATATAATACTGCATAAATAATGTATGGATGTACTAACCCAAATACGATGTATGATGGGGGATCACTGGGCCTTTTAATTAGTGAGAAATGGTACATATAAACTAGGTGGTAGAAATGGGACATGAGGGTGGCATACTGGTCTTCAGGCTTGCAGTGCAGCTCCATGGGCTTTGGATGACTGTAGAAAAGCCTGAGGCACAGGATACAACTGCTGATCCATCTTAGTGAACGATGGTAAATGATTTGAAGAGAGGTTTTCAGAGTCGACTGTTAAAGTCGAGTGACCAATTTCAACTCGCCTGTCAAATCACTGTGTATTTCCCTCCCTTGTATGAGCACACAACTTTGAGTTGTATATTGTGTA
Organism: Acropternis orthonyx; assembly: GCA_035583155.1. Taxonomy (NCBI): domain Eukaryota; kingdom Metazoa; phylum Chordata; class Aves; order Passeriformes; family Rhinocryptidae; genus Acropternis; species Acropternis orthonyx. The sequence goes on along the minus strand of JAWWEU010000081.1, from coordinate 55,065,903 downwards.
GCAGCTTTTATTTCAAAGTTAACAAAGCTATGCTTGTGTGATGGGTGTGTTATAGTGATCTCATAATAGAAGACATAATCAAAAATGCCAGCATTTGAAATAGAGCTAATAAAGTATTAGCAACTTATACAACCATTTCTTACCATGCCTTCCATGTTACAGCTGTCTTAGTCATTGCTGCTGTTTCCACAGACTTTGAACTTTAATACCTGATTTCTGTTTCAGGGTATGTTATAAAAATGCTGGTGTCACTGCCTTAGCTCTTTAGCTGTAAAGAATAGTAAATAATAATTTGTGGATTATCAGTATGAACAACATTCTTTCCAAATAAATAGTGAAGAAAGTTGCACCTGTTTGTCTGGGTTCACTAATACCAAAGGGCTTTCTCATGTTTATTGCTCCTTTTGTATTTTCTACCTTGTTCAGGGACAGCTGTTGTCTGTAGCAAACTCACATCTATGTAAATAGCTTGCAGCTAAGGAAAAGAGGTTTTTGACTTCTTGTTCAACAATAAACATTGAAGAAATTGTGTACTTGTCATGTCAAAGTCAGATACAGGAATTAGATAGGAATGTGTTACTGAAATATAAAATTGAACTGGATCTTTTGAGAGAGAAATGTGTTGAAATCAGATAGTATTACTCATCAAGACATAGTGACTGTTGTATCAGCTAAAAATTAGATCCTGTGCTAAAATAATACTTGTTCCAGGTAATCCTAATCAGGCTCTCAAAACAATGGATCTGCTTTGCTAATGAGAAAATGTGGACCTAAATATTGAACCAATAATGGCTATTTCCAATTTCAAAATTGGCACAGCAGTCTCTGTAGTTTCCAAATTTCTTATAGCTCTCTCACCTATTTGTTAGCATATAGACCAGAATCTGTACTTTGTATTTCTTTTTCTATTTCTCTTGTAACTTAGTTGAACTCATCCACTTTATGAAAAAAAGTGAGATGTTGTTCAAGTGGAACTATGGCAAGTACTTTCCTTAAGCAATTTAGAATTTTCATGTATTGTTACTCGTTAGAAAAAAATCAAAGCTGAAAATAATTATGTTAAGAATTAAGCTAGAAGACTGGTTTAAAAAAAAAACCAGAATAATAAATGGAACATAGTTTAGGAGAAATTTTCATAGCACTTTGAAGTGAGGTAAAATAGCTGTCTGTAAGCACAATGTTTAATCAAAAGATATTTGATCTCTTTTATTTTTTTTTCTTTATTTTTTGGCCTCCTAAATGAGAAGTCTGTGTGAGCCCTAGTTGTCTGTCTTTTAGAAAACTAATCAGCTTTGGAAGCAGAGATTGTTCTGAAACAGAATAAAATACAAGACACATGGTCTTGTGGTTTTGGTTACAAATCCTGTGTAATCTAAACATGGTGTATAGCAGCCAAATCTTTTTGTGATTCAAAAGAATCATTTAACTGCATAAATGATGAACATGTCCCTTGAACAGTTTCTTGTGTTCATGCACATTGTTGGTGCTTTACTACCGAAGGAAATTCTAGCAATTGTAGACAACTAGATAGTTTGTAAGAACCTCAAACAGGTAATTTTTGTATCACAGCTAGTCTAATGCATTAACTTTTTATGTTATGATCTCTGTTTCTCATTTTTAGTGATAGACACTGTGAGCATTTCTTGAAAAGTCCAAAAGGAAACACTGGATGAGAAAAGAGGTGAGATGGAATGGGTTTTGAAGTCTTAATGCAATATTATAGATTGTGTTCCAGTTTGCAGAGGAAAAGATTGCTTTGGTTATACCAAAATATTTATCTTCCACATCTGATAGCTACACTAATTATTTCAGGCATAGAAGCTCAGTTGATTCTGGCAATTTCAATCTCTTAATATCACATTAACCAAGTAGCCTTTATTATTGCATCTATGTGGTCTAAATTAACTCGTATCTTCCTTTCAGCTATTGACCCTAAAGTTTTATTTTCACATGTACTGAATATCAGAAATTATAGGACTAAGTAAATTGTCAGAGGTTTGAACTTACAAGTCTACAGAAGCTTATAAATGCCTGATTATTCTTTAAGAGCATCAGAAAACCTACCAAATTCAAGGGGGACCATGCCGAAAAAGTTTAAGTAGTTCATTGCATAACTTGTGAGATTAAAGGTTGCTAGCTCCCATGCTACAAAGACATGCAGTTCACAGAAAGGGTGCAGTCTGAGGGGACTTTTTTCTTCTGGTGAATCGTTTAGTACGTTTCTTGCTGAGCATCAAGACTGGTAATGGAAGGAGGGGAATAATTTAGCCTAGGGATGGAACATATAGTTTATTCTTTTTAGAAGGGAGAATAGCAGCAGAAGGAGTAAGAATGCAAAGGTCCTATCCACCCTGTCTGGTGGTCATAGCTTTGCTGCTTGAAAGCCTGTTTAGTCAAACACAGCCACTATACTGCAAAAACATGTTTTAGTACTTCGCCAGATAGCTGTAATTAAAGGGGTTGGGCTGCTGGTGGAGCAGTAGCAGTGCACTTTCTTCTTCCCCCCCATCAGTCTTCCTCCCACATACTCTGCTGAGCAGTGCTACCCTTCCCACCTTTGTATCAGCGACAGATGTTGGTGTAATGTATTTATTTGCTTGTCGTGCTCTGTCTGCCTCCACCATGGATGAATCTCACAGCTCCTGACAGAAAGCTTGCCACCTGGCTGAAGGAAAGGGCACCTGTTTCAGCTTGAGTATCTCCTTGTCCGCTGGCAAATGTTTGTGTTCACAAATAGGACACAACCCTGGCTAGAGTATTCCTAATGTTAGCTGTTCCATTAACTCATGTAACCTCCTTTTCTGCCAGTTTGGGACTTGAAGTTAGTGATTGATGCTAGAAATGCTGCAGTCTTTGCCACAGTGGAGCTGAGTTTTTGTCACTTGCTCCTACAAAACGTGCATTAACTCTGAATCTTTGAATTTATCCTTTTAGACTCGGGCAAGTCTGATAAGCAGTTAAAAGCCTATGAGAAAGGCAGTGATCTATAAGCCTAATTTTCCCAGGTGAAGATAACCCAGGTTCTTGTTAATAGATCTCTTGGGGCAGATTGGAGTGAAACAACACTGAATGATTGTTGTTGGTAAATATATCTATGTAGGGTTTATTTTAGAACAATTTGGTTGCAATGGAAAGCAGGTATGTAGCCACTTTGGTAATTATTATCTATGGTAATATGGCCGGGGCGGCGGGAGGAGCCCACGCAGGGCGGGAGGTGCTCGGGTTTAGTTCCTGCGCTCCCGCCCCTCCACGCTTTTTGTGGGGATGGGGGCAGGAAGGTAGAAGCAACATCCCTGCGAGGCGGGGTCCGGAGCAGGACTTTTCCCCCGGGAGAGGAGGTGGGGCTGGGGCTGCGGCGCTCCGGCCGCCCAGGGGCTGCTGCCCTGGCCCCGAGAAGCGAAGCGCAGCCGGCGGTGCGAGGCGGCGATGGGCTCTGTCACCTCGGCCCTGAGCCGGACACGGCGCACCGAGGTGCGGGTGGGCTCCGGGACATCCCCCGTGAGACCCCGCCGGCCCCCGCTGGCCGCGGTGCTGAAGGCGCACAGAGAGGAGGAGGAGGAGGAGGAGGAGGAGAAGGAGGATGAGGAGGATGTCCCCACGGAGCAGAGCCCGCCGCCCCAGCGCAGCTCCGGCGCCCGTGAGTCTCCGCGGGGGTGGCGGAGCCGCTGCCGGGGCTCCCCACCGCCTCATCGGCGGCGGGCTTGCCCAGCTGGCATTTCCCAAATGGAAAGGCGGGAGGCTCTCGAGGGGATGGAGGGAAAAACAGATCCCCATCATCTCCCTCCTCGGCAGCGAGGGACCCCGGGCGATGGCTCAGAGCAGAGCGCCGTTCCACCCAGGGGTGCGATGTGGGAAGGGTTAATCGTGGGGAAGGAGATAATTGGAAATCATAATAAGCTTTCCAGTTATCTTATGCATTCGTCCAGCTGTAGGATGAGGAATGAGGTTGTAAGTGTTAGGAATTTCTTCCTGGAATGTTCTTTGAAATTTCACTCCCTGTGTGAAAACTTGGTTAAGATTTCTGGCCTTGCTCTGCGTGCCAGTGCAATACTTCCCATTGCTGCCCTTCAGTTTCAAAATAGCACATGATACTTCTGGATGATTTAAAATGATCAGCATGTTTTACTCATTCAAGAAAATTAAAAGCCCAAGTCTGGATACTGCATTGGTTAAAAAAAAATGTGTAATATGTTGCAAAAGAAGGCAGGCATGTAATCTTACATGAAAGTAGTGTTGCATTCTCAAAGGAAGAGTGTAACAGGCTACTTAACATCAGCTTTCTGTTCTCTTTAGTTTAGGAGGCAGGCAAGGGTAATTGTTTAAAGCAGCTTGCTTCATAGTTCTCTTTACTTGTGTCTACTCTTTAGACCATACCTATAATGATTTGAAATCAATGATCTAATACAACTTAAGGGTACTAATCTAATTAAATACAAAGTCTGGCTCCTCATTTTTAAATTCAGGATTTCTCAAGAGAAGGCTTTAGTTCATACCATCCCTGCTTTCTTCCTATTTCAATATCTCCTGTTTATGACATTCTGTGAGTTGGGTTCTGCACTTTGGCCACAACAACGTCCTGCAGCATTAGGGGTTGGGGACAGACTGGCTGGACAGCTGCCAGGCAGGAAGGGACCTGAAGGTACTGACTGACCAGCAGCTGAACACGAGTCAGAGTGTGCCAGGTGGCCAAAAGGCCAGTGGCACCCTGGCCTGGATCAAGAATAGTGTGGTCAGCAGGAACAAGGAAGTGATTCTGTCTGTCCCTGTACTTGGCACTGGTCAGGCTTCACCCTCGAGTGCTGTGTTCAGTTCTGGGCCCCACAATTTAGGAAGGATATTGAGGTGCTGGAGCATGTCCAAAGAAGGGCAGTGAGGCTTGTGAAGGCACAAGTGCTATGAGGAGAGGCTGAGGGAGCTGCAGTTGTTCAGCCTTGGGGGGAGGAGGCTCAGGGGTGACCTCATCAGTCCCTACAACCATCTGAAAGGAGATTGTAGCCAGGTGGAAGTTGGTCTCTTCTCCCAGGCAACCAGCAGTAGGACAAGAGGGCACAGTCTTCAGCTGTGCCAGGAGAGGTTTAGGTAGGACATTAGTAAGAATTATTTTACAGAGGGAGTAACAGGGCATTGAGTGGGCTGCCCAAGGAGATGGTGGAGTCACTGTCCCTGGTGGTATTTAAGAAGAGACTGGATGTGGCACTCAGTGCCATGGTCTACTTGACAAGGTGGTGTTAGGTCAAAGGTTGAACTCAATGATCTCAGAGGTCTTTTCCAACCTAGTTGCTGTTGTGACTCTGTGAACAGTTTTTATGTCCCATAATTTTTTTTAAATAAGTTACTCACTCACTGATCTAGTCTCTCCTGGTCTTGTTTTATGTCTACAATGCAATGCATTCCCTTGGGGAATGGTGTCTCCGGGAACTCCCATGAGAGCATTCCACATCTGTTCCACCAATGGTTGAAGCCTTATATTGTCAACCTCAGAAATTCCTCAAAAAGTCAGAGTAATATGGTCACATTCTGAGGTGTTATCAACCATTAAAACAGATATAATGAGTAGTTGATACCATTTAGTAATTACCATTAACATTTATCCAGTTATGCTTTCTAACTCTTCTCTCTACAGGTGAAAAGGGTAGGTACAGTGGAATATGCAACCTACATGGTCTAATTTGTTTCTTTATACTTGGTCAAGATGCTATTTATGTGGAATTTGAATTAAAGGAATTAATTTGACATTAAAATAGATTTTAGAGTACTCAGCACTTTTTTCACTTTTTTCCTATTTTTTCTAATTTTTTCCCCTACTTTTTTCCCTCTGAGAGGTTCATAGGCTTCAAATACTTTAAAAAATTGCATGATCATAAGAAAGTGCATGATCAGTGGTCACAGTCATTTCAGTTAAGGGTGAATCTCGAGGCAATAATCTGCTGTTGATTCTTCCAAATGAGTATTTACATTCATAGGGTGTTTGGTGTTGTTTAGCCTCACATTCTAGACCTAAACATTTCTCAGTATTGTTATTCTCAGCAATGATTTCACCCTTTCTTCTGTTTGCACCCATTTGAAGTATCTTTTAAGATATCCTTGTTTATGTCAGGAGCGTATACTAATATTAGCTAAGCAGTATCAAACGTAATGGGAAATAGTCTTCCTCAAACCCATACAATTAAACTTAGGAAAGGTGCCTTACACTGTCTGTGAAATGAAACAATTAGTCATGATACTATGTTTTGAGATTGATTCAGTTTCACTTAAAGGAGACTATAATCAGGAACTATTTGACTTGGATGGGTTTTGCTTGCTTAGAGCAAATGTAGCGGCTCAGTTTTAGCCCGGGCTTGAATCATTGGTGGAACAGAAGTGGAGTGCTCTGATGGAAGTTCCTGGAGACACCATTCCCCAAGGGACATACCTGGCAATTTCCTGAATTCTGGGGAGCGTAAGTGCAGGGATGGTGGGAAATAAAATCTGCTACTTAGCTGTTTTCTCATCACCTATGTCAAAGAAAGGGCCCAACACAATTCATTCAGAACTGCTGCATGTATCAGTGGCACCTTTCACCTCAGGAATGTTTTTATCCACTTAAGAACAAAATATATTTCAGTTACAGTTTGCAAATGGCTTCCACAATGCTTTTATTGATATTAAGGCCTAATCTATAAATAACAGCAGCATAATTATACGATTGCATTGTGATTGATTATGATGATTGCAGGAAGAATAGATCTGTTTAGAGAGTGGTATATAAGATAAAACGCATAAATTAATGAAACTTCAATTTATCTCTAATGTTTTTTTGATCATACATTAGAGGATAAAACTCTATTCTGATGGAGTGCACTGATCTGATCAAAATCACATGACTTACCAGCCAGTTGTTATCACACAATAGGAAAACAGTGAAGCCTTCATTTATTACTTAGTGCTAAAAAGTTATGATTTAACTATTTCATTCCTTGTCTTTTCAAACAGAGGATTTTGGGGGTTTTGCTGAAAACAATCTTCCTTGTATCAATAGCAATGACTGCGTGGCCACCAGCTTTGGCCTGCTGATTTAAGTGCTGTTTCTGTTAACCTGAACTCCATTTGCAGGTTTCTCTGATACATTCTGAGTCTTTCATGGCCCTCTATCAAGGACCTGAAAAATCCACCTGAGGCAAATGCTTTTTTCTCCCATGTTGCCTCCTAGCAACCATACCATACTTTAGAGAGCCCTCAGATGCTAAATTGCTGTTTCATGTCCAATCACAAATGTTATATCTCCCACCTTCTCCATAAACTGATGAGAACCCAACACATTGTCTGTAATGAGTATGAAGGGTGAGAAGACCTAGTGAGCTGTACTGTTTCTTTGGCTGGTGCCAGTCCCTCACTGTTGGAGAGCACAGTCATTATTGAGTTTCTGGTTGGTCTCCTTTCGTTTCATGCAGGGTGAGAGTGCAACAGTGGCAAAACTTTCTGTGGATTAATGAAAAATGCTCTGTGAAAATATCAGTGTTCTTGGCGAGTATGTTGCCTGTGATTAGTCTGTGTTTGAAATGCAATACATTTGGTCTGGATTAATTTTTTAATTTTTCCTTTTAAACTGTAAAACATTTTATCTAATCTGTGGGGCACATTAATCAGCTAGATTTGTGCACACATATGTTAGAACAATGGCCATGACTTCAAAATCTTAAAGGCCTAAAGGGCAGTTATAGGAAGGCAAAAGACATTTTTAATGTCATGCTTTTACCCATTGGTGTCTGTGACATTATTTATTAGCCACATTATTATCTCTATCAGCTCAAGGAGTGACTTACATCCAATACCATTGAGAAAACCAGAGGTGAAAGGAGAAAAACTTTGGGGCTTGTAGGGCATTTTGACTTTTGGGGGATTTGAGTTACAAGCATAAGCATAAAGCCAATTTTCTAACAGGAGCAAAAGTACTTAGAGCTTTTAATTTGACATTTAGATAAACAAAATTCTTTGATTTAAGAACATTGAAGGCCTTCCTCTGTTAATGGGCAACATTTTTGCAAGATACCTGTCATTCTTTACATGCAATGTTCTTTCTGTGGATATTTATTGTTTTCTATTTTTGTCTACTTCTCTAGTCTCTCTATTCATGGTAATTTTCTAAGACAGCCAGAACTGTATCTCATAATAAATGAAAATCTACAGAAAGTGTAGGAGAACTGGCAATACGTGCATACAAAAATAGCTTAAAAATATATCTATATTAAGTACTACCTCAGGGTTTTAATGCTGGCTGGTTTTGGGAAATGTAACAATGAATCTAAATTTGAATTTAAAAAGTGAGATATGTGTCTCTTTTGGGAACTGTTTCAAGGTAAGAGCTGATAAAACTTGCTAATTTCTGGCTAGTGATGTGTTTGGTTGCTGCAATGAAATAGGAAAAATCAGAATCCAGTCCTTCTTAGCTAGCAGAAAATGAGTAAAACCAGTAAAACACTGATTTGATCTGAAGGTTTTTGCTAGATATGTGGCTGAGGTATTGCTGTTAAAAAAAAAAAAAAAGGCTGATATTATCTCAGGGTGGTGGTATCTGGATCTCAGAGTTGTGGGGACATGTTGCTAAAATACTAACACAGGATTTTCAAAAAATATACCATTTAGTCAATGGCTGATGGTGCCCACAGCCTTTCGATCAAAAGCACAAACTTCCAGTATTTCAAATAACACAGCAATACAAGACTGTAATAGTCTTTTGAGCTATTAGGTGCACACTGCCAGTAGTTTGTTAGATTACTAATTTTTGTTTAACAATGTATTTGACAAGCCTACAGAAGAGATAACAGTGATTAGGAGGAAGAGTATATTTTATCTTGATGGCAGAAAAAGCTGTGGTTAGAATTGTAATTGTACAAAGCATATAGTCTGAAATGAAGGATGTGAATATATTTTATCTGTACTTCAAAGGTATCCCATATTTTCTGAGCACTCAGAAGTGAAAGGCAGATTTCCCCCAAATTACTTCTGACAATTTGGTGAAAAAATATACCCTGCTTAAGCTCTTCTTGTTTTCTTTAGGAGGTCCACATTGCATGTTGATGGTGTAGTGAGGGGGAATATGGTTTCTCACACTTTTGCAAGATTTGAAAACGACCTTGAGCTGTCTGGGCAAGTGAAGGCCACGGAATGGAGATTTCATGTTCCTTTTGATTTTAGTTCAAGCATACAGTATCCAGTGCCTGTCATACAAAGTAGGGTTGCCTTCCTCGTAGCTAAACGGCAGTATTTGTTCTATCTTTTAAAATGCTTTTTTCTTCTCTGCAGCAGACATCTACTGCCAAGGCCCTGGATCCTCCGTAAGTCTCCACTCACCGTGCCCACAGACTTGGCATGGGCTATTGTTGCCCCCCTGTGCAGTGCTGTAGGCGTGCTAGTCTTCAGTGCTACTGAGCCCCAGCACGGTGGCTGTGTTTCTGGCTGGCTTGCCTGGTCACCATGGCAATGTCTCTGGCCTCAGCTAAACTCATTGCACATGATCCTGACTTTACTTTCCGGCTTGATATTAGACCTGTTTCCACGATGCACTTGCCTGTGATCTGGACTGGTAGCCACCTCTGAGTTTTGCCTCACTACCTTACTGGGCAGGTCAGATAAGTCCTGTTGGCCCTAAGATCCCCAGCCCAGGAGATGCAGGGAACTGTTGCTGTGCCTGGACTGGTAAGTAATCTTTCAGCCTGCTCCTAGAGCTGAGACAAAGCTGTTTAGTCAAGCTCTGGTGCCCTGGTGTGATGGCAGAAAATTTTTATTTTAACGGAGTATTGGGGGTTTTGTTGTTGTTGCTTGTTTTTTGGCGGTGGCATTAAAGTTGCTGTTAAAAACTTCAGAACAAAATGCCTTGATGGAATTAAAAACTGAAGTTATAGTTGCAGTGAAAATTTTTGGTGCTTATAACCAGTTTTCCAAGAAGAAAACTCCACATTCTCAGTATTGCTAAAATAAATACACATAGAAATCAACCAGCATCCACAGTCTAAACACCAATTTCTCTAGAGAAGGTTTGTATGTATTTGAAGGCAACACTTACGTCTCCATTTCCATGCAAAGCTAATTTTCCTAGAAATTTCAGAAGAGGAAAAGTAATCCCTTGTTCTTCTGAAACTGTTTTATAGAAGACCTGTCAGTCACATCAGATTCTATGGAAGTCTTATCATGACTGTGTTCAGCTCTTTTTCAGTTTTCACATTCACAGAATCACAGAATTAGAGAATGTCTTGTGTTGGAAGGAATCTTAAAATTCACCTAGTTTCATCCCCTCCTCTGCAATGGGCAGGGAAATGTTCCACTAGACCAAGCTGCTTACAGCCCCATCCAACCTGGTGCTGGGCACCTCCAGGAATGAGGCACCCACAACTTCTCATCAACCTGTTCCAGTGCCTCACCACCCACACAGTAAACAATTTCTTCCCAATAGCTAATAGCTAATCTAACCCTACTCTCTTTCAGTTTAAAGTCATCCCCCCCGTCCTATTGCTACATGTCCTTGTAAGAAGTCTCTTTACATCTTTCTCATAGGCTCCTTCAGGTAGTGAAAGGCTGCAATTAGGTCATCCTGAAGCCTTCTCTTTTTGAGGCTAACCAATTCCAGTTCTCTTAGCCTCTCCTCATAGGATACGTGCTTCATCCCTCTAAAGATCCTGGTGGCCCCACTCTGAACTCACTCCAATAGGTGATGTCCTCTACACCTGTGCATTTTGGATGTGAGATGAGCAGATGTCAGGTGTAGGGAGATACAAATTATTCAGTCACACTTTTAACCTTCTCTCAGTCTGTTGTCTTTTTGTCTTTGTTGTGGGTTAACCCCAGGAGACAGCAAAGTACCACATGGCTGCTTGCTCACTTCCCCTGACCCCCAGTGGAACAGGAGAAGAAAGGAAGATTAAAGGAAGAAAACTTGTGCATCAAGATAAAAATTGTTTAACAAGCAAAGGACAGGTGGAAGAAGAGAGAAAGCAAACAAAAATGATACAAAGGCAGCCACACAACACCTTCCATGGGTAGAGTGATGCCCAGTTAATTCTTGACAGCTAAGCTCCCCAAGAATCCTTTCTCCTTTTGTTATTACTGAACATGATATAGTTTGAAAGGAAAGGTCTTTGCCTCATTGTGCATGGTGCAGTTTCTGTGCTCTAATATGTCCTTAAGCCACTTATTGATAACATGCAGTATCAATTATTTTTTTTATAACACTGCCTACTAACCTGTTACTTGGCCGTGTCAAGACGACTACTGCTGTGCTTTTCAGAGTAGTGTGAAGGCTACTCTTTTGGAATGAAAGATGCTGTCATCTTTGTAAAATCTTGTTGTGTGAAACATTATGACATATCTGAAGAGTCAGAGTCATTAAAATTACTCTATCACGGGATTTTCTCAAGCCTGGACTGAGAAGTCCTCAAGCTGGATCACAGTTTCCTCTTCTTGCCCTTCAAGTGCCAATGCTAACCACGCATTCAGCTGTATTATGAAGTGTAGAGCCAGCAGGCTTCAAGGAAGTGTTTACACACTCCAGCACTTGTGAGACTGTATTTGTAGCAATATGTCCAGCCTTGGGCTCATCACAATCAGAAAACTAAAACTGGAGTGAGTTCAGCCACTGCAATGATAGGGATACAGGAAGAGTCTCTGAGAGCTGAGTCTGGTCAGCCTGGTGAGCAGAAAGCTCTAAGTGGGATCTGACAGCTGATTTCAACTACCCAGGGAGAGGTTACAGAGAAGACAGAGCCAGCCTCCCCTCAGGGCAGCAAAACAATAGGGTGATGTGAGACACTGGATGTTAACTATTGGCTCAGACCAGCTCAAGTGTGTGTGTGGAGGGGAAGGGATATGTTGACTTTCACAAAGGTGAAGTGGAGCCTCCTTGGGCAGACCCGGAGCAGCTGTCAGTCACTGGCACACACCAGAGCACTGCCCCACACCACACCCCCTAGAGCTCCTAACCTAGCCTCAGGTGGCTAACACTCCAGGAGCACTGTACCTTATGCTGCTCCAGAGCCTCAGAGTGGCCAGTGGGACAGAAATCCCACCAGGGCGGGGCAGGGGGTGGGGGTGGGGGTGTGGGGAGTGGTGGCCACACGGAGCCAGAGCAGATAAAACCAACACTGTGTGGCCACTGCATGGTTGTGGCCCTGCCATCTCCTGGATTCCTGGTAGCTGGAGCTAAGCTGGATCTAGGGGTGGTAGGTATAATTCTCTCTTTCTCTCTCTCTTTCTTAAATTCTTGTCCTAATCTCCTTCCTTGATATTTGGGTAATTTAGAACCAGATGGGTTGGATTTTGCTAAGTTGTATGGGGTAGCATATGCTAAGTAATTTCTTTTGAAATGCTTTATATATATATGAATGTTGTCCTTTAAACTTTTGCCAAGTTCCTTTATTTTCTGAAGTTTGCCAGTAAAAGTGTGTTATTTGACCTCCTGATAAATGTGTGCAGCATCTTCTCCCATGTGTTCTCTCAAGATATAAAAGAACTGAAGGCCCTTTTAATAAATTCAGTGCATGACTTTTTGGAGTCTTGTATATTTTAAAAGTAAAATCCCTTTGATGAGCTCGTAGCTTGAACTTGGGGTCTTACAGGTGAGAGACAAGGGATAGAAGCTGCAACATGGGAAATCCCAGTTAGGTCTTGCTCTGAGGAAGGTCAAACACTGGAGCAAGGGCTACCTCCATCCCTGCAGATATTCAAAACTCACCTGCACATGTTCATGACCAGTTTTATCTAAATATGGAGTGGGATCTAATATCAAAGTTGGTCCAACTTTGAGCAAGATGAAAGGGGATATTGGAAGCTCTTGACCAAATTATCTCCAGAAGTCCCTTCTAACCTTCTTTATTCTCTTCCACAGGCATATAATTTCCTGCTGTCATTATTGGTAACTAGCAAGTCCCTAGTCTTCCACCTTGACTGTCTTCAGAATCTAGGAGAACAAGTCTAACTTTGGCATTTCTATTGTTGATTGCAGACAATGATGTGTAAAATCTAGTTGTGTCCTAAATAACTGTCTTTCTAACAGCATTGCTGTAGCATCACTTTGTCTGAAAGCAGTGAGTGTGGCATCTTTGTTGCTTCAGCCTCATATATGCTGCCCTGTGCAAGTCCCAATTCCGTGGTATCATAGCCTTCTGGAATAATAGTGAACTTATATTGATATTCATGTCAGTTTTTTCTGTGCAAAAGCCACTGTGAGGAAACCCCATGTCATAGAACTCAGTAGCTGTGGTGTCTTGAGGAATTAATATATTTCTTCATCCCCTCATTTTCCAAGATCAGCTGCTGGAATTGTTGTTGTCTCTGGCCAGGTAATGGAAACGGGGTTTTTTCACATTTCTAAAGTCCTTCATTCCCAGGCTGAAATGAAATGTGAGTACTTGCTTGCCAAAAGAGATTATTACACTCAGGTTTAGAGGGAAAGAAAGGAAGACGTTCTGAATAGGAATTAAAAAAACTACTCAGCTATTGCAGAAGAAGGAATTGGATGCCTCAGAGATTTCAGGCTACAGTAACCACTTTAGCAAGCACCACTGTAGAGTATGAGATAAAGTTACTGATGTGTAGAATACTTTTGTTTTGCTCACTGCATGTATATGTCACTACATATATAAGTAAAGAATATTAAAGTGTTCTTAAAACTTTGGTTTGGGGATTACAAGGAAAGGTCTGCTATGTAATAATGAAATAGGTCAGTCTCCCTGGGGACTATTTGCATTAATGGACCATCTGCTGCCCTTTCCTCTATGAATCATCATGGATGGCATCATGCACATCATATTGTGCAGTAATAATGGGATATTCAGGGGTCTTTGTAATTGAAGCATGTTTGACACATTTTTGGTCATTACTCCTCCGTCCCCTGCAAATGCCTCTTGGGTAAGTTGGTCATGTTTGCAATTACAAATGTGATGAGCAATGGAAATAAACAAGAGATCTTGGGTCTCTTTGGCAATATGGTGATTAATACGAGCTCTACAATGTTGTGTGATTCACAAATAGAGAAGGTCAGTGTAGAGTTGTGAATGCTTCACTTTTTGGCATCACATCATTCAGCCGTGTAAAGCAGGTTGCTGCTACTTATATTGCCCAAAGCATCTCATTTTCTTAATATAAATAAATCAAATCTTACTGATTCTTAAAACATCTGAGGTAATTGATCATCATCTCGTATCAACACAGTTTACACTACCTATGTTTAAGGAGGCTTTTTCTTAATAATTCTTAATAATGTCTATTGGCAGTTATGACATGCTATCTTCAAACATCATTTCCTTTTCTGAGCAGATGAAACCCAAGTCCGATTTCTCTTATACCCATTTAAACAGTGGGAAAATTAATTTTAATTTTCATGCAGTTCCTTTGGATGCTATACTACTAAGAAGGGAATCAGTCTCCCAGTATCTGCACAGGGAGATTATTAGTTTTGTTAGGGCATACTTCTTTGTTTAAACATACTGTGATGAACCTTAACATGTGTAGTCCTCCTTTGCTTTGTTTTCATTGGCAATAAGAGGTGCTTAGTTATCAAGGGAGGCTGTGGCAGATGGAAAAAGGTCCAAATCCTCCTGTCTTTTCCACATGGTAACTTGTATGGGCAGATGCTGGGCCTCCTGTTAGTACTGACTTTAGCTCTTTTTCGGTTTAGGAAAAGTTTGATGAGGAAGAATATAGTCCCACACAAGCTTTCCATTTGAAAGGCACAAGAATGACGGACGCAGACTGAACGGAAAATAGTTGTCTCTTGAAAAATGTCTTCTGATTAAAAATACAATTCTTTATTTTATTGACACTGCTTTTTCTTGAGACTCTCCTTCATCCAATTTCAGCAATTACAACATCTTTATTGAGTCTTGTGATGCACTAGTTTTTAGTCTTTTAACAATCTTTCCTTTTCCCAGTGCATGACTCTTCAGAGCATGTTTTTTGTTTTAAAGCAGGTCACAGGCCAGGTACAAACGGATAGAGATCTCTGATCAGCTTTTCTCTCGTGTCTCAGATGCATGTGACTTCAAAAGAAGATGTCACAGGAATGATTTAAACTACTGTTTTGCTGAAGTTTTTTTTGCACCCCCAGTCATTCACTGTAGATTGCCCCTCTTTTAGAAAACACTGATAATTGAATTCAGAAACCAAGAAAATTAAATCATGAATTCTTCCTTCAATACCAGGTGTTCTACTGTTTTTCTTCTTATGGGTACACATAAGCAGGCAAGACCTGCTGTAATAAATATCCTTATTGTTGGCAGAAAGTAAAAATGTTGTAGTTTGCTACTTACCTAAATATTACAGTCATTAATGAAAAAGTCAGTCATTTCAGAACATCTGATACTCTGAATAGTACTACTTGCTAGCAACTTTTCTTTCTCTTGCTATTGTGCAAAATGAAGAAGTAATTAAAAGGTTCCTCAGCACTGTGAAGCGATAAACTTGACAGGAAACAGAACAGGATAGAAACTAAAGTTTCTCCATGCAGCTTTATGTATGTCTAATCTCCTCCTCCTCCACCGCCTGCCCTTGTTATGTACATTTTTGGAAATATGTACGTGAAGACTGTTGGCAGACTCCTGGTGCTCTGGGGACATTTGTGCCCGCTTCAGAGACACAGGTCAGTTCTGGGGGGCGAAGCCAGTGCATGGGGCTGGCACAGGCAGGTGAGCCGCCAGGAGGTGGGGCTCTGTCCCCATGTTACTGGGGCCCCAGTGGGGTGTCTGTGCGAGCGCTGCTGTCCGGTGTACTCGTGTGCCGTGGGGGTGAGGGCGGTTCTGCATTTTAAAGGTGTTTGGACATGTCACTGAATTTATTTGGGCCTGAGTGAACCCCAGGTGTTCTTGAGCAGGGGTGAGGGCTCAGCAGAGCTCAGTGTTCAGGCCATATTCTCTGTAGGACTGAGCAGTGTCAGGTGATTCCTCATCTGTCCTCAGACAACTTTGAACATCCCCATCACCTCATCTATAAATTAATTAGTAATTCCACTTTGATCTGTCTAAATTTCTCTCTTAGAGCAGGCAGTGGTATTTTGATGTGTGGCAATTAAACAGCTGAAGAAAGAATGGTAGGACTTGAAAGTGGCCTTTCACTAATGGTCCCCCAGAGTTTTAAAAGGATTTGTTTGCTCAGACTGTGACTGCTCTCTTGTGAACAGCTTCAGCCTACTGAGTTTATTTGGTCTGCAGATATTATTCTCCTGTCTCTCTAATTTGGAAGGAAGACTTTGATGGGGGCAGATGTTAAATGGGATACTTTTTATCTTTGCATGTTTTTGGTTTTTCCTGTGTGTCAGGGTTTTCTATGCCATGTGGAGAACATTGGAGCTAAAGAAACACAAGGACGGACTGAGGGAGTTCTGAAATTTGATTTTTCAGAGATTAAGAGCAAAAGGGAAATGGTTATCACTTTGTCTCTAAATAACTTTTTTTTAACTTCTTTTACCTGCTAGGCTCTTGGATTGCATTCCAAATATCCACAGCAGCCCTCCTCACCAGGATGGCATTGTTATCCCTGTTGTATAGGTTAAGGGCTATATGTCAGAGTACACCCTCCAGTCTGTGGTACCCAGGCTTGAATTTTTGCTCTGCTGAGAGCTAAAGAGCCCTTTCACTTGTGTCACTCAATTTGAAATCCTCCTAAAATGAACAGTAACACTTTCAGAGAGTCAATTACATGGTTCAAGGCAGAATATAATTGGACCCAGAAAGCTTGTCTGGCCAATTCAATGGTAATATAAAGGAGTGAGGAAGAGGTGAGGCTGGCCAGTGGGTGTTCTTCATTTGGCTGTGAGGTCACAGTATGGTATGGGGACTTGCTATGCTGGTGTGACAATTGCGATGGAATCAATATTTCTTCTTCCACTGGCTCTGCTTCTAGACTGTGTGTCCAGCTGAACCAGGAAGAAAACTCAGAGCCCTGAGCACCTCAGCTTTCTATCCTAAAGCTCCACCCTAGGGAGGAAGCAGGGCCTATGACCTGTGAAGGGTGGATAGGCTGTGTTCATAATGGAAAACTCAGCGGTCGGCATACCTGAGATTCATTCCCAGTACTGCCCCAAACTCATCTAGCTGGTTACTCACTACCTTTCCTAACAGTGAAGGCCCCTGCACAGAATGAGGGATGTCTGCTGGGAAGGGAACATCAGCCCTGGGCTCAAGGAAAGGGTGAGTGTGAACACCAGAGAACTCAACCTTCTTGCACTCCTCCAGAGAGGTCTGAGCTTTTAGTTACAGTCTTCTTCTACTGTGATTTTATTTTTTCTTCCTTCATTGCCAAAGTTACATTTTAATTCTGCTCAGCAAAAAAGCCTCGTATTTAAACTTGATCTTCGATGTTGACAACAATGGCTCATTTGCGTGCATTGTGTTTGGCTTCAACTGTAAGGGATGGGGGCAAATAATCAGAAGACAAGGGCATGGGAGAAAGGGTCTGCTTCACATTGAAATCTACAGTCAATTTGCCTTGGGTCTTTTAATTTATAATTTAATTTTGCTGGTAAACTCAGTACTCCTACTTTGAAGCTGAAGACCACAAATTTATTCTGCAGAATTCAGTCAGTTGTGTGTACCTGTTTAGTCTGTGTGTTTTTTGTGGATCATGAGGCAATATGATACATTGTTAACTTAGATTATTCACATGTCATATGCTGTTGGACCCCATAGCTTCGATTTTTTGTATTAGATAAACAATCATGTATTAAAGGTCCTAATCAGCTAAAAATCTGCTGCAAATTAAGAAGTAAACACTTTATGCTCTTTTTTTCCTGTTAGTAAAACTTAGCAACAAAATGTACCATTTTTATCATACTCACTTTTGTAATGGCAATTCTTGCTTGGGGTCCATTCTTGTAAGTATTGAGTGTTCTGGCTGTAGTCCAGCAAGATTTAGGCATGTAGTTTAAAGACCTAAGTTGTCTCACTTTATTGAAACTATTTAAGTGATTAAAGTACACAGGTAAATTAAGTGCTTTGTTGAATGGAAGCCAGAACACACAGAGTCTTCCAAGATCAAATCCTTACTAAATTGATTTTGAGCATTTCATGTATCCAAAGCAACAATGACAAAGAGATGGCCAAGTATGAACTCTCTATACATCTAAGAGCAACATAGTTAAATTAAAGCTTCATTATGACTGGGCATGGTTTGCTGTAATCTGTTCTCAAACGGGCAAAATCTGGCTTGATGATTGTGTGTTGATGAATACAAATGAAGTGAATGAGTCACATTATGTGTTATATATGTAAACGTTTATGGGGTCTTATTGTTTGCTTACTAACTTGACTCAAAATCAGTCTTTTTATTACTATTGCTTTCCTCAGTCATAAGGTAATTTGTCCAGATGATTAAAAGGTTTTTTTCATCAAAAAGATATTGCTGAGCATCTCATACTATTTGATAGTATTTAAAATACATATTTCTTTTGTCTCTCTTTCCTGAATTTCACTGAAATAGAGAAGAATACTCTCTAGTTCTTATTCTCCAAGATTTATTTATCTGTATTACACTAAACTATTAAATATTCCAAACCTGTTTAAATATTGGGAAAAAAGTGAAAGACCCTCTCCCTCCTTGTTTTATTTATATTTTTAAAATTATATTTAATGATTAATAAGTACATTTTATATATTTTATTTATATATTTATAATAATATTATTATTAGATTAAATTATCTTTAATTTCCTATTTTTGGAATCTTTATCATGCTTTTATTGGGTGGAGTTTTGTTTCTTTACATAAAGCTAGGCTCTATCTATGTGATAGTTCAGATGAAACAGTTTGGACTGAGTCAGTCCTTCAGTAATTTTCTCCAAATGCTCAATGGCTTTACAACAGCTGAAACATAGTTCACCTCAATGGCCTAGGGAAGAATCCATCTCAGGGTCTTTCATAGGGTAGGAAAGATGGGGGAAAATTTGAGATTGTCCATGTTCCTGTTTATTTTTGCATGGTTTTCCATTTCACTGTCAGTAAGATGAAGAATAAAATTGTTCAGGGTGAATACATTGCAAGAATATTCTGTATCTCCTAGGGGTTTTGTAATGTCAATTACTTGTTGATTTATGTCAGTGATGGATCATTTAGAATCATGCCCTATGATCTGTGTTTATTTCCAGACTACGCTGATATTGTTTTGTACCTTGCATTACTATCTATGCTGCAGAAATAACAGACTATCATTTTTTAACTAGTAGTGAAGAGAGCAATCTGTTTCCAGGAAGACCATGTTTTTTGTGCCATTCAGGGCTTTCAGGAAACACATCAGAGCACCCAATTTGTAATGCCATGGTTGAGTTCACAGTTTGAAAAACCTGGTCAGTGCAGGGAATATCAGGCTTCTGGAAAACACCAGGTGGTAAAGATGTGATGAGTCATTCATAACACTAAGAAAAGCACAAGGATACTTTTTTAAAAAAATGTTTGTTGTCCCATATCACCATAGTTTAAAATTCACTTTTGGTTTAATAGTAGATATTTCTACAAAACTTCTACAAACTGGCTTCACTTTTATAGTGCTATTTTTGTGAGAAAACCTTGGAGTCCTTATTCTCCACTGCCTTCCACATGGGACAATGATTTCTATCGCTACAGAGAAAAGGCATTTTACTCACACTGATATTGTTGCCTAAAATCGAGGAAAAAATTCCAAGGCAGGGTGAAGGCAGAAAAGTTCCTTTACTGAAGTTCAGCTAAAAGCTTTTAGCAATCAGAGTACAATGACGTGCGCGCGTGGCATACAGAATTCTACAAATTTATAACCCTACCTAATTATCCTATCTAGGGAACATATCCAATCTTTAATTTGCTCATTCTACAAACCATCCCAAACCACACCCCTGACATGCCTCTTCTAGAACTGAATCAGAGGTCTTAAGACCACCCTTTCCTCATTTACCCTCATCTTCTTCACATTGCGTCTTCTGTTTGGAGCTTTTCCAATACCTTTAACTCTTCTCTATGCTATGACTAAACAATATCATATTTTGACTATAACATGTTCTGGTAGCTATCTGAATACAACTTGATATCTCTCCCTTAGCACAGAAGCAAGCTTCAAACTATGACACAGAGGTTAACTTAAACCTAAGTATGTGGTACAGGGGTTACAAGCTATTTTTCAAATGCAAAAAGACTATAAAACTATTATTAAAATCTACAACTATATTAAGGCTTGCGGCAACAGTACCAGGTTTGCCACAGAGATAAACTGTGATGTCACTCAGTGCCATGAACTGACAGCCAGGAGGCTGGTTTCCTGTGTCTTGTTTTTTGCATTGCTTCTGCCTGCTTATTGCAAACTTTTGCAAGAATTCCCTCTGACTTTGAACTGCTGCAAAGCTGATTTCACCCAGGTTTCACCAGTGAGAAGAGACCATTAGCAAATTTAAGGAGAAGATTCAGATAAAGTAGTTGTCCTTGGGGGGATAATGCAAACAGAGTGAAGCTGGTATGTTGTTCCATAGGTAAAGGCTTGGTTTGACTGTGCTTAAAATGTTTTGCTAGATTAGTTGTCAGCTAGAAATAAGTTTCAAAACAAAACAAGTAACTTGCTACATCATGAGTGAACAGAGCTATGTTGGAAAAAGTTCTTAAACTGACATAATTACATTGGCAAATGGAGGGACGAAAGATCAAACTGACATAGTTACATTGGCAAATGGAGGGACGAAAGATCCCTTTGGTATCATCTGGTCCATCTGGGGAGCCAGGAAAAGAATTTGAGGTGCAGATTATGCCTGTATAAAATCCCTCTCCCAGTTGCCCAGTTGACTCAAGTGGTAAAGCTCAGATGTTTGTCAGTGTAGACTCTTCCACAGTTACTTATTATCTGATGGAAAACAGCATGTGATCTTTGTCCAGTGTTTTTCAAGCTAGCAGTTTTAGAACCATTCTGTCCATATGTTACGGATTTAAAATCTTGGAATTTTTCTTTCATCTACCAACCCTGCATCTCAGAGAGATCACCTCTCTCTCTTTTTCAACCGTGGAACCAGAAAAAAGACTGCATGCCCCCCAGAAAAGAGTTCCACCTGGCCCCCTCAGGAACTGCTAACAAGGGATCATTTGCAGCAGCTTGCCGGGGC
>JAWWEU010000081.1:54992851-55044731 GCA_035583155.1 Acropternis orthonyx | reverse complement strand
TTGGGTGACAGCAACGGGTAATGGCATCGGCACCACATAGTGGCATTTGCATCACGGTTGCCACCAGAACCAGGTAATGGCCCCAGATAATGCCACAGGCACTGGGTAACGGCACAGGCACCAGGTAACTGCATCAACACCCAGAAACAGCACCAGCATTGGCATTGGATAATGGCACCAACATCGGCATCACTATGGGCACTGGCATCTCTATGGGCACCACCATCTGTGCTGGGTAATGGCATTGAGTGACTGCATCATCACCGGGTAATGGCGCTGACACCGGGTAACAGCACAGGCATTGGCATCGTTACAGGCAATGACATCGGCACTGGGTAATTGTATCAGCATCGGGTAACAGCACCAGCATTGGGTAATGGCACTGGCATCAGGTAACGGCACCGGCACTGGTTAACAGGCAAGAGCATCAGCACTGGCACTGGCACCAAGTACCGCATAGCGGGTAAGTGCATCAGCACCAGCACCAGCTACCGGCTACTGGGTAAGGGCATTGGCACCGGCATCACTGCCGAGTACTGGATAAAAGCATCAGCGCCGGCACTGGGTACTGGGTAAGTGCATTGGCAACAGCAACAGGTAACAGACACAGGTAATGGTGCCAGGATTGGCTCCATGTAAAGGCCCAAGGTAATGGGGCTGACATTGGCACCTGGTAATGGCATCGGCACCGACTAAAGGCACAGGATAACACCACCATCATCACCACTGCTACGGGCACTGGCATTGGTGCTGGGTAATGGCACAGGCATCAGCATTGGGTAACATCCCCAGCACCGGCACAGGGTAACATCGCTGGCACTGGCATTGCTACGGACACTGGCATCACCACGGACACTGGCATCGCCATTTGCTACAGACAATGTCATGGGCAATGGGTATTGGCCGCAGCAATGCCGCCGAGTAATGGCACTGGGAAACGGCATGGGAATTGGCACCAGGCACGGGCATTGGCATTGGCACTGGATAACGGCAATGGCATAAGCGCCAGGAAACAGCATCAGCATCTGATAATGGCATCAAGTAACAGCACCGGGCAATGGCAACAGCATCAGGTAATGACACTGGCATTGGTTAGCATCACTGGGTAATGGCATCGGCATCATAGCCGGCACCAGAACTGGGTAACAGCATGGGCTAACATCATCAGCACCAGCAGCGATATCGGCACAAGGTAATGTCATTGGCATCACAGCTGGCTCTGGAAACATCAATGGCACCGGACAACAGCACCAGCATTGGTATTGGCATCGGCATCGGTGCAGGGTAATGGCACTGGGTGATGGCATCGACACCATGTAACAACATCGACATCAGCACTAGAAACAGCACAGGCACCAGCTAACGGCACAGGAATCAGCAGCAGACACCAACACCAGCATTGACAAGAGTAACAGTGTCACCACCAGGTAATGGCATCAGCACCGGGAAATGGAACTGGCACCGGCACCGGTAACGGCATCAGAGCCAGGTAACAGTGACAGCAAAGATACCAGGGAATGGCATTGGCATCAGGTAAAAGTACCGGCACCAGGTAACAGCACTGCCATCGGCATTGCTAAGGGCTCTGACATCAGCACCAGATAATGGCTCCAGCTGGATAATGGTGCTGGGTAGCAGTGCCCGCGTTGGCACCGGGGAACAGAATCGGCATCGACACTGTGAAAAGTCATCAGGTAATGGTATCAGCACAGGACAACAGTGCTGGCATTGGCACAGGGACAGGCATTGACACTGGGTAATGGCCCCAGGTAATGGGGTCGACATTGGCACCTGGTAATGGCATCGGCACCGAGTAATGGCACCTGCATTGGAACTGGCTAACAGCACTGACATCAGCACCAGGTAACAGCCCCAGGTAACAGCCCCAGGTAACAGCATCAGCTAATGGTTCTAGGTAACACTACTGTGCAATGGCATAGATGCCGGGAAATGGCACCAGATAACAACATCACCATCGGGTAATGGCACTGGCATTGGCATTGGGTAACAACACTGGCATTGAACCCGGGTAAAAGCACTGAATAATGGCATTGGCGCCAGACAATGGCAGCAGCATCAGCACGGGCACTGTCATTGGCACAGGGTAATGGCGCCAGGTAACGGGGCTGGCATTGTCACTGGGTAGCGGCACCAGGTAATGCCATCAGAACCGAGTAAAGGCACCAGGTAAAAGCACCAGCATCAGCATCACTACGGGCACTGGCATCAGCGCTGGGCAGTGGCATCGGGTGTCAGCATCATCATCGGGTAATGGCACTGACACCAGGTAACAGCACAGGCATTGGCATCGCTACAGGCAATGACATCAGTGCCAAGTAACACCTCCACCACCGCAACTTGTAACAGCACTGGGTAATGGCACAGACACTGGGTAACGGCAGCAGGCGCCGGTGCCAGCATCGTCATCGGGTAATGGCAACAGCATCAGCAGCAGGTAACAGCTCCGACATCGCCACAGGCATCAGCTTCCAGTAATGGCACCAGGTAACAGCATGGGCTCTGGGTAACGACATTGGCTCTGGGTAATGACATCGGCTCCAGGTAACGGCATCAGCTCCAAGTAATGGCAACGGCATCACCACGGGCATTGGCACTGGGTAACGGCCCCAACACCACCACTGGGTAACGACACTGGGTAAAGACATCGACACCAGGTAATGGCACAGGAATCGGCACCAGACACCTGCACTGGCATTGACAGTGGGCACTGGATAATGGCATCAGAACTGGGTAATGGCACTGGCATTGGGTAGTGGCACAACGTAACGGCACCGGCATTGGGTAATGTCATTTACACCGCATAATGGCACCATGGAAAGGTGCCGGCATCAGCACCAGGTAATGGTGCTGGGTAACCGCATTGGCACCAGACAATGGCACCAGGATCTCCCCTAGGTAACGGCATCAGCACCGTGTAATGGCACCGGAATCAGCATTGGGTAACAGCACTGGCTTTGGCAACAGGAAACGGCCCTGGGTATTGGCATCGACAGTGGCACCAGGTAACGGCATCGGCACCGGCAAAGGATAATGGCACCAGCACCAGGCAGCAGCACCAACATTGGCATTACTACGGGTACCAGCATCTGTGCCAGATAATGGCCCCAGCCAGCTAACAGCACTGGGCAAAAGCACAGGAATCAGCACTGGACAACAGAACTGGCATTGACACCAGCTAACGGCAACGACACCCAGAAATGGCACTGCCATCACCATTGGATAACAGCACCAGCATTGGCATCACTACAGATGCCAGCATCGGCGCTGTGTAATGGCATTGGCATCGGGTAACAGCACTGGCATTGGGTAGTGGCACTTGGTAACAGCATTGACACTAGCGACGGGTAATGACACCGGCACCAGGTAGAAGCATCAGCATCGGCATTGCTACAGGCACTGGCATCGGCGCCAGATAATGGCCCCAGCCGGGTAATGGCGATGGGTAACGGCACAGGAAATGGCAATGGACACCAGAACCAGCATTGACACTGGGTAATGGCATCAGCACCGAGTAATGCAATGGCACCAAGTAACAGCATCAACTCCGGGTAACGGCACTGGCATCGGCATCAGGTAACGGCCCCACCAATGGCACCGTGTAACAGCACCGGGTAACAGCATCTACAGCAGGTGAAGGCACAGGAATCGGCAACAGACACCCATGCTGGCATGGACAGTTGGCACCGGCTAACAGCATTGGCACCAGCATAAGCACCGTGTAACAGCACTACCATTGGCATTGCTACGGACACCAGCATCGGCACCAGATAACGGCACCGGGAAACAGTGGCCGCTTTGGCACTGGGAAACAGTGGCCGCATTGGCACCGGGGAACAGAATTGGCATCGGCACTGTGTAAACGCATCAGGTAATGGCATCAGCACTGACAACAGCGCTGGCATCAGCACAGGGACAGGCATTGGTACCGAGTAATGGCCACGGGTAATGGCAGCAGGATTGGCTCCTGGTAACAGCCCCAGGTAATGGGGCTGATATTGACACCTGGTAACGTCATCGGCACCAAATAAAGGCATAGGCATCGGCACCAGCAGTGGCCCAGTCATCAGCATGGGCATCAACACCAGCACGGGCACCGACAATGGCACAGGCATTGACTCCATCACCAGCATGGGCACCAGCATGGGCACGGACACAGGCACTGGCACCGGCACAGGCAGCCCCTTCCAGGCATGGTCACCGGGTTGGGGGATGCACAGTGCCCCTGCAACCCCGCCCGGGAGTGGCTGGGCCTCACCCTGCTGTCCATCCGGGGAGCAGCTCAGGGAGGAGGAGGAGAAGGAGGAAGAGGAGGAGGGCCAGTCTGCCCGCAGGAAGATGCTTTTGTGATCCCAGCACTGGCAATCAGCTGCTCCCTGAGCAAGGCCTGCCACCTTTGTGCCCCACAGGCTGCTCACACCTCCCCAGAGATGCCCAAGCCCTCTTTTGCCTAAGACTGAAGCCCCCTTTGGGGCTTCTTGGAGTGGGCACGTGCACCCTGCCTGATGGACTGTGAAGACAAATCCTTCCCATGTCTGGTAGGACACCAGTAGGTGCTTCAAAGCACTGGGAGCCCTGGCAACATCTCTGCATCCCATTTCTTACAGCTCCTGATCCCCCATCTCTGGAGGGACTGAGAACAGAAAGTTCTGCAGGGCTCCTCACAGAGGAATCCTCTTGGTCTTGCCACTGCTATCCGGGGATAAGGGCTGAGAGCCTTGGGCAGCTCCAGATGTTCTGGATCTTTCTATCTCCAGCAGCCCTGTTCAGCCTCCTATCTTCTTCCTTCACTCCCTTCCCTTCCCACCCACTCTATCCTGTTACTGCAAGACCAGAGAGAGTTACTGCGAGGCCAGAGAGAAGCAGTGAGGGATGTGATGTCCCAGTCTGTAGAATGCTGGTGTGGCAGTCATGGCTCAGTGTCAACACCCTCGACTGCCTCCCGAACCTGGGGATGCCATAGTAGGCCTTTTGCTCCCTCAGGAACATGGGATCAGGAGAAAATATGGGCTGCATGAGTCATACTGTCCCATCATTCCTTGGGGCCTCTGACTTTTATAATCCTTTGGAGTCATTAGTCCAAGCACTTTTCTTGTAGAAGAGCCTCATCTGTTGGTTTTAAGTTGGCATGACGGGGAAGGATGCTGTGTAAATCAGCCGTTAAAATTTTGTGAGATGACAGCTGATATTCTCTGTTCACAGTGCTGTTTGTCTACACCACTGCGAGAGGCAAGTACATCCTGTCACCTCACACCAGGCTCTGCACAAATTTCTTGCCAGCTTGGTTTTAAAGTCAGAGTTTTTCCTCCCTACAGCCTCACTGGATTGGGGGGGATGAGCACAATGGTGCTGTCATTAGCTCAGTGACTTCTTTAAAGTCCTCTGTTCCTCTCATCGTATTCCAAAATAAAGTTGAGAATGGATAGATAATTGAAAAAGAAGCACCAAGCACAATTTTGGGCTAACCAGTCAAAAATGTGGAGAAAACTTACCTTGTGGTTGAGTAGCAGTTCCTCCCACCACACGCTGGGCCACCCAAGCAAGGGCAGGTGTCTCTGCTCACCTGCTGTGCTCTCAAAGCTGCTTTGCCTGCAGTTTGCAGGGAGCTGTAAATCACTCCAGCCAGGCTTGCAGCTGGGGATTTTCTGCCTCCTTGGGTTGTTGTACTAAAACTAGTGTGCAGGGATCAAGTGAGCTACAGCTTGAAACCAGACTGGGAGAGAAGGGCATTTTTAAGTGATGGGAGTTTCCCTGCCTCATCTTTACCATCTTCTCAGGAATATCTCCTAGGGAGAAAGTCCTTGGCACATCACAGGAATTTGAAGAACCCCACCTTCTTGAGCCCTAAAACTACCTAACCTTAATCAGTGCTGGCTGAGCCAGAGTTTGGCTTGTATTCAGTATGAATTGAAGCTTCAAGTTCCTGTTGCTTTGATGGATGAGCCCAGTATCCAGGGTTCTCTGGCAGGCAACCGGGGATGGGTGTGTTGGGCTATAATTTTTCTCTGCTCTTTTCATGCACGGACTCCCTTTGGTGCTGAGGACAGCACCTAAACTGTCATCTGGCCCCACCCTGTGCCAAGGCTGCTCTCATTCTTAAGAGCAGGATCTTTTAAGGATCCCTAGAAGGGTCCTGGGCCCTTTCCTGTGAGGAAAAAGTTTAAAAAAAAACCCCTAGCAATCATTTATCTCCTTGGATCAGGGACTTACATGAGCATCCTTGGAGACTCTTATCTCTTGTGCCACTGGCAGTTGGCCTGGCTGATCCTGGGTTGTCCTGTCCAGCCATCTCTTGTTAATAAGCAGGATGGAATGTGCTCCTCTAATGAGACTTGCATTTCCACTGGGTCCATTAATTACGGATCTCTGTAAGCCTTGGTTCTACTACTTGTCACTGTCACATTTAAATGTCTGTAGGATGAGGTTACTCCTTTGCAGCTGTGCATTTCCCTTTCCTACCTGTTTCTTCTCAAATGTGCAGGCTCAACATGCAGAGAGACATGACCCTTTGAATCACAGAATCAGGATGGAATAGAATTAAATTGGAAAAGACCTTTAAGGCTGTGGAGTCCAAATGCAAACCCAGCCCTGACAAGTCCATGACTAAGCCATGTGCCTAAGTTTGACACCTCCAGGTGTGAAATACCTTCGGGGATGGGGACTCTACCACTTCCCTGGGCAGTCTGTTCAAGTCCTTGTCAACCCTTTCAGTGAAGACATTTTCCTGCTTTTTGCTCTGGCATTCGAAGGACACAGTACCAGCAGCTGTCAAGAAGTATCTCAGTAGGGACAGAAAGAAGCAGGAAAGAGAGGCAGAATATTTGTGTGAACCTATCTGGAGTATACTACCCTGGTGTCAATACTGTTTATTAGACTAATCTTCTTAAACAAAAGAAAATTTCAAATGGAAAAAAAATCAGTTAAATACTATTCACAGCTTAATATTCTTTGAAATATTTTGCTGTTGCCAGAACCTATCTGTTTCTCCCACTCCCTTCTTGCTCAAAATACAAACCTTGCTGATTTAGATAATGTAAGTAATTTTCTATGTGATTTACATAAATTTCCTGTTAAATCAGGCACCTCTGAGGAGCCTACGGAGAGAAATGAGTGTCTGTGTAGTGCAACATTCCTGGGTAGACTTACACGTACTTACACAGTGTTATTGCAACAGCTCCCGTGGGGAAAAAAGGGAAGAGTGGGGAGGGGTCAGGGAGAAAGGGGAAGGGAAAAGGCGGGAGGGGAGGGGGTGCAAAGGCCAGCGGGCATTTTTGGATGCTGTACTCAGCTAAAAGCAGGCTAGTGGCCACAACAAATGCAAGGGGCCTTTGTGCCTGGGCCGCTGTCTGTAGGGGCAGGAGCGATGCCGGGCGCTGTGCATGACACTACGCCATCCCGGCCGGGTGGGGCCCCAATGTGCGGCCACGCTCCATGGAGCGGGTTCGGGTTCACAGGGGCACCTGCCCAGAGCACCCCGCCGTGCTTTGGGCATGCCGCCCAGCTAATCTAAACTACCAGGTTCTGTTTGGTGCTTTGGTGGCTGCAGGCAGTGCCTGGCAAGCTGAACCCCCAAGAATTTTGCTAGAAGCACGGATATTGAGATAACAGACACTGGGGTAAAATCTTGTAAATTTAAAAGGAAATTTTTCAGTGGTCTGCTTTCCCTTTCAGCAACTCAAACTGAGAGACTTAGCAACGATGAAACACTCGTGTGGGGGAGTCTGTTCGGGGTGCAAAAGACCAGTCAAGTGCAGTAGTGGGAAGGGGGGAAAGAGAGAACGAGGAGATCAATCTGTAACTGACTGTGAACAATCAATTGAGATACCCCACTACCTTCGGACCAGCCGACGGACAAGCCTCACCCTAAAGGTATTTATAGCACCGACGACTAAATACCGCACCAGTTATGGCTACTCGCGGAGCGGCGTCCCCCGTCTTTCATTGCTAGAGTATTCGCATCTCTGATCCCGAAAAGGCGGTGAAAGCCGCAGGGCAAAGACTGTCCCCAAATCCAGGACAGGTCCGTCCCCCCTAGCGCCGGGCAGCCCCGCTGCATCCCGGGAAAGCCGCATGCAAATCAGGAGTCCCGCCCCTGCTCGCACCACCTCTCTCCGCCTTCCCTGGGAACGGGACAGATTTGCAGAGTTTGTCGGTGGGCCTTCCAAGAGCTGGCATTTTTTGCCCCCACTTCTCCTTAGTGAGTTTTCTGAAGAAAATTAAGCTTCTGCTTGACACACACAATTCCCGCCCCTTCCTTAGGCTTGCTTTAATGACTTTGATAGGTAGAATTGCACAAATAACTCCGTTTCTAACAGCTAAGCGAAAAAGAGATGTCAGACTGGAAGAAAGGAGCTTCTGGGCACCCCCATGGAGGGGACTGCTGCAGTTCTCGACAAAGGTGTCTCAGACAACGGCTTGTGTACATGCTCAATGATTCAGTTTGTTCCTGCTTTGATCCAGTGCTGAAAATTTGTGTTGTCTCACTGAGAAGCCTGATGAGTGCTAGACACAGCCCCAGGTGAGCAGCGTGAGCACCTGCTTAGGATGAACTGGAGATGGGACCTGCCCCATCTGCCAGGAGCAAGCTCTTGGATCTGCTCAGCTGCGGAAAGGAACTTCAGGCCTGAGAGTTTCTCTTTGGTATATTTTTAAGCTTCTTCTACATGTAACAAACATGGACTTCAATAAGCACTGATTCATCTGATTTATTTTCCCTTGGGCTTCTCTCTCCTTCCTCAAGAGGGCTGCTTTTGCTGTGGAAATACAGCCTGTCTCTGGCCTAGTGGAACCCTGAGCCAGGCATGGCTGCATTCTCTCCTTCTGTAATAAGCAGAAGGAACTGGTATTTGATTTCTCTGATTGCTACCCTTTTCCTTCCACAAAGGCTTGTCAATATTGAAGGTTTTCTTGGACTTGGAGGGTTTCTTGGATTTTTTTCTAATGCCCTGTGGGTACTTGTCTCCATTGGTTGTTAGGTCTGGTGTAACTCTTCATTGAAGTGTTTCCATAACTGACTTCACGGGGTACTTCACAGCTCAGTCTCTCTTCTGACTCTTAGAAGTTCCTTGGGTGCCAGCATCCGTGCTGGGTTAAATCTGTCCTGGTTAAAGGATGAGCAGGAGAACATAGAGTTTAATCCTTGTAGTCCTGCTCTGATGAGTGTATAGTGAAATGTATTGTGCCCAAGCTGCATGTGATTTTAATGCTCACTGTAGGAAAGAAACAAGTATTTGGTTCTTTAAGTTTCCAATACATATACAGGAGGTGACTATCTGTCTCTCACCCATTGCTATGTTTCCGTAATGTATCCCCCTTGGCCCTTCTCAGAGACCCAGAGATAGGTGCTCTTTTCCTCCTGTGGCCTTGGGAACTGCCACTATATTTGCTATTGCATATCCCAAAGAAAGTGATGAAGTAGGTTATGAAAAAAACCTGGTACTGGTAGTTCCCTTGGATCTGGAGTAGCCTGTGATTTTGGGCAGAAAACTGAGACAAGTAAAACTGACTGTAATGGGGAGAGAAACCCATCACTGCCACAAAGACAGCTTTCAGAAGGGCTCTGTGTCATGTAAAGAAATCAGATAGATGAAGCCTCTGCACAACAGTAAAACCTGAAACATGGAATATGGTAAAGCAGAGAGAAATCCTTCGAGGGCCGTGCTTGCTGTATCTTGTATGGAAGCATATGATAAATGTTCCCTGCATTTTCCCCTGAACGTTTGGTTTTTGTGATGCTGAAGATACCCATCTGTAAAAAAGAGATGTAGTTAAAGGCTGGGGATTTGCAAAGGGTAGGTGCTTAAATGTTCAGGTGGATTGCCCTTAGCAATGTTTTGACTTTTTGTTTTGGAGCAGGAACAGCAGCATTACTAGTTATCCAAAACATAAACCCTTCATGTTTGATCTTTAGCTTGCATTTCTGGAGCATGGGCAACAATTAAATATAGTCAGATAATCACTGAGATGTTAAGCTCCTGTGCTTTGATATCAATTTATTCTTTCTTCTTTTCTTCTATGAAAGTTTTATTATATGTTATACTACAAATTGAGTAAGTTTTGATTTTTTTTTGATTTAGCCTT
Organism: Acropternis orthonyx; assembly: GCA_035583155.1. Classification (NCBI taxonomy): domain Eukaryota; kingdom Metazoa; phylum Chordata; class Aves; order Passeriformes; family Rhinocryptidae; genus Acropternis; species Acropternis orthonyx. The sequence continues at coordinate 55,034,633 of JAWWEU010000081.1, read as the reverse complement.
GGTTTCTTTTTTACATTTTTATTAGAAGATCCTGGACTCAGGTCTTTATCTGGCCAACCTTCCCTATTGGAACCAATTACAGGAACACAAATAAGATCTGACTTGTTTTTTAGTCCTTCTGCTTAGAGTGAGAACTCTAGAACAACAGAAAATATTGGAAACTACTTGGAGGCTATGGTGCCATTCATTGTAGTTACAGAAATTTTCACTAAAAATGAATTGTTTGCAAAATGGTTTATTTTATCCATACTGTTTGGCTTCTCTGAAATGAGGGATTTTTTTTTTTTTCCAAGAGAATATTCCACTGTAATGTAGCTCTTTTATTCCAGCTAGCATGTACAGTAGATTTCCATTTGGTTTTATTTTTGTGCTTGCTGATAATTAGACCCATGCCTTAAGTTAGTGTAAAACAGTATTGCTTTATTAACATCAATTATTGTGGCTATTACTGACAGCAAGAAAGCGCACACACGTCTCAGCTAGAGCAACCCCCCCCCTCGGACAGGTGACAGTACCGAGGGCAGGCAAGAGACATTTGCCTGCAAGCTCCTTAAGGCAGAGATTTAATGTGTTCTGATTTACATCAGCTGCGGTCTTTGGAGCATTCACAGTGCTCAGACAGCGGCAGGGAGTGATGCACACTTCCTGCAGCACATTCTGAAAGCATCTCTCCTTTAGATGTGTAACCTGACATTGCTTTAAGTGGGTGGGGAATCACTTCTTAAATTGTGGTTTTCCCTTATTCAGGATTTCAGTCCTAAGAGAGATGACCTGTATCACTTGGAAAACATTCTGTGTTTTTTGGGGTGGATAAAACCCTTTGAAGTGTCTGAAATTACACATCTTTTTTTTTTTTTTTTTTTCTTCCTTTCTTGCAGAGCTTCCATACGATTTAGAGTTTGAGAAGACTCTATCCCCCTTGGGAATTAATTAACGTGAATTCATTTACTCTCTGTTGACTGTAGGTATTTGTATATTCAGTCTTCTAACATCTCTCCCTAGGGAATGTTTGCTGCAGAAATAGCTCGGCTTTTTCAGCAGAGGTAACAATATATATGCACTTATTATTTCTTACCACTAAGCATCTGATTTAATACTTCCAGAATTCAGTTTAAACAAAACAAACTTCTAATGAAAGGATAACTTTGCCTAGAGAGAAGGTACTTCATCTAACTGTACTTTGAGCTGTGTTCTGTTCAAAATGTTTGTTTTGCTTTAATGAGAAAATTTTGTAATCTGTTAGCCTGATGCTAGTTCTGTAAAACTCAGCTGAAAGAAATTGAGCAAATTTCACAAGAAACTTGGTCATATTACAAGGAAGACTATTTTTATGCATATTTGTTTATCACATTTGACACTTGCAGGTTTCTGGTGTAGATGTGGCCAGAATGATTGCGTTTGGTGTCTAAAGACTGATGTGGAAGAGAGGAAGACAATAGTCTTCCTTTTGCAGCTTATGTTGGGGATTATCCTCTTCCCTCCTGCAGGGTGTAGACAACCCTTTGGCAGAAATGTAGAGCTATTTCTGTGGCACAAAGACAAACTGTCCCACGGAAGGTTTGGGTGTTGTGTACCTGTGTAGAGGGGCAGGGGTGCATTGAAAACATCAGCTGTAAGTCTGAGGAGCCCAATACCTGCTACACAAGGGCTTCCCCCGGTGAAGTACTGCCAAGGACACAGAGTGGGCTCTGCCACAGTGTGCTGAGACTCCCTGGTGCTGCAGGAGGGAGGGGATGTTCGTGTCTCCAGGGGGAAGGAGGTCCCCAGATGAGCCTCTGGGACTGGGACTAATGGCTGACAGCTGGGTTTTTTCTTCCGAGTGGAAATTCAGTGGGTCTCAATTAAGTTACCTTAACCTTTTTTTCTTGGTCTGCAGAAAAACAGTGGCTCTAGAAATTAAGCTACTCTGATCCTAAAATGACCTATGAGCCTGGGAGAGGTGATTAAAAATTCCTAATGAAAATTCTACTTGGGTGATCAAACTAAGAGCACATGACTGCTATCACTGTCACTGACCTTTGCACCACATCCATTTATGTGAGACTCAGATGTTGCAGTTTATAGCACAGTAACCAGAAGTTCACTAGAGTTTGCTTTTCAGTGTTCTAGTAACTAATATTCTATTAATCGATACTCTGAATGATCAATAAAACCAACCTATATAATTTCATTTGAAACCTAGCAGTTGGATGCAAGTTTTATAGGTTCAAAATGGTATGAAGAGAAGAAATTTTCTAGAAAAATAGTCATCAAGCAAATGTAAAGGACACCTTGTGTCATTTTTACTTCCACACATAAGGTACAGTGTAAAGACTTGCTGTCAAAAATGTGTGTTGAACTGAGAGTTGTATTCAGTAGGAATTTATCCAATGATCTAGTGACTGCAAAGACAGCCATGAGATGCAATCAGCAGAGCTGGCTGACACATTCTTAGTGGACTACCAACCACTTAAAGTCAGAAATTCCTAATGTTTAAAAACGAAAATTTTAAGGTTTAAATCCCTCCTCAATTCATGACAGCTTATTTTTTTGAGGAAATTCTTTGAGATCAACCTTTTCCTACATCTCTTGTAAAAGCGTAAGTGCAGCCTTCTCTGTTTACATTGATTGCCTCTTCTTCCACGCAAAATTTGTGACCTCCAGGTTATTTCTGGGAAACAACATGGTGAACTCTGTATTTCTGGTGTACGTACCACCCCATGATTTGTACAGGCCTCCCTGCTGGGACTGAAACTTGGTCATTGCTTGTGTTTGGAGGCAAGACAGGTTGTTGAGGGTTCTTAAAACGACACTGACATGGTTGTGCCTTCAGAGGTTTGCAGAACTGAACCAGAGTGGGGACAGAGACTGCACTAGCAGGGTTAGCAGAATATTTAACTTTCACCCCTCAGTGTGTCTGAGTTTAGCAAAAAGCCTTCACGACTGGAAGAGTCAAAAAACAGAGTATGCACATCAGAGGGATTTAAGCTGCTTGTACCCAATAGGAAAAGAAATTGGAAAGTCTTAAGGAATAATACTATATTGTCTCCATAACCAAATGCCCGTGAAATTGAGTGTATCAGCAATTAAAGTGGATACAAGGAAAAGATGCACTGGGATGACTCTATCCAACAGCAGAGGCATTTTGGGAGGGGTGGCAGGGATGTACGGCATGCTGAAATGAAGGAGGAGACTGATCCTTCATGTAGCTGCTGTGGGGTCCCGAAGTGGATTCTGCTGGGTCTTGCTTATTTAAGAAGTTTCTTTAAAAAAGATTCTTGCCCAGAGAATGGGGCAAGTGGGAAGGAGAAGTGGTTAGAAAACAGAATCAAGATTGGGTTTCCAATGCAGGAAAACCAAGACAAAATGCCCTGTGAAAGCAGAGAAGACTAGGATCATATACTGTAAAATAATAAAGAAATACTAATGCAGCAGATGCGGAGATGGATAATGCAGGTGTCTTTCCTGCAGGCAGCACCCAGCCAGGGTTGAGAAGGCGGCTGAAATCAGGGATGAGGCAGTGAAGAGAAAATGACATCAAGGCCTGACTGCCAAAGAGCAACTGGGGGCTGTGAGCAGGGCGTGTGGGCTGCTGGCACCAACAGGGAGGAGGCATGATGGTGAAAAAAGCAGGGAGTGCTCCCTGTGCCTCAAAGAGGGGTCCTGCTCCCCCTCAGCTCCCAGCTGCCACAGCTGGGCCTGGCCATTGAGGGCAAGAACAGGGTTTCCCAAGACATTTGCAACCCTTCCTTCCCAAAAAGACACTATGTTGAGTTTGGAACCAGCTTTGTAACTTGTTCCCACTTGGCAAAACACCTTCCAGGACACCTGTTCCTCAGCGGTGGGTGTCTGAGCACTGAGGGAACAGGTGGCTTCCCTGCTGGGATCCCAGTGGGCATGGAACGCCTTGCATATTAACTCTGGAAATTTAACTGGGCTCTCAGTCTCATTCCTGATGTGCATATCCCTTGGGATTTTGAAGGGCCGTGTCCCTGCAGTAGGGATAGAAGGGCTCACCTTGTGGTGGAGATGAAGCTGAGTGTTTGCAACCCCCACACCTACTGTTGGGCCAGGAAAGGGAGCACAATTATTACCACGGTGATCAACAGTGTTAAATATTAATATGAGGCAAAGGAGACTTATTAGGAGGTTATCTTTGGCCCTCATTAAGAAAAAGCTTCCACACCCTTGGAGAAGGGATGTAGTGACATCCCTGTAGGGAAGAAATTTCGGACTGGTAAAGAAAATCCTGAAAGGGGGGTGGGGGGTAATATATACATATATTTATATATATATATGTATGTATATTATTTAAATCTGTAACAGCATGCAGGTCTCTACTGGCATATCCATGTAATTTGGGTTTATGGAGAGGCACATGGCTCCTAATTTCCAGAGCTGTGCTTGCAGAGCTCATGGTGCAGTCCCACTTTGTGAGCACAAGGGAACTGTCATCACCTTGTTATGTTCAGCCTGTGGACATGCTGAGAGGCAGGTTGTGGAGATGGTAACAGGAGGGTCTAGTCCAACTTTGCCTCTGCAGCCTTGTCCACCAAAGGAACCTTTTGTTTACAGGCTATGTGTTTGTGAGGCTGAAAGGTGTTTTTAAGGTAGTCGTAGCTGGAAGGAAGGCAGTGGGAAAAAACCGAAGGGAATTGGAAAAGAAAAATGAACCGAAACAATAGGATTTTAGCCAGAGGGCTTTGATAATTGAGCAATAAATATAGATATCAAATCGATGAGAAATGCTGATTAAAGAACCTACAGGAAAATGAATCTGTGGTGGCTGAGATATATTCCTCTCAGTACAATTAGTATCTCATAGTTGACTTAAAGAAAACCCAAAACACAACACATTCCTCCACGTCTAGAAAGAGGAGGCTGAGATGGCTCAAGGCTATGAGCTTTGAGCCGCCATCTGTGGGAGTGATCATTAAAAAACTCTTTCAGGCTCACAATGACCAAAAATTAAATACCTTTCTGCACAAAACAAGGGTCTCTCCCTTGTTCAGTTGCTGTATTCTCTGATAATCAAATGGCACATTGGCTTAAAGCAGCTAGAGCAGAAATTCCTGTTTATATGTGACAGATTTAGGCAGTCTTCACTTAATTTTTGCTATTTATCCTTTTAACTATCTCATTAATCTGTGAAAAGCATGCAATGTATTAGAAATTAAAACCATGTAATTAAAGCAGAATCTCAGGTAACTCTTCTTTCCTCCTCTATGCCCAAGCAAGTAACTGTTTCAAGTAGTTTTGCACAAGTGCCTTTGAAGCACAGTGCCTGTGCAGTTAATAATAATAAAAATCAAGCAAACAGCAGGCACTGGATGTTCCATGAGGGATTAAGATTAAAATATATATTCTTGATTTGATCTTCATTTATTCCAGAAACTCAGAGGCTGACAAAAGACTGTCAGCTTGCAAATTAAATGGAACAGGACCTACAAAAACACGTTAAAGTCACTAAAGCACTTGAAAAAGCAGAAGTAGGAGGAGGAAGGCTGAATTACACATGTATAGTGTTGGAAATATTCCTGAACACAAGCAGCTGCTTTCCCCTGCCCATTGTGGAGCTCTGTATGAAGGAATATTTCTGTAACATGTGATTGCAGGTGATATTAAAACAAACCAACAAATAGACAGGGAATTTCAGCCGCAAAAGACTAGTCAAGTGCAGCAGTGGGTGTGGAGAAAGAACAAAGAAATCTGTAACCGACTGTGATCAATTATAAATACCACTGCCATCGGACCAGCCAGAAGCAGAGTGTGCAGGACAGCTTTTTAGAGCTCTGAGAAGGACACGCTGTTGTGGTTATGATGGCAGTGCTAGGACACTAACCTCGGAAAACTAAAAGACTGTGAATTTCTCTTTTAAAAACAATGCAGCTGCTTCTCTCTTAAATCCCAGTGTGTTTTATTTTCGGGGGGCTGTTTCCCTGCAAGCACAGCGGGCTCCGCTGCACGATGGGTAAGCGCTATGCAGATGAGCCCCGCCAGCCACGGGTTGGGAGCTGCTGGAGGAGGATGCTGTTGCCTAGGTTTGTTTTTTCCAAGTAGCGGAGCAGATATTGCAGGTACTCTCTGACTTGAGGAAAAAAGCTATTTGCAGATAACCTTTAACAAGTGAAGTGTGTAGGGTTTACATGAGCAGTCCTGCAGTGAGCACCATACTCTGTGCCTGCATTTCTGCAGCCCTCCAGAGACAAACAAGCAGTGCCACAAATATATTTGAACTAATATATTCTTTCAGTTCTGTCTGCTGTAGTTTATAACAGCACACATGCCTTCCTCTGTTCAAGAGGTACTGCTGAAGCCTTAGCTCCCTGCTCCACAACACATCCCTGCTGCACATGAGATGAAGCGGCTGGTAGCAAATGGGCATGGACAGGATCTGCATCTCAACAGCTACTAAGAAACTGTTGATGCAAAACAGAACTTTTAATTCAAGGATAAAATAAACACCTCTAAAATGTCTGTTTTGCTTTTTTCCCCTGGCAATACTAGAGCCAAAGGAAAAAGCAAATCCAGAAGGCAGTTTCAGTGAAATACTCTGCTTCTTGCAAATGAAGTCAGCTGAAGAAGAGTTTCCCTCCTGCCCCAAACATTGCCACATCCACCTGCCCCTCACCAATGTTGGGATAACTGCTTCTGTAGCAAACCTCCACACCCCTGGGAGAAAGTGGCCTCAGTTTTGTAAACCAAAAAAACCCCATGTAATATGTGGAGGGTCCTGGTTAGAGCAGATCAGCTCAGCCATACAGGTCACTGTGCAGCTCTCCTAAAGAGCACAGCCGAGAGGGCAGTGCATCACAGCATTGGGTGTACAACTTTGGACTGGGATAGAGCCGATTTTCTTCCAAGCAACTGGTACGGTGCTGTGTTTTGGATTTAATATGAGGATAAAGTTGATAACACTGATGTTTTATTGTTGCTGAGTGTCCAGTCAGTCAGAAACTAAACAGACCGAGCTTGGGGGTAGAAAGCTGAGACATTTATTGAATATTCGAGCTACAATATATAGATCTGAGGAACGGGGTATGTTAATGAGGAGGTAGAACATGTTGATAAGGGGGATGAGTTATATTAACTAGGGGTGAGGAAATACAGTCACTGTATTTCATCATAGGGTCTCTGCAAAGGTGTTTCTGGATATCTTGCCACATCTTGTAAAGTCCTTCCATATCTTGCAAGAGGAGACAGGACTAATACACACAGATAGCTGAAAACAGTTCTCATCCTCAAGGTATCTTCTTGTAGCCAGGCTCCTGCTTTATCAAGGGAGGAACCTCTCTCGACCTCTGCTGCCCAAGGCCTGCTGCACTCCTGTCAGCTTTTTTCTGTAAAGTTTAGATCCCAGCAGCTGAGCAGTGCTTACTCTAAGTCAAGGACTTTTCAGTTTCCCATGCTCTGCCAGTGAGCAGGTGCACAAGAAGCTGTGAGGACAGCTGATCCAAACTGACCAGGATATTCCATAGCATAGAGCATCATGCTTAGTATATAAACAGGGGAAGTTGGCTGGGAATTGCTGCTCGCTGCTCAGGGACAGGCTGGGCATCAGTCAGCGGGTGATGAGCAATTGCTCTGTGTATCACTTGTTTCTCTTGGGCTTTATTCATCTCTGTCTATTATTATTATTTTTACTATTGTTATTATTAACTCTGTTTCAATTATGAAGTGGTTCTTATCTCAGCCTATGAGCTTTATCTTTCCCACTCTCCCTCTCCCACCGGAGTGGTGCAGGGGTGGGTTGTGTGGTACTTAGTTGACAGCCGGGATTAAGCCATGACACTGGGGCAGGAGTTCTGCTCTACAAAGCCAGCATCTCACTGACTGCTCTTTCACTGTGCTGCAGTTCTTTTCATCATCCCCTTTCTGATCATCCAGGAGAAGCGACCTTGTGAGCATCTCTACAGCCTCTTCTTCTGACCTAAGTCTAAACTCCTGAGGTCACACCTTTTCTTCCTGATGCCTCAGTTGCACAGTCCCACCTTCTCCCTTATATCAACACAGCTAATCTTGGAAAGTGATACACTGGCAAGTAACAGTTTGAAGCCCAAGGAGTGCACAGTGGCAGTGAGGAAACAAGGAATTGCCCTGCAAAATCTTCAGGAGCCTGATTTTGCATTGTCTTCAAATTGCTCTCATCTGAGGAGTAGGCTAAACAATCCTAAAGACAGTAAACATCACTCCAAGTGATTTCAGAGAGATTGGCTTAAAATATTTCAAAGACTCAATTCAGCTTGATGTCTGCAATCTATTAGGCTTCTTTGGGCTATGAAAAGTGAAAATCCAGACATTCCTTGCTCTCAAAGAAGAATAGAAAGTGTAATCATTTTCAAAAACTTGAAATAACATCTGAGCAATACTGGTATCCTGATGGCACCATGATTAAAGGATTAGTTTCTTCACAATAGTGCCACATTTAGTTTTCATTCCAATACCAATTAAGTGACAGAACTTTTATATTCTGAAACCAGATAAACAAGGGAGTGGAGAGTCATAGTTTCATCCAAATTGTTCTTCCTGAAGGCCAACAGTCTGCTGTGCTTGAGACCCAGCAGGTTCAGCCTGGGTCAGAGAAAGCTTAGTATTACACAAGTAGGGACACTGAAGCAGAGTCTTTTTCATGGTAGTTTCCAGCCAGCAAAGTCAGGGGTTTTTATTGGTTTGTTTTGGGGGTTTGGGGTTGGTTGTTTTTGTTGTTGTTGTTGTTTGTTTAGTTGGGGGTTTGCTTGTTTGGGTTGGGGGGGAGGTTCGTTTTTTTGTTTGTTTGTTGGTTTCGTTTTTCCTCCTGCAGAGTTCTTTTGGCTACATAAACCTACAGAGCATAAAGGGAGGCAGGGGCAAAAAAGAGTGTGTCATTTCATAGTCAGTTAAAATGCAATAAAGGGATGCACACACAATTTGTAGTGACCCCTGAGATCATTTGCTACCTCTCATTTTTGTCAAATACAAAGGTAATGCAGTAGATTGTTTGGTTAGGGATTTGTTTATGCAACACAGTTCATTTACACGTTTTACATCAGTAATATTGTACCCAGGCTTTTTCAAAGAAGTTCCTAAACTGACACCATGTTTTTGGACTTTATCACAGTTAGAATACATTTCACTTACTACTACTTCAAAATCTGGGATTTTTTGGGGGGAATTTTTTTCCTTCCAAAAGTTGCAAAATTGGGCTGCTCTCAGCTGTATCTCAGTGCTTTTGTGCCATTGTTACAGCAGGCTCCAGCAAGTGACTATGCTTTGGAAGTAATCTCCTTTCACTCGCAAAAGGAATTTTATAAAAATCCTTTCAGTTTTCATACCCCTATTTTTATGTGTAATGTTTTACAAGATGCCCCTACTTACCCTCACAGATACATCTTTTACCTATTGCAGAGATTTTCAAGGGATGACATCCTTGCATGGAGTAATCCCTTATCATGGCAAAGACACTAAATATTTGAAAACACTGGCAGACAATGGGAACCTTAAACTAGCCCACAAGAAGACATCAGGGTTGTTCCCAGGTCTTCATCTTTGCCCTTGTTCCAGTCACATCTCCACAGGCCTCAAAATTTAATATTATGGTAGCACACTAATTAGATACTCTGCAGCATGACCTGGGCTTCAGGGCTAAGGCCAGGGGTACATGTCATCTTCTACACCAGGTTTTTAAATGTGCGTGTAATAATACAGGCTGGAGCCTTGCTACCTGTTCCAGAAGATCCTATCTATGGTGGAGGCCCACTTTGAATGTAATATGACTTTTATTTAAATAAGAGCTAAAGAGGATTTTTTTATGTAGCTTGTGTTAATTTGTTTATTGTGAATCACTGCTTTCTGACTAGCCCTGTTAAGTTTAATGCTGACTTCTCTCTCATTACCCACTATCTCTGTGTTTAGCTCTGTCTTTAGAGACTTAACCTACAGTCAAAATATTTGACATGTTAAGTCAGGGAGTTAATGTTGTCACAGAAACCTTGATGAATACTTATGTAAGGTTACTTTGAATTAATTTCTACAGACTTATAAAGGGTGACAAAGATTCTACAGTGTGTTTCAAATATAGTATGCTACACAGCACTTAAATATCTAATGTTAGTGATGGGGTATAAGGCGTTCACTGAAGGCAACAAATGACCTCATTTAACACTTCAACACATGCTGTAAACAACATTCCTAAAGTGTTTGAGGACTGCAAGAAAACACACAATTCGATGAGCATCTTCACATCATCTTTACATCTGACAGTGTAAAGAATGAGAGGTGTCTCCTTTTGTTATGTAGGAATGAAAAAATAACTTACATTAGTCAAAGCATTTTCCTCAATAGAAGGAAATTCTTGAGAACAAATATTTTTTTAATGTTGCTGATTTTAGCAAATAGTAGTATAGCTGACATCTCAGAGAGGAATTTTGTTCATTAGGATATCATTCAAAGCACTGAAAAGTAAAACTTCCTTGATTTCCATGCAGCCCTAGTCCAGCTAAGGAAAATAAAGGCAGCTGGAGCCAACAAATGGCCCTTCCAAGTGATTTAATCTGGCCATAGGGGTGCAGTGGGTGGAGATAAGCTCTCAAATACATTTCTTTTCTACTTTACCTTATATTTCCTAAGAGAAACATTATTTTTTTTACAATGTTTTTCTGAATGTCCCTGGACTCATAAAGTTTTAAAAAGCATCATAACTGTAGCCAAGAAGCAGTAGTAAAACCAGTGCTTGGTGCTGCAAATTTCATACTGATGGCTGAGCTTCCTGGTCAAAACCAACCAACTCAATATGACAGTATGACATTCATTTTCTTTGAAATAACTTCTTTTTTTCCTCTGTATTATAAGCTCTCTAGTTCATTACAGACTTGCAAGTGTCCACTGAAGACAAAGTGATATAATGAGTACCTTAATTTCTTGCTGGCCTATAATCCTTCCGCTCTCTTTCCAGGAGTTTCAATAAGACCATAATACCCCAGAATTATCAGAAGCCATAGGCAGCAGCAGAACACCAGCTTTGCTGTTCTGCTTTTGCTTTGTGTCTATAAATTCAGTAGTATATGGCAGGATATTGCAGAGATTGAAGGAGTGATCAGACAGAAATTTCAACACAAATACTACCTTTCAAGTATTTCCAGACATGGGGAAAAAAGATTCTCTAATTTCTCGCTTTCTGTTTTAAAGGTGCTGCATGATTCAGTAAGCTGAATAAGATAAATATTACACTTTATTAAGATTATTAAACAGAGCCACAGGCTTTCCCATCTCTACAGGCAAGAGACCATGAGCAAAACGGTGAAAGGCTTGTGATGTTCATGGTTATAAGCTGACTTGAAAATTATCTGTTCAGGGATTAAAGCTAATTTTATTTATTTCTGTTCAGACAACTTTAGGAAAAGTCACTGGAAAATTGATTTCTATCAATTTCAAACAAGAAAATTATCTTGCTCTTTATTTTGTGCTGACAGGCCTGGCTAAGTCCATTCAGAAATTTTTATTTCAGTTTAAATTGCCCACCAAGAAGTCTCTTGATAGTCTCTGGACTTCATCTTTCTAATCCAACTTGTTCTTTCAAAGCTAAATTGATATTGCAATTTCCTAATTTCTGAGGTCATGTAATCTCATTCAGGAACCCACAGATGCTGAAATCTTAATACAGTAGTAATTTTATGCCCCGGTATAACAGATAAACTGATATATCAATTACATTTGTCTTTTGGAACATCTCAGCTGAATTGCTTTTGGTGGGCCCGAGTAGGTATTAAGACTTTGTCATGGTGAGAATAGGGATTTAAATATAAAAATACAAATGACTGGTATAGATGCCAATACAACCATGTTCCAGTAAATCTCTGTTGCATCTAACAAAGACTTAGGGCTATCCTTGAGAAGGGCTTAGCATATCATGTTTTTAACTTAGTGTTTTGAATAAATTTCATTATCAGTACTTAGCACTTATCTGGCCTTCAAATTAGAAAAAAAATAAAATAATAGATGCCTGTTTGGATTTATTTATTTATGTACTGTTTTATTCACACTACATGTTTTTATTATGTTTACCACCTTTTGCTATACAGGGAGTTTACAACCAAATGCAAGCAGTTCAATGGTTTATGGCAAAGCACTGCTTAGATAAATCTCATTTAGTAATAGTATCAACTGAAGTACTGACCTAGCAAAGTGTTTAAATACTGGTAGTGCTTTAAAAATGCAGTTATTTCTTTTAGTATTGAAAGTATTGTGCATAAGCAGAATGCTGAATCAATGCCATACAGTGCTTCATCTGTGCTGGTTGTCCAGACTCTGTCACAGATGTTTTCCAGCAAAGGCTTTGGCACACTGCATGTTTGTGCAACAAGTGGAAACCAGTCCTCCTCTTGCTGTTTTCACAGTAACCCTCCCCAAAATGATAATGTTAGAAATGGCCAAGGCTTAGAGGCACAAAAAAAATTAGGAAAATTCCATCCTTGGCAAGCAGATGTGGAGTTTCTCCTAACTTTTATTTGCCTAAGTGTCTCTGAAAAAGTGGGTCTCAGTGATTTGCTGAGTGGCTGTAAAGCAAACAAACCAAAATTAACTCTTATTTCCCCTTTCCCTTTTTCTTCCCTGCAGCTTAGGTTTATGTTGACATCAAAAACAAGACTTCTGGTATTCTAGAAACCTAAAGAACAGCTGCTTTCTACACTTCAAAGATATACTATTGAACGTCCTCTGAGAAAGATGAAGTAAAGTTCTGTGATCCTTGAGAATATGCTTTAATAAGGCATTGAATAGCACTGGGCAAGCATATGTGTGTCATGATAGCCCTGATAAGTTCGTGACGGGTTCAGGGAAACCCCTCAGCCCCAGGAGGGGCTTCCAGGAACCTTTGTCAGATGACAAAGAGGCTCCAGTGGTTTCCTTAAGGTGCTCAAGCCAGATTGATAAGATTAACGAAGAATGGAGTGTTATGGATTTAGCATGGCCTTTCTTCGGATATCTTATGGAAGCACAGGAAGCCAGCCCTTAAGCCTATGTCATCTGTCTATCACCCCAAGAACTATCATTGCCTATAGCCACTCAAAATACCTGAGGAAAAAAAGTATAAAAACAGATTGGACATGAGCAAAAACCAGAGGGAAAAGTGGACCCCCATCTCTGCGGGGGTAACCCTTGAGCTTCCCAGTTTCCTCCCATGTCTTTGGACAATGAAGGGGTGAGCAGTCTTTTACTCTGTTTTCTCTTTCCTTCTATACTTTATACTTTGCTTTATATCCTTGTACCTTAGGCTAGGCCTATGACTTTATGCCTTATAAGCTTCCATCTTTCCCCCATACCTACCTTTATCTGCTAATTTTACCTACCTAATATCTTTATTTCATAAATCCTGTACCTTGCCTTACATCTCATAACTCATGGGGGCTTTATACTGGTTGTGGTGTTTCTTTAAGGTGTGTAATTCCTTTTAACATGTTTGTTAGTGGAAAGCAGCTATTTTTGTGTCACAGAGAGTGTCATGTGCTGCGAGTTACTGGACCAGTTTAGGTTGTTGTTTTAGGTTGTTGTGCTTCTGGTTAGTTTTCCGTTGTTAAAGGGTTGGTGAGGGGAGGATGTTGTTTGATGCTGTAATTGAGGCTTAAATTGATGTGCTGTCTGTAGAGTATGTTTTGTGCTGGTTTCTTTGGGGTCTTTTGTGTTATCAATTAAACGTAATCATGCAGCTCACGTTATCACCGACAACGCAAAACCCACACTAAATGTCACATCCTTGTATTAATAAAAATCATTTCAGGAACTGCTAGAGTTATTTCAGTTTGTTTCTGGTTCTGGCAGTGGTATAACTGCTAAGAGAACCTGATGGAAAAGGGTGTCTCTTGCTATTAAATGTAGTTCTCATTGGTATATTAAAGTTCCTGTTCAAACAGTGAATCTGTCTCAGCAAAGGGTCCCTGTTGGGTGGAACACAGACTGTGTTGGGCAGAACACAGACAGACTGTGTTGGGCATTAAATGGCTTCAGTATTCTGAGGACACTTTTAGTTAATAAAAACATATCAATACAAGTGGGGTTGGGACAAGAAACTTTGCATTTCTGCCTTGCTTTCCCCTTTTCATGTGACAATATGCTACAACACTCAGGAATTACCTAAGGAGGCCACATTTGGATTCGGTTTACTTTTACAGTAATGTAGATTGTTATCCAAGTTTGGGCCAGAGATTCTCATTCTGAAGGTTTTGCTTCCAGACTTTCTCTCCTTGTATTGTAAATATTTATTTTTTTTCAGATCTGTTACATTAAAATGGGATTATACATTGAAATTTCTTCTGACTTTGGGTTCAAACCACAGCATTTAAGCAGGTTTCAGTACGAAAATCCTGTTTGTGGTTGTCTTCTCTTATCAAAAATAATATTCCTTTTTATTAAGTATTGGATTCTTGCCTGTAACAACATATTTTATTACTTTTTTCAAGCTGGAGTGAATATCTGGAAATACAGCTCTTAGACTATCAGGTACAACAGCAACTTGTCTCTGCTATCTGTTCGTTTAAATTTCATAAAGAGACTTGTAAGAACTGGCTTAACTTACAGTTTGCCATTGGTTTTTAGTAGGCCATTCAAAGGGCAATAACAAAACAGTTCACTGAAAGGCATCCTTTGGCTTTTTGTGTGATTTTAACTTTTGAGATAGCACACTTTGAAGTCTTGCAACACCAGACACAATATCCCCTTCTTGGTTTGCTCAGCCTTGCTCAGCCTGTCAGTCAGGCAACTCTTACCTGATACACTTGAGTCTCAGTAAAGATGCTCATCCTTAGCCTGTCCTCCTCAGCTGCCACTCTAGAAACGTGGTGAGATAAAAATAATTGAGGTGAAGTAATTAGCTTACTGAATACAAGTGGGGAGGAATTGTAGGTCCAACTGCTGAATTCATCACCACTGTCACTACAGCTGGAACTTGGCCAGAGGGGCAGACCTGAGCCTGAACACTCCCACAAAAGCAGCCAGATGAAGAAAGGCCCAGCACTTTTTGTTGTGCTTTTACTTCTCTTAGATATTATATAAAGCAGCTGTGGTGATTTGATCCTAGAAATGTACATCTACCTTACAGTCTAGATCAAAATACCATAAAACAAATGTAAATCATGGTTTTTGGGGTAGACACTAGAATCTCCTCTGTAGGATAAATATATAAATAAACCCTTCATTTTGATTTCAGTCCTCCTGCCCTAGCTGACCTTTTCACACAGCAGCAGAGATACAGAGCCACATCACACACGGCAGCAGATGACAAAATGGAAAATTTGTCATCATAAACCCAATGGGAAACCCACATATTTACAATTATTTCTGTTAGACAAGAGTACTTTGTCTTACTGCTCCTTGTGGATGGAATTTACAGGAACTGCTCTGATTTTCACTGAGGCTTAATACTTAGGTCTTGTCCTAGTGAACATAACCCATCACCTTTTCCACTGTCCCATTGGGCAAACCAATACCCTCCTTATGATCAGTGTCAGGAAAAAGTCTATCAGAGCAAAGGGGATTTCTCAGACACTCAGGATATTACTATACAAATGTTTAACATAATGGTTAAATTACTCAGCCTGGATTTCTGGAGGCACACCCTTCCTTTCTGGATTCTGTTCACTTCAAGATTAAGGCTTACAGTACTGTTAAGCTTTCAACAGCAATAATTTATCTTCTAAATTTTTTTCCTTTTGATCAACTGTCATGTAGTTTTTTCCTAGACACCCTTGCAAAGATAGAGAAATCAATCTGCAGTATTAGGAAATTAATCTTTTTATCAACAAGGCAAGTGTGGCCTTTCACACAAAATCTTTTTCATGAATCCTGGAAAATCTTACTAGAGAGCAATTCTTCTGTAAGTTCTTTACACTCTATATGTTTACTCCTCTCTCACTGTCTGCCAACTGGGTGTAACTGGCATTTTTCTCCTGCAGTATTTTCTTTTTGATTCTCCTTGCTTTCTTAAATGTAATGGTCTTAGTTTCCGTTGTTCTATTTTATTCTCTGCAGGTTACATAACACTGACTGGTCACCTAAATCTTAGCTCAATGTAAGTGCTACTTTTTTCCTGTTGCCTTTTATTTAAATCCATCATCAGTACTGTTTTGTATTCAAGAGCAAAAACATAGAAGTTGTTCTTGAAGGAGACCATAAAATACTGGTGAGGTAACAATTTTCCAGGAACTTTTTGCATAATATTAATAAAAGGCTAAACTTTAGGGAAAAAAGGAATCACAGGTAACGAGTGGAAGAGGATGGCAAAATCCCAAGTCTTTGTGGGGTATTATACTATATTACCCCCTTATAGAAAGCACTGGCATGCAGTGCCTTCAGCGAGATGCATCAAGTGAAGCATGCAGTCAGCTTTACAGGTCCCAACCTGACACTAAAACATCTCTCTTTCCCTGGCACTGGAGCACAGAGCTTCCTGTGGTACCTGGGAGGGGCTTGGCTGCAGATGGGCTTAGGTCCCTTAGGAATCTTTTGAAATGCCCAGGGAAATTGAATCAGACAACTAGGGCCCATCGCTATGATTCTGCTTTGGTCACAAAGCCAGATTTATCTTTGCTACTCTTAGGTAGTCTCCTTTACTGATTGTTATGACCCAAGCATCTAGAATCATAGATTTATTACTTCTGCCAAAAAACCCACACAATACTCAGAAATTCAACACTCTTTACACCGTACGTAGAACTATTATTTATGTTTGTTTCAGAGGCAAATGCACCATGTAGTGAACTATACTCTCTAAACATTACACTAGGCAGTGAAAATTTACAGTTGCAGCACAAAGGGTTTCTTTCTGAGAAGGTGTAGGGTCACTTTAGCTACAGATAGATGGATGTGCCCATAGCTATCAGTCTGTTACAAACAGCAGGTACCTAAAAGACTTTAAAAAGACCAGTCAAAGTTAGCAGTGGGGTGGAATATAGAAAGGTTAGTGTAACTAACAGTAATAATTTCTGCAAACCCACTGCCATCGGACCAGCCAATATCTAGGCTTCCAGGGCTTTTATATAACTCTCTCAAATCGTTGTTCCACTGTAGTTAGGATGATCTATATAACTAATCTGAGCAAACAAGATGATTAATGTTGAGGATATACTTCATGTCATGAGCACCGCTAACCAATGTCTCTGTCCCCTTGCCGCATTTCTTTGGCAGTTCAGAGAGCAGAACTAGTTCTTGGCTTGCAACAAATTTGCATGATGGGAAATATAAGCAAATGAATGAGTTGTAAACTCTCCTGTCTGTGCTATGACAACATTGAGTTAAGCGGCTATCAGAGAGGTTTAATTACTGATTAAAAATATTATCGGCTGCTTTGAAACTGGGGTGGAGAGACAGATTTTATGGGGCTCGTTCTGCTTTCTGAGCTCTTCCGCATATAATTAAGAAAATACCCCGCTCCACGAGCCTGCTGATAAAATGCAGCAGATGGCAGTCATGTACAAAAGAAACATGGCCCTCGGCTTAGCTCGGGGTTACTCTGAGCACAGACTTCACCCTTCCTTCACACCGACTGCCTGGCCTAGAGCTGCTAAATGTCTCTGTTTTACTTGTCTGGATTTCAACTCACTTTAATCTGGTTGTCAGCAAACGTCTTAAATCAAGAATCAGACAGGAAGATTCAAAGCTGAATGCCTTTGCAAGTTCAAATGAACATCACTGAGATATCCGCATAAATAAATAACCTGAAAAGAAGTAGCTGCTGACATTAAGACACACCTAATTGGAACAAGAGTATCACCTTGACTTCATTTTAGCAGTATTTTTGAAGGACCTGTGCCAGCAATTAAAGGGCTGAATCAGATAAATTCAATTTTATGGCGTTTAAAAAGCCAGACTTCGTGTATTCATCGCTCTTTGAAAAAGAGCAGTACAACTCTCCTCAGTGCTGTCAGTTGCAGAATTTCATCATATCTTTCCCACAAAAAAGTCTACAAACTTTCAGCTAAAATAGAGCATGTCTTACAGAGAAACAGGAAGTATTATTGACACATGCTGAGAAATTATTATAGAAGTTTTAGCAATATTTGACTAAAAATGAAGGGAGAAAAATGTCCTCTATTTGATGCCACTCAGAAGGCTTTCAACAGGGAGGTCACCTAAGTCCTTCCCACTCCAGGCTTCCATGGTGTCCCCGCTCATTTTGTATTCTGTCCCATTAATAACTCCGGGCTCCAAATTGCAGCTTACACTGGAGCAGTGCAAGACCCACCTTTATCTTATAGACAGATTTAGAATTAGTTGTGCAGTCCTGCATCTGATCTTCAGCCACTGCTAAAATATGTATCAAACCTGAGATCAGTGATACTCTGTGTGAAAACCTTTGGGCTGCAACCTGTGACAAGCGGATTGTGGCCTCCCTGGCTGTGGGGCAGTGAGAGCCAGCATTGCCAGAGGTGATGAGCTGCAAGGTGGCCTGGGCCTGAAATCCTGAATTATGGGCTTATGTGTGCTCAGATTTCATCCACCCTGTGGCTGCCTTTGCAAGTGAACAGGATTTGCAGTCTGGCCAATCTCACACAACCACTATGATGTCAGTGCACACCAAGCCACGGCTGAAATTCCCCACAGAGAGGTCCCTGTGGCCCGTCCCAGAAGCACAGCCACCACCAATCTGTTTCCCAAAGAGGCGTGAGCATGGCTCTGAGATTAGGAGTTAGGAAGGAAACAGGTTAGCTTCAGTTTTCTGACCTCTTTGGCCCCATGATTTTGTCTGTGTTAAGGACAGAAACAAACTGTTTTGAGTTGCAAAGCCCGGGAGGCACCTAATGGAAGGTACCGAAGCTCTTTTGTTTCTCCTGAATGAATCTGCCTTTGATTTTACCAATAAGTCAATAAATGAGCTTTAAAAGAAAAGGTAGATGATATTCACTGTTTAATCACAGGTGTAATTAAAAAGCACCCACAGAGGTGTTCATTTTGTCTCCCTGCCTCTCAGTGTTCCTCCAGCCCAACTGCAGGTTTTGCTTAGACTTTCCTCCCTCTCGGGAATGCCATCAGTGACCAGTTGGAGTAAAGCACCTTAATGCCTAGAACTGAACACAGGTTTGGTTACTGTCTTCCATGAGATTTTTTTTCATAGGCCAGGAAGGTAAATGAACAGAAAATAAGTGAACAGTAAATGAAAGCTTTGTTTCTTCTTCTTCTTTTTTTTTTTTTAAATTATTATATATATAATTACCTTTAGACATTTTCTGGCCACAACTCCACTGCAAAACAAACAAATAAAAAACTATCATCGTGAGATGATAATAAAAACAGTCACCTACTGCAAGACAGTACTGTTGGCCACTGGCTAACAGAAACTGTGCTGCAGGTAAAACCAAGGAACACAGAGCCCATCTTCATTGGGGCTATCAATGCTAGTATGTGTAATACTTAGAATTAAGTTTAAGCAAAAGTACTTTCATAAAGAGAAGCTGATCTGTGAATAATCTTGCAGAATTCATTGTCTTTCAGAAGGGAGACCAGCAAAGTCCAGTATGGCTGTTTTGACCCAGAAACCTCAACACAGAAATCTTTTCTGTCTGGCATCAGCTCGGATCACTGACAGTTCAGCTCATTGTGGACTGCAACACTTTCCTTTTCACAATGAAAAGATGGTGTTCTTAAATGGATTCTTACTTTTGATATATCTACATATTTGTTGCTACCCCTCAGAAAAACAATTTCTGAACAAACTAGTCAATGAAAATGAAAATAATTATTTAATGACTCTAACAACAAACTGGAGGCCAGCCTGTTGGCATCCCATTTAAATACTTCATATGACATCCTTTATTCTTCAGGAATTATTTGTTTAAAAAGTTCACTGTAACATTATTCTCACTCAGAGAGAAAGTAAAAGTCTATTTTCTGCCACTACTCTGATGGATGTAAAGCAATACTACTGGCTGTAAAATAAATTAATTGAAATTATGTAAACCCCCATCTTGTTCTGAGCTGTATTCAGAATGAATATCTAAGCATTTATGTAAAATAATCTACAGGCTGTACAGTAACTACAACAGCAGCTCTTTAGTCTTTAAAAGAAAGATGTTACTACACCATATGTATCAAACAAACACAGAGAAGATATGAAGATTACTGGTATAACCTCAGCTATCTTGAATATGTCCTTAATGTAAAATTTAATCTTCTCATTTTTCCCAGCCAATGAGGCATATAGAGTGTGATCTGCTGCTGCTGGAAGAATGCTTAGGTACACCTGTGTTTAGAGCAAATGTTCTTCCCATATTTTGTGGATTTTGATTTCAAGTTATGCCTGTCACTTTAGTGCACTTTTATGGCTGATTTTTTATTTTTATGAGGAGTATTACACAATGTTTTCTCAAAACCTCAAACCAATTCTATTAAAAGAGGTATCTCAGGCAAATTCATAATCTAAATACTCTCTCTTTTTAAAATAAAACTCAAATTCTGAATTTAGGTTTTCCTTGGATTATGGGGAAACAGAAATTATCTGATAGTGATTAACCATACTGCAGTCAGTTCTTTGGGTCACTGTGTGTGCAAGAAATAAGGCAGTGCTCAATTTCCTCTGCAGATGAATGCAGAGATATTGGAAGGGATAATTACAAGAAATAGTGATATTGGAAAGGATAATTATAAGAAATAGTGACTCAAAGAGGGAGAATATATTATCTTAAAAACAGCAAAATACCAAAAGGACAAAACATTAAAAAAAAAAAAAGTGAAACAAACAATGTTAAAAAAAAAAAAAAGGATCCCACAATTATATATTCTTGTATGTAAAATTATCTACTGCTCTCAAGGAAGCAGAGAAAGATAATAAAAAAAGGGAAATACATTGAATTACAAGGATTTGTTTTGTATATGTAGAAAGCATGCACCATTCAGAAATTTTATCTGCTTATATTATTACAGGTTTAACTGTTTTACTTTAAATCATGGCATATACTATTTATACAGGCTTAAGCAGAATATTAATTAGAAGTGATGGTTAAGCCTGAATATAAATCAAGATATTAAGCGAGTAGTCTCAGTGGACATTTATAATTAGCATTTGAATGTATAAGTAGATATTAATTGCAAGCAAAGAACTGTAGGAAATTCTATAGTTTTAAGCATGAAAGGGGTTGGATTTTATATGACTGAATTTACTCATTGCAACACACTTAGACAAATATGGATTCTCCTGAATCACAGCAAGCAGATTTTCTTCCTGTTTGTCAAGAAAATGACTGGGTTTTTTTCTCACTCAAGAAGGTGGTTGGGATTTTCTCGCCCCGGGGGATGCTGGCTGGCCGTGTTACAAATGCCCCGCTGAGGGCAGCCCTGTGTGTGCCCAGTGCCGCTCGAACAACACGTTTGGGCGGCTCTCGGCCCGTGGCACCCCGAGGAAAGCGCAGCGCAAGGGCCCGAAGGCCCCCACCTTGTCCCTCCCATCACCCAGCCCTGCTCACTGCGGACCGACAGCGATCGCGGCTCTCCCACTGCCTCACACAGTGCCGCTGGGAACAGAGCAGTTGGCATTTTAATGGGAATTTCATTAGGGATTCATAAGCCTCAACAAAACCCCGCTAACTCTCCATCAGCTAGGCAGCTCTGTAGTGCTGACAAGCAGTTAAGGGTCTAGTTTTGTCAGCACTACAAGCATATAAAATTCAGGGAGAGATGAGATAGGTCATGCAGTAAAACAACATTTTTTATAATGTTGAAAACAAATACTTATAGTCCTTTATATCTTCTAAATATTATAAATACACTATTCTAAAACTAATACTTTAATTTTGAATACAAACACTAACTGCTTTTTTTTTTTGTGAAAGTATTATTTTCTAACTAGAAATGTGCTTCCAAATGAGTGTTTGTGCACTGTTTTTGTCTGCAGTAACAGAACTCAAACCAGAAAATAACACTATTATTAATTTAATCCCTTGTCATTATTACCAGTGCATAACCTGCAGTAATTTATTGTGTATGCTAAAAATACTACTTAATCCATAAGGAATATATCATAACACACTATTTAATTTTCCTGCATAAAGCAGCAAAACAAAACTTACACAAAGTCAATCTGAGCCTTTGCATTCTGACATCTATTTAAATTTTACTTCCTTAAAAAATCAAAGAAGCAGTAAAGAGTGGGAAAAAAATTTAAGTGCAGTGAGCTTTGAATTTTCATCATTGTCATCATCATTGTTATCATCATTGCCATTACTACTACTACTACTACTAGAATTTTGTTTGGTAGGGAATATTTGGAATCTAAAAATCATGTTGGAAAATTTAAATAGTTTTTAGCTAATAATTAGGCCATTTTTTTGCTAATTAGGTCTCTAATATTCTGCTATCAAGGGTTTATGAAGTGTTTTACAAAAGTCTGCATCATCAGTATTCTCTGATAAAAAAATAAAGAAACAGGTGTAAAAATTGTGAATTCGTCCAAGCACCACGATATAGCTGGAAAAGCAAAGAACAAACCCAAAGCCTCCAGGCTCCTACCCATTTCCTCTTTTGTGCCACCAATGAAACAAAGCACCAGTGAGATGTGAAAAGGATATGTAGGATTTGATGGATTCGAATAGGAGGTTATAGTGAAAGGGTACTGGAAATTATTTTCTTTACAGTTAGTAGATAAACTGGTGGTTTCTAAAACCCGTCAGCACCTTGCAGGAGATATTTGAGATACACAGACTTATTAACATCTACAGAAAATGAGGCCAAAAGCAAAGAGTAAAAATTAAGTCAGTGCTACACCTCACAAAGTATTCCCCCACAACGGAAGTGCTACTAAGATGCTATATTTAGGACAGAAGTTTTGAAGGTTATTTTCTAGCTCATCTGGTCTAGCACTGGCTATCACAAGTGCTAGATCCTGTAATTTATGTCACAACCCCACTGGATCCATAACTCTTTCTCCTTTTGCCTATTTACAGACTACTCGACATTTCAATGCCTTCCCCTTCCTGTTCTGTGCATCCCTCCTTTTTGCTGCTTTCCACTCCTTTTCACTCAAGCATTAGTATCTCCTTCCTCTTTTTCACTCTGACTTCCTGAAAGGGATGCAGAGAAATCCCTCCCTTCCTCCCACTGCTTACGACTCTCTGTTTTCCTTAGTCCATCTTAGTTGTCCCAGAGCAGCTCCATTTCAGGGAAAGCCCTGCATAGTGTTTAACATTGTAACCTATTTGAGGAACACCAGAGTTCCTTAAAAATGCTGCAACAAACTGAAACCCTGGAAATCCCCAGTTACAGAATTAATTTGTACTAGACTAAATTTACCTCAGGTGGCCTTCCTTCTGCACCTTGTAGCTGAAGTGATGTCTCAGCTCACTAAACTAGGAGAAACTTCACATTTACCTCAGAAAAGAGTCTTATGATTTATTAAATGAATGAATTTACTGCTAAGTAGAATTTTATTCCATCAGTTAAGGTTAGGCTTTATTTAAAATTTATTTGCATTTGTCCTAAATTAGAACCTGGACTGCTAGTGTACCTATTAACTATAAAAATAATAAAAAAATGGGTAGTTGTGCCACTGTTTTAATAATTTTACATATAATTGACCTGTTTCATTCATCAGTTAAACAATACATTATCCCCAGTCTTGCATACCTACATACATACATCTTTTAATCTAGAGAATTATTAAATAAGGTTTAGCTGTGTCTACAGTATCTTGGGTTTCATGCTTTTATTCATGCTTTGTCTGCTTCCAGACATTTTCACAACAATTGTGGATTATTTTATGTCTTATTAGATGTCTATGGGTAAAGATGATTTTCAATAACTTGCTTGGATACACAGACTTCTCCAGCAGTCCATAGCAGATCAACTCTTGATCAGATAATTCATCCATGTCAGTCTGTCTGGCCTGTTGTGAGTAGCAAAATTCCAGGAGCCTTGGGTACATATGAACATGATTTCTGCTGGTCTTTATGTGATAATACATTGCCCAGCTGTAAACTTGCCTTTTTACAGTTCTGCTTCCATCAAATTCTTGTTTGGCGTCAAGTTATGGAACACACAATTTATCAAAGTGCGGGGCATTCAGCAGCCTGAGGTTGACAACACACACCTAAAGGCCTAATATAAATGTGGGTTTCTCTGTATACCTTCACTGATATATACAGGTATACAAAATAACTTCTCTGTAACCTTAAGACCCAAGTTTTGATATTGTTCCCTGGTCCTCTACAAAAAAGCAACTTTCCTCTCCTCTCCTGATCAATAAGCAACTAGCAGAGATTTAGAGCAGGTCTCAGCATGCGGAGCCCAGTCTGGGCATATGAATAAGCTACCAGCTGGCTCTTTCAATAAAAGATGTGAAAGCAAACAAACTTGAATCTGTAACTTGAAATGCAAATCAAATGTTAAATACCTTTCATTTTGCAACAAAAATTGGACAGTCTATAATTGTTTTTAATCAGCTGCACAGCAAATGCGTGCTTTATTCTGCAAACAATCTTTACAGTTCACACACTTTGTAGAATATCAGAAAAGTTGACCAGGTACACTACACACACCTTCAACCCTTTCTGGTCTGTTACACATTTCATTGTGTATTTTGAATGTGCATACAATATGTGGTAACAAGTTGGCTGTTTCAGACCATAGTGCAATCACATAATTGTGCTCTTGCCAGGCCTAACCTGCAGTTCTCAAGAGCAGATTGTGAGGATAGTCAGGCAAGAGAGAAAAGATAATGTGTGGATGTATCTATGCTGAGGTAGATTTAAGTAAAACAGAACAGAAAATAAAATCCAGGAAAAGAATCTGGAAATCAATTATTAGAAAGGACAATAATTCAATAACATAAGAAATCAGTGGAAAGTGTCAGTAATTGTAAAACTCTGTCATCCTTATTAAACTGTAGAATTAAATATTTCTTGAGAGCATCATGCAATCTGACAAAACCATAGCTTTCAAAGTTTCAGACCAGACTGGTATTTGTAATTTTTGTTTTTTAATGATAAATGCTCTTTCTTTCAACTCATACCTCAGTACAAAATACTCTGTGTGTGGTTTCTAGAGGTGTGATAAGTGTGCCAGGAAATTGGTCTAACAGTCCAAAAGCACTTGAAATGATTAGTATATAAAATAAAATTGTCAATAATAAAAATACTTTTCTTCATAACTGTGAAGAAATTATTGCATGCTACCCAAAAATATTAAAGGAGTTTATACCTATAAAACAGGCGTAGGTATTAGCACAATAAATCCCTGGAGCACCTGGATAAAATGAAATATCATATTCTTACAATATAAAAATTCCTATGAATTATCAAGGAAGATAAATGTTTTACATTGGTCACAGTGTACTTGTCATTTTCCAAATTTTGATATTTCAGCTGATTGATCTTCAAAAACTGAGGCATTTGAAGACAAAACAGAAAATTATGAGGATCAGTCTATTTACACAGCACTATGGTTTTATTGAAGCAAGGCAGATACCAATAGTGTGTTAAATTTTGAAAGATGTTGAACAGAACTGCTCACCTATTATTGTTTTCCAGTAATAAGGAGGTACATAGTCCTTTCCAGAGTTTGTCTTGATATCTTTGACTAACAAATGTACTGTTTTCTTTGTTTTTTTAATAAAAGAAAGTTCTGTAATTAGAAATATGCTGCCACTTTGAATACAAGATATGTATGCTCACAGATGTGACCCTTACTGACCTTAAGGATAGAAAACATGCATTATTTTTGGTTATTCCCAGCTTTAACATTTTGATCTAATCTATTCTAGATCTCTGGCTAATCTCAGACGTTATTTCCTAAATTAGGACACTACCATTTTACGAGGTATGATCACATCTCACTGCTGCATGGGGTGCTAAATGAATTTAAAGTCAGACTGTGATTCCATGATACCATAAACTTGAATTGAACACTTGGACCAGCACTGAATAAAACCCACAATGGCCATTGTAATTTGAAACACTAACCCAGATAAACTCCTGCAGATGCTTCAAATGTGTTTATGGCCTTGGGTGGAGAACTTTGCAGGGTTGGGCTTTAGGGCATAGCAGGTAGTCCCTCTCTCTCAGAACTGCTCTGACTTTGAGATGCTTTATGGAGTCTCTGTTTTACCATGGCTGATGCAAAGCCTGCACCAAAAACACACCCTCTGAACAAGTACATGTTTTCAGTAAATCAACAGGAACCTGATCAGGGGCCCCTCCATCTGGATGGACACACACTCATGGGGACTGCGCAGCAACCTGATGAGACAGGGGTGGTTGAGGAGCCACTGCTTCACAAAAAATATACCCAGGTCAACAACTGCTTTTCTGAAGGTAAGATTATAATCTTAAGCATTTGCAAGTCTTTGTGCAGCCTCTGTTGAAAGATCACAGCACTAGGAAAACAAATAACATGTATATACTTATTTTACATGTAGAGAGGAAAAAAATAAGGCCAACCAAACACAATTTGTCTTGAGGGAAATTTTGCAGGGCAGATGTTTGTCCTCCCTGGATTTCACTCATGACAAACAGATTTCTAATGTAACAGAAAAATGGAGGGGGGGAAATCCTGTAATTATTTCTGTCTTCATATTGCAGATCTAACGTGGCAGGTGGTTCACAAAGAAGTCACAACAGGGCCCTCTATAATTTTTCAATTACACCTACCTACCCACATCTACACTAATATTTGATGTAAATATATGATTCATTTTGCATGGTACTGGGACTAAGTCAGAATATTTTTCAAACCTAGTACCAAAGCAGCCTCTACTCATGATGAGATCAGTGTCTAGATTTTGGCTACTCAACAGCTGGGACTATATCCTGTTCTGATCCCTCCTTCTCATACTCTATGGATAGCATGTACATAGGCTTTGGGTTTCCTTTCTTTCCTTTCAGTAAATGTGAATTCTAGATGTTCTTCCTCAGGGAAAATAAGATTAAAAAGATCAGATTTCTGAAATGAAACAGAAGAAAATTTATTATAGTTGGTAAATTGGTGTGCTCCATAGTCTACATGCATTATAAAAAAGAATGGACTGCTTTACATACAAACCATGTTTTGAAACATATAGATAATTAAAACTTTAGAAACTATAGTATGATGCATAAATGGAAAATAAAGTGCTCTTGTACCAATTCTTACATTGCTAATCCCATGGGAAATGATCAGGGTTCATAAACATTTTTACTGACATTGGTTATGGACATGAAATACTGAATGGCCAAAAAGCAGCTATTCAAGGAATCCACTTGCTTCTGCAAGTTGTACATTTCTTTATTCAGCATGCACTGGAGACTTACACAAGAATCTTGAGAGTAGCTGTCAATTTGAAACAGTCACATTTTCAAGGCAGGCTTATTTGCAAGTTAAGTTACAAATCCAGCTCTAACATATAAGGTTGTTTTTTCTAAAGAGAAGAAAACTATGTGTTTCTTGGCAGTCTTGACTTCAACTAGAAGACATGACTGGAAGTAGGTTTTGGGGGCAGCATTGCAGTGTTTATCCTAATATAATTGTGGATTTTTTGTACATGCTATTTGTACTGGTCTTTTCAGTCAAATGAAATATCCACTACTAAATTCAAAATAATAGTAAGTAGTAAAGGTTCAGAAGTTTCCTGCACTAAAAAGAATTAACAAAGCCAGGGACTGTGTCCCCCAACCCTGCCCCCTCCCTCACAAAAAAAAAAAAAAAAAAAACAAAAAAAAAAAAGAAAAAAAAATCTTTTTATAAATGTACACTGGACAAAACTGCTTGAAGTCAGAAAGATTGCTAACCATTTAACTCAGGTCCCAAACATTTATTTATATATTACTGTGTGTGAAAAATTGTTGAGATAATAAAGAGCCAAATACCACACATTATTTAATGAAGAACATGCCAATTAATACAGATCTTTCAGCAGTCCTTAGAGGAATATATATTTTGAAGCTCCTCAAGCAGAGAGTTGCTGGGATTCCTCTCTTTGTTAGTAACTTTCTGGATGTTCACTTTGGGCTAGTGAGTAGAAGATAATTAAAAACTCAAAACTTACAGCATAGAATTGTTCTCTAATTCACTAATGCAGGATGTTAGCAACCACAAAATGCAAATATCAAGCTTCTACAACAACATTAATTTGATCACAATGTACATCTGGTTTATTTTACAGTACACATTATACAACAGAAGTATAGCAGTCAATGTATTCAGTTAATTTTATTAGAGTTTTATTTTATTATTAAGCAAGGGTCCAATTACATTTTTCCAAGCAAGTGTGGGCAGTTTAGTTGGTTTGATCCAGTTGTCAGTATCTTATTCTCAAAAATTGTGAAGTTTTTGCAGTTTGAGAGGGGCCACCATCCTGAAAAAAGTGTAACAAGGAAAACAGGACAAGAAAGACTCTCCATTCAGTGCGGCATTGCTGACATAAGAAAATTAACTTTCACATCTCCTGATGTCTTACATTTTAACTGCATAACTGCATGTGTGTATGAATGTAGGGCTTCATTTATTTATTTTTGCATTTAATTTCCTAAGTTTGAGGTTTCTTAAAAGAGAAGGAAAGCAAATGAAAATCTGTTTATGCAGTCTAATGAAGCTGATTTGGGGCTTTTGATGTGGTATTCTCTGTGTGCTGGATAAGGCACACAGGGATAAGTGTTTCTTAGCTGTGCAGTTCAGAAAAGTCTTCTGAACTGGCAGTGTCCTTTGGATACAGCTTGAATTTCAGGATTAATAAAGTTGCTCTTTACCTGCCTTCATACAGTTTCTCAGGAAAGCACTGTATGCATTATAAATAATTTAGCTACAGCTCTCAAAACATGCAAAATTTACTCAAAGCATGATTCTGAAGCTGTTTAGGCTGGACATTCCTGCAGCACTGTACAAACTGGTTTTAAAGATGCAGCTTCTGCAGCAGCTTTCTGGTCCCTTAAGTCTATACACAGAATGGCAGCAAAAGCAGGTGAAATAAATTTGGATACTCATAATGTGTGTCAATGAGCAGCTGTCAAGTGACAGCAGTTCTTTATTATTGATCCTCTCTCTATCTTCACAATAATATGAACTCCTCAATCTGAGAGAGACACTTTGTGAAAGAGGCCCTACGAAAGAACATGTCATGTACAAAGCTCACGTGTTTGACTTCCATGCTCTGAGGAAGCACCAGGAGAATTCCAAATGGGTTACATGAAGCATGGGCTAAGAATGTGGCAAAGTGCAGCACTTCCAGATGGTAATCTATTATCTTTAATGACCCCATGCACAAAAGTATTCATGAGATTCTGCTTTTGTGCAGGCATTACTATAAGGCTGAAGATCAAATACAAAATTAATCACTCAGATTTTGATTTATTTTTGTCTATTAACCTAGTTTAAGAAACAGAGTGCAATCTGATAGCTTGTCACCAGAAGAGGAAGTAACATATACTGAAGAGGCCCCATTGCATAATAAATTATCAGAAAGTGAGAGGCAAAATGCCCTGTTTACTGATGGGTCCTGTTGTATTGTAGGAAAGCATCAGAGATGGAAAGCAGTTGTATGGAGTCCCCTATGACCAGTCGCAGAAACTGCTGAAAGTGACTCCAGCCAGTTTGCAGAGGTGAAAGCCATCCAGCTGGCCTTAGACATTGCTGAATGAGAGAAATGGCAGTATCTTACCTCTGTACTGACTCATGGATATCAACAAAGACCCTGTGCCAGTGGTTGCAGTGATGGAAGCAGAACAACTGACAGCACTGCCATTGTGGCATTGATACTGCTGTGGCAAGATGCTGCTGCCAGGGTGGAGAACATGGGTTTGAAAGTATATCACATAGATGCTCACGTATCCAAGAGTTGAATCACTGAAGAACATCAGAATAACTGGAAGATGGAACACGCTGCTAAGATTAGTGTCTCAGGTAGATCTGGACTGGCAACATAACTATGAATTATTTCTACATTAGTGGGCCCATGACATCTTGTGTCATCAGGGAAGAGATTCGAGTGATAGATGGACTCGTGACCAAGGGGTGGACTTAACCATAGACACTATGACAAAGGTTATTCAGGAATGTGAAACATGCCCTGCAATTAAGCAACTCAAGTGGTTAAAGCCTCTCTGATAAGGAGGATGATATTTGCAATATGAAAATGGAGAAGCCTGGCAGATTGATTATTACACACTCCTACCAACCCATCAAGGCCCGTGCCATGTGCTTTCAGTGGTAGAAGCAGCCACTGGATGGCTGGACACATATTCTGCCACTGTCCAGAACACTATCCTGGGCCTTGAAATGCAAGGCTTATGGCGACATGATACCCCAGAAGTACTGAGTAAGACAACAGGGCTCATTTCTAAAACAATTTTGTTGACACCTGGGTTAAAGAACATGGCATGAAGTGGGTGTATCACATCCCTTCTCATGACCCAGCCTTTGGGAAAATCTAATGATACAATGAACTGCTAAAGATGACATTGAGAGCAATGGGTAGTGGGACCTTCAAACACCGGAATACACATTTAGCCGAAGCTACCTGTTAGTCAACACTAGAGGATCTGCAAATTCAGCTGGCTCTGCGCATCAAAACTTTTATGTACTGTAGAAAGGGAAAAAGTTCCAGTAGTGTACATTAAAAACACAGTGGAGAAAATAGTCCGAGTTATTCCTGCCTCAGGCAAAGGCAAACACATCTGCGGGATTGTTCTCACTCAGGCACCTGGGTGCACTTGGTGGGTCATGGGGGATGATCCAGAATTCTGGTGTGTGCCCCGAGGGAATTTGATTTTGCATGAGAATAGCCAGTGAATTACCTTGTATGATGTTAATTGCTACACACCACCACATATATCACTTCTGTGGTGGCTATATGCCATATCACGGGTAATGCAATGAAAATCACCCACATTAATGAAGAATAAAACTTTGATGCAACTGGAAAAGCTCATTTGTGGTGGAACCAGAGCTGACTTTAGCTTGCAACAGTCCAACACTACACATAATTTTTCTTTGCACTGGAAGACTGTTCTGACAGATTGAGCCCAAAGTCATGGACTGAATGAACTCAACAGACTTTTATAGGGATGATCGATAGACTAAGGGAATAATATCTCTGTATGCATCTATCTATCTATCTATCTATCTATCTATCTATCTATCTATCTATCTATCTATCTATCTATCTATCTATCTATCTCAAAGGACCAGAAGGGTGATGATGGTTAACTGGGACCTGGCATGACATAAATGGTATGGAATAAGATGTGGATACTGTTGTGGTTTTGGCTGGGATAAAGTTAATTTTATTCCTAGTAGATGCTACAGGGCTGTGTTTTGGATTCAGTATGAGAATTATGTCTATAACACACTGATGCTTTATTGTTGTTGAGCAGTGCTTACCCTAAGTCAAACACTTTACAGGGTCCCATGCTCTGCCGGTGAGCAGGTGCACAAGAAGCCGGGAGGGAGCATGGCCAGGACAGCTGATCCAAACTGACCAGGATATTCCATAGCATAGAATGTCATGCTCAGTATATAAACTGGGGGAGTTGGCTGGGAAATGCTGATCGCTGCTCAGGGACAGGCTGGGCATTGGTCAGCAGGGGGTGAACAAATGTACTGTGCATCACTTGTTTCTCTTGCACTTTATTTATGTATCTTTCTCTCCCCTTTACATCATCATCATCATCATCATCATCATCATCATCATCATCATCATCATCATCATCATTATCACTACTAACTTTATTTCTATTATTTAACTGTTATTAACCCATGGGTTTTATCTTTTGTTCTGGTTCTCTTCTCCATCATCCTGGAAAGACAGGGGTGACTAAGCCAGCAACTGCATGGTACTTAATTGCTGGGTGAGGTTACACCATGTCATAACTTCAGAAGCAAATGCTCTTCAGTGAACCTCCATGCTCCATGGCAGACATCAAGCTGCTGCCCAACAGTGACCTTCTGAAGATCTGCAAGAATTATATGCAGACAAGTATTTGCTTGCTCTATGGTGCAACATTGCCCTTTCTTATCTGAAAAGTTGATCCAGCTGTGGGCAAGGTTTCTCTCTCCACACACCTGGCCACTCAAAACAAATGACATGATTTAACTCCCACTTATCTTCCGATACTATATTTCAATATTGCATTCAAATCATCCAACACAGAATGTACTTTGAAAATAATATCAATATTTCTCAAGTAAGTTTCCACTTTCACAATTACATCCTGAGATGCAAAGCCTTCTTTTCTCTTGGCATCACAAGCACTTTACAAACATGCATTAATCCCATCCTCATTTTGAAAATGTGAGAATTAGTACACAGAAGTGCAGTTGTAAAAAACTACAAAGTAAATTAAAGGAAGAGTAGATCACATCTGTTCCCTTATCCTGGGTCATCTGCTACTCACACTTCAAGTTTCCAGCAATTAGTCCTAAATGGAACAATGAGAATGAAATAACCCACAATCCGTCTTCATTGAAACACAGTACATTTCACAGAAATGTTGTTCAGCTCTCTCTCTTCAGTAGCAATGTTTGTAATTGGTAGTAGGAGACTCACTGTCTCAGAAGAATATTGGCCAATTTTCAGTTCTTAATAAAATAGCTGCTAACTGTAGCCTTAGATAGGAACACGTGTTTTGATTGAAGAGATTGATTAGAAGATTTTCAACCTTTATTGATTGGTTTAAAACATAAACTGATAATTTGCTGTTTTCTATAAAACAGTTTTGCTAATTAAAATTTTTCAATAATTTTAACCTTTGTTTATTCCTGGGTATTAGCATTTTTGTCATGAGATCTGAATGAAATATGACCCTGGAATTACCATTGCCTGGATAACTAGAACGTACTTATGTGACTTCCATCAGAGGATAAGTCGCAAAGTTTTACCATTGGCATTAGGCTTGAACATACAACAGTGACTAATTTTGCTTATAAAGTCAGATAGCTGTTTTGGTTAAGAAACCCTCAAAAATCCTAAAATAGTTACTTTTTGTAAAGCAAGCCACATAGTTTAAGTCATCCAAACCAAGACCTAATACACTTGGAAAAGATGGCAGCATATGCAGAACATCAGCATTGTGCTAAATAAGTTTGTTTGCCAAATCATGTCCTTCTCTGGAGGACTGCCATCCCAAACCTGGAGGATGCAAAAAGCAAAGGATTCCTGCTTTTTAAAGAACAGCAAAATATTGTCAGATCACAAGACATATGAAAAAATACTGCCAGCTGCTCAATTTACTGAAATATTCTGAGAGAGTGCAGTGCAGATGAGAGGGCAGAAATTGGCTTAGAATCAGGAAATATCTTGCACTGGAACAATCAGCCAACATGCAAGAAAAAGCCTGAAAAAAAGTAGGATTAATTCTGTAATATACATATGTTTCCCATAAACTGAATTTTCAAATTCAGAATAATTTACAATAATTAAAAGCATTTTCTGGCTCAGGTCAAGACATCAGAGTTGTTGAAATTCTGGTAACTATTAATGTCTGATATATTTTCTTTGACCTTTCCTACTACTGGAAGTTACAATTTTTTTCTTTTTCTTTTTCTTTCTTTTTTTTTTTTTAAAACTTTCTTTACTATTTTCTTATAATTTTTTTGTTTGATTGATAAAAATGGCAAGGTAAGCAAGTCTTCAGGAAGAAAAAAAAAGCCATAGGGGGGAAACACCTCTAAGTTTTTCAAAGTTCTAGACTATTTCTTTATATCCCCTCATCACACCTATGATTTGACTGAATATTAGCAGCGTAGTGTTGACTCCTATTCTCTTACTTGCATGCAAACAAATGAAAAATGACAACAGAATGTGATTTATATATCACATAATAGAACAAGGTTTTACTCTGCTTCTGTTTGTGCTATTTGAAGCAATAAGCTTTTAGGGTGCCAAAATTATTGCTAGCCTTGTTAACTACTTTGGAAGCAAAATAGTTGACATAATGATAGCCAAATCTGTTCCTTTATGAAAGTATAATAAGACAGAAAATAATTTCATTGTCAGATAATTCTTCAGTTTATATGACACAATTAGATTTGCAATAAACTACAAACAGATTTGATAATGTCACTTATAACAATAATTCTGGAAGAAGTGTGTGTCGCATTCAGCTCCCTGATACCAATGAACTGAAAGCAACCTGCCAGGAAGCAGCTGATTACCCAATCCAGAGTTACGTGTATGAAACCAAAAAGAGACTTTGTCACGCTATAGTTCATATTTTTTTAATTTGTGTCCCAATTAGATAACAAGTTTAGCTCTAGTCTACATGTATTAATATTCAAAACACTGGGTTCATTAGTCTAACCAAGTGATGGGAAGACCACACAAATGGATTGTTCAGCAACCCTGACCCCACTCATTCACACACATGTAATAGCCCTGCCATTCACTCATGCATAGAAATGATCACAAAATCAAACAATGCCTTGCTCACTCATTCACTTAATTAGTTAGTCACTGTTTCACTCACTTGGTTGACTCAGTCCTTCGTACTTACAGCCTTAGAATCTCATCTCACTTTCCCAGTGAGTAATGCCAATTAAAATTCACTTAGGACTCACATAGATTGAGAAAATCAGAATTACACCCTCGGTCTGACAGATCCTAAACTTCATGAAGCAATCCCTCAATGTGACTTGGAGTATTTTAAAATCTTAGGTAGAAATTTAGTGCTGCACAGGCCTTGCCTAGCATTTTCTCTTTCTCCTTTTCTCTCTTACTTTGAAAGAAAAATACATGTTTCTGCCCTTGGTATTATTCATTTAAATAAGCATTATTAGAAGCAAAATGTGTCTTTTTGCACATAAATTATAGACAACGTTTCAACACTTACATAGTTGTCGGCAATCTATCTTTCATAAAGCATTTCTCAGCATCAGTCTGCACAGACACTCAGTTACTTCATCATTTTCTTGGCTAAAGTCCAGTTCCACAAATTTGTCTTTATTGTATGTTTCACACCCAGCATGAAGGCTTCAGAGAAGGAAGTGATATGTAACATTTTTAAATTGTTAAACCAATGACGTTTTTTAGTCTATAATACAAGTTTGATACAAATTCAAGTTGGTCATTCTTTCCATTACACATCTGACAGCATATCCAGCTGACACCTACATTGTAATGTTGTCTGTCTGCCTCTTGACCAAGAATTGCATCACTGCATAGCAGACTTTAAGGTACAGGTTTCTTTGTATTTGTATACACACATAAGTCACCACAATGGTGAACCTTTCTGTCATAAAGCACTAGAAAATTATCATCCTTTGAGTTTAGAAATAGAATATTTTTTTCCCAGTAACAGCTTTCTCAGATCAGCAGTTGAGCGATTTTTTTTACCATTTTGATCTTCAGAGATGTTTATACAATAAAGAACTACATATTTGGTGAAAAAAAAACCCGGCCAAATAACTAGAAATCCTTCCACCTAGGCAGTAAACTCACTGACACAATGCCAGAGTGGTGAGTGGGTCTGTGTAATCCCTTTTTAAAATTTGCATTTATTTGTGAATTTTTTCATCAAGGGCTAAGACTGAAAAACAAAAAAGCTTGGGGTACAAATGGATACATACTTTGTACTTTGTACTCTGCACATCTCCATAAACTTTTGTGAGCACCTTATTTTTATGACTTGCATTAGACAGTTTATTTAATGGGTAGATGAGTATAATTATCTTTTTACTTTCACTGTAAAGTCGTTACCCTACATATTTTTAAATTGACTTTCTGACCATACAGCATACCAGTCATGGCAAGATTTAACAGTTTTATCAAATCCACTCTCAAAGTGCACCTCCCATAGAGGTGAGAAGACTAGATACTTTCTACTCAGTTTAATCAAGTTTATGTTGCTAAACAATATTTTCATTTTTACATTTATGAATTAACTAACCTTGAATATGTCAGATCACGTGCATATGCACACATTATACACATTACTGCCTTCTAGAAAAGGTAGATAGGACCAGCACAACTGCAAATATCTCTTACTATTTTAGATGTCAGGATTAGTTAATTCTAGGACAGAACAGGACAGGACTGCAATCATACAAAGGAAAAGCTGAAAGTAGACACAACATAAATACCAAAGAGAGAATGAGGAGGGCTAAATGATGTTAAAGTAGAGGCCTATGCATGACAAATTCACAGAGATGGAAGGGTGGCTACATTCAGAGGTAATACTCCTTTTAGGGGGGAAATGGTCAACAGAGGAAAGAGATTTCACAAATGCATTTTCTTTTGCAAACAGTCTGACTTATCACTACATGTGTATTGCACTTTGCTGTCTGAAGAAGTACCATCTGCAGCCAAATATGAACATTTGATTCTAGTCAATGAAGTCTGTCTGCTAGGGTAATTTAGCCATTACCACTGAAGAATTTTGACACATCAGAAATACAATATTCAAATAGAGCTCAGGCTTTTAATCTTGGATTTGACCCAATGGGAGAATATCATCCATCAACACTCATTGAATACCTACCTGAACCTTTACATTTGCAGCAAAATTCTCCCCTGCGAGTAGCACACAGCAGTGTCATACAGCTATACTGCCAAAACCATCTGGAAATGGACCCAGGGCACTGCAATTTAGGTTCTCAGGCATATGCTTCCATGCCAGTTTTGTTACATGATACCATTTAGACCTTTAAGTGGTTTGAGTATAACAGTAAATGCAGGTAGGTAAGGAATAAAAAGAAAAGGAAAATACAAGCAACAAGGATGGGAGACCATCTTTCTCACACAACTTAGGCTGCTTTTGTGACTGAAAAATAAACAGAGGTAACAGATTCTTTGAAGTGAAACCATTAGCTATAGCTTTTAAAGTCAAGTTTATTTCTAATTGACAGCAGGGTAAGTAAAATAATCTCTTACACAAATTGAAATGGATGATCATGTGCAATAAGTTTTATGTCTGCATGTTCAGAAAAGTCAACAGAAAATCACTTACATTGCTTCTGCTATTGTGTAAAAACATTGGAGCTTTCCTTTCAGCAACATTTTTCCTTGGCCAAAAGGATACTGTCCTGTATTCAATATACAAACATAGTTTGAGTTAAAGGTTTGCATCATTCTTGCTTCCACCTTTGTCTTGCATCCCCAACAAAATCTCCTTGAACACAGTATGACAAAACTGAGGTGGCTCAGCATATTGAAAACATTTATACTCAGTATAAAATATATTACATAGCTTTATCACAATACTTGAGGCAAGCATTCAGTGAAAGATCAGGTACATTTCTGTTACTTGGGTGTGTGCCACGATGCATTTGCAGAGCTAAGAAGCTGCTGCAGGTGTTACCATTCACAGCATCAGATGCAGAAAGCCTGTAAAAGGCAAAGAAATCTGTGCATTTTCCTGTAACAGCACTTCATCAAATCTTGGTCAGTGTAATTGCTGTTAACCCTTTTGGTCATGCATTTAATTTTCACAGTGTTCTGGTGTTAGACAATGTGCCTACACTTGCCACTGTACACGTTTTGCCCCCTGGGTGTGGACACCTCCCTTGGTTAGGTGAGTCCCCAGGTGCTGGGTCTTGTGGCAAGGGCATCAAGTTAAATGGCAACCACACGTCTGCTTGCACGACAGGCTAAAAGTCTATGGCAGGTGTAACTTCTGCTGGCTGATCATCTGATTATCAAATTCAATTCTACAGAGAAGAATATAGCAAATGGGGGAAAAAAAAAGAGGTCAGAAGAGGTTTGTGAAATAGGTCATAAGGCTGCATTTCTTTCTGGGAAATTCGACCATAAGTACCATTAAGACATTAATGGAAAAAAAACTATTTAAAAACTTAGTTGATCTTAAAATGGCTAGTTAAAAAACACAGTTGTGTTTGTTAAAAGCTAAGACAAAAAACCTGCTTTTTTTATAACTGTAACAAGAGATCAACTCTTAAAAAATGTAGGGTTTGTGCTGATTTCTGTGTAATCACTGCTGTGCATAACACTTTAATGTTATTACAGATTTACTGTTTAAGGCTGTACATACATTTCCAAGTATGTAAACGTTTTGTAAAATTTTATCAAATTCACATGAACCAAAATGCAGAATTTTAGACAAATAATAAGCCAAAGTATCAGGAAAAGTACAGATTAGCATTAGGAAATGAATGAGTAATGTATGGAAGGCACTTTTAAAATAGATAAAATATATTTAAAATCCCCCACAAAACAAAACACAAAGAAACAAAGACCGTGCTCCTAAACGTTCTGCTGGATGAAATATTTGCAGTGTTACAGGCTTTGATTGTAGGGGTAGGGATAACCAGGGCAGGGTGTGCATCCTCCTTCCCTCCCCACCACTGAACAATGGAGCTCAGAGACGGGCAGACTGAAGGCTGTGTGACCAATCTGCGGAGCACACCAGTGCGCGCCACAGAGGAGACCCACCCAAAAGCCGCACACAGCTTTGTTACACTGCCAGTCCCAAGCACAAAGGAAAGCGACGCTGCCATCAGAAAGTCACCAGCTTATCTACAAGAACTACAGATGCAGCTACTGGCATTCCTGCTCCGGGCTGCTGACGGTGGGGCGACATAGCAAAGCCTTAACGAAACCGGGCGCACAGGAGGAAAACTGACCAGCACCGATGGTTATTTCAGGCTAAGGCAGTTCCTTGACCAGTCTTGCTTGGTGCCCCCAGCCAGATGGAAGAAATACCGTACGATTCTCACGGCAAGGAAATCATTAGGATAATAATGCATAAATAATAACCTATGCTTTGGAAATACCACTTTGAGATGTCAAAAATCTCTAAAAGAAACCATTCAACAAACCATTCAACTATTAATTTTGCTCTGTAGCAAAATGTTATTTGTACCTTTTTTTGTTTTTTGTTTTTTTTTTTTTTTTGGATTCAACTACCATTCTTTTCAAAGGTGAAAACAGACCCACAAGTACACCCCCACAGAAGCAATCATGGTTAGGAACATTCTGTGATGCTGTCAAACAATTATTTTTATGTCTGATTGATGTTGGTGATCTAGCACTGACAAATCCTTATTCTCCTATTTCAGTTGTACATATAATTTGAACACACATATTACATTCACATACTGAGAAAAAAAAAAAAGCTCTTCTACAGTGTATTCACTATTAAAAAAATCCCAAACAAACCTCCCCAAAACCCAAAAAGCAAAAGCTTTCAGCAGTTCCAGAAGGGTCTAAAACCAATAGTTTTTTCCTGAGCCTGACTTTACTTGATTGTCATTTAACACCTATATATTTCTTTAACACTAGCTACTTTTCTCAAAAGCATGCTGCCATCAGAATTCAGTCTTTCAGAATGACTCCTCAAAATACCAGATTTGGTAATTCTTTCAAGAATTGTTGCACTATTTTTGCCTAAAAAGCTGATTCATTCAGATGTCTCGCATAACACAGGTCCTAGTTCTTTAATCACAAGATAGTTATTTAATCACAAAAATACAGCAGAAACAGAAAACCATTTGGGTGGTTTAGCCTGTGAAAACAGAAAGTCTGTACAGAGCTTGTTGCAACATTAAACCCCTGTGTAGAGGATCAAACAGCTACTAAAATTCTAGATGTTTGAGACAGCCTGAACTGTGGATTGGAAATCAGCGCCTAATAGAGTTCCCTGCCAAGGAGTTCATTGCTATGAGTCTTGAACAGAGCCTTGTTTTCTATCGTGCAAAGGAGACAGAGTAACTCCATTGAAAATGTGATCCGTTTTCCAGTAACCATCAGTTTCAGGTATGCCAGATGAATAATCCTCTGTGCAAGACAGAAAAATGTGATCTGTGCTGAGCTCTAGTTCACAGGGTAGGTTCTACAACGCAGGTTTTTCCACCTTGTGGCTGACTATACCTGTCTCAGTAAGTTACCCCATGCTTATTTGGTGGTGATTATTTTTACTTGCTGACTAAAACCAGATCCTATGAAGTGCAACTTGAAGGACTGAAATAAATTACAAAAGCTAAGTTGTGAAGGGACTGGGTAGCCATTTTGGTGGTGGCAGCCATCTTGGGGCAGAATAGATTCAAAATAGTTGAATTTCCAGAAATTACTAATATTTTGCACATTACATATTTTTAAGGTACTTTCCAACTGTCAGTCAGCCCACTAGGAGTGAGGAAGGGCATAACTATCTACCACACTATGACTTGTAACCCTAACAGGAAATAATTTCTGCTGCACATTTTTTGCTCATAACTCACAAAACCTGAGAGATTTAAAAAAATTAAACAAGTTACTAGTAGAAACCCCTTTTCAAAACCATTATGTAAATCAAGAACATACAGTGTACAAATGCCCACTCTTGAGATCTTACTGCAAGTTTAATACATGATGAAGACTGGAAATTTTAAGTACTTGCAGAAAGAGACTATAAAAATGCACAAGCACATCACCTTTAAGTAGAACATCGAGCCTTATTTGACTTCTAAGCCAACTGCATGATTTGGGAATGAGAGTGTATTTGTGATTTATTTCCCTCACAAGACACTTCTACCACTCAGGATCTCATTACAGCGGCCACTGATCATTCTAGGGGCTTTGATCCTGGAGATGTACTAACGTATTCACAAGAAAGAGGGGAGTTGTTCCTTGGTAAGGAAGGACGGGAGTGGACTGCGGAAGCAAGGCTGTGTCGATTGCTCCAGCGCACCTCGAAGTAGCACTCGGTGTGGGACACACAGTAAAGAGATCTGGCCACATGGGGAGGGAAAAGTACCCATTAGAAAACTTATCTTCGCAATTTTATTTTTCACGGCTGAAGAAAGGCTCAAGTCACCAGAAAGCGGGATGACAGCCGAGTAAAGGCGCAGAAATCCTGAAGGTTTAAATACAACCTCGGCAACAAGACTGACGAGCAAGCCTCATGGATTAGAAACCGGGGAAAAGGATAGCAGCCTTAGAGACTGGAGACAGCACGCGGCAAGCAACAGGATGGAGCCTGCCGCGGAACGGGACCCTCGCTGCTGCTGCTGCCGCCGCCGCCGCCGCGACCGATGAGCACCGCCGGGCCAGCGGGACCCGCGCTGGGTGCGCAGCGGCGGGGCAGGCGGCGGGCGCGATGCACCAGCGCGGGGCTGGCGCCGGTGAAGTTCGGGCGAGCAAAGGTCAAACACGCGACGCGAGGCGGCAGCGCCGGAGAGTGAGTCAGCCGGCCGAGACATCCGCCGGGAGCGGCGGGGCTTCCCGGGGCCGGGCGAGGCGCCCCGGCTGCTCCCGTGTGCGAGCCACGATACCCTCACGGGCCCGGCTGGCAGCGGCCGGCGGCATCCCTGGGAGTGCGGGCGCGACCGTGATTCATTGCCCCCGCCAGAGACCTCTGCCACTCGGGGCCTCGCCCGCGGAGCTTTGCCCCTGAGGGGTGTACTGAGGCATCCACACGCAAGAGGGGAGCTGGCACTTGGTAAGGGACCGTGGCGGGGATTGCGGAAGAGAGGATGCGGCGACCGCTTCAGCGCACCTGGGAAGCGGCACTCGGTGTGGGACACGCCGGGACGGGATCTGGTCCCAACAGAAGGGCAAAGCACCTATTAGGAGCACGTATCATTTCCTTTCCCGCAGCTGCGGACGGCGGGGCCGGGCCGGGCCGGGCCGTGCGCGCGCGCGGGGCCGTTACGGCCGTTACGCGCCTCCCGCCCTCGGGCCGATTCAAACTCGGAGCGGCGCCGAGCGGGAGCGGGAGCGCGGCCCCTCCCTGGCCCGCCAATCCTCTCTCCTCCCTCGCCGCCTTTCCCCTCCCTCTCCCTCGTCCCCACGTGAGGGACGGAGAGTTTGGACTCCCCCGGCCCCGGCCCCGGCGTGCGGAGCGGGGGGCGCTG
Source organism: Acropternis orthonyx (assembly GCA_035583155.1). Lineage (NCBI taxonomy): Eukaryota > Metazoa > Chordata > Aves > Passeriformes > Rhinocryptidae > Acropternis > Acropternis orthonyx. The sequence continues at coordinate 54,992,951 of JAWWEU010000081.1, read as the reverse complement.
TGGCGGGGGAGGGGGAGGCGGGGGAGGCCGGGCCGCGAGGGGGCGCGGGGGGGGAGTGCGGCGCGCGCCCCCCGCGCGGGCAGAGCGAGAACAAAGAGTT
>JAWWEU010000081.1:54951369-54992841 GCA_035583155.1 Acropternis orthonyx | reverse complement strand
CCCTCGCCGCTCCCGATTGGCCCGGCGGGGCCCCGGCTGCGGCCGCCCGTCCAATAGGGGCGGCTCTCGGCGCTCGCCAATGAGCGCGATGTCTATTGGGCCGGCGCGTTTGGCGCTCGGTCCGGGAGGGTGACTCCGGCGGGCGGAGCGGGAGCGGAGCGGGGCTGGCGGCGGCACCGGCACCGGCGGGGCTGCGAGTGAGTGAGTGAGTGAGGGAGAGGGAGGGAGGGAGGGAGCCAGCCAGCCAGCCAGCCAGCCAGCCAGCCAGCCAGCGACACCTCGCGGGCTCGAGACGGCGGCGGGGCCGGGAGCGGCTATTTATACCCGGGTCCTTTGTCGTGGGGGAGGGGGCGGCAGCGAGGGAGAACGGGACGGAGGGAGGGAGGGATGGATGGATGGATGGATGGATGGATGGATGGATGGATGGATGGGGGCGACGGCTCTCGAGCAGCAGCCGCCCCCCGCCCCCTTGCCCCGGGCCGCCCGCGGGGACACGCGCGCGCTCCCGGCGGGTGACAGCTGGAGGGGCAGACATGGAGTCTGGAGTGCCCTTTGTCTAAGTTGGCCCCGTCCAGCCCGCCCGGCGGCCCCGGTCGCCGGTCCCGGCACGGCCCCGGGCTGGGGGTTTCCTCGCCGCCGCTCCCGCAGAGGGCGGGGGGCGAGCGGGGAGGGGGCGGGTTGCCTCTCCGCCCTCCCGCTCCCGTCGGCGGGCGGGGTGTGTGGGTGTGTGTGTGTGTGTGTGCGCGAGAGAGCCCGGCGGGGAGAGCCTCTCGGCTCGGCCCACTTCTCCGGGAGCCCGGGACCCCCGGGCTCTGCCGGGAGGGCTCAGGTTCGGGGTGCCCGGGGTTCGGCACTCTGGCGGCGGCTCCGGCGAACTAACGAGTCCTGAGGGGCATCGGACCATCCCGAGCTTCCACGGCGCCACAAAAAAGTTCATTAAGAGCTGAAAATTCTGGGGGTTTGGGTCTAATGTGGCCAAGCACGGCGGTTCGGAACGTGGTCTAAAGCCAGGGTGTCTGGGGAGGTGCCGTCCCTGAGCAACAAATGTGAGGTTGGATAAAGAAGTCGGTGTTTTGTGGCACTATCGGGTGTTCACGGTGATTCACAAATTGTTACTAATGACAAAAGAAAAGGAGTGCGTGCATAGAAGCGTCAGGAATGGGATAATAAATTTGTACGTTACTCAAGATACTTATTTCTAGCTTAGAAAGCGCTACGCTGATTTTATTGGGACAAGAGAAAAGTTTTTTGTTTTTTTAAAGCTGGAAGTTCAGTTTCTCGTCTCTCTGATAATGAACGTTTAACAAATTGAAGAACATAATTTAATTACTGCAGGATAAGTTCGTCTTTACTTAAGTCTAGCAACTGTAGTTTCAGCTGTTGTGAGTTTGATTCTTACGAATACAGATTTTGGTGAAGAGTTTTTACCAGCACATTTGTGTAATCTTGGCTTCTAAATCGTGACTTTTCTCATAGTTATATTTCTTTTTTTAGGGGTTGGCACATTCAGATTCTTTATGCGATTTATAAAAATTTAAAGGTCGTTCTTTGTTTGTCTCCAGTGTCTATATCAAATTGAGAGTCCGGGGAATGTTTATTTGTGGTAGCAATAAAGCATCTTCAGAAGGGTGAGTATTACTTCTACATAGTGTACTAGTCTCACTATAGATTATTAAAATGCGAATATTTAAGAGCTACAAAGCCATTCAGAAAACGTGTTTCCAGTGTTTTAGGAGATGTGACTTAAAAATTTTGTGCAATGGGGTGTGTGTTTTTGAGAGCTAGTACTTAATCAAGTACTGACTATTACATAAAACCCGTTACATTTCTTGTTCTGGAGTTTCCTTTACAAAAGGAAAAAAAAGAGCAAAAATACTTTTTCCTTCCTCTGTCTCCATGAGAAATGAAAGTAACAATTGAAGTTAAACAACTTGTGGAGAAATCTATCAGTAAGATAGTAAAATGTTCAATGAGATGCCAACTGCTGTTTTTGTCTGAAACTTTGGAAGGATTCAAGATTTTGACTTAGGAGAAAAATTGGGAGAAGCTTTTAATTTTTTTTCAGGTTTTTTGATATGTAATTTCACCTTGACAAGTGACAGACACTGGAAATTCACACGGTCAAAAAGTCGTAAAATGTTTCTGCTCATTTTAAAATGAGCTAAAGTGGTGGTGTGTAAACTTAGGCCAGAGACTTGAAATTCAAGCTCCATTTTTTTCCCCTCTGCTGTGTTTTTTTACTGTCTTGCTAGAAATGTCAACAAGCTGGAATATGGTAATTTCTTTGAAGATACGCTTTTAAATTGTTTTTTGTTTGTTCCATAACATTGCAACATTCATCTGTGAAATGTACATATTCCTGCACTACTACTTACCTACAAAGAAACTTTGGCTTAGGGAGAAGAGAAATTTTGTAGTGCATTATTGAACACAAGAGCTGTATTATATATAGAGAGAGTGCAAGCTCATGTACACTTTCTGTAAAGCAGCTTATGTCAGAATAAGCTGTGTCCAGGATTGAGTGCAGTCCAACACTGTTCCCAAGAAAGTTGGTGCACTCTAAAATTCTTCTCACAGTTAGTCAAAAAAAGTGTTCTGTCACCATTCAGTAGCTGATTCAGCTTCTTTAGCTGTATAGATCTTGTATGTGTTTTAGTAAGTTCACAGTTGTGATGTTAAAACTGAAAAGAATTTTAGATAACAGTGATTGAGCAGTGAGAGTTATTTTTAAAAACGGCTGCAATACTGACAGAAGGCACACTTAATAAATGTCTGATCTATGATGAGCAAAAGTGCTGTGGAAAACTTTAGTGTTGGCTGTAATTCTACAGTTAGTGCTTACAGATCCATCTTCACTGACTTGAGAAGTATCTGTGAAGCTTAAGAGGGAATAACATTTTTCCCAGCAGGGATGTGGAAAATCTCAGGAACAGAACCTGGCCTTTACTAAGCAGGAAGTTCACTGAGTTGAGTAGGTAATTTTTGCAGTATTACTTATCCAAGCAAAATTCGGTTTACGAGATTGTTTTAAAAAGTGGAGGAAATGGACTTCATACTGTAAATACAATTCTTAATGATTTGATGACGGTGTTTAAATAATACTTATATTAGGAAACAAGACCACTGATAACAGAAGCTGTAGGACAGTGACAGGAGGTTTATATTAATATTAAATCTGCTACGAATTTTCTGTTAATTCTGTTAGCAAGGTCCATGGAGAGCAGTGTTGGGCTCCTTGAAATGGTGTCTGATTGAAGACAGCATCTGTAAATGTGTCTGTCTATACATTTAATACCTAAGTATATGACCTGTACAGCTGTTCTCGAGTGGGTAAGTCAATTTTTAAATGGATGAGTTGCTCAAGCACTGAAGTAGTTTAAGGGTAACTTCAGTTAAGCAGCTACATCTGCCAGGAACAGTGATTCAAATTAAACTCATGTATAAAATGTATCCAAACTAGTAAAATCTTGTATAAAATGCATGCAAAATGGAGAGGGGAGCTTCACAGGAGAACCATGAAAACTCTGGTTACAAGTTAGTAGAGTGCTTGGATTTTGTTTTTAGCTCTGAGTGTATGCACAAGAGTTTTGTTGAGCTAAGGATTAAAAGGAAAACAGTGTACAGAATTATTAAGTAGGTATTCTATCTGTGCTCACGGAGATCAGTTAAAGACTTTGGAATGCTGCTGTGGGTGTCTAATTATGGATGAGGTGAAACTAAAAATGAAATTTGTTGAAGGAGGGAGTAGTTTCTGTTGAGCTCCAAGCAAGAAACAATAAAGTTTTCACAAACATGCTGCTTTCTGTAACTGATAATAGTAAACAGTTTAATTCTCAGTCTTTTTCTAGTTGTATGCCTAGATTTCCTCTAAGAGGGGTCAGACTGTGGACTTGAGGTCTGGATCCTCAGTAAAAGTGAGAAAACTACCTCCAGTGTTATCGTCAGAATATGTATTCTGAATTAAAAAGATAAAGTAACACTAGTAAACTTGGGTAGAGGCAATTCTTAGGAAGAAAAGTATAATTTGCATATAATATTAACAGTTACACTTCTTTTAAAAAAGAGTAAAAAAGGAGTTCTTAAATATTTAACGAATTATTTAGCCGCAGGCTTGTAAATTGATTGTAATTTTAAAAATACTGAGAAGAGGATGTCTGTTAATGTCTCTGCTGTGTCCAGAAAAAAAGTGTAAAAAAACATCACCCACCCCCGAATTAATGTGGGTCACACTCTTATTTTAGGAATCTTTTGGCTACCTGGCTGAAGTCTAGATTATAGGATTGTTTCTTTTATTGTGCCTCAGCTCTATTTGTGAAAACTACTCTTGTCTTTGGATGATTTAAAATGCACACTGTGCTTCCTATCTGGAGGTGAAATCAGTAGTACTTTTGAGGTGAGAAGGCCATTTGGAAATGTAGATAGATCCTGTGTGTGATCTGAATGCTCTGGATAAAAATAACAGTGTAATTATGTGAGTGGATCAGCAGTGTTGCCATTTGCTTGAAAATGTGTTACAGTACTTCCAAAGCTTCTAATTGGGATGTATATTATTTCATTAAAAAACAAGGTAAAACTGATGCCTTACTGTGTGTAAATAAAGACTTCCATGATACACAATTACAGAATACTCCAGAATTTGCTATTAGTTTTCTTTTTTTTTTGTATGTGCATATGGTGCCTGCTTAAATAACGTTGTGTATGTAATTATGCAAGCAAAGTAGTACAAATTACAGTCCACATCCTAGGCTTTCTAAGATATGAACTGAAAATACAGGAGGGTATGATTTCTTTATACTTTTAAATTGTCTTTTAATCTAAAACCAGGCCTATTTCCCCTGTCAGTTTTTTGTTGTATCTGGCTCCTTTCCATTCTGCCTTTTATGTAGTTAGTTCAGTTTTTCCTGCCATGCATTCTCTTTTCACAGCCAGTTTAAATCCCAAAGCCATCAGATGTAATTTAAAGAAACAAAGTATTTGAAAGGAAGGAAACTCAAACCTTATGGCCCATATATAATTTTTTTTTTTCTTTTTTAATGCGAGCTGATTTCCTTTCCATATGTCTTGGTGTGAATGGATCTGGCAAGCTTTATATTTTTGGTGTGTAGTTGTCTGATTTTGTTTGTTACTAGTAGGATTAAAAATTCTAGAGTTAAAATTAATTTTGCTGCTTCTGTCAGAGATCGTGTGATGTGTGTTATAGATGCTTGATTTACCTGTGAAACTCGACCATGACAGATGGATTAAGGTGGTTATTATCATCTCTTTTTCAATTACACAGTTTATAATCAGAAACGGCGTAAATTTTGTCCTTTGTGATAACTTCTTCCTGTTTTATGTCCACTGTTTGTGCCATGTAAGTATTTATTGCTAGTGTGTTTAGTGCAAAGTTAAATCCACTAATTATTGAAAGAAGAGATTGACATATGTTGTTTCATTCTTAAAGCAGTTTAACCATTACTGGTGTTCAGTATGTGGTTGCTTTGAAACTGGGAGACATAATCAATCCCCAAACTGTACTGTTTGTGATTCTCTTCCACAGCGTAAGGGAGATGTTTTCTTTTTCACTGGAAGATGGTAGAGTTTTTTGGTATGTTGGGGTTTTTTTGTTTTCTTTTGGCTTTTTGTTTGTTTGTTTTTAGGATGAACTGTTTCTCGGTAGTTTTCTCCATTAAATCAAGCTTCTGGAAAAGTAGTATCTGTGTTTTTTCTCTTTATAAGCAAAATCTAATGTACTGGTGGATTAATCCCCATATGTCTTATAGGATAGGGAGGCCATACATTAGAACCAGTTGTTTTGTGAACTTAAAAATGAGAGTTTTGTAAATAACTCTTATGGTTACTTCATAATTTGAAGGTCATTTTGGAGGTTTTCAGGCCAATGGCAAATACCAGTTTAGCTTCAAAATTTGCCAGACTGTTCTACAGTAAATTCTGCATACATAGAAGGGTAATGTCTGAATTTCAAAGTTTGTGCTATTTGCCTATGCAGGGAAAGAGTATGGAATAACTGTTGAACTGCTGAATTGTTGTGTGTCAAGGTTTTTCCTGTGTGCAGTGTGTAGTGCTTTTGCATGCATGGTTTTAACTGAAGAATCTGTGGCTATTTTAGTTTTTAGAGGATAAAAGGTGTGTCCACAAAGCAAGTTCAGGAGGAATAGTCGTGCACTTCAAATTCACATCCTAAATTATTTTGCCTGTGGAGACATGTCTTATGTGTTCCCAGCAAGTGTTACTTTTTCTGCCAGATTTATCTGGAATATGAAAAAGCTAAATTTTTAAGAGATGGAGGTGTTAGGCAACAGAGGCTGATTGGAATGTGCGTGGGAGTCATCTCTCTCCTCTGGGTGTTTGTGAATGGGCATGAAGAGAGAGAAATTTGGAGGTACGCTTTCGAACACCTCAAAGGTGAAGTTCAAATTTTATGTATCAAATCTCACTTTCTCTAGACAAATAGCCAGGCTTGGTCTAATGTGAGAAATTTGGGACGGTTTTAATGGTGACTTGTAAAAATTCTGGTAAAAATTGGACTTGAAACTTTTTGTTGCTGTTCTGCTGTTTGGAGTTTTAAAATTTAAAACTTTACTTGTTTTTTGACCCAAATAGTCTTACTTGTGCTTGTAAATACATGCAGATATTCGAGTGAAAAGTAAATAGTTGCATTACCTGGTGCACTTCGATCTGCTGATGTTGCCCAAACTGAAATGAGATGTCAGTCGATTTCAGTTAGTGCTAGTTTTGGTTTAGTCTTTAATGTAAAATACTTGATTATGATCTCCCTGTTTTCCATTGCCTCTCCCCCCCACAAGTGGATGAGTACTTGGACTTCTTATTTTTATTTTCTAAACCAGTATTTTTCTAAAAGTATCAAATGTTGAAATGTGCTGGAAGAAAGTGGTAATATAGGGAATTTAGTAACTTTTTTCTGTGAAATGGATTATTCTTACTCCTTACATGGTATTCAGTAATGATTTCATGTCTGTTTTTGTTTCTCTAAATCATGAAGTAGGGATACAGGGAAAGATTTTTTTTTTTAAGGTAAGATTAGCTTTGAAAGTTGCAGGCTTGCTTATACAGACTAATGATCACTCCAGTAACAATTTATCTTTTTCTTTTAAAGACTGACTGAAAACAAATGATACTATGTTACTTTTTTTGTTTTACTGTTGTATTTGTTTAAGGAAATGTGTTGGAAATCTAATTATTTGTATTGAAATCTTATTTTCTCAGTAATGGATGTAACTTTTTCATTTTTCTCTACTGAAGAGAATGAAACTGAGAAGCACCCATACCACTATTTCTTGATGAGTAAACATTCTAAATGAAGGACTTCCACAAAATGTGGTAACGTGAAAGTATATCCAATGGCAGTGTAGTCTTCGGAAAAAAAAGAAGTCATCAAACTGATGACCTCCTTCTTTATGTCTCACAGAAAATCAGAAATAAGCTTGATTTCTGAAACAGTTCTGCTGTTGGATCTTGCTCAGGTAATTCATGTGAAATCAACCTATAGTTAGTGCCAAATACTTTTAAAATGATTGGGGAGTTTTGTCAAGGCCGGATGAATTCTTGTGAGTTTTTTTATTTTTAATTATTTAAATTTCTGAAGGAGATTGATTAGAATTATTTTAGCTATTAAGAAACACATACAATTTTGATTGTATTTGCTGAAGTACTTCTGGAATTTCAAGAGTTACTTATAAATTCCGAGTTGCAAAGTTTTTAACATGCTAGTAGACAGGGTAAGGGATGTTGAATACTGACAGTTGCTTTGCTTTGATAGTTTTCTAACCCAGAAAGATAAAAGATTCTCATTTAAAACCAGTAAGAAGATAAATTGAAATTTCTCGTGTTTTTCCAGGAAGGAAAAAGGAGTGAAACACCCTTTATTTCTCTTTAATATCCAATAGCTGCTTGACTCCTCATTCTTCCCTTTCTTTCCTCCTTGTTCTTGGGAGTTTCTAATATCTGCCTGGTCAGAGGAATTTTAAAGCAACATAGTGTTAAACTACCTATGTGAATGAACTGTTAGGGGAGAAGGCAAGAAATAAAATACCATGGGAGGCAAACTAATATTTTTATTTAAAAAAAATAAATCAAGTAGAGATTGAAGAAAACACGAGTTCTGTGAGCCCCAGAGTTGACATGTTTCTTTTCTGCCTTGTGTGTCAGTAACAGAACTGCTCTGCCTTACTATGTGAGGTGAGCATTTCAGTTAATAAGTAGTATGAACTGAGCACATCCAGAAATTAACCTGCAGACTTAGGCATTTAGTACTGTCACAGGGAGCTGAAAATTGAATGCCTAAGGCCATAGTTCACTGTGTCTTTAGGTGGGGCCAGAGTGGCTGGATGCTCACTTTTCTTCAGTCAAAAGCTGCAAGATACTTTCAGCCAGAGGACTTCCTCGCTTCTTTCAAAGTCTGGCTGCAAAAATGCTCCTGCTCTCAGGATGGAAATCACAGCACAGGTACAGGAACAAGTGGCAAGTAAAATTGCTTCTTTTTGTAGCAATGCCAGCATAAAGTAGGGCTGAGGCTTGAAAGCCAAAGCTGTCTGGTCCTCTATGCATTTTTTGTCTGGTATGTTTGGGCAGTAGTGAGGAACTGTGTTTGAAGAGGTTAATTTGTTAAAAATAGATTGGAAACAATAATGAATGAAGGAAAGTGCATGTTGTGATCAACCCAAGCTGAAGTCAGGAGTTAAATCTGAGGAGGGGAAACGGACTCCTAGTAAATCTGGACCAAAGGTTGGAATTTCTAATATCTAAGGTAGGAGCATTCCCTAGCAACATCTAGGCATACAGTGCAGGGTTATAGCTGAGTTAAAGTACTGTATATAATTATGTTACATACTGGAGCAGAGAACAGTGATGGTGAGTCTTCCAAATTGTGGTTAGCTGCCATGGCATTGCTTGGGTAGGGACTGTAGTCTACAGCCCTAAATGGCGTTTCTCCCTAGTAATTTTTTTTCTTTTTAATGACTTCCCCGATTTCTAATTATTTTTGGTTTTTTATAAAATATGTGCTTATGCTGAAACCTTTCATAATGCCAGAGCACTTGTCCTTCATGAAACTGTTGCAGAAAACATACATAGTTTAGTGACATGTAAGCCATGTTATGTTTGGTTTATGTTTGCCATTTGCATCAGAAGTCACTGTAGAGGTTGTATGCAGAAGGGTGCATCAGGCTTGTTATCATAGGAAAGCTAAAAATCAGCCTTTGAGGGGAATTCTGTTACATTGCTTAGCTCAGATCCAAGGTATTGCCTATGTTATAATAATCTAATAACCACTCTAGTGGTAACTAGTTTTAGTTTGGGGAATAATACTGCAAATAAATATAGTCTTTACAGTTAATAAACTAGTTTCATAGTAATACTAATACAAATAAGTAGTTTCATTGGATTAAGTATGTCATGAAACTGGACTCTTAGTTCACTGATAGCCACTCATACGCAGCTGTAAGAGAAAAGGGTGTGCAGTCATTTTGTTTATGATAGATCAAGGTAGCATGTGATGACCAGGTGTGAACTTGCCACAAAATGGGGGTTTCTTTTTTCTCTTAAACTTGTTTCTAAATAAGCTGAAATTCTTACTTAAAAGATACAGATAAACATCTCAGTAATCATGAATATTTTGAAGTATCAATTGGGAGCTATTAACTTAAGATGCTGCTGGCATTATAACAAGGTCCAAAAAGACCACAGTATATTTGGGAAGTAATAACTGAGGGGGCCCATCTTTCAAGGTTCAGGAAAGCAAGCCATGAAGCTTATTGTGGACATATGTACCACTTGACTTTCTTAATGATTTCTTCTAGGATATGTTTAAGTTTAGAAATGGAAAAAAAAAAGGAAAAAAAATCCCAAAACCAAAAGACAACCAACCATTTAATGTTCCAGGGTAGAGATCAGGCTTCTGATCTTAAGTATGCTAAGTATAAGGTAAGGCTGTAATCACTTAAATGGCAGAAAGTAAAAGGTCTGAAAAGAGTGACACTTCAAAGGCACAAAGGTTGGGCTATAAGAAAAGCAGAACCCCATTAGGATAAGAAGAAACTTAATTTGAAAAAAACAGCCCTTTTATGTGTGTTTTTTATTTATTTTAAGCATAATGTTAAGTTTAAGCACTCTAGTTAGACTACTTTCTTAATTAGTGAAGAGCTTTCTGATATGTCTTTTTTAGTAATGGTTTCTAAGAGGTAGAACTGAAGGCTCCAACTGTACTGCTAACTGGACAAGATGTCTTTGAAGTGAACAAACACATGGAATAGTAGTGAAAAGGAGTGAGTGAACTACTTTAGGTGATGGAGTTGTTAAAGGAGACTAACATTACAAGTGTTTCTACTGATTGAAACAATGAGTGATCGCACACCAATCTGAAGACTTCAGTCTGATTAAGCTCTTCAGCATTTTAATTCCCAAATTATTGTTCCCTTAATAGTAGTGTTGTTTTTCATGTTGTGCCTGTAGCTGATCAAAATCCTGTGTTAGGATGCAGTGGTGATTGTTTTCATATTTTGAAATATTAAACTGGAATTTAAAGGGCAAGCAAACTCTAGCATCTGCTTTAAAAATACTGTGGTCCTTCGTTTTGAGATGGTAGGCCCAGCGGAGAGCTGTAAAATAGTTTAGACTGGCAAGTACACCTAGAAGTCATTTGATCCACTCTCCCACTTGAGTAAGGCCAACACTGGAATTGTGTTTTCCAGACCACTTTTAAAATGTTTTCAAGAATAGAGTTTCTAACACCTCTCTGCTTAATACATTCCTATCTATATTGGACCACATTCACTGTGAAGAATTTTCTTCCTATATTGAAATGAAATCCCTTGCTGAGTCTTGTCTGTTGCCTCTTGTACTTTCTTTTAGCACAGATTAGCATGTCTCAGTAGAAGGGCTAGAACAGTGCTCAAATTCTGTGATTGTCTGGGTTTAGCTCTGATTTGTGTAGGAAAGCATGCTGATTAGAGAATTAGTTCTTTTATGTAGTGGCTGAAATTCTTGGAGTGACTCATCCAATTTTGATAAGGCCCAGAAACAAACAGAAACGTAATATGTTCCTAACAGTGTGTTCAGGAGTTTGGAAGGCTACCTGTGATGCTCTAGAAGAATATTGATAAGAGCAAATAAAACATGCCTTGAAGCCTTAGACTTGTGCTAATACTCGTTGACCATTGATTTGAATTATACCCAAATGGTGCGTTGTTGTGACTGGCTGTAGTGGGATGTGTGAGGCAGAACTGAATTAATGAACCTACACTAACTTTGCTTTTCATTTGTCTTGCACTGGCAACTACAGTTGACAAGTTAAAAACGGTTGCTCCTATTGTTTGCCACTCACTACATCTTTTCAGAGCAATCTCTAGTTGATCAAGAGGTAGTAGGAAACAGCTTCTTGAAAGCTACTCCTGCAGAAGTAGTTAACACATTAACTGCTTTGATTGTGCAAAGTCTTGTAAAGAATGAAAAGCTACACGGTGTGAATAGTAAGTTTTACAGGTATGAACGAGAAGTGTTCTAGTCTAAGGCAAGTGGATGATATGCTGTAATGGTTTTGCTGCTTTCCCATGACTCTGATTTCATGGTTCCTCTTCTTCCTTACCAGACTGGGTGTTTGTTTATCGTGCCAGCATGAACAACTTTGTTCCAGTTAGGAAACTGTTTCTTTTGAGTGCAGAAAAGATATGATTTGATGTAACTGATCAACTCAATTAATTTTATCATATTTGCCATGTAAAATCTGTCTGAGATGCTAAAGTAGTGTAGAGAATGAAGAAAGAAGATTATTGCCATTTTTAAGATCATACTTCCTTTCCCAGTCCTAATTGAGAAGTACACTAGGATGTATTTGTCATCAGCTTCCAAAACCAAATAGGTGACTTAGTTTTGGTTAAGATGAAATGTTGTTCCTCAAAGCTAAATTCTCTTGGGGGACTGCTAACATGCTAGCAACCACTGATTACATCTGGGAGGAGAAAGCAAGGACCTTGGATTTGACAGCTGTTCCAGTGGAGGCAACATCTTCAGGCTGTTGGTACATAAACAACCCCACAATATTGTAGTGACTAGGCTGCTTTTAAAAGGGATGCTACTAACTGAAATATATTTTAGTGTTGCAAATAGTAAGTGCAAGTAACTAACTGCCACAATAATAGGAGCCTAATTGTTAGAGACTGCTTATAATTAAAAACATGCCTATTTATAGTAGCAGACCTACTTTTGGCGCTACCATATTACCTGGAAAGCCTATAGCTACCATCAGTCTGTGTTGGTGTTAGGGTCGACAGTAAAATATCTTGGATGTCGTGGTTACCCACACTGCAAAACAGGCTTTTAATTCTACTTGCAAGCCAGGGGCTTTCTGCTAACTTGAGGAGAAAGAGGAAATATTCTGAAATATGGGCATTTGCTTTCACAGTCATTGTTCCTCAGTTTGGGATTGGCATTGGTACATCTGAGGCTGTTGATGGTTCTCCTTACATCAAATGTATTAATGTTAATAGTTTTGTCTTTGACAATAGCTTTTATAACAGTTTCCATCTCTTGGCTAATCAAGAACATTCTTGCAGAACATGTAATGTTGTTAGAGTTGATCATGAGTGTTTTGTTACCCTACATCATCCACAACCACTGAAGCCTGTCAGAGTGAGGAAGCACAGATGAGCTGTTTGGAGTTGCCTGCTTAGTTCAATTCACAGACTGATCCTTTTCTCTTAGAAACTGCCAAACAGAGCCCAGTATTTTTAGGCAAATACAAGCCTGTTGGCATTTATCTGCCCAAGGAGTGGCACAGCTGCTCTGGATGGCTTAGTAAATGTTTCCTGTTTCTGATTTTTAAGAATAATTTTTCTAAAACTGAGTGTCAGAGGGATGGCATGGTTTGACAGACACTTCTGTTGAAGCCTAAACTGCTGCCCTTTCCAGTTTTAGTTCTTTGCCTCTTGTTTCTGCCCCAATGTTGCCCCCCAGCCCATCCTTTGTGTGGATTCAAGAATTTGTGGATTGAACAAATCTGTGGCTGCTGAACAAACCAGCATGTGGAGCTGATTTTGTTGAAAAATTGTGTTTAAAAACCAATGTTCATTTTTTAGTTGTTCAGACAGATTTTTTTTTTTCCTGACCTAGTTTGATTACAGACTCATAAGCACTTAAGCTCTGTTAGAGAAAGATGTGTAGAAATGGACAGATGATGTCTTTTTCAGGTAAAATTGACATCAAATAGCATTTGAGGAAGGTAGTTGAACTGATGGTAGCACTTGATGTAGGTTCTCTCTCAAAATTTAAACTGCCTTTAATGAGACAGTACTTCAGCATATGGAATAACAACAGGATGTAATTTTTAAAGCATATATAAGAGGTTTTAGGTATTTCTTGTTTTAAAATAGGTTAAACTGCACTACCAAGTTAAAATACCACACTTCTATAACGTAAAATAGTAAAAAACACAGACCACAGTTTACTCCCATCTATTTCTCTGTGACTATTTCTGTAAAATATTAAATGTGGTATAGTTGTTTTTGTAGTAAAATATTATTGATAAACTATGTTAATCTTTCCTATGCTGTGTTTCAGAGATAGAGATTTTTGTTAGTTTGTCTCATTTGGTATCTGAAATATCCAAGCTGACACTGGCCTTGGGAATATTTTTCTTCCCATGGAAATGAGAATGTGGTATTTTACATAGATAAGTTTGAAAGAAAACCATGTTTTGTTTTGCTTTAGAAAATCCAGAACGCAGAGTAACAACTACAAAACTTACAGGCATATTTTTGTGTGTCTGCTGATAGCACAGGTAAAAAGCCCTTTGAGGTTCTGTGAGTGTCATTCTTCCCCCCCCACCTACAGTTTACATAACTTAATGTGGAAAGAGCTAGCAGCTCTGAAGTCACAGCAGTGAACAATTTTTCTTACTTAGCCCAAGAGAATAATATTGTTCCTTGACCATATTTTTTTCTCCATGATTCTCTCTGTACTATTAACACAAGCTTGATATGAGGGAGACAGATCTGGCAGATAACAGCATTGAGTTATAATTAACTTTCAAGTTAGTTTTTTTTAAGTCTGGCAGTATGGTGTTTTATTGATAGTTTATTTTCAGGTTCTTGATAATAAGAGTCTGTTGGAAACTGCTTGCTCTGGAAAGGTTTAGGATAGATTCATAGAGAGTATTGTCTTGTTTTGCATTTAGGGTGCATGAATTGAAATACTGAAAGGAAATATCCAAGAGTTTCTAAACAATAAAATTTAGTGTAACAAGCATGAAAAATAGTTAGCTGCAGTTGAACAATCATTTCATTGTATTGTGCTGTGAGATCCTGTAGCAGAAAAGATTATTTGAGATTTTATGAGGTAGTTTGGGAAAGTTAACAACTTTAGATCTAAACGTAATGCATTGGGTTTTGATACTTGAAATACATAATCTTTTTTGTTTGCTTGTTTGTTTTCTAGCAAGTACTGAACTTTTTTGCAGGCTTATGAAAAAAATCTAGTTAATCCCTCCTGTTGCTAAAATTCTGCTTTTTGAGTTGAACATGAGCATTGTCCTAAATTCTGCTGCCCAAGCAAATGTTTTTTTTTTGGTTTGTGAAAAAGCATAGAAGGTTTTGGTGGGGTGTGATTGGTTTTCTTTGGGTTTGTTTGTTTGTTTCTTTTCTTTAGTGTGTTTTGGTGGGTTTTTTTCCCTGTAAGTTTTGCAGATGCTTGCAGAAGTTCAGTGTTGACTTCAGATAGGGTTTATTATATAATGATTTGTCCATTATTAAGATTGCATAAGCTTAGGCTGAAAGACCTGTATGCTGTCTGGATCTGATAACAGCTTACAGCTAAAGAGCATGCCTGCCACTCCAGAGCAAACTGGTATATAAAACCAGTGCCTGTTTGTGGTCTCATTGCCTGCACTAGTTGGCCTGATTTTCTGTCAAACTCTTTCTGCTTTATAGGTGTGCACAGGAAGCCACAACTGTGGATGGGATCACCAAACTCATCTGTGTTTCAGACAACAATCACAGAAGTGAGATTTTATTTATCCTTGGTCAGTTTAATCCAGTTCATGTACAGTACTAGGGTGAGAATAAAGAGTTGGAAAGGGTGGGGTGATTGCAAGGTGCTATTGCTACTTAGGAAGTTACTTTGGTGAGTACCTTCATTATTTAATATTGAATTTAATTAAATAATAATTTAATTAATTAATTTAATAGGTTCATAGTGTTTGAACTGAGAGTTCATGAAGCCAGCTCAGATGCATGCTTTGGGCTTAGCACTTAGTGGAAGTCAGTCACAGTTGGCAGAGGTGTGGGCATGCTGACAGCAAGGTGGAAGAGCTCGAGGAGCAGGGTGTAGTTCACTGAGCAGGCTTGTGCCATAAAATGCGTTTCTGTAGAGCTCAAGGTTCTGAGAGGCAAATGTGAAGGCATTTGGCTTTATGGGAGGTAGAAGCAGTACTTCCCCCCTGCCTGCCCATGCCCATTCTGGGTGATTGTATTGCTTCATTACTCTTCCATTACTGTAGGCAGCAAAAAGCATGAATATTCAGTTTATTGTTCTGTTTACATCAGATTGCATATGCAGGTTCTCTGTTGGGAGTTATATTCTCCACCCTCACTGTCCTCCCAGGCCATTGAAACTGTTGAGTAAGAGTGCTCTGAAGTGCAGCATTGTACCAGTTTATGCATATATTTGAAATATGTGAATAACTTTATGAGTGTAGATTAATTAGCAAAAAAGGAACTGATAAATTGCACTGTACAAAATATGTTTTAATTCCTAAATATCTCCAAGTAGGAATCCTGAGTAGGGGGAAGGTAATGTATTTCTACAGCTTAAAATATTGTGTAATATTAAGCACAATTAGAAATTGATAGCATTCTTTCAAAAGGGCAGACCCCCTCATTTGTTCTCTTGTGCTTTTTGGTTGAAAATTTTCATTAATTTATTTTCTTCCTGAAATTCGGCATGGTAGCCAGAGGAGCTTAAATATAGTTTTTGAGAACTGTATGACTGTTTGAATAGACTGCCTAATTTACAGAATTATCTTTGTGCTTGTCTGTCACTGATGGATATTGCCAAAATGATCAAAGAAAAATAAGACATCATCTTTAAATAAGGCTATTTCTATGTTCTGTAGGCAAAAAAGGAGCAATTTGAGCTGAAATTGTTCTACACTTCTTTGTTTCTTGTTGTGAATCCTAGATGTATTGTACACAGTTTGTCTGCTGAAAATAAATGTTGGCTGATTTAAGCTTATAGCCATGAATTTTCTTAAAAACTTACTGTAAAGAATGTGGATCATATACAGAATTGTGAAATGCTCAGCAGGGTTTATTTAAAACACAGATATATGTGCTGTAAGACACAGCCCTTCCCCCCCCCCCCCCCATTTCCAGCTATGCAAGTATGAGTAGAAATTGAAAAAAATAGCTATGGCTTAATTTCTATTTTCTTGTAGATTTCTGTTTCTTAAATCAGTATTTAGGTGGCTTCAGTATGTCTCATTCCTAACAGCATAGCTCACAACCCCCTTACTGTTTAACAAGAGGGGTTAGCTTTGTTATTTATCTTGTTTTTGGTGGTGGTCTGTAATTACATTGGTTCTCCTGCTAGTGTGGTTAGTTAATGTTCAGTGCTACCTGAGTGCATGGGTCTACTCCACAGCTCCGGGCACTGGGCAGGTGTAATGGGACAAGCAATGGGAAAGGGTGGGTGTCATGGGGGCTGGCGGGAGGTGCAGCAGGGCTGAGCGGGGCAGTGCTGTGCCCCGGGAGGGCTGCCGGGACACAGGGGACACAGGGTGGGCAGTGCTGTGCTCGGGAGGGCTGCCGGGACACAGGGGACACAGGGTGGGCTGTGCTCGGGAGGGCTGCCCAGACACAGGGGACACAGGGTGGGCAGCCTGCGTGTTCCAGCGTGGCTCACACGGCTCCTGCTTTGCTGGGGCATCGGGGTGACTGCCCAGTGTGGAACGAGTCAGTCTGGGAGTGCTGGGGTGTCTCACCATGCTTCCCAGCGTTCCCTCTGCTGCAAAGAAGGTGCAGGGGAGTTATGTCAAGGTTTTTAGTGGGGTGCCTGGTGAGATGTGTTGAGGTTAGCTCAGGTTCTGCCCTGTGGGAGATGGGCCATCTCTGGAAACAGTATAACTGCTTTGGAGTTGTGCTTGCCTTCTTTGTATCTGTGTTGGATATGCAATAATCTGCCCGGAAATTACATAATTAGCTGCTACATAGTTTCTTTCTTTTGGATAAAACTTTTCAGGACTGGGATCTTTGGCAGTGGGGTGGTTTCTGTGGACCCTTTTTATTGAATGGATTAAAAAAAGAAAAAAAAAAAAAGGGAAAATAAGATTTTAAAACAATAGAAATGTCTAGCAGGATTCAGAAGGGGAAGTGCGGACAGAGAAGAGGGACAAGGCCTGGGGACTCTCGGATTCAGACCATTGCACTAAGACAATCCAGCATCATGTTTTATTTATGAAATGGAAGCTGTTCAACACTGTGCAGTCTTAAGACAGGCAGATGGGATTTAGCTTGTGCCACTTCAGCTGCTGTAGGGGATATTTTGAAACTTTATATGAAAAGTTGGCTAGTTCAGACAAATTGATCTTATTCACTGGCTTCTCTGCTCTGCAGTCATAGCTGACTCCCATACAGCATAATTCATGGAAAATGCACAGGGTTTTTTCTTGTCTAGCAAAGAGAAAACTGTGTACTTTTTTACAACTTTCATCATTTCTACTGTTCACATTCCTAAGAAAGTGATTTGGGAAGGGTTTTTCTTATGCACAGGTACTAGTGCAAGTAGGCCAATAGTAGGCTTGACACAGCATCTACAATCCTGATTTTGCCCCAGAGACTGAGTTTATGTTGATGTTTCTGTGAAGTCTTCTAATTCTCCAAATTGCTTTTGCTTGCAGGGATGGAGGTAATGTCCATCACTCCTCTTTAAGAGGTCATAGTTCTATCTCTTTTTTGGCTCCCCTAACATTGGCTGTCCTTGCCTGTGAAACTTACCCTGGTTTCTCAGGTTTAGCTTCTTAAATCTAAAGTTTTGGGCACATCTTTTGAATTAACATTGGAAATTGCCAGTGGCATTTGTCTGTAGTCCTAATGTGAAGACGGTGGATCAATTGCACTGTGAGAATTAGCTCTGTCCACTATGAGTACACTCTTCTTGTCCTACCCCCGGCATTAGTTGGGGGTTTTTTGGGTTGCTGTTTTTGTCGTGTGTGTCCCCCCCCTTCTGTACTTTATTCTGAGATTTGAGACAGAAAACAATTGCTTCCTAATGTAATACATATGTTAGCAATGCTGTAATTCTACTTTGGTCATGTTTAACTGCCCAGGAACACAGAAATGTGGTTCACTTGGTTTGAAAAACTGCTGCTGAGAGTTCATTAATATATTAATGTTGAAAACTCCTGAAAATTTTTTACAAACATGTATCCTGTATCCAGGACAGTTTGTTTTTTTTTTGACTCAGCTCTGATTTTTCTGTAACCTATCCATGCATATGTTTCCTTTCCACTCAATGCTTTTCTCATAATATGGACTTGCCATTTAAAAGGCAATTTTTAATTTGTTTCTGCGTATTTGACTTAATATATATATCCCACTGACTGCTGCACATTAACATTATTGCTTTATCTAGAAGAACTTTTCTTGCTATAACTTGACATAAGCAAGACTGCTTTTTTTTTTTTTTACTTCTTTTTTTCCTTTCTTTTTTCTCCCCTGAGATTTGTTTTTTGGTGCCTTGAGCATTAAGTCATTGTCTGTGTTGTGCCCCAGATAGCAGCTTGAAACTAGTGGAGGAGGAGTGTTCCTGTACGTCATGTTTGTTTTCAGATGAATGACCTGAGTGTTCGTAAGTTATGCTGTTTCAAGAGGTAGAATTAATCTTCTTGTGAAGTGTTACTTTTTTTACCATTTTAATACAGCAGGTAACAATGATGTTCACTACTGGAAAATGGAATACTTTGGATTTTTTTTATGTGGTGGAAATCTATTTCTTAAATCCTTAATGTCTTAATGTCTTAAATCCTTGTGGGGTCTTCTTGAGGCTATATTTAAGTCGTATGAAAGAAAGATGGAAATTCTGTTGGGTTTTATCTGTTTGTTTTGTTGTTGCTTTTAATCCAATTATATATGATTTCCATATAGATCTGCTTTTGATGAGCAGGGCTTATCTGGCAATTTAATTTCAGCTAAGAAAGCTTTTTTTAAGCCTGATTCATTTGTTATTCTCCAGGAAACTAGACTAAGAAGGGCTGTGGTTGATGCAGTATTAGAGTAAGTAAATGTAATCAGTGTTTTTGGTTTATGGGATGTTACTGCAGTATTGTCAGCTGAGCTTTGATTTCCCTTTTTAGTTCATTGGTACTATTTCCATGTCTTTTGGCTGAATCGTAACTGAAGCAATTTTGGTGTTCTTATATTGCTTATGTATTGAGATTGTCTTATTTTAGTGGCACTTTTTCTGTGTCTAATTTATTTCCAGTTAATGGGATGTTTTTCTGTATTTTTCCTTTGCTTAGTTAACATCTAATACAATGTATTTTCTGCACTTCATAGTGCTTTTATGCTGTTCTGCAATCAGTGTTGTAGTGTGCTTTGAATCATCACTTTGATTGTCTTGACTGTGTTCTAATATGAATGGTCCAGGATTATTTCTTTTAATTAATTATTTTTTTATAATCTCTTGTAATGGCTGGTGTTGTGGCAAATAAGATAAGGTGGATTCTACCTGCTGCCTTGTGCATGGAAGCAAATAACCATGCTTGATGCTTTGCTGTAGGTTTACCTCCCCATGCTGGTTCTCTGTCCTTCCCCTCTGTCTAGTCAGATGCATTATGTGGTACTTATTTGTATTCTGTATCTTTTTTCCTCAAAGGATATTTCCCATGATTTGGTTTGACAGTTCTGGCATTTGTTTGTAGATTAATTTTCATTCGATGTCTAAAAACTCAACATTTTTTCTTACAAAATATTATTATTAAATATTGCATGAAAATGGGTGTCAGGCTCTTACAGACTTGTTACCTTTCATTCAGCATAAATGAAGGTGTAATCTTGAGAATAAAAAGGTTCTGTATTGATTCCCCACCTCCCATCATAAAGCCTGATAGAACTCAAATCTGACCTGTACACAGCTACTGAAAATAGAGCAGCAAGCTTTCAGTAACTTGGATAAAGTTGTACACGACTGTCAGGAGGGCTGTGGTGTGGGGCATTTGACTCCAGCCTGAAGATGACACCCTCTGTTCATGTTGACCTGCCTTGATAATTGGAAGGGCTGGAATTGTTTCTGCTCAAATTGATTATGCTTGTTTGAGAATATGTTAACCTTAGGCAACAGGACATTTCAACCTTTCATCCACGATGGCTATTGTGAATGATATTTTGAGCTATTTAGTGAAACGTTGTAGATTGTTACAGTGCAGCTTTTGGGAGGAAGCCAGTCTTTAATGTAGTGGTTTAGTTTCAGGATGCTGTCAAAATAGTCGTTGCCAGCATATCACAGCATACGGTCCTTGATTTGGAAAAATACTGAGCAGATTGGCATATTCTAGCAACGTGCTTGGCTTGTAATGTAAAAATACAACTTCATTGCCAACAGTCCTGTAACACAAAAAAAAGAAGGAGTTGGCGCTAGGAGGGTGATCAGCAAAAGTAGAATCAGTGGACAGTTTGGGGGTTTTATAGAACACTTGAGAAAAGATCCAAGTCTTTTATTCTGACTGTTTCAAAACTTTGTCTAAATTTCTAGAATTTCTTCATGCTTGAGAGGTTGGGTAGGAGGACTGCACTTGGAGTACCTCTTTGTGCTTGAGGTCAGCTCCTCAAGAAGCCTATTGTAGGAGTTGGTGTCTTAGTGAAGAGGACCACTCCTGCAAGGAGGAAAAAGTTTGTCTGCCATGAACATAGGTCTCCAGAAGTTAATTTACAAGGCTGCTTGCAAGGATTCCAATGTGTATCTTTGCAGTGGGAATCTTGATTTATTCTTCACCCCTTTGAATCCATCAGGTACCTTTTAGTAGAGAGGTATTAGAAGTGCTTAAAGCAAGTGTGAAGGGTTCCACTGGTTTGCAGTTACAGTTGTGGTTTTCTGGTGTCTATCACTTAAATATTTTCCTTTTTTTTTTTTAATTGGAATGGTATCACAAGTGTCTAATTGAAAAGAATTAGAAGAATGAGGTATGAAAGGTATTAAAGGAATGTCTCTGTCCTACCTAACTTCGCTCTGACTTCTTCTGTAAGCAGTGGCATCAGATTTGGTAATATTAACATGACATTGTCTCTTGTAGGATAATCATGGGTCAAACCGGAAAAAAATCTGAGAAGGGACCAATTTGTTGGAGAAAACGCGTAAAATCAGAATATATGAGACTGAGGCAGCTCAAGAGGTTCCGACGTGCAGATGAAGTAAAGGTGCTTTATCTTTTGTTTTATTGCTTATGAAATTACACAAATATTGATTTTCTTCTGAAGTGTGAAGTGACCTGCAGTTAGCATCTGCAATAAGAATTTCATTGAATACTTTGTTAACCTACTGAAAACTTGTGTTATAGACAGATATGATGCATTTATATGTGATTGGTTCGAGAACGTTAAGTATCAGAAGATACTGTGGAGAGCAAGTATGGCAACTTCTTTAGCTGCATACTCTTCAGAATTTAATTTCATGCTAAACCTCTGAGTCTCTAAATGTGAGAACATGGTTTGAATAGAAGAAAGGGATAATGAACCGTATTGAATCTCACTGACATTTAAACAAAATTTGTATGGTTGAGTTTTGAGCACTTTTTTTTTTTTTAAACGTCTGGTTTTGTTTATTTTTTTAGTAAATGTTATAATGCCTTAAGATGCTAGCAAGTGAATTTAGTGTCTTTGATTTATTTGTAATGTTGTGATTAATTTTTAGAGTATGTTTAATTCTAATCGTCAGAAGATACAGGAAAGAACTGAAATCTTAAATCAAGAATGGAAACAACGTAGGATACAGCCTGTTCACATCATGACTTCTGTGAGCTCATTGCGCGGGACCAGGGAGGTTGGTTAACATGTGTTGTGGTAATTCCACTTACAAAGTTGTTAGCACATTCTCAATTTATTACTGGAAAATAGGCTGCTCTTTTTTTTTCCTTTTCCAGCATGACATGACTTGGTAGCTTAATATGTTTTGTATGAGTCTCTTAAAGAATTTATTTCTGATTTACTTTGATCGTATGGCTTCTGGAAACCAATAAATATGTAGCAGGCTACCTAGCTTTAAATGACACACAAAAGAGAAGCTTCTTTATTTCTGGTAATACTTGGATCATACCTCAGCATCCTTTAATCAAACTGTTTTGTCTCTGTGATATTGGGAGTTTACTTTTGCACATATTGGAGTTTTCCCCAAATTGTACAAATGAGTGGTTACTTTGATTCTCACTGAGTTAAAGCAAATGAAAGCTGTGAACATACCCACTTGATGAAGTCTTCTTTATATTAACTCACGTCATTTAGCCACAGAGATCCTAAAAGGAGTTAGGTTGATGAACCTTTGTGTTGCATAAGCAGACTGGAAGCTAAATTTGTGAAAAGCATTTCTGTAATTGTGGTTCAGTTTGAGCACCTAAACTGTCTTTCATGGGTAAGGTTGGAAGGGACCACTTCTCTGATCAAGCAGGGTCATCCTAGGGCATGTTACTCAGGGTTGTGTCCTGTGTCATGTTGGTAGCTTGAACAGTGGTTTAAAACCCACTCCAAATTTCTGTATTCAGCCAAAGTTATATTCTTTCTCAGTTGCTCTTCGGGCCCTTTTTCAAACTAAGCCACTTTGAAGATGTTGAATCTGTAATCTGAAAAGCTAGGATGAGAATGGAAAGACCTTACTATGATTAGGTTAAAAAACCCAAACCATATCACGTTATCTTCAAGGAAATTTGCAGAATTTCCTTTTCCTAAAATTTTGTTGGAGAACTTGGGGGCAGAGTGTGTCACAGAGGTGCATTTGTGTGCATGCACATTCAAATGCAAGCAGACAGGATCTTTGTGTGTTCTCTTTTAAATGTTCTTGAATATGCGATTACACGTACAGCTCTATCACTATTAAATGGCACTGTGGGATCAGAACTTCTGATAATTGGCACAGGTATATGTCCAATTTTCACCTTTTTTTGTTAGCAGAAGATCATTCCTCACAATTTCTTTGTTTTTCTTTTCATTTTTTTGTAAGCTTGGTGTTCACTATTCTTCATGTTAATTTCCTGCCTGTACTGATAGAACACCCTAATTACTGCATTCAAATCCAGTCTCTGTCTCTCTAATGTTTAAGATTGCCATAATTTATAGTGAGAGAAGTGAGACAAAGAAATGGTGGAGACTTTAAAAGATAATTTTAAAATCTCCTTTTCTTAATATGCCGAATTTCTTCAGAGTTGTCTAAGGCACTGGCTAGAAATTCAGTGACTTGATGGAAAGGTTCTATGAGAGCCTTCAACCAGTGACAATAACATGTCCTGTGCTAGCCTACTAAATATTAAGCTGAGTTCCATCCCAAAACAACAGGGCAACACAACTGAAACTTGGTGCCAAACATTTTGAGTCATTTTGACATAGGCCATTTGTCAACCTGAGTCTTCTAGTTCTGAAGATAAAAGTAATTAGTTTTTTTACTTTTAGATTTTTCTTTAAAAATACATGAAAAATACGCTAGATGGCGGCGAGTTAGAAAATTAAACACTAACCGGACATGGAAGTAAAGCAGTAGCATAAGATAGGGTCTTGAATATTAATATACACAGCAGAAATCTAATTTCATTTGCTGCACATTAAAAAGAAAAGAAATAAATCTGGCTTGTGTCATTCTGCTGGGGTACTGTCTCTGTATACTGTTTGTTACATTACTTTGTGTATTTCTTTAGAAATGTGAAGCTCTGTTCATCTTTCCCTTCTGGAAAGGAGAAAGATCTTTTGTCATCACTTCCTTTTTTCCTTTCAGGTAGCTATGATAGCTGTTCTAAACTTTGTTTTACCTATATCCAAACCCCCTTTGTTGTACTTCTCCTAGCTTTGTATGTTTCTGTCTGCTTTTGTTTCTAACTTTTTTTTTGAGTTCTCCATGCTGGTGTCCAAGTATTTGAGAGAAGTTGACTTGTGTCTGTTAACTGTTGATTAGATGAAAGAATAACCAATGTTGTCTGTATTTCTATGGATTGTTTATCCGTTGAAGGCTACATAGCTCTCTGAGTCTCCAGAAAAAAAGTCCTGTAGCTGAAAATCTCATTGGCATATCCAGAGTTGCTTTTTAAGAGTTAATTTTCATTTTTCCTTTGTAAGCAGTGAACATAATCAAAGGCTTGAGGATATGAAGATAAACAGACAATAGTGGGAAAACAAGGCAGGATTAAGTCATATGGAGGTTTTATCTACATAAGGTGTCTTGCTGGCATTAAAGCAAAATTTTATTTATTTTTGTAACATAAAAAATTTATGATTTCTGCAGTGTATTGAGGTGAAGCCAAGGGAATTCAGTTGGCTCTCAGATGGCTTGAGTAAATACAGTAACGTCAGTGTAGCAGCAACAGGTACTAAATCTGTTTTGAGACACAAAACTCAATTTGTATCATAGATTGAATAGTTCAAGTAAAATACTATCACAGCCACTTAATAAAAAGTGGAAAAAACCCATAATGGTCTATTAGCAAAGGTACTGACATAGAAATCATTCTTGAGGTTTTTTCCTGCTAGAACTATTTGTACTATTATGCCCTAAAAATGGTGCATTTTTCAAAGGCTGGTATGGGTAATTTTGAGAAACTCTTTCAATTTTGTACATTATGGAGTGTTCTGTGTTTTATTTTTGTTTGGCTTTTTTCTGATGTTGCTATGTAAGTGTAACTTCAACCTCTTATTTCAGTGCTCTGTTACCAGCGACATAGATTTTCCAAAGCAAGTCATCCCACTGAAGACTCTCAATGCTGTTGCTTCTGTGCCTATAATGTATTCTTGGTCTCCCCTTCAACAGAATTTTATGGTGAGTTTAAACAAGTGTTGGGAGGAAAAATGTAGGGAGAAAAGGGAGGTGTTAATTCTAGAAGTAAACCAGCAACAATCTATTACCAGTTACGCTCTCTATTTTTGGTATTGGTAATAAGGCAGTAATAATCAGAAACAAGCCCGCCCCCCATCCCCCCAATAAAATAAAGAAAAAGGTAACTGATTGTAAACTAAATCTCTATCCTCAATGAACCTAAGTATCTCTAAAATCCTGCTGTAAATTTTATTTTATTCAGGTGACCTATTGTCTTGTGTGCCCTTTACCAAATGTTAATTTATTTGAAAGTATATAATTAGTGTAATGAGATATGTTTTCTGAGGGATATAAATACTTTTATGTAGACAATCAACCAACATACCTGTAGCAGAATAGTAGTTCTTATGGCATAAAGGGAACTTAATCCTCAAACAGTCTCCCCCCACACTGGTCATTCTCATATAGCACCTGAGTATAATCTTTTCTTCTGATTAGCTTCACTGTATGCAGAAGCCATAACACTAGATTTCTGATGTAGGTATTTGACTTATTCAAAAAGCTTAGCTTATTGCAAACCTTTCTCACATAATTTTGTTTATGATCACCTTTGCTGATTGGTTATTATGATAACAATAGTAACATGGTGATTTAAATAACCATTTTTTATCAGTATATGTACAGAGTTCCCCATTTTTCTACTTGCTTTCAATTCATCAGTGCTTGGATATTTTGGACTGCTGCAGCATCATGATCAGCAGGAAAGTTTATGTTTATTTTGTTAACAGTAGAAGGTTCTTTTGTAGTACAAGGTCCATAAATTTGACTGATAAAACATGGGAGTATTAATGCATTTAGTCTATATACAGCCAGAAAGAAAAAGACAATGGAGTTCAGATTAAATTGTCAAGCATGTTTCTCTGTTTGCTGTTTAGACAACTTGAATTAAGAGTCTTTTTGTAACATGTTTTCTTATCTCTGGCAAAATAATGAAGGGATGGTTTCCATTGTGGTTTCCAACATTAGTGTAGAAGAGAACCAAGGAAGGGCAAATGAATTTATCAAATGCAAGCTTCCCAAAGCTAGGTAACTTCATGGGTTTCTGTATTAGAAGCTTTGTGGAAACACTCTGATAACCTTGAGATCAGGAACTAGTACTAGTATTTTGAGCCAGTCACCATGAGTGCAAAAAATTGTTGAACATCAGTGATGGTTTTGATTTTTCTTTTTTAGTTAGTGGTAAATGTGCTAAAGCAGTGAAGCCACTTAGTTAATTGTGATAGCTAGACTCTTGGAGACTGTAGAAAATAGCAATATAGAAATGGTCACTTGAAGTTGCAATTTTAAATCCTTTCATTCCTAGGTAGAGGATGAAACAGTTTTACATAACATTCCATATATGGGGGATGAAGTGCTTGACCAGGATGGTACCTTTATTGAAGAACTGATCAAGAACTATGATGGAAAAGTGCATGGAGACAGAGGTGAGCCCAAACACTCAGGTATACTAATCACTTCTTCCTACATGAATAATTGCTGTAGTGTTGCTTGTTATGGCCTGATACATGATTGTTACAGTGGTATCTCTAGAATCTCTACATTCCGTGAACACTGGGTATAACTGACTGCCTTATTTAAATATATTGCTTTGCATTTTCATAAGGCTAAGTGTTAAAGCAGTAGTATGGAGAGATTAAACACATTGACTTTTCCCCTATACCATACAGTAATTCTCGGTATTCAAGTTTGTGCTCAGAGCTTTGGAATAAAACATTGTAATTTTCCTACAGGTCTAGCAGAAAGTGGCAGTAGAAGTATGCAAAATTCTGATAATGATAACTTTTACAAATGTAATTCAATAGAATTTGCCTCTTGTAGGTTTGTGGTGGGGTTTTGTGTATAATTTCCTTTAAGGAACTTTAGCTATTTAAACCCCTCCTCTCTGTAAGTCAGCTTAGAGCAAAGTTGTATCCTTCTGCTGATGCACTGTATATATTTTTTTCTTGGGTGTAGTTTGCCTCTTCTCCCCTGTGGGAGCTGGACTTAATGCAATGTCATCTCTCTCTTAGTTTGCTAAAGTCTCAGTGAAGTGGTGACCTTCTGCTAGGTCTGTGCTCACTCAGAACTGGCTTATACAAGCCTGAACTTAACAGTTGTAATGGTTTCCCTTGACTACTCTTGTTCCCCTTTCACAGAAACATTACCCACATACTCTAGCCCTTCACTCAAACAGGGAGCAGTATCTTAAAATTTATTACATTCCTGTTAATGCTGAAGTGACTAAGAGAACTTTTTGAGTTCATTAGGTGCTACTCATGAAGATTAAGACTGTGATTCAACAATAAATGCTACTTAGTCCTACATTAGACTTGTTAATGTCCTTAGGATAGCTGGTGCCTTTGTATTTCATAAGGAACATGAAATCTTTCATGGGGTTTGGCCTTTGGATGTTTTTACAGGTTTCCTGATTGTCGATATCCCTGTCAGAGAACTGGTTATGTCAAAACTATGGCATTAGTAGTAAATGTCTTCTATTATTGATTTATTATTAAATGAGTCTAGATTTAAAATTAATCCTGAGTATCTTGAGACCTAAGTTTATGATGGTAATTGTTGCTATTATGGGTTATTCAAAACTATATCTTGAAAGTAGAAGGACTTTTTTTAGTTTTCCAATAGCTAGTATTCTTGAGTGACTGTAATTAAAAGTAAGTGTTGTTTGAATCTGTAATCCAGAGGCATTCCTGTGTAGGAGTCAGAATTATGAACTAGCTTTATAATTGCACATTTGGGAGAGACATTTGTAATATCCTGTGTGTATATGTTAAGAGTTCTGTTTAAAACATCCAAATGGTGTTTTCAGTGTCTACCTAGTAATAAAACTATTAGTTTCTGTCAAGTTGTTTTGACATCTAACCCCAGTCCAGGTTCAGAAGGATGGTAATAAGCACTACAGTTCCTACACAGTTATGAGCCTCTGTCAACATTAACTATGATTTTTCCTGTGTCCAGAAATGCCTTATTTAATCTGTTCTGCCCTCTGAATGTCACAGCAGAATATAAACTAATAAGAAGACATATGCAGCATGGTATCCTTCAGTTTTCTCTTGAATTGTTTGTGTATAACTGAATTCTTTTTTTGTCACCCTGTCAGTGGGGTCTGCAGTGGGGAAGTGGAAGCTAAGAAACTACCAACCAAAAATCTTGGTGGCGAGTCCCTGTCTAGGGATTACTTTATAGACTGTTAGCTTGCATTTTTCAGGCTGGCTTAACTTGCCATGTTGTAACTGGGGTTCTGGTACAAAATCACTTCAGTAGTCTAGCTAGTAATATTTTTTTGTCTTCCAAGGAAGAGAGATTTATATAGGTGTACTGGTATGAAGCACAGGGAGTTGGGAAAGGAAAAATTTCCACAAACTTCCTTCTCACCTTCCCAGCTGTCAGTCTAAGAAATGAATAAGGAGTGTTTTTAACTCATCTTGGTTCATACACTGAAACTAAGAAGGGGAAAATAACAAAATTGTTTTTTATAAATGACAGCATTTTCCGTAATTTAGTTAAAGTGTAGGGAGGATTAAGAATACTTCATATGTACCTTGTGCTTTTGTGCTCACTCCCAATTTTGCTGAATTTCAGAATGTGGATTTATCAATGATGAAATATTTGTTGAGCTGGTCAATGCCCTTGGTCAATATAGTGATGATGAAGATGATGATGATGGAGATGACAATTCTGAGGAAAGAGATGACAAGCAAAAAGATCGGGAAGGTAACAGGATGGGTATGTCTGCAGATGTTAAAAATTAAAACCAAAATTTTTTATTTAACCACTTGATAATCTTGTTCAAACCCTCCTTTATATGATATAGTTTTCAGGTCTAAAATAGCATGATTTTCACAGTTTCCTTTGTCATTTAGTTCAAGAGTTGTACAGAGAATACTATAAAGGGTACTTGTGCCAATTTTTGTTTTCTGCTTACTGAGGCAGTCAAATGCAACAGAAAACAGTAGGGTATCCATCTATTAAATGCCATTATTCTAAAGTAAGGCAGATTTCTGAATTGCCATCTCCACCTGCTGGTGAAATAATTGTTTCTCCAAATTTTATTAGTAGAGTTCTCTTGGCAGGAAAGATCACTTAACCCGGTTTAAGTTGTCTGTGATTTAGAAATAAAAGCCTTTAATTTTTTTCCTTTGCACATTAGAATTTTGGTGAAGTCTCCCTTTGTCTGAGCACCTTCTGAAAGTAGCAAAAAGTAGAAACATAATTTTCTTGTTTTCCAAATATTTTGCTTCCTTGACAGAGAAGGAAAGCCACCCACCTCGGAGATTTCCTTCTGACAAGATATTTGAAGCCATTTCCTCAATGTTTCCAGACAAGGGTACAGCAGAAGAATTGAAAGAGAAGTAAGAAAGTGTTTCTTAGGGTATATTGCTGTGTTGCTCTATGAAACAAAGACTCCTCGACTTCATTAAATCTTTATTGATTAGGAACGGTCCACCTTGCAGCTAGTTCTGTGGCAGTTGTGGAACTTCTGCAAGTGATAATTGAAAGGCCATTCCTACAGAGTCAAACAACACAGAATTGTTTATTAGCCTTCCTTTTACCTATTGAAAAGTGTGTGCTTGTATGTCTTTAATAATACATGTTATTTTTGAAGTGATAAAATAAAAGCTTCTGTTAAAGAAAAACCAAACACCTCCTTTTTGGAGTTAGTGAGTAATGTGTGTGAAGAGATGAAATTCTGGAAAACAAATGCGTTCTTTCCTAGCTAATTTTATATTTGTATTAATGAGTATGGAATGAAAAACTTGTCCTGTCACTAACAGATTCACCTTTTTAACTGGCACATATTTCTTAGGGTTTTTTAAAAGTTTGTCATTGAAAATGCTGGAATAAAAAATACATTTAAAAAAATAGATAATTTATTAACTTTTATTACTTTCTTTTAAAGATACAAAGAACTGACTGAGCAGCAGCTTCCTGGAGCTCTTCCTCCTGAATGCACACCAAACATAGATGGACCAAACGCTAAATCTGTTCAGAGGGAGCAAAGCCTGCACTCTTTTCACACACTCTTCTGTAGGCGCTGTTTTAAATATGATTGCTTCTTACATCGTAAGTACCATTATAGTGTACTTGTATATATCTTACTTTTGCAAGTCAGGAAACTTACAAGAACCATAAGATACAGTGCAGTGGGAAGGAGGGGAAGGAAAAAGAAGAAAAAATAAAAGCATCAGTATCTCTGAAGTTTATGAAAACAGCTTGTCCATGGTGACATTATTTTGAAGTGAAAACTATACCCCAAAAGACCAAGTGCACCTGTGTGGGGTAGTTTGTTATCCTTTTTGGCATTTAGGACTTCATATAGAATTCCTACCTTGGACCAACCTGTAACATCACTTCTCTTTTTATAGTCTGCAAGAAAACTGCATTATTTTCTACTGTTTGTGTCTTACACTTTCTCAGTTTATGCACGGAGAATGGAATGTATTTTTTCATAAAAATCCTTAATTATTTATCAATCTTGTTTCATTTTCCTGTAGGGAGAATGAACATTCGTGAACAGTTTAATATTTTATTCTCTTAAATTACTTTCTAGCCACTGTACTTGAACCTGGTTATTTGAAGAACTGTTTCAGAGAGTTGAATTTAAAATTGTGGTATCCTTTCTACTGAATTGCTTTCATGTTGCCCCATTCTTTCGGGTGAAGGATTTAACAAGACCTTAGCAATGAAGTTAGTTTTCACTTGGAAAGTGTGAAGAGTAAGAGAGATTCTGAAGTGCTACTTGAGAACAGAGTCAAATGTAAAGGGGAAACTAACAGCCAATTAGGAAGTGGTTTTGACGTGTAGTGGAATACTATGATGCCCTCAGAGTAACTTTCTCTTTTGACTTAACTGTTCATTTGCATGTTCCACTGTGAGTGCGCATACATGTTCATTTGGAAATCTTTGTGCTTTGTCAGCAGCTCCTCATTCAGCACACATGCAATCTGCCTGTATTTGTACTTCACACTGAAGGCTTTGCACAGTGCTGCTGCTTTTTAGTATCCCTCAGTTACCTTTCAGTTTGAGGAGGAATTGGAGTTGTTCTCAGATGGTGGGGAGGAGGGAAGCTTTTCATGTTCGTAGTTCCTCTAGTATTTGTGCCTTTTGGAGTTAGGTCTGTTAGTTTCACTTTCTCCTTATAAACTGTTGACAGCACTTGATGGAAAATACAGAGAAAAGATAAAAGGAAGCTCTTACTTCTGAATAATGTTTAAGAACAGTAAGTTTCTGGAGGTATAGCTGCTGCCTTGTTCAGCCAGCTTCAACATGTGCTCTGTGAAGCTGTAGGTTTTGTAGCATCTTAGTTGCCTGGATGACTCATTCCAAGAAGTGCTGCTTTCAGCCTTAGTCTGTAGGCCAGGGAAGTGAAACAGTATGCTGCCTCTCAGCAATCCATTTGTCTGGCAGGGGTTATAGTTCTGGGCATGCTCAGTAGTTTAGCTGAGAGACTGAGTACCATTTTAAAAGGATTTTGATTTTTAAGTCAACAAAAAAGCATTGCCTGGGCATAGTGAGAGCAAACTTTGTAGTTGGCACCTTTGAAGACTTCAGGTATTTCTGCAGCTGTGGTTCTAGGTAATTTTTCTCACTGATTTCATAAACTTGTGGGAGTTTTCCAGTGAAGATGTGGTGGGTTTCTCTAAAATACACATATATTTCATTAGTCTATGTAAATTTGCCTTTTGCAGTCATTTTTGGAGATTGACAGAACTAGGACTGAAAGGTTCCACTGACCATGTGTTGGTACCTACTACTCTGGGGAGCCTGGTAATACCAGCCCTGGGAGACTTCTGTTCTTTTAAGTGCTGTGAAAGATGGGTTCACAGTGTTGTACATTTTTGCAGTGATGCATTTTTGAGTGCCACATTCAGCCAATGTGAAAGTCAGAGTCTTTGACTGAAACAATGACTGGCTGAAGGACCTCAGTTCTCACATTAGCAGCATCCTTTAAGCCAAAAGCTCTGTGTTCATAACCTTGAGATGGAAGACAAAGTGTTTATGCTGAAAGACTGCCTAAGTTGTTGTTGGTGAATTTTGATATGTCCCTTAAACAAGTCAGTGTTCTTTCTAATGTGGTGTGTATGTCCAAGGCTTCATTTAAACTGTGCCGTGTACTTAAAAGTGGCCAAACTGAAGTCATCACTTCAGGACTTCAGGGCCATAGCATAAGGGGGATGAATAGCACTTTCACTGTGAAGGCATTCAAGATGTACCTTTGTGTCAAGATGGAGTGTGAAATTACTGGTTATGATAATGGTCTTCATGACAGCTTATGCAGCATATGCATTGTCACTGATAATGATGTATTTGATACTTGATCATTGCAAAGAGATCAAGTTCTATTCACTATGTAGCCTCCAGACTAGACACTGAATGAAGTGAACTGATGCTTCAGTCACCATTCCCTGAAAACATACCCAAATTTCACCTCAACAATGACCACTCACTGCTTTGGATGCATCGCTTCCTTTTGCTTTTGTCCATAGCAACACCAAAGAAAGGATTGGTTTCTGTCTGTGTCTGTCTGTGTATCTAGGAATTTATCTGCTAAAAGCCAAGAGAATCAGTTGTATAACCTCCTTGCTTCCTGTGAAATTTTAAGACTGTTGGTCAAAACTCACTAGACTCATTGCTGAGAATAAGTAATTCATCAAAAAAAACCCCAAAAACAAAAACAAAAAAACCCCCCAACAAAACAAAACAAAACAAAAAAAACCCCAAACCCAGAAAAACAAAAAAAAGGCTACTCTGGTTGTTGGAAGCCTGCATTAGCAATTTTCAGTGTTGGTGCAACAATTTAGCAATTTAACTTTTAAAAAAAGTTAGTAACATTTCTACAGTTGCCTCTGTTCTCTGTTCTGCTTCATGACCTTGCCAAGCCCTGCGGGGTGATGTCCTGGCTTCTGCAGATGACATTTTTGATGAATTACTTTGGTAATGTTGTGGGCTACAGTGATCAGATTTGTACTTTGAAAGATGCAAATCTCTG
The DNA here is from genome assembly GCA_035583155.1 of Acropternis orthonyx. NCBI lineage: Eukaryota > Metazoa > Chordata > Aves > Passeriformes > Rhinocryptidae > Acropternis > Acropternis orthonyx. The sequence goes on along the minus strand of JAWWEU010000081.1, from coordinate 54,959,789 downwards.
GAAAAGGCATAGAGAATTAAAAAAATGCAGGAATTATATTGGATCTGGTCTTGCTTTTTGTAATTTCCCCTCTTAGATTCCATTTTTGTTAAAATTATTCTTGTTTTGTGGAGTTTCCGGTCTTTGTTCTAGAACATTTGAGTTAAATATAGGAAAAGTTATCATTAGCTTTTTAACATGTCAAGTCCCCTTGACGACCTGGCAATCCCTTTATGTGCAGGTGATGACATTACTGAAAAAACTTGTGTACCCGCTTCATTTGCTGACAGCAAGGAATTATGCCTAAATGTCTGGACTAACAAAGAATTTAGAAGAAGGAAAAGTATCAGGTAGGGAGAATTTCCCAAATAGCTTGACTGTGAAGCAGATGTACATTTCAGGCTAACCTGTTGCCTGTGTACTTTCACATTATGAAAAATATGAGAGTCGAGCCCATTGGGGACAAGACAGATAATAAATCTCAAAGACTAAAAATACATTCAGTGAAGCAGTTTTAGAACGATTTTCTTATGGAAATTATTAAAGAAATATGGACTTTAGTTATTTAGGAAACCCTACAAAGTCCTCTGTGATAATTTTTGAAAAAAATTATTACTGACATTTGAAAAACTAGTAATACAGATATACAAATAATTTTATACTTGTCCTGGGTCTGTCCTTTGTAAAAAGCTTCCCCCACAAAAAAAATCACTAGCAACAGTGATGGTAGATTTTGACTATAGTTGTCTTTACTGCATTGTGTTGAGTGTTTTTTAAATAGTTGAATACAAGATATGAGACTATTACTAAATAATAGATACAGCCTACTTTTGAGGTCTTGCTGATTTTAAAAATATCAAAGTTTGATTTGTTTCACTACATTGCAAACTTAGCATTTCTTCATTGTCGAAAGGAAAACAAGTGCTCATTTTAGGACCTCACACAATGAACTTGTAAGAGAAATGTTTGCATATGCAAGTGATGTGTAAAAAGAATAGTTTTGATTTCTGCACATTGCAGCACTGATATGGATCATGACTTGCAAATGTTTTACTGTTGTTTTGCATTGATGTAAAATTATTTTCCTTGTGGCATTAAGAGAAGGTAAAACAATTATATGGGAAAAAAACCCTGAATGAAATGGTATAGTGTGCAAAATTAAACAGAGTGTTAAAATATGTTGTGGCTTTCCCCTCCACTTTTGGGTGGGAAGCTCCCATCATCTCATTGTTTCTTAAAAGCTGGAAAAAGGAGGAATAACTTGGCATAAATTGCTGGGTTTCTTTGTTATTTAGCATATTTTACCTAGGGAATGTATGAACACTGCAAGGATATGTGGAACATATGAGAAGTGCCATACTACATAAGAGCTTTTAACTGGAGTCTTGGGGAAGAAAGAGCACTAATAGCAGCAATGTGCATAAATTACCTTCCTATACTTGTAAATAAGTTTTACATAGATATATGCCCATGTACAGAAAACAGAAGCTTTTTTGTGTTTCCAGACTTATAAAATGTAATACATTTTTTTGAAGAAAGGGATGCAATATTTAATTGGTGATACTTTTATATTGTTTATACAATTTTAAGAAAGCCCTGGAAGAATATGTTGCTTTGCTGGGGTTCCCATGTGCTGTTGTCATTAATACAGGCATTAAGATTTGATTTTCAACCTGACCTCCTTTGTGGGAGGGGGAGCATGGGGGGATGGTTTCAAGACAGAGTGGTTTCATCAGAGAAGCTCTCTTAAAAAGTGCTCACCACCACAGGTCATCCTCCCCACTGGTGCCAAAACAATGTGCTTGCAGAACTGTGCTGCAAACCAGACCACTGAAATGAAATTGGCTTGTAAAACCTTTGTCTGTGAAGACACATTTGGGCTCTGCCCACGTTCTTTAAAAGGGAAGGAACTATGTTTAAAAAGCTCAGTCTTGAAAGCATAGTGGACATACAGAGAGAAGCCTCATGCCTGATCTGGAAATAAGATGAGTAGCAAAGCCTGTGGTGGTGGTTAATGAAGGAGAAGGACATGTGTGGTGTTGGTATGGAACAGCCCTTTTAGATTAGTATGGATAAGAGGGGAGGGATTTCTTCTTTTAGTTTGAACATTAGGACTTTTAATTCACTGAATGTTTAAAAACTTCACTGTAAGTTGCAGTTGCTTAACTGCAGGTGAGGTAAAACTGCAGAATAAGTGCTTTTACATTTTCAGGTGAGCATGTTTTCTAGGCCTTAGTGGAGCATTAGCAAACAGAGAGCTAGCACTGAGTAGGCTTTTTTTTTCCTTATAAACTTCAGTGCATTCTCCATTTTTGTTCCTTGCAGTTCTGTATGCCACTGTTAACACATTTGGAGGGACGAAGTATTTAGTGATATGTATCTGTCTATATATATAAAAACCAAAATAATTTTTTCTTGAGCACAGATGAATTTTTTGAAAGAATGTTTTATTTATTTATTTTTATTTTATTTTAAGAACATTGCAGAAAACTAAGGATAGTGCTTCAAAAAGCTCTGGCAAAGAGAGTGCTGTTATAAAGGTTCTCATGTTGCATGTGTAACATACCCAGTTCTGCTCCTTTCTGAGTCACTGCTTTGCAGCTTATACAGAGCTACACACAGAGCCCATCAGATACACGAGCAGACACTTCTCTGCAAGTTGCAGACTTAACTGTGGTTGTTCTGATCCACAATGACTGCAATTCTAACTTATTTTTACCCTGCAGCTGGGTTCAGTTCAGCAACTGAACTCATATCCTGTCAGCTTAGTTGGAGTGCTAATAAACTAATAGAGCAAAAATGCTTATGTGTCTCCTCCTCATTGTTGAAAATGTAAAATGGGTCCACTAACTTTTGTGTATGGGGTTGAATTATTTGACAAGACAGAAACTGAACAACTGAATCTAACAGATTGAAGAGATGATCCTGCATTAATAGGAGAATCTCTGACTAGTTCTGTTTAACATAACAACAAAGTAAAGCCTATTATTTTTTTGGGAAGCGAGACATAGCAAATCTTCTTTGATACATGAAATAAATGTGATGATAATCTTTGCTGATGTAAATGGGCATAATGGCTTTAAACTGAAAGATAATGGGTAGATTTATATCTGATATAAGAAAGACATTCTTGACTGTGAGAGTGGGCAGGCCCTGGCACAGGTTGCCCAGAGAAGCTGTGGCTGCCCCATCCCTGGAAGTGTCCAAGGCCAGGTTGGGTGGGACTTGGAGCAACCTGAGACAGTGGAAGGTGTCCTTGCCTATCATGAACTAGATGATCTTTAAAGTCCCTTCCAAACCAAACCATTCCATGACATGTTAAACTTACGTATGTGCTGTCTCTGTGTATTTAACTGGTCAGTCAGATGTCACTACATGGAGTTTATTTTGAGGTTTTTTTCCATTTTTTAATATTTTTATTCTGGTTTTAGTAAAGTCTTGGTAAACCTTGTGTTTTGAATACTGTCTGAGGTCAGACATTTAATGTATTTTTATATGAAAATTTAAAAATGTGATGTTTTGATTCAACAGCATTCCATGCAACTCCTAATACTTATAAACGAAAGAATACAGAAACAGCATTAGATAATAAGCCTTGTGGACCGCACTGTTATCAACATTTGGTAAGACAATTTTCTATGTTACAGTTCACTGAGTGCTAGTGCTAGCTGCAGTACAGCAGGATACACTCAATACAAGGACATGCTGGATTTAGTATAGTACTCGTGGGCCACTTGCAGTAGGTTATCTTCAGTGGGTGTGAAAGAAAGGATTTCACTTCAATTGTCTTAAGCAGGAATACATTTAGATCTATTAGATATAGCCTGAGATATCTGTAGGGAAGAAATATTACCTCCTAATAATGGTGTTGCTGCTGTCATGTCCAATCTAGTTAAGGAACTGCAGACTTAACTGCCTTGTAAATTATATCACAAATGAAAATTATAAAGGTGTTTTAGTTTGCCAAAGGCAGGTTCCATCCAGAACTTGTGTTCTTAAGAAGCAAAAATGTGGAAATTAATAAGGCGCAAACTTTAGTGATAAAATGTCAAATCTGTCTCACAATTCCCCTAAATTTTTTAGTATGAGAAACTTTGACTTTCCCATATAAAAACTTACTACGTCATACCCTTTCTTCTAGAAAACAAATTAACCAGTGCTTGCATTTTTAAAAAAATGCAGAACACATATTGCTGAAGTGCCATGTGCAAGAAGAGTTCTTGTATTTTGACGGGTGTTCTCTGTAGGAAATTCTCATTTTATCTGTCATCTGGGAAAGCAGAAATTTACTACTGAATTATTTTTCACTTGACAGCCAAAATAAAAGGAGAACCAGAATCCTGATATGAGCATTTTGTAAATGTAGATTTTTTTTTTTTTTTTTTCCATGATAGCATCAGAAGTATCTTCTTTCAGTTGGAGTACAGGGTTGGAGTGCCTGTAACTGGAATTTCTGCGCACATGCTTATATTGTAGAGTAACTCGAAGTCACACAGTATGCAAGTAGAACTGTGCTTCCCCAAGGCCTGGCCAGAGGTGAAAACACTTTTTAATTATTTCGCTACAAATTGTAACGCTTTGTGTTTAGGAAGGTGCAAAGGAGTTTGCAGCTGCCCTCACCGCTGAGCGCATAAAGACACCGCCGAAGCGCCCGGGCGGCCGCCGAAGGGGGAGGCTGCCAAACAACACCAGCAGGCCCAGCACACCAACCATCAATGTCTTGGAATCAAAAGACACGGACAGCGATCGAGAAGCTGGAACTGAAACTGGAGGAGAAAACAATGATAAAGAAGAAGAAGAAAAGAAAGATGAAACATCCAGTTCCTCTGGTAAGGGTGATTAATGCTTCTGTTCAGTTGGCTGTAGTGTTTGAGAAGATACAACAGAGCCAACCCAAGATGAGAAAGCCCAGCAACAACAAAACCCACCAAAACAAGCTGAACCATGCAATCCTAGAAAACATGTATTTGGAATGCATGGAACTGAGTGAAAAGACAGAGTAATAATAGGAATTTAATAAAACAAAACCCTGTAAGGAGATGCCCACATTATCTCAGTTTATGCATAGATTGTGTCATTTGAATAGCTACTGTTAGCTTTTGTAAGAGGTATGTGAAAAGTGTTGGGGTTTTTATGTCACTTAGGAATAAACAACAATAAATCGGAATATTTTTAATGCAGTTAATAATTTGATATTTTTACTGGCTGTGTAAAATTTTTGAAATTACCTTACTCTCATTTATTAATTACAGAAGCAAATTCCAGGTGTCAAACACCAATAAAGATGAAGCCAAATATTGAGCCTCCGGAGAATGTGGAATGGAGTGGTGCAGAAGCCTCAATGTTTAGAGTTCTTATTGGCACCTACTATGACAACTTCTGTGCAATTGCCAGACTGATTGGGACCAAAACCTGCAGACAGGTAAGAAGGGCAGCTACTTGCTAGGGGTGATAGCTTTTTACTTTTAAAATTGAAGTGTAGAAATACCAGTATTGATTACCAAAAGAGGAAATTAATTAATTTTCTTGGTTATCCCAAGAATGCTATGATCCAGAATTCATACCACAAATACCTAAAAGTTAGTTTAAAAACTGCTTTTAAATTAAATTTACAGGAGGTTTAAATTAGACTGTCAGTTCTTAAATTACAAAAATAATCAGCTTTAAATGTACTGAAAAGAGACTGAGTGGATATAATCTGTAAGTTGTTGGTTGAAGGAAATCAGACTAACTTAGAAAATGAGCAACTTTCTACTAGTGAGAGATTTATCGTGGATGTATTATGGTATCTCTTGTTAGGTGTATGAGTTTAGAGTAAAGGAATCTAGTATTATTGCACCAGTCCCTGCTGAAGATGTTGATACTCCTCCCAGAAAGAAGAAAAGGAAACACAGGTAAATCTGTTACTAAATAACCTTAGCATAACAATGAATTGGAAGGACAGGGGATCAGAACAGAAAGTATTTTGGAGGATAAGTCGTGCAACATTTCATTTGCTTTGAAAACCAAAATTTGCAGCAATAAAACAAAATGGTGTTTTGATTTCAGACAAAAGTCTTAACGCCTTGGCAAATATAACCTTCCACTTCTCTTTCCCTCTCCCTTCTTTGTAAGCTCTTTAACAGCCAGAGTCTTATTAGCAGATTCTTGTTAGGTGTATTGCTGCTAGTAGTCAAAACTAAGTTTAGACTAGAAATACCCTACACAGCTTGTTGCAACATTCAACGTAGTGTAGTATAATTTTGTTTGCAGCAATAAACACTAAATTTTGAAGCATTACAATGAGACTCAATAATGATTATATGGTATTTTGTAAATTGAAACTCGTATTTTTTTATGGCAAAATGTATTTCATTAAGATTCAGATGGTTAGTAAGCAAAAATGTTGTAGCAAACTAGTAGGGTTGCCCTTTTTTTCTTTAGGAGACATTTTTCTTTTTTAGTAGCCCAGTTTCATTAGCAAGAACTAGCAAGAACCAGGCTGTTATTATTTGAATTGAAGCTGCAATGAAGAACAAAATCAAGCATTTTGGTGCAGCCACAAAACTCTCTGAAACCATTTCTATTGAAATTTTGAACTTGGTGGCTACTGTCTGTCAGTGAAATGCATTTTCTTTGAGAATACTGAGCTTGGAAATATGCAACTCTGCATCAGTTATTTTTATTCCCAGGGATAGGAGATAAAATGCTGACTGAAAATTAGCAAGAACATTTCTTTCAGCGAACAATAAGCACACTTCTTTCCATATAGTTTCCTATTTCTCCCTTTAATTTCTCCTATATTCCCCCAAGTTTGTTATTCCAGTTCTTCTCCAAACAATTCTTGCTTCTGTCTTAGCTTGTGTAAGCATATTATTTCCAGGCTTAGTGAGATTCCTGATACTGGCTCAAAGATGCTGTTGACGTGGAATAGAAGGTCTCTGCTCTGTAGCATAGAGGCTGGCAGTGAGAGCTAGGAAAAGATCCACTGAGCATCTGGAAGAGAATCTGTTCTCAGCAAAAGCTGTGGATTTTAATGCTCTTGGCACAGTTTTCAAGTGTTTGGGCATTTGGTGGGCTTGGCTGTTTAAATTTAGGTTATTAGCCATGGTGCAAGCTTGGAATATGCAGCTGAGAATTAGCCTGTTGTCCGATTCATGCAAGTTGCTATAAAAGTGTTGCCACTACATCTGTTTAAAAAGAGCAACTGAAAGACTCAAATGCATTTTGAAGCTGAAATGGTTTGTATGGTTACCAGGCTGACAGTGTTTTGGAGGAGTTTTGAGACTTTTTAGTTTCGAGGTTTTTTTTTTTCAAGTAAATAAAAGCACACACCATTCCATGAGGTTTCTTGATGTTATTTTATTAGTTGGCAATATAAAAACTTTTATGGTAGCAATTTAGTTTTGAAATGCCTTTTAATTCTTTTAACTCTCATTGAAGGAAGGAGATAATTTTTTTTCGTTTCCCAGATTATGTGGCAATCAGGCTATCTCCATTGTTCTTTGTGCAGTAGTCTTTCAAAAAAGGAAAATAATTTAGCCCACCTGCATACATCTGTAATCCGAGCACTCTCTAAAGGTGTCGCACAACTAGCAATTGGGACAAACATCAGGAAGTCTTTCTCTGTTTCTTACCTTTCTTTTAGCTGAGTTTACTCACTCTTTGAGTAAAACAAGTCCTAGAGCTGGGAAGGCCCTTCTTTTCCTTTTGTTCTTTTCCATTGCAAGAGTCTTACTGGTCTGCAGGTTTTCCATGTGTGAATGTGGCAGCCTTTGAGCAAAAGCAGTATTCACTGAAGAGAAAAGCAGGGACAGAAGGATGCTTTTAATGACCTCTTGGAACTTATTTGATAGCAGATTTTCTTACAAGACTTTGCCTATTTCCCATGTCATTGTGGTGCTTATATGGGCATGCTGGACAACTAGCTGGCAGGACTACATCCCTCTTGGATAGTGAAAATACATTGTCTCCCTCTCACCTGTGTCATTTTTGTTAGTAATAATAGGGCTGATTAATGAGAGAAGAAAGCTTTTAATGCAGTTGTTTTCTGGAGAACCAGTAAGTGTCAGAGCCTCTCCTATGTATCAGAGACTAACCTGGCAGTTTGGGAAAACTGTGCCTTCCTGAGGAGTAAGTACTTTGCATAGAAGCCAATAAAAATATGAACGAAGAAAGAATTGCAAAAAGCATGGATGTTTGCTGGAGGGAGAGTATTTCAGTGCTGTTCATTCTTTTCTTCCCTTGCTGGGAGCTGAATTGTATTTGCTGTAACTAATCAGCACTCCTTTCTCTATTTTGGTAAAGATTTGTTACTGATTGTAAAGTCATTTAAAGCTGCTTCTTGATTATTTTGGTTTTCCTCTTCCCCCTCATCCCCTTTTCAGGTGCCACTTGGTAAATCTTATTTGAAAATATTTTCGGGGGGGGGGGGGGGGGGGGGGGGGGGGGGGGGGGGGGGG
>JAWWEU010000081.1:54887426-54951359 GCA_035583155.1 Acropternis orthonyx | reverse complement strand
CCCCTTTCTCATGTTCCTCCTGTCCCTACCTTCTGCTAGACTGCTGTTCACTGTGTGTGTTTAAATAGCTTATGTAGTTCTGCCAAGAGTTCAGGATGCCTTTTTGTATGGATTTAAAGTCTCACTGTTATCAGGCAAAAGGTGCAGCTGAGGCATTGGCACAGATATTGTTTTGTGCTACCTGGTTGGAAGGCTGAATCTTGGAGTGGAAGGCAGGCTGTGGGTAAGATGCTTTAGGAAACTGAAGTCTTTGAGTGATGCCAGAAAATCAAACACTGCAAAGACTCAACTACATATTTGACATAATTGGCATGTATTTTGAATTTTTTGTGCTCTTTCTGGCAGCAGAATATCCCTGTGAAGAGCAAGAAATGGTAGTGTAGCTTCTTCCAAAGAATGTGTTTTTACTGTCTGATTAGCTGATCCTGCTGCCTCCTAAAACCAACCACTGGCAAAGTCTAGTACGTTGTTAGGAGAGAAGAACAATATTTTTGACGGCTTCTGTCATGATGCTTCTGGAAACACTTGTTTTCTGAGCTGGCTATCCTGGAGATGACAGCAACCAGATGTAAAAATCCACTGGCTTGCGTGGAAACCTGTCACTGAGTTTCCAGTTAACTTTTCTGTAATGAAACTTCAAGTTCTGAGTGCTTTCTCAACTTTCTGTGTTTTTCCTTGCCTTTGCTTCCTGGTGCATGGGCCCGGATCTTGTCTCTTCTTTCTGTTTGAGACAGCAGATTATAAGGCACATACAAAAATTACTCCACCTTTAGTATGGTATTTATTCAGACTTCAGCTTTGTGCACTTACCAGGGGAGCTTGCAGTGCTTCCTGGCACTTTTGGAAAGCTGCAAGCCAATCCAAGCTATTTGCTTGTGCTAATTAAAGCTCCTGTGGAGCTGGTCAGTGTTGGTAGCTTACTTTGTGTTGTCTTGTGTCATCCCCGACAAGTCATGCTGGTCCTGTGTGCCTCCAGCTCCTTTCTCGCTGGGTCTCCTTCTCCCGTGACACCAGTCTCCTGCACAAGAGTGACTTAGCAAGTGCCTTTCCCATCCTGACTGCCATCTGTAGATTCTTTCTGCTTTGAGTTGTTAGCATTAATGCTTCAGTGGTGGTGGCATTTCATACTTAAAGTATTAGGATAATGCTTACTTTAAGAAAAAAAACCCTACTGATTGCTAATGAAATGGTATTTTAAGAAGTCTAGCCACCCATCTAGAAGGGTTTGGTATGCTAGTAGGTCCTTATGATCTTGGGGCAACAGACAAGTTTCTGTGAAAGACTTTTACAAAAATATGGTATGTTACATTGCCAAATACCAGACAGACAACAAAGAAAGTAGTGTGATGTGCATTAGAGTAATTTAGGTCAAAATTGCACTCCTCCTTTCAATTATATGGGAGCTGTCTTCTTGCAAAGAGTCAGTGTCTCATAATTTGTAAATACATGTTAGTTGCCTTTTTTTTTTAGGGTGAGTCACTCTTCATAGGAATATCATCTATTTATTACAGTGCTCTGTAACGCTGATAGTCTTTGGTTTTTTTCCCTCCTCTCAACCTCAGTTACTTGGCCAAGTCTGCCTCTGTGGGTTTCTAACACGTATGGGCTCCTTTAAATGCTTGTAAGAAAGTTGGTTGTTGAGTTTAATTTTTGAAAGAACAATTTTATAGCGGATCTTACTTATCTGAAGCTGCTGGGGGCAAAGTAGAAGTTTGGTTGAAGTAGAAACTGATACGCTTTATGAAAGAAGTAGCAGCTAAAAGGTCCTATTTTACAGTAGTTACAGCAGGAGATATATTTTTCAGGGTGCAAACTTCTGAGTGTTACATTCACTGAAAGGCAGAATAGCTTTCTAGGTGTTCTGTGCTGGGGAATTTTGAGTACCTGTGAATGTCGGGCTGCTCAGTATATATGCAGAGAAAGTGAGGTAGCTCGATGCAGTTGGCAGTGTATCACTTGGCCAGGGAAATTTTTTTATTATATGTGTTCACTGAAATACAAGTGCTAGCTAAAATGCATATAGAATTGAAGAAAAATAAAACAATTGATTTCTCCTTTCTTCCTTTTGGTACCTCTGAGGTCCAGACAGGTGTTTTTGCTTGACTGTGCCTGACATGCTGTTTATGCAGTAGTTGACATTCCCTGCCAAAAGGACTTGCAATCTGAAATGGATACAAAATAAAGGGGTAATTGTAACTTGCAAGAATGTTAAAGTATAATGAATTATGTTATGATAACTGAAAGCACGTTATTCTTAAAAAAACCCCAAATCAACCAAAACTCAACAAAACAACAAATCTAAACAATAAGACCCATGACACAACAAAAGCACCACTTCTGGCACAGGGTGTGCTTTGCTAGGCTGGCTGAGAAAGGGGACACTGAAGGAAAACTGTAAGGACATAAGAGAAAGGTGTTTAGAGTTTGAAGCAGAAGGGAAAAGGCTTAGTGCAGTACCATCAGTCAGAAAAACTGGGGAAATGTCTGCCCATCCAGAAGAAATACTGAGGCCACATCTCTGGCTGTGCCAGACAGATGCCATCATCTCTTGGCACATCCTTGGAGCTCACCAGGTGAAGGGTGGCACCTGGCTGTAATCTGTAGGTGACAACCAGTCACAGCCAAGTCCTGTGAAGCAGCTGTCAGCTTTCACTCCCCTAGTTAGACATGACCTTCCACATCTGCAATTCCGTGTCCTTTCTTCTGCTGCTGCTTCTGCCTGCTAGAAGTGGCTCCAGCAGCCTCCTCTTTGCAGGTTTTCCTTCAAGGCCATCTGAGTCTAAGCACCTCTCTAGCCTTGGCTGAGTTGGGACTGCTCCTCTGTGTGATCCTGGGACTAGAGGAACGGGGTGGGGTGGGGGAGCAGCCTGCAGAGCTTTTCAACCCCAAGAAACTGGGACAGGGTGTTTCTGCTGCAGCCACCTCTGACTTGTGTGCAGTTGGCTGATGTTCATGTTACCAGAAACTTCCCCATCAGAAGTCAAGTGCGGGTGCCAGATGCAGCTACCTTTCCCAGCCCACTGCAGGAGGAGTTCCTGTCAACCTTCTTGTTTGTTTTGTGTTTTTGCAGGTTGTGGGCTGCTCATTGCAGAAAGATACAGCTGAAAAAGGGTTAGCATCTTTCCATTCAATTTATGTCCTGAACTTTTAAGATTCTACGATTGCTATTTTGGTTTTATTTTTGGGGGTTTTGTGTTCATGTGAGTTTTTTTGTTGTTTGGGGTTTTTTTAATGTTAGGCCGTTATATACATTCTGTGAGGAGCTAGAGATTATAGGGGAATAATAAGAAAGAAAATGTAAGCTTAATTGCAAATATTGTAGGGGCAAAAAGTACTTTTTTGGTTTACGTAACTGGAAGAGCTCTGTATAATTCAATTAAAGGGGAAGGAGGCTGAGCTTGCAATCTTTACAGTATGGCCTCATTGAAGCACAGGTAAAAATGGTATTAATAGTTGGAGCTGTGGTTAAAAGTGGGTTTGTGTTTGTGTTTTTTTTTTTTTAAAAAAACCAGCTTATTTTAGAAATAGGTCTCTGCAAATTTGTTGAGAATGGTTGGGACTTCTAGCAACATAAATAATTGATCCGTTTCTCTCTCTCCTTTTTTGTTGCCAAAGTTGAGCACTTTTATAAATTCATGCAAACCCAACACAGGCTCAAGAGTATGAACAGCAAACATAATTTATATAGCATTAAATTTTCCTAGCTGCTCTATAGGTAAAGCTCTAGACTTGTCCCTGGTATTCCCTTTCTTGTCCGGAAGATTCAGCATTGTCTGTACTGGAAAATTGACTTGGGAAAGCACAGTGGTATAATAACCAGGTATTATGTTGCCAGTGTTAACTTGTTTGATAGTTGACTGTTGTTCCACATTAAAAATTACTTTGGGTATTTGAGCAAATTTACTTTGCTGAATAATACTGGTGCTATTCTAGAGCATGTTCACACAGGAAATTATACCATTGTAGTTTCATTTTTCAGTTTTCCACAGTAAAGAGCTTTCAGCTCTGAATACTTGAAGCAGCTGAGTAATTGGCAGAATAAAGTGAACTGGGAAGCAGGCAGCTAATGGTGTAAAACACCCCACTAATGCTACAGTTCTGATTAGGTGTCCTTTTTGCTTTTAACCCCACTCATTTGTAGGTTTGGGTTTTTTGTTCACATTTGGGACTTTCTTAAATGACTAAAAGGGAATGTCTACCTTGAAGAATGAGGGGCATTGTATATTGTTTGCTTGCAAGTTTCACCTTACAAAATGTTGCTATTTTTATTCAGATGGGTCATCGAATCATGTTTACAACTATCAGCCATGTGATCACCCACGTCAGCCTTGTGATAGCTCATGCCCATGTGTAATTGCTCAAAACTTCTGTGAGAAGTTTTGTCAGTGCAGCTCAGAATGTAAGTAAACCAGTTATCTATAAATTTCTTCCCCTGTCCCACCATCTGGCTCTGTAGTAGCAGTCAGTCCATACTGCGGTGTTGCAGGAGCAGCAAATTGCATCAAACAGTGTGAGCACACGTTCAGTTCAGTTTGGCCCTTATAATGACCCATTGCATGAAGTCAGAAAGAGTCTTCAGCCTTAAAATTGAGGAAGACTAAATTAAAATCAGGGAAGGAAAGAATTACAGTAGTTCTTAATGTCCCATACGGATATCAATGGCTGTGTTATTATTCATATCCTGATATGCTATAATCTGCAGAGTCTTAATTTTACCCTGTACTTTTTCCATACCCTCTCTTTTTCTTTTCCATGTATATTCCCTTGTAGGCCAAAACCGGTTTCCTGGGTGTCGCTGTAAAGCACAGTGCAACACCAAGCAGTGCCCCTGTTACCTGGCTGTGCGGGAGTGTGACCCTGACCTCTGCCTCACATGTGGAGCAGCTGACCACTGGGACAGCAAAAATGTTTCGTGCAAGAACTGCAGCATTCAGAGAGGATCCAAGAAAGTATGTCGATAGTTACACAGCTACATGCCTGTTGCCAGCATTTGGAGGTGTTTTTGTGTTTTCAAGCCAGAGAATGGAATGTCTTTGCCTTTGTGCTGTCAAACAGGAAAACAAAACAAAAAACTAACCAACCAGAACCAGAAGGGAGGTAGCTGTCACTTGTTAGCTTGCTTATGTGCTGCTGTTAAGCTCTGTGTACATTTCGTCATGTACCAATTAGCATTTTCTGCGGAGTAGCTCCTTTTCCCCATTCAGGTTTCGCCTGTAATTTGCAAATAGGCTGCTGTTTGAAAGTGATACTCAGCAGTCTTTCCCTAGATCAGCACAAGGAAGTTTGTCGCAGACACAGCAGCTCTTTCTCTGTTCACTTATTGATTCTAATGCACAAACTTGTATATAGTCTACTGAAGACACTTTGAAAGCCCATTCAGCTCTGGTAAACCGATCAATCAGTCAACCAAAGTTTATTTCTACTCTGGAACATCTTCTCACAAACTACTTCAGTCAAGTACTGAGCTAATGAGTGGTAGGCTTCTGCCTGCAAACCCTTCTAGGTTGAAGTCTTTAGTAAATGTGTTTTCATGTAACACCCTCATTTCCAGGTTAAACTAAAATTTTTTGTGTTTTTCAAATACTTGAGGTAGTTTTTATTTTGCATATATCTTCTGATCCACAAGCTGTAATTTTAGTGTGCATTTGACAACTAGAAGGATCTGTGTTTGTCTACTCTCTTGGAGTCCCAGCATATACATTTAATTAGGTGATACAAACAAAATAGAAAAAAAAACCCTGAACTCAAATCTGAGCCAGGCAGGTCTAAACTTTTTGGTTTTTTCTGCTCCCAGCACTTACTATTGGCACCTTCAGATGTGGCAGGCTGGGGAATTTTTATCAAAGATCCTGTACAGAAGAATGAATTCATCTCTGAATACTGTGGTGAGGTAAGGATGAAGAATGGTGGTTATGTATGAGCTTCATTGGTGAAGTTTTGCATTGACAGGGACCAACAGGTTGTCTGTAACCTGGTATCTTGTTTAGACAGAGTGATGTGATTGACTAAGTGTACAGATGCTGCTGTCAGAGGCTCAAACCCCAGGAGCTACACAGCTGAAATGTCACAAAAATCTGCAACAGTTTCTTGTGAGAATGAGAGGCTGAAATGCCTTTTTTATCTTAGGTGTAATTTCAGTTCAGACATGCTTGGAATTTTGTGCCAAATCATTTAGTACTGAAAGTCAGTAGGTGCTTTCACTAAGTTATATTCTGTAGCAATAGAACCTTGAATCAGGTATGCAGTCTTGATTTTGAGATGAGAAGCAGTTCTTTTCTTTTGCTCTGAAAGGATTTATTTATGCTAAGAGTAAACCCTGGATGTTTGGTAAATGCAGAATGCTTGCTGAAAACAGTACTTTATGTTTGGGAATACTTTCAATCCCAGAGAAAAGAAAAAAACTCCACCTGTCTTTCAGAATGTCTGGGGGTTTTGACCTTAAGCTGCCATGGTTACAAAAGGGAAGAGTTGTCTGTTTTATAAAAGCAGTGTTTCTTTCAGATTATTTCTCAGGATGAGGCAGACAGAAGAGGAAAAGTGTATGACAAATACATGTGCAGCTTTCTGTTTAACTTGAATAATGGTATGTATGCATTAGTTTGCAACCCTTGCAGCATAAATAAAATATGTATGCTCACCATTTTGTTCAGCCCTGTTCTTTTGCAGCCAGCAGCTAACACAGATATTTTTGGATTCCTAATATTGATAGCTACTGTTTTTTTTTTTTCCTTCCCTGAATGCTAGTCAACTAGATGTAGTGATGGAGCCTACTTCACCAGTAACTATCTAAGATGAGCAGAAGTAGAATTTCATGGAGTAAAATTACATGGCAGACATTAAGTAGACTAAAGATTTAAAAGGTTTGACAGGTATTGTCTGAAATAATTTCACTTTTAAAATCAGCAGGAAGTGATGATGATAATTACACTGGAGGTGGGGGGGGCAGGGGTGGGAGGCGCAGGGGAGGAAAAAGCCAAACACAGACATGTGGGATGTGGCTACTGCCACTGGAAGAGAAAAATACAGACTGCACTGTGCCAAGCATAATATACCACAAATAGGTGAAAGGAGGAAAAAACTGCTGCTTTATGTCAGTGTTGACTTAGCATATTTATAGGGCTTGTCCTTGTGGAATAGGTAGAAAAGCTTCAAGGAGAAGTGAGGGCAGTGCCACTGGGGCAGGAGGTAAAGGGAGTCAGCAGCAGGAATATTGTAGGATGATGGGCCAGCTCTTCCATGTAGGAAGCTATGCAGTTATCTTCTCCAGCTGCTGAAATGCAAGCACACTAGGTATTAAAACAAAACTTGTTTGTCGGTGACCTGTCCATCATTTGTGGGTTTTGTTGTTTTTTCCACACCCTAGATTTTGTGGTTGATGCAACACGCAAGGGCAACAAAATTAGATTTGCAAACCATTCAGTTAATCCCAACTGCTATGCAAAAGGTAAGGTTTAAGTTTCCTTGCTTTTCAGTAGTATATGAAATGTTGTGGGATACTTATTTTAGCATGCACACTTTATTGGTATTTATAGTAACATAAGCTTAAATTTCTTTCAGTTATGATGGTTAATGGTGATCACAGAATAGGAATATTTGCTAAAAGAGCCATTCAGACTGGTGAAGAACTGTTCTTTGACTACAGGTGGGTAGATGGGCTTTGTCACTTCTTTCTGTCACAGACTGAAGTAGCTTTCATTATCTCTGCCCAGGTCATGGTTAATTACTGTGCCTGCCTGGTCCTTGCAACCTCAGGTCTCAGCAGCTGAGGGGCAGCACCCCCACTGGATTTTTAAGCCAGATATCATAGTAAGACTAACTTGAGCAAACTTGGAACAGCAGCTTGTATAGAAGAAACCTTAGTGACAAATGGGGACAGACCTGCACAACAGACTGTAATTGGTAGGGCTCTCCAGTTACTGGTATGGGTTGACTATCCCATCATTCAGAGATGAGCAAGAAAGTATTGTGTTAATACGGAGAAGTGCTTGCTAAGAATGTGTTCATACTTTCCTCTACAATCATCCCACTTGAAAAAAACGAAGCTGTCCAGTGACAATACTGTGTAAGTCAACCTTCAGAAATGCAGCTGCTTTTCCACTAACTAAAATGAACTTCAGCTTTTTGAGATTCAAGGTGAAAAAGTGTGGAATTTTAGTGGTTTGTTTCCTCTTGGTCAAACTCCTCTAAAAGTAGTTTCTTGAGTGGTCAGCATTATTCTGCACCTGCAGGTTCACACGAGGAGGAAAGGCCCTAGCTGGTGAGGAGACTGGGAAATCTGAGAGTATTCCACTCTGTGGTGCTGTTTGGTCATGTCAGAAAAATGAAGCTGAAATGTTCTGTGAAAATATTTTTTTTTATTTGTGGTTTTTTTTTTGTTTGTTTGTTTGTTTAAATTTCAGATATAGCCAAGCTGATGCCCTTAAGTATGTGGGCATAGAAAGAGAAATGGAAATCCCTTGACACCAGCCAGCTACCTCTTCTTTTAAATGAACAGCTGCCTTATCTTCAGGAATTTCTAGTACTGTGGGCAATTTTAGAAAAATAAAAATGATGCAATTTGAAATCCTGTATTTGCAAAGTACTGTAACAGTAATTTATAGTAACAAATTTTAAAAACAAACAACTTTTTATTGCCTTCTCACCAGCTACAACGTGTTTTGTACCTATGAACTTTTGCAATAATACGGTGTGGTACATTTTTCAACCTTGAATAAAGGATACTTGAACTTCTTCATTTTTACTGGAACTGAGTTGGAATTTTGTGTCAGCCAGTTGAAAAACCAGTGTGAATTTAACTTGTAACTTCTGAGCAAAGGCAGCTCCATACTTGACCCCTTCTGCCACTGTTACTTCAGGTCACATTGAAGATTCATGGGAAGGTTCAAACAGTGTAGGAGACATCAGTGACGTTCCCTGTGGTTCACAGACATGGTTGCACAGTTTTTGTGCTCCCCTGGCATGGCAGCTACAGTCACAGAGAAACCTACAATTAACCTTTACATCCTACATCTGACCTTTTGTCACAGGAAAAATTGCATTTCGTCTTTTCAGTCTTTCTCATTGGTCCTTAGTCCTAACAAGGGCTCTCTCCAGTAGCAGTAGATGCATTTAAAGGAAGGGAAAAACTGTCCCCCCCCCGAAAATCCAGAGCAGCTATGATTTCTCTGACAAACGCTACTTTCAAGACAAAGCTGTGGTACAAGATGCCCTCAGCAGTGGCATCTCTGAGGCACCAAACTGAATGACTGCAACAGTAATTACCTGTGCATTTCTCTTCTGCATATCTTAATTTATATGCATGGTTTTAGATTATTTTGATTGCAGTTAGTTAGTCTGTTTGGGTTCCTGTACAGGGCTACGATACATTTATTGCTTGCTTGCCTGTGTGGAGTGTGAACTCTGCAGCTGTTGTCAGAACACAAAGCTCTAGTCAAAACAGCTGGAGGGGGCAGGCATGGGAACATGGGATGGCAAAACTGATGTCAAGAAATCCAGTCCATGATGACCATGTACCTTCTGCACGCAGGGCCCTTGTTCAGCATTGCCTGCTGCTGCTCTCACATACAGCAGGCCTGACCAACAGTAACATCACATCTAATACTGCTCCACAGTTTTTTTTTAAACCCAGACATTTTTGTAGGTCACAGTTCATTAGTTTCCCTCAGAGAGAAACATAAGCAACACCAAACCTGACTTCTTTGTCTTCCTGTGAGAAGCAACACTGAACAAGTCACAAATTCTAAAAAGAGAAAAACGTGCTTGGCTGCAGAACCAAAGTGCTTTTCACCATCATGATGAGAAAATATAAATTACCAAAAATGAGACTTGTGAGGATGGCAGCCTTTTCCCTGTAGCATATGGAAAGCCAATACTCATTTCATAAAATGTTGTGAGAAGAATGGAATGAAGCCTGGTCAATCAATGTCTGTGAAGTAACACTCAAAAGTATTTTAATTCCCATCACAGGTTGCATTTAATGGGAATTAATCTTTGGGAACATACTCCATTTTCTTTTCTTGTAAAAGAAACAGGCAGCCCAAACCTCCTTTATTCCAGGCAGCATTTAAGGAAGTGTGATGCATTTTATAGCACACTGAGCAATATTAAAAACAGCTCCAATTTCAGATGACCATTGCCACATATATCTTAAGTGTTTTCTGTTCTGCAGATCTTGTGAAATCATCACAACTTTCTTTCATTTTCAAAGTGCATACATTTCCTCTTAAAAAAGAAATAACATGCACAGATGATTATAGATTACAATTTCTTCAGAGAACAAAATGTGCTTAAAAATCACCAGAAAACAGGGAGGAAAAGCAAGAAGAATTTCTAGTAGCTTTCATAACCATTATACCTTTTATTTACATTGAGAAAGATAATTCATGAACCTTAAAACAATAAAACCAAATGCAACTTGTACAGAAATCTTTTAAGTTTTTTTTTTTATTATTTATCACACATTAAAAAATGAAACACTATACAAATGGTTTTTCATAGCAGATTACACATGGGTCCATTCAGACTCTCTCTCCAAGTGCTGCCAACATGTGTAAGTACTGCCTGTGATGGCAGCTGTTTATCATATAACCAATGTATTGATTTAAATGCAGTAGCATGCAACCCTTAAAGGAGAAGGGTTTGATTCCTTTCTGTTCTTAAATTAGGTTAAATGGCATTGGTGTCCATATTTACATACTTGAAATGTATCAATCCTGAGCAGTTCTGATGTAAATATGAGACTGGCTGATGGGAGTCCTGGTCTCAGTTATTAAAAAGGGAGGTCCAAATGGCAGCAGGGGGGCTGCTATGAAGTTCTGTCGCTTTCATCCTTTCCATCACATACCTATTTGCCGAGTGTCACACAGTCAAGTAATTGCTAATAAAAATGTTAAGCCAAGTAGCTGTAGGTGTCCTTCTCACCATCTACACGTTCCAAGTACTCCTTCTCAATGAGAATGTCGATGCATTTCTGCAGGAGGAACAGAGGTAAGTGGTGGGGCAGTGGCAAAAAAGCCCTCTCTGTGGTTGCTACAAACAGAACGATTTTGGGGGTAGGCAAAGGGCACAAACCATGGCAGTTCACTCTCCTGTGTCCGACCACATCCCAGTACAGGACTTTGCTGATCCATTAAACTCAATTACCCCTACTTGATGCTACTCCAGGGATGTGGCTGGGAGATCAACCAATCATCAGTATGCTAAGAACTTCACAGTAAAACAGCAAATAAAGAATCAAACCAAGATGTGGAGTGCTCACTGTAAGGTCACTGCAGACAGAAGCTGCAGGAAGGAGCTGCCTGTGGCACCGCTGGGCCGGGAGCATCTCGGCACTGGTGCCAGTTTATGCAACTGCTCTCCAACTGCCTGTTCTTTGCCCCACCCACCCCCTTGGCTGTGGATGCAAAAACCACAGATGAGCCCACTTTAACAAATGGATGAAGAAATTAATAGACATTAATTAGTAACAAATATAATAAAATTATTAGTAAATAATTAACCACAATGCCCCCCATCCCAACATTTTTATCCTAAAAGAGATCAGGAAACCGTTAAATCAAGCAAACCCAAAGGCTTGCTGCACTCCCACAATTGGGAGAGCAGGAACAAAAGGTAAGCATGGAGCAAAGGCTACAGTAAGCTGGCACTGATGTGAAAAGATGCAATGAAGTTACTATTTTACCACTGCCAACACTATGAAACACACATATTGCCCTAAGAGAAGTGCAGTATTTCTGGTTAAAACATTTCCTACTCAAAAAAGCTGTCCTTACTCATCCCCATCTCCTTAGCTTTCCTTTTTAATTCAGAAGCATGTGTTTGGCCTACACACATCCTCCCCAGCTCCTGGAACGCAGGTACAGATATGTGGTTCTCACATACCTTAATTACAGGAACTCGTGGCTTGAACCTTGAGGACAGCTGTGTTAGCACTTCTCCAAGCAGTTGCTGGTGTTTTAGAACCTTCCTCATTTTCATGATTCTCACAATAGCAGCCTGCACAAGTGAAGTCAGAAAGATGTACTTAGGAGCAAACTACTTGTCCTTCTGGATAAAGCCATTTAACTTCCCTAGCAGGTCATGTCTGCTCAGGCAGGAGCACCACCACAACAAACTTGAGTACCAGACGGGGAGAGGTGTGCCTACAAATGCCAGCTACTCACACAGACCTTAAGAAGTCAGGTTCCGCACAGCACACGGGCATCAGAAGTGGTTTTGACACACGAATTTTAAGAGCTCTGCTTATGGTTGGTCATAATAACACCGACTGGTACCAAGACCAACATGAAACTACTTCTGTAACAAAAAAAGCCTTCTTTATATATTTAACCTTACTGTGATGCTCTCTCGGCAGGACATCTATATTTCCTTCCCCTGCCTCTTTGCTTCTCAAGTGGATTCCGAATAGAATGATCTAAAAACACTGTTAATCTCATACTACCTGGGTATTACAAGTTTTCACCCAGGGCAAGGTCTGGCTCAGCGTGTGCATCCATGGAACCCAAGCACTCCTCAACATCAGGTTAGAATGCAAAGAACACCACATTCTGTCTGTAGAAATGCCTTCCTCCATTTCCTATTACAAACTCCAATCACCTTTAAGAGCATTTTAAACACATTTTCTAACTCTATCACAGTGAATTGCAATGGCATATTGTCTTCTAAAAAAAATTAAAGCCTCACAGTAAGCTTCATTAAAGGATGACAAAGCTCTAATTCTGAGATCATGGCAGTATTCTGCAATACATGTCACCTGAATCAGTAGTTTCCTATCTTCCTCTATATTTTTGTGTGTAGTTTCTTGTTCCTGCTTCTGTTCAGTCTTCATGGGCACATTGATGTTTACCCTTAATTTTTTGCTGTAAAGAAAAGCAGAATTTATTAAAACAATTAGCCTATTTAAAAACCAATTAAAGAAACAAAAACCCTCAAACAAAATCAAATTCCAAAATAAAAAGCCACATCACCACAATTACTTTACAACAAAAGAGGACTTTGGCTCTTCTGAAAATTTTAGACACTCTCAAGTTTTAAAAAAAAAACCCAAAACAAACCCCGCAACTAACCAAGAGACAAAATACCTTCTTGATGAGTATTCTTGCATTTCATGCCTTACTGAATTCAGCCAGTGATCTCCTAGGTCCAGTTAGCACTGTACAATTACTCTGTATTTGAAACTTTTCTGTGTTTGATAAGTCAGTGAAGCGGACACAGAAAAGTCTGTGGAAACCTTTCTGATGTCCTCAATTCTGACCACAATGTGGAGAAATCCATTTGTTCTGTAGAAGTGAATTGTGCCTTTCTTCCCCATGCTCCCCGGTGCTGAGGTGAGCCCACTGCCACATGTGACCACTCTCGGGACAAGGCACAGTGTCACAAGTGGGGAACGAAGGCCAGTCCCGGAGCCCTCGGGGGCACAGCACTCTGCCAGCCCCTCGGCTGTGCCGGGAGGGGGAGCTGGTATTACTGAGCCCAGTGTTGTGCATCACGTATTGGGAAGCACCCAGCGGCACAAGGCAGCAACACTGAGCTGCTTCCATCCCGTGTTAACTTAGCACCATGAACTCCCAAACCTTTAATTATGGGTAAAGGGGGATAGAAAACAAATAAAGAGTGAGGTACAAGGAAAGGCTTTAAAACGGTTCTTTCACTTGAGACCTTATCTTCAGGAAGTACTGAAATCCTCACTGAATTTAAGTGTGTTTGTATCTATGCTCTGGTAAGCATGATAAAGTTACCACAGTACTGTAAACAGCTTAAAATATAGTAAAAAGTAGGTAATAAAACCTACTGAAAATCATGTTTATTAAGTCTTCAAATCACTGTACATTCTGTGGTTATAAAATGAGCCTGATCTTTTCATGTTAGCTCTAGGGGATGAACACTTACAACTGTACTGGTCACTGTGCACTACTGTGACCTCATAAAATACCAAGTATTTTGGCGAGTGCAGGCACCTCAGTGAAACTCAGGAGCACTATTTCTTACCAGAAGTAAATGAGTCAAGAATTAGACAGGAACCAAGGAACAAAAAGGACACAGGAAAATACATCCAGGCTTTGACAGACTTCATGACCAGTCAAAGTCAGACAGCTGAAATCTTACCCATCCCCCCCCACTTGCCAGCCCTCTCCCTTGGCACTTGTACACACTGGAACTGGAATTGGCAGTGGAACCCTGAAGCTTTCACCCCAGGTATATTAGGTTTTACCCAGGTTTCAAAAGCAGAGGAGGATACTACCCATTATACATAAGTGATGTGTGCTGCTCAAGTTTTTCCTTACTTTTTGTAACCAAGATAGAGTTTTATTAAAGTATCTGGTTTTAACTCCACCTCATCCACATTTGCATTTTCATCTTCCAAAACCTGCAAGAAATAACCAAACAAACAAATAAATAAATAGTCATTAACACACTTCACTGTCTGTTAAGCAGGTCATAAAAAAGCAAGACTACTTACAAGCAATTTTGATTTCAAAAGTATCTGTAGAACTTGTGCCAAGATATCCTACAAAATTACAGAAAATATTATCAGTGGAGATAGTACCTTTCTCTAATTAAAAAACTTGAACAAGAATGCACATATTTAGACTAAGAACACTGCAAAATAAAGGGAAAAAAAAACAGAAATAAAATGTAGTAAGGGCCTTTTCAGTTATTATGACATTATCCCCCTTGTGGTCAGTTAAATAATGTAAAATTCTTAGGAAAGACCAATTCCTTAGTTGCTGATTTAGGAACTATTCTGCCAGCAGATTTATAAGCCTAAGAAATAATTTTTCCCAAATCATGCAAATATATATACCAGGGTAAGCCTAAACTTCAAAAAGAAAGCACACTCTGCTTTCTGATTAACATCTTTTTCTTTTCTTTCTTATACCAGGGATCTGTTCTGGTTGCTGCTGTCAGTCAGTCACCCAGACGGCAACTGTCAATGTTCTGTGCAGGCTTGCAGAGCTGCTGTTTAACCAGACTGAAAATCTTCTGGGATCCAAGCATTTGGTTTTCAGCTGCATAAAGAGTTTTATTCTGATCCAACCATAATTTGGGCTAAATATTTAATTGACATAAACATATATATCTCTCTGCAAACAAGTATCTATAATAAAGTGCAACCCCCTAAGACTTCTGGGTTTGCTGTAAACCACCATCAGCAGTGACTTTCTAGATATGCATTTCTAGAAGTAAGATCTCACTGACTAGGAATTGCCTAACTCTCCAGAAGTTGGATGGAGCAGGCTTGATTCAAAGCTACTACTAAAGGTCACAGATGTCAAATAAATTGTGGGCCATAAAGTCAACTTGGAAAGAAAAGGAGGGAATCTTTTCCACAGGAGTGAGTTATCCAATGAAACTTCAGATTTTGCTATGTTCATGTATAAAAGCCATAGATGTAAAAAAGGAGAGATATGCACATCAATCATTTAGGGACAATGCTTTTTTAGCTACAATGTTGTCTTTTAAGGTTAAAATGCAGGTAGTGAAACACTGAAAACGTCCTACCAGAGCTCAGCAGGGAGACACACAACTCACTCCACAGAGGTATACACACACTTAAGGTTATGATTACAGGCAAGTAAAGCAGCACAGTAAGTTGACCAACAGAACACATCTGTCTCCTTCGGGACAGAAAACCACTCTGGCTTCAAGCACATGCAACCTCAGTTTCTTACGACAGCAGAAGACCAAAAGCCTTTTTCACAAGAGTGTGGTAAAGTGTGCAAAGTCACTACCATTTTTATTTGAGTACTGTCTGTCAGCTGCTGCACGGTATAGGCATCTTCTGTGTTGTACTGCAGCAAAATTGCCATCTGGAATGTGGATGCCTAACAGATCCAAAAACAGAGAATGAAGAGGAGAGGGGGGGAATCAAAGTATGAACAAATACTTTTTGAATTTGAATAGCCAGAAATTTACCAGTTAAACACATAAACTGGAATATTTGGACGACAGAGAATACCCAACTAGGTGCTAATCATTACAAAATACAGAGAAATCTGATGTTGTTTATACAAACAGAACTCCACCTTCCAAGCATTATCTAAACATAAACCCTAGGATTATGATCATTTAGCTAGCTGCAGACACTTCATCAAATCATCTGTTATGGTGTCAAAGCACTATCCTTCTACTTGCTAATACAGTTTAAAATCATTTTACTTTGTCCCTCCCTCTTACCCATTTAATCTTCATTACAATCTACACAGACTAATGAATTCATCCTCACAACTCCAGAAGAATGAAACCAAATTCATTCATAAACAAGGCAGCTATTGGTGGGTATCCACCACAGTGTTAATATATGTTGATGACAAGGTCAAAGTCTGAGATTATCTTGTTTCATCTCACTGTTGTGAACTCCCCTCCTCTGTCTACTTTTTGAGAGAAAGCTGACAGTAAAGCATAACCAGCATGAGACCCTGTGCAGAGAGGTTGCAGTTGTCTCACACAATGCAACTCAATACCTGTTTAGACCACAAGCAATGTACTCCCTTTCCTAAGTTCATTCTCTTTTAAACACAGATCTTAAGTATCAGTACAGTAAATAACACAAATACACAGTAAGGGTTCTATCAGCTGCATACAGTCCCCTGAATGCAACCATCACTAAGTGTTTTACTGGCATGACACTGTCCTCACCTGTAATGTGTATCTGTTTTTGAAACAGTTGGTAACCAATTCCCCTTTAGACAGCTGATACAACCATGTTAATTTTCTTCCACTGTGACGACTGGCATAAAATGCAGTAAATCTCTGATAGCTCCGTTCTAACTGTATAAAACCAACAATAAATACATAACATTATTTACCTTTGTTTACCATTACTAGAACATGCTATGGAAGCAACAGAGGAACATCATCAAATCTGATCACCTTCCAGTATCATATTTTCTGAATAACACAAACAGAAATCCAAAGTATTCAAATACTGCAGACTGGATGAAAATTTCCCTCTGTGACGAGTTTCCCTTTTAAAGTATCATTAACAATACAAGTGTAAACAAGCACTGAAGTTTCATTCTTCCTTTTTATGATACAATAAGCACAACTAGAAAAAACACACATTTCACACAGTTCCTTCCTACTATTTTACTCAATTGTCTTGTTCCAAATATCCTCATGCCAAATAAGCAAATACCAGAGACACTTCCAGTCCTCTCTGATACACCAGAAGACAGAAGGAGACACCAGCCTTGTAAAACAAGTTTCTCACAGGACCATTCTGTGTTCAGATGAACCAAGTGCAAAGTGCCTCACCTCAGAGGGCAGAGCAAATGTGCAGGACTGCTGGAAGGGCCACGATCCAGAGCTCAGCACCTGGATGCTGAAATCCACTGGAAGAGAGGTGAAGAGGCTGAGCTGCATTATTCCCCTTGCTCCTACCCGCTCTTCAAACACAGTTCTAACACAAATAAGAAATGCTTCTGCCTTGTGGTCAAACTAACATGGTAAAAAATCATTAGTAATATATTTAAGACCATAAAAAAAGCAAAGATACTCATGAAAGATGTCACTGCAGTTGGAAAGCTTTAGATTTACTGTGACAGGCACTCAAATTTCTCTGATTTGGAGAAGTTATTACCCTCTTTCTATCCCCACAATGAACTTCCCTTCTAACATACAAGTCTGAAAATTGTCCATGTTCATCATCACACAACTGCAAGAACAGACCTTTCACAAGTTATACTTGTATGGCATTTTGGACAAGTCAGGTAAGAATAACATAAAAACTAAGTAAAATTTAAGCCTGATAATATACAACTCTATTTGTAATCCAAGAAATAATTTGGTTCAACGTACTTCAATAAAAAATATTTATAAAAAAGCAATAGGGCCATCTAACAAATTGGGACACAATATACTATTTTGTTTAATACTTTCACACAAGTGTGAACTTAAGCCATGTTGTGTTCAACATCAAAACTTTTTAAAGAAAAACATGTCTCCAATCAAAAATTAAAAAAAAGGGAAAAGAAAAAAAGAAGAGACAGGATCAACTTCATTTAGTGGTATACCTAAACATGAGCTGCAAAATCAGGAGGAGGCTATCCACAAAAGATAGAAAGTGCTATTAGAAGACAAAGGACAGACCTAAAAGGCTAACTTAAAAATCCTAACTGTCTTGGTCAGGAGAACGCGAACTGTAACTTTTGGCAGTACAACGCCTTAGGCAATTATTTCCCTCACAGTTAGCTCTGTAAAAACAAGAGGAAGCTCAGCTATGCAACAGTAACTTAAGTGAACATATTACTTACAATCTAATGGTTCTGAATTGGTCAGGTGCTTTTTAAACTGCTCATTCAAATCCTTGCTCACACCAATATCTTGGAACATCCGCTGCAGCTTGGATGTATACTCAAAACCACAAGCTTGCTGTATTTTGAAAGCACAGATGTATCAGCAAGACACATTTTTTACATTGGATAATGAGAAGAATGAAGTATCAGAACTTATTTTCTTAAAAGATGTAAAAATTTCCACATTTCCCTTACTCAAAGTACTGATCCCAACTAGATATGCTCTTTAACTGTCATTGAAAACTGAAGAAAATTTTGTTTAACAATGAAGCAGAACACAATGAAACAGTTCTCAAAAGGTATTAGACCATATTTTGCTTGAATCTGCATGAACAAGTTAATGAAATTAAGCTACTTTTCAGCAGTCATTCCCTTGAACAAATACATTAGTGTCATTCGTTCAGATAAGAATAATGAAGTTTAACTCCATGGGACAGATATGCATTACAAGCTGGTATGGTTGAAAAAAAAGGAAAAAAAAAAAAAAAAAAAAAAAAAAAAAAGGGCAGAAAAAAAGACCTAGTTGTGTATTTTTCTGTGTACATAAAATAAAGAAATGAAGGGACAGACATTTAATGCTTTCCAAAACAGTCTGAAGACCTGCAAGGCAGGAGGCCATGAGGCAGTCATGGAATACTCACTTTTAACTTAGAGATCATGCTTGCCTCAGCGTCATCGCTAGCACTGTTCTGATGTACAAGTCTCTTTGCCAGCATTTTAGCATAGAATTTTTGAAACACATCTTTATCCTCAATGTACTTGAAGACAACCATCTGAAAAAGCCAAGACAGTTTGTAAGGAAAAAATATTTAAACATTTGTCTTCAAAAAGCTATAGCAGTAGCTACTTCATTTGCCCCTAAATTTTTAAGTTCAGGGGGTTTTGTTTGGCTTTTTCTTCGGAAGAAGGGAGTGGTGGTGTGCGTTTGTTTTACATGTTGATACCATTAAAACATATGAACGTATATTTCGCATGCTCAGCCTTCTGTATATATATGTGTATATATAATGATACAAAAAGATACTGTAGAAATTATGTCTATGTATTATATATGTATATAAAGATGAAATAAAAGCATAGCTTCAATATAGCCACTTTAAATCTGCTGTAAAGGGCTTTTTTAATACACAAAACAAAACTATTTTAAAAAAGCCACACAGAGAATAAGATTATTATTGAAAAGCTGAAATACTAAATAATGAAATCAAATACGCAAAAATATTTTTCTGTCTTATGTGACAATTGAATATTACTAACTTGTCAAAGCTTACACAGAAGAGAACTGTATTTATAGACAACTTACCACTTGATTTAGTGTATCTTCCAACTCTGCTTCTTCTGGATTCTTCGAGCTGCAATTAAAGAAGTGCATTTTTAATGAGTCCCAAAACAGCAGAATTAAATCCACATATGGATGTATATGGAAACTTCACAAATAAAGGAAACACGGACTGGAGTAGTTCTCAGATCAGAGACTCGATAGAGAAAACAATGTAACGAAGTGAACATTTCACTGCTCCACCTGTGAGCAACTCTGAAGGACACAATTGTTACAGGTTGAAGTCCTGGACCATGAGTTGCTCAGGACTTCTTGATACCTGATACTTCTCAGGACTTATGGGTTTAACATGGATCTCTCTCTTCCTGATGCTAAATGCTATCTGTATTTCTTATCTTGGATAGTACAGTGAGAAGAAAACAGCTCACAGAGCTTGGACTTGACTGGGTGAAAATGACTGTTTTCCTCCACGGCATGAGTGTCCAACAGGCATACCCCAAATTTACCCTGCAGAAGGCCAGTATTTATAAAGGAGAAAATGAATCCTTTGCTCAAAGAAGGAGGGGATGGGGAAGGGAAAAGTAAACAAGTTCTTCCATTTTAGGGTTGTTTGGTGGCAGTTTTTTTTCTTCCTCCAAAACAATTAAACATCAATCCAGTATGAACTGAACTGGTAACAAGAGTGTATGAGCTGCTGAATCAATTGAAGGCAAATACCTTGAATTAAAATATGAACCATGAGAGGTCAGAAAGCAGTTTTTGTCCTCCTCAATATCTGCCCAGATGGAAGAAGGTACAGAGAAAACAACAGGAAGAAAGTAAGTGTTTTAATGGAAAAAGGGAATGTGCCTCACTTCTCTACAATATACAACCCAACTCAAATTTTTTTTCAGGAAAAACCACCTAAAACCTCCTTCTGCGTTATTAAAAAGCAGAACTTATATTTCTATAAGGAAATAAAGGTTTTCTTATTTTCCCTCCTCTTCCTTAAAAAAGAAAAGTCAACATAATCTTTAGGAATGATCCTACTGAAATTTCTGTATCCAGAATTCAGTATAATTAATTTCTTGAATCATTAAGTTCTGTTTCTGAAGACACAGTGTAAAACTTCACATGTTAAAACATTTTAAAACAGAAGCCAACATGAAATAATAATTTCTCTTTGAAGACATACCTTTTCTTTAGTAAGGAGTCACAGTACCGTGCCAGTAGCTCTGGGGATTTACTGGATGACTGAGCCATTTTTGTCACCGCATTATTATTTATAAATCGACCACAAGCCTATAAATCACAAAAGATAGTGAAATTTTGGGAGCCAAGACACTTAGAGGAAATAGAAAAAGAAGTTCACTGTATGCCACTACATGCACTTACTTTGTCTAGTGCAGCCACGAAGCCAGCATCGTTATTGAATGCAGACATGACTAAAGCATTGTATTTCTTATGGACATCCAACACTGTCTGTACATACATTTTTGGATCCTGTAATAAAGAGAGACTGATTTTGCAACCTGTTGACTTTCTGCTTTCTACTTCCTCCAAAATGGAGCTACTCACTGGCCCAAGCAAGTTTTTAAGTGGGAAGTCTACAAAGTATTAGAAATATTTTAAAGGTAAAGTAGTATCCACACTAGTTCAGGTCCTATGTCCGGGACTGACTTACATTAGTGCAAGCTTGCATTTACAGCAACCAGAGTGCAAAAGACAAAAAAAGACAAAAACACTCCATTTACTCAACCACTGCAACCATTTTCAAAGACTTAAGCTTAACTTGAATTAGACCTGAGAGAGCTGGACAATCATTAAATGGCAGCTGCTATAGAAATAAAACCTCTCAAAATAAATCTCAGTAGTAAGAATGTAACAAGTGTATATGCAATAGGTATAATGTAGTACAGAGACCTCAGCCAGTGGCAGCTCTTAAAAATTACCTGCTCAACACCCAGTGGCAGCCAAATGCCAAAAACTATCAAGTTTATGGCACTCACAAACTAAGTCCCATGTGCAATTACTGATCTTTGCATCTCAGCAGAGACAGTGGGCAGTCAGAGTAGGGACAGTGATGAGCAAGTAAAATAACAGGCACACAGGACAGCTACTATTACAAGACTAAAAAGTCTAGAAGTCCTCAATTTGGACACAGGAAGTTGGAAGAAAATGTAACTGAAAACGTTAATTATCCCAAAAAGCCACATTTTGTAACTATGGGGCATTTGATGAAAGTGATAGGAAACAAGTTTAAGACAGATAAAGACCATCTTTACATATAAAGTAGTGGACTTCTGGAAATTGCTGCCAGAGGAGGTTGTTGGAAGCAGATCAGCAGGTTCAACCAGCATGGAGTCAGTCCTGTAACACTCCTATCTGACAGTAAGAGACCTGGATGTTGGCAAGAAATTACAGAATATGGGCAGGGGTTTGTTTATCAGAATCCTAAGAAACACTACCTGTTGCCACTGAAGACAGACATAGACTATGTGAACGACCAATCTAATGCTGTGCTTGAGAAAAAGAACTGAGATTATTGAGAACCTCACAGACAAGAAATGCAAGTGGATTTGAAGGACATTCAGAAAAAGCATCTACTGATGGCAAGGACTCAAAAAAAATACGTATGTATGGCCAGTAAACAAAGGCACAAAAAGCAGCAATCTTCCAACTTTAGAGCAGTCTCGTTAACACAGTTAGCAGAAACCAGAGCACAACTCCTTCTGCAGTACAAATCTAAAACAGGTGAGGTGAGTCAAGATGGTATGACTATTTCTCTGCACCAACTACAGAGAAACTGACAAGCATTCGCTTAGCTGATTGTCTGTTTGCATACAGCTCAGGTAAATGAAGCTGAGCAGAATCAATCCCACCTAGGTGTGACAGACGGCTAAGAGCAATACAGTGGTGTTAGGGGGATACTGGAAGAAGAGGCAAGATGGTTCCCAAGGGAAACAGCCAAAGATACTGCTATGAATATGAAGAACAAATGTTTGGATTAAGAAAAGGAACAAACAAGAAAGATGAAGAAATAAGGAAAAGTGTCATGAGCAGGTGCAGTCCGGTAAACAGCTGGAGTCAAAAAACTAATATATATAATTCTCAGGCCCCCTCTCTCTCAAAGAGGAACTAATTCCTGGGGAAAGAGCTTTCATTTTTTTCTGATAAATCCTTCAAGGCCTAAACAAAATAAACAACCCTGAGTGATGACCACTAGGGGGATGTGTCAAGCATAGAGCATATCTGATTTCAAAATTCAAGGTGATGTCCACAAATGAAACTGAAAATTCCTGAACTTGCTTCATGCTTACTTCATGATTCAGAAGAGATCAGTGCTGCTAAAAAGCTGTGCACTTAAAACAAGAGAAATAAGCAACAGAGAAAAAGGTCAGCAAAGTGTTTAAACAACTTCATGCTGCCAAGATGCAACTCTAATCAATATCAAATTAGTATTATACAAAGGGCTGAAAATACAACCATGGGATAAAAATCAAAGAAGCCAATTACATGGCTAAATGACCACAGTGTTTCAGAAGACCTGACCTGCTCTTTATATTGTGACCTTTCCAACCATTTTAGTTCTTTCTTCCTCTTGTATTTCTCATTCTTTTCTAAATAGAATAAAGCCATTTACAAAAAACCTCAAACCAACAGACACCTTCTCCAAACAGTCCTATCAGAGTCAGAATTCTGTAAGATGACAAAATAAAATACAGTTCACTGGAGA
Source organism: Acropternis orthonyx (assembly GCA_035583155.1). NCBI lineage: Eukaryota > Metazoa > Chordata > Aves > Passeriformes > Rhinocryptidae > Acropternis > Acropternis orthonyx. Next base: position 54,928,069 of record JAWWEU010000081.1, on the reverse strand, counting down.
TACTGCTTCTTGAAACAGTGGATTTTCAGGTGCATTTCTACTGTAAGCGTTGGCTGTTGTATTTGCATGGCCAGCTTTCTAGGTAGCATGACATCCTGACAGCTAAAACTCAGAAGGAAACTCACCCTTGTCCCCAAAAACAAAACAAAAAATCCACACTAAATGCCCTCCCACCAAACCAAATGAAACCAAACCCCTCCCCTGCCAAAACCCCCTCAAAGCTCAAAGAGTAGTAACAAAGTGATCTAACTGCTGTTTTAAGCCTATTATCAACATTTGAGCATTGCCTAGTCCTTAGAAAATTAAATTAGTGAGAGAGATAACAAGCAAACTGGAAATTTTATCATGAAGCATTCACCATCCTCTAATGTAAAACTGGCAGCAACCACACACAGACTTATTTTGATGGGATACTTGCATTTAATGCAGCTTCCCCACATTTCTCAATTGCAGCTAGACCTTGATTATGGATGTGGGTTTCCAAAAGTTTTTTTAGCTCTCCAAGGCCATCCTGGATTCGAGATACAAGGTTATACATGCGACCCAAGTCTGAAAAAGACAAAAGAAAAGGAAAGCTAACATCTCTCATCTGTACTGGTTATGACTGATTTCTCATTCTGCCAATAGGAGTTAAATATCCACTGTCAACAAAAACATACATCCAGCTGCTCCTCTAAAATGCCAGCAAAAAACTACAGTCAAAAATTATACAGTATAGCAAACCTTTGCACTCACCTGGAAAGCTAACACTACTTAAAAACAATCTGTTACAAATCTCAAGACTAAAAAAACCCCCACTTGAAGGGTAGAAAATTTACTTCTGATTTCTAGTTTTCATAGATTTAAAGCAATGATTTAAAAATGGTGTTAAACCATTCTTATTTATATAACATTTTGAAGTGTTACCATGAATTAGAGACTGTCACTACTGTTACTGCTGGCTGCGCTGTAACATTCTCCAGCTGACCACTGCCCTTTGAACCTTCACCTGAACAGGACAGTTCTCAGAGATCTAACACTACCTGTAGCCCTTTGTATATTGACACTTTTACTTAGGGCAGCATCACTGATAACGGCTGTAAATTTAAGGCAAAATGTTGTGCTTTCATATGACCCTAGGAATAAATTGAAACATTATAAATCAAATTTCTTTCAATAAAGCACTCTTAATAAAAGGCATCTCTTAAAAAAAAAGTTTAGGTAAGTGATTACCAATAGAAATACATGTACCTGAAAGAAAAAGGAGATTCTGAAAAGCATTACCATAGAACAAAATTAAGGCAAAAATAAATTGGATGTCATTTCACATATGTCCGAGCTTCACATTAAAATCTCACCAGTTTTCAGCCAGCACTTTCCAAAATAATCAATTGATTTGTAAAGTCTAATACTGCAGAGGGTTTTGTTTTTCTTGTTCAGTTTCAACAGGGTAGATGCTTTGTACTACTGAGTGCAGAACTCTTTAAAGAAAAAGCAAACTTTAATATGGTCATAAACCAGGTACATAAACCTACTAGTTACCTCTTGCAATCTTGCCCTCACTGAACAGGCACTGAAGTGAAACAGTAAACAATCAGATTCTTTACTGTAAACTAATGAGAATATTTCACCTTGTGGAATCCATCTTAAGGCTGTCAGCTGCATCTAGCTCTTGTAAAGTGTAAGGACTTCTCTGAAGGGCTCATGAGCAATCTGTTACCACATGAGGGTTATCAGATTAAACAAAACAGAACAGTAAAGGAGCTGGAGCTCTACCTAACTCTGAACTACAACACAGAGTTTGATGCCTTCTAATACTGAAGTGACGACATCTCAATTCAGATCAGTTTCTGTATAACATTTTCTGTTCCTTAGAACTTTGTCAAGCTTAAACTTTTAGATTTGAAAAGGAAACATTTTTTTTCTCTCTCTATGAAAAACATGACTGCAACCTCATGTTAACTTTAATAAGAACATAAGAACACCATACAGAATTTTAAGAAATGATAGGAAAATAATGCCAGACATAGATACAATAAGCTGCTGCTAGATCTATCTACAAGCAAGGGTTCACAGGTTGGTCTATCAGGATGTCTGTATTAGGTGAAATAAGGGAGAGATACTACAAAGCCTCAAGGAAGATCTGCGTGGTAACTCCACCTCCATCACTACAGCCTGCTTCCAGTAAACATAATTACTGCATACAGGTATCATGCTGATGTGAATAGGTGCCATGTGATTAATGTGTCCCCCAACCTTTACAACCACATCATATATTAGTTGCACAATGAGATTAAGAAGTTCCAGAACACCAAGAGGAGTGGCCTGTAACACGATATATATTTACACACAGTTCACATGGGAGGACCTTGAAACCAGCGTACTTTCAAGAGCAAAGCAACAAACATTTTAATCAAGTTTTTACTATAAGTTTAGCATAGTCTATAAAAGGCTATGTTAGAATATCACAAATTTGATAATGAACTGATTCTAGTGACTGATTAACAGATAACCTTTCAAAATAAATGTTTCTATTCTTGAGACTTCATGAAACTTAAACGAGGGCCAGGGAACTACTGTAATTTGCATAAGTGAAGCCAAATAAGAGGAAATAAAATATTTTGAAAATGAAGAAAAAAATTGAATGTTTTAGAAGGCCTAATTAATCTTAGAAATAATTCAAACTAAAGTAAAACCAAAGACATACAACTAGACAGTGCCCAAGACATAAAATACTTTTCTTTTTTTTTAACCCTGACAAACTCATGGAATTGCATCACTACAGTAAGTGACTGTATTAAAGGCTCACATAACCCATGAGCTGGATAAACAGGGAGGGAGGGGGGAAGCCTGGGAAGGCCTCCTGAATCAAAAAAATACTTTGTTTGTTCTATTTTGCTTGTCAGAAGTCGTTTATGAAGTTATTTATTCCAACTACAAAGTAAATATTTACAAACATAAACATCTGACTCCTAAATACTAGTACAGGATATTTACATTTCAATCAGCTAACTTCTGACCTACTAATCATGCTGAAATTGCCCTTTTCAATTTTGAATCATCTCAGTTATCAACATGACTATTACAGTAATAATTCATAGTTGCTATTTTGAGACTGATAATGATACAGTCATAATTGCAATCCAAAACTCTCAAATGAACAGTATCATCATTAGTAACTTTATCATAGTATCTCTTAAATTCTTAAAAGCAGTATTTCAGCTACAGAGCCTCACTCTGACTTCAAATATAGATTTAATTAATTCCCCAAACTCAAAAAATCAGAAACATCACTCACCCTTATCATCTGCACAATCTGTAGGAATTACCTGGCCTAGTTCTGACCTATTCTGTGCTGTGTAGCAACTCCTGAAGAAACTCATAAAAACCAATACAACTGACAATTCCTTAAAGATACCTAAACTCTGATAATCTTCAATTATTTTAGAGGAACTGCTAAAGAAGTCTTTATTCTGTGTATTCTCAATGACAGTGTAAACATGATTCATTAGTAACACTTGAGACTCATTTTCACAGCTAAAATTAACTCATCAGTTAATAATTTCCACCCTTTTTTTGTGCTCTGTTTTATGTATTTTATATGCTCCATTTCAGAAGTTACTTATTTGCTTCTATTCCTCTTTTAACATTTTCTGTAGATAATTCTAAACACTTTGGATTTTAAAATTCTCACTGCTGACTCAGAAAGATCGATGGACTAAACTGAAACAGCTGGTAAGAGCATTGGTCTGTTTTTCATCTCCCATCTCTCTCACACAAGCTTCAGCTCCTCCTGGAAGGATGGCTGTATTGCTATCAAACTAGTGATGTTCTGCCTTAATATTTGGGATTGGAATTGGCTCCTTGAAGCAGTATCAGAAACATCCCAATTTAATCAAAACCTGCATATCATTCAGCAACTGTCAGAATTCTCTCTTAATCTAATTCCTGAACAAATCACTTTTAGCTAGCACCAGATCTTACATTATTCACAAATCATCAGGGAGGAGACCTCTAAGCCTAAAGCCAATGTTTGAACCTCCTTACCTTCATTTTTGTCAGCATCCAACAAATTTTGAAACTCTGTGTGAAATATCTCCAGGTGTTTTTCAATAAGTACTTGCTCACATTTTCGTGCTAACTCATCTTGCGTGCTCTCATGGAGATACACCTGAACTCTACGTTGTTCCTCCAGGAGGCGAGCTTCAGCCTACAGAACACACAGGGAAACATCAAACTGTATGGAAGGCACAACACAAACCCAACAGCAGAAAGCAGATGACTGTTCAGCAAATTAATCTAGAGAACAACAACAAAAATCAAACCTCTCACTAATGTGGTGTTATGGACCACCTACTCAAGCAGTTGTTTTTCTGCAAATCACAACATATGTTTGGAATTGATGCTTATGTTGATGATAATACTATGTACTGTTTAAATGGTGGGGGAGAATCACAGCAAGACTGTTTTCCCATTGCTTCTGAATAGGAAGTTTACAGATGAAACTCTGCTGTCAGAAAAAGAGAAAGCTGCCGACACGAGATGCTGGCAGTTTTAGAATCAGAAAGCTCTCCAGCTACAGAGGTAGTTTTGTTTAAGACAAACCTGAATGTATTTCATGCCTCCACAAAACTGAAAGGCAGAAAACTACAATTTAACAGTATGCCCGTGACAAATTTGTTTGAATGATCTCATCTACATTCTTACACAGAAAAAGCTTTCCAAAAAACCATAGTAAATTAAGCTATACTAGCATTTAATCTGGCATATGAAATGCTACATATGCACATCTTCCTGGCAAACGAAAATTTTAAATGTTACTCGAGGAATAGTACCTACGCTAAACCATAAAACTGAAATTGTTTACATAACAATTATCTCTATTTTGTTTGCAAAAGTATTAAAGATTCACTTTATGAGCCATCTGTAATTGCAGCACATTATTAGGAAGAAAGTGTGTATATCCTCTTATCAGTCCGAATAGTTTACATTAACAATGAATTACACCAAGAAAATTAAATTAGGTTAATTCATTTTCCTAGTAATGTCAGAGTGTCAACTAGGCATGAAAGATATCACATTATGGACAATAAAAAAGGAACAATTCCACTGCAAGTACACTGCATCATGTGTAGACAGCTTTAAATAATCTCAGTGTTAACTTCACTCGTTTCTGTAATGATTTTGCACTTAAGTTCTTGTAAAATGATCCTGGATTACTGTTTCCCAGGGCTAAACCAGTATCGATCAAAATACAGGAAATTAAATCAATAGTTTGGGAAGGAATGTAAGTTCCTGCTTCAGAGTACGTGACAATTTCTTATGAGCAAAGAATAACAATCAACTTCCTTAGTGTCATCAAATAGCAGCAAATCTGTCTGATGAACACTGGGAACTGGAATCAGACTAATAGTTCTACTGATATTACATTTAAGCAATTCTGTATTTCTGTAGTTCAGGAAATTCCGCTGTCTCTAATGCTTCTTCTTAAAATATCCTTAGACCATCACTCGTAAATGTTAACAGACGAGTCTCACTTTGAGCTCCTTTATGAAAAGAAATATTTACTCTGACTTCATGTTTGCTTATACTCTCATTTTTTTGTGCAGTTACAACTCCATTTTCCTTTCAAAGTCACATTTGAGAAACAAGGGAAAAATAGTTCACACAAAGCATCTTCACCTGTTTTAACTATAATGATCAAAAGTTCAGTTTCAGACTATATTTCAAGGGACAGTCTTAAGACATACTGACCTTTTTCCCTACAGCACATCAGGCTATGCCAGCTTTACTCATGAGTTCTGGCCTGAGAAGAAAAATTCACAATCCTTCTAAACTCAGTAAGTCTGGCTTTATAACTATATACACAAATCCCAATTCTAATTGAAATTTCATTGAGTATTCTACAAGAAACAACCACAGTTCTACTATAACACAGTAATAACTAATGTTATGCTGTGTGAACTAAGGTACTCCAGCAAGTTTCTTTTTATTTTCCAGTGCTATTTATCCCCAGTCAGAACTTCACGTACAGTGCGCTTCAGTGAGAATGTCAAGTAAGTGCACTAACAGCAGATTACTCTGTTCACAGGTCATGCTTCTAACAGATTACTTTTAGGATCTTATAACCACTAATCTATAAGGAGATGCCAAGACTTCCCAAACAGCTTGTATACATCTCTAGTATACTAATTTGATCAGAGACTTAAGGCTACACATTTTCTTGCTGAAGATTTCCCCTGCCGTCTGCCAACTTTGTATGTGCTTTCAGCTTCAACACCAGCTTCAATCAGAGTGATTTGCACTTTTGCGGATTTTTAAAGCCTTGAGGATTGTTTGGGGTACTAGTAAGTTACTCCTACTTGTCACTAATCTCTAGTTCTTGAAATAGCAATGACCTTCAGACAGACTTTTACTGTCCTGTACCAAGGAAGTCTGCATGAGCCAGTCATTCAGGTTACGAATGACTGAAATTCCATTATTCTCTTTTTATACATATATTAGGATTAAAGTTAAGACAAGAAATCAAAAGGGAAGTAGCAAAAAATAATTAATTGTAACAGCACAGAAGTAAACATAAGTAGGTCTGGTAATTACTCAGCAACTATCCCAACAGACTAAAGGTATGATTTGTTTCACTGTGTTATTTCTAGTACTCCCCCCACCTTTTTTTCTTCTTTTTTTTTTTTGGGGTAATTCATTGACTTTAATGCCAAGAGTCAAGAGAGGATGTGTTCTGTGGTAAAAAGGATACTGCAGGGAGGGATGTGTATCTGCATATCACATACTCAAAAAGCTCTCTTACTTTTTAACTAAGCTGAAAGGAAAAAACAAGCAGCAATTCAGAAAGTGAAGATGTATGCTGGGAAAAGTACATAAAGCAGCACTTGTTCAAGATGGAAGATGATCTATCTGTTTCACATTCACTAAGACTGACCCAATAACTAGGCTAGAAATAGGCAATGTTTATCGTGTCTGCTCTTAGTTGCTCTGTCTGGGATCCCCAAGACCACAGACTAGTTAAGAACTCAAATCTGGCCTCTCTTATCATAAGTACTGTGTAGGGCTCAATACAATGAAATATTCTGAGAGAATTAAAGTTCATTAATGATCTATTTCCTTGGCAAGCTTGCTCAGGAAGAGATTCCAATATATGTGCCAACACACAGCTCCTTGTACAGGAACAGTAAACTTTCAGGTTGAAAGCAGAATTATTGTTTTATTGTCTTGAAGTCTAACAAAACCTGAATTTATTTTATTTATTTTAACATTCTCTTCTGTTTTGTCCACTAAGAATGTTTCAAACTTTCACGATATTTACTGAAATGCAGTAAGGAGACAAACATCAGACCAGCTAAATACAGAAGCAAATCACTACAGGAAAAAAGAGCTAACTCTTTCTGTCAAAGAACCAGCATTTTAAGAAACTGATACTAAAAGCCTAGAATTTATATTACTTTACCTCTAAAAAATAGCTGTATCCAGAAAAAAACCACCACAAAGCTGATTAAGTAACTTACTTTCTTCATGTACTCTGTGACTGGGTTCTGTTGCAAGAATTCAGTACTTTCTCGTGTGTAAAATCTCTCTGTGTCAGCAAGAAACTGAGATTCAAAGGATTCTTTATAGACAGTTAGTGTAGGTCCTTTTGCAAATGCATCATCTTCATTCAGCCCCAGCTCCACTACAGAAAAAAAAAATTAAAAAGACCAAGTAATGACAAAACTGTTTTTTATTAAGTGGCTCTCTTGCAAATAAACAGTGACACTCCTAATTTAGATGAAGGTAATTCATTGGGACTGTATCAACAGTGCTTCTAAAAACTTTGAAAAACATACACTGATTTTGCCTTTACAAAACAAGCAGCACAAGACATTACTCACATATGATACACTTCTTAAATGGATTACAGGATTTGGAAAACTTTACCATCTCAAAAGCCGGTTCAAATTCTCTTTCCATTTTTCTCCTCTTAGAGTTCCAGATTATATGATTTTGTTGTAAACTACTATACTTCGCCCCTTCAAGAAATAACTGATCCCCCCTTCCCTCCTAAATAACTGATCTGTAAGCAATGAACACTCATCAATCAGTTGCACTTTCAAGTTTTACAAATACAGTATAATGAACTGTAATTCTATCAAGTGTCAGTACAAATACAAAGTTAAACACTACATAACTGCATTTATGTTACTGTAAAAAAAAATAAAAATCTTTATTGGACATGCAAGCAGGTGGGATGTTACTTCTGGGTTCTCATAGGGTACATATATTTACTTATTTTTGAGAAAGTAATAGAATCTTAAAGAAATCTCATTTACCATAGGATTGTACAACTCCACTGATCAGCCTTGTATTGATAGTTTCACCATTTCTTTCCTTTTCAATCAATTTCAACACTGCATTTGTTACCTTAGAAAAAAAGAATTAAAAGTAAGTCAAGCATAGAGAAAGTAGGTGGCAGATCAAGCACAGTATTTAATAAGGAGTGTTTTCCTATATTCAAGACAAGTCAAGCCCCTTAGGAACAACATTTAAGGAGATCTGAACATATAAAATTTCTACAGAGTAGGCTACACCTTTAAGTTATATAACATAACTACAGCCTGGTAAGTGGCAAGGTATATACGGTTATTAAAGTGCTCAGTCTTTTTTCTTTTTTTTTTAAATTCAAAAAAGCACCTTCTGAGCCAAACTTCTGTTTCTTCTACACTTGAAATAAGACAAAACTTTGTTGCAAGAGCTGAACCAACCACCTGTTCTTTACACAAATAATCTGCTGCAACTACTTCATCAAGAAATACTGGTAAGTAACTGAAATCAACATACATAAGTATCTAAAAATTGTGAGGGAATGTCTTGTTTTATATTGTGCTGACTCATTAATTTAAAATATTTGGTTGACTTGAATCTCCTAGGCATCAGTGTAAATTTAACAATTCACAGTAACATTAGACGGGACCTCATAAAATCTCGACTCTCAAACATTAAGACATGACTGTCATCAGCCTGGATTCCTGCTGAAGTTGCTACTTGATTTAATGTAAGTCCCCTTAGCTTTTTTTTAAAAAAAAAGCCAAGAATCCTCTCAGCAAAGAGATAACAGAACACTCCTGGTAGCAAGGTTCACTCACACACACAGAGAAAGGCCTATTCCCTCATATCAACATCACAAAGGAGAAGCAGAAGGCTCCCTTTTCTTTTCAGGGTTTGAGCCCCTCCCATCCTCCAAATTCTCCCTGTAGCAGTTACTAAAAATATATGAAATTAACCCTATAAAATAACACTATAGTAAGAATAGATTTATATATACACATACCTGCTTATTTAATGGCCTGAATAAGCAGTCTCTCCAGGTCACCAAGGCAAGCTAGAGGGAAAGGCAGGGAGACAAAAGATGGAATAAAAATATTTACATATACACATATAGATGCAGGATATCTCCTTAATGAAAGTTGATATAGTATGCTAAATAATCAGGACTTTCAGAATTATTATATTTTGGCACACAGATTTCTCAAGCAATGAGATTGTTTCACACTAAAATTACCACTCACTTTATTACTAACTCTACCTAAGACATCCACTTTTCTGACAGCAATCCACTGCCAACTCTGCAAACTAACAAAACCCCCAACTTACTTTGACAACATACAGCTTTTTGTGTTGGCAATTTCCAGGCTGACACAGTCCCTTAGAATTAGACTAGTAACGTTAAGAGGAAGAGAACTAAGGATACCAACTGTTTTTCTACTATGCAAAGTTATTTTAGTGAAGTATTAAAACAGCATACCACTTTGCTAATGCTTTACCAGCAAGGACAGTAATGATCCCTTTTAAAAAACGCCCCAAACAAACAAAAAAGTTTTAGTTATCTGAGCTAGAGGACTTCTGTTAAGTTCTTCTCTTATTTATATTACTTTACATTACAAAAAAATTACCAAGGATCACATATCAGTCTTTCAGAACTGTACCAAAATAACTTACACTACCAACCAAATGTTGACTGAATCTTAGCAGCTTGGATGCTAAAAATTTGTAGAGATGTATTGAAGTCATCAGAAAAACCCCTGCAATTTATTTATTTGGTATTTGAAACACTTGGCTGAATTCTAAGTGGAATGACAAGGCCACACTGATGCATGCAGATAATGGTATAAGCAGCAAATATTCAGAAACAGACCACCCTCAACAGTCTAATACTGGAAGCACTAATACATACACGGCAGATTGAATGTCTCACAGGCTTAAATCCTTGGAATTTTTACAAATATACTGGGGTGGGAGTATGGAAAAGGGGGAGATGTTCTCTTTGCCCACTTCTTCAAAACATCTATGAACTTCCTACAAGATTCCTGCAGCGACCTGCAGGATAATAATGCAATAATGCAAACATGACAGATGGAATGGATAAACCATTCCCTTCAAAAAGCCACTTACTGAATAAATTTCATATATTCCTTTACGACCTTCATCGCACTCACGACGAACCCAATGTCGATTGAGGTAGGCACATATTCCATTCAATACTTTGCTTGAAAACCTATAATCTTCCCACTGTTGAGTGTAGAATTTCAGCACACTCTCATCCATCAAATCTTCACCATCCTGAAATAACAGTTTATCTCAGTTTACCAGTACTGTTGGGTAATTTTAAGGTAAAATCAAGATGTTCAAGGGTGTACCAACTGACTGTGTAGTAAATCTACACCATGAAATGTATTTATAGCAAATATAGTGCTAATATATTTAGTTCTACATTAATGAAGTACAAAGTCAGTATGAGATTTTGGAATTAAAACGCTGGGGGAAAAACGCACAGCATAGACAGAGCTCCAGAAGATACCCCGTGCCTCCTCTGGGAGAGAGAAGGAGGGCACCATGGTAAAATCAGCGACACTGATGAGTGCACCAGGTAAAACACGCCAGTGCAATGGTAATGCATTCCATGTGACAATATCCATAAAATGCACCATCCATTCCCACTGCTGCTCCTAGGGGAGCTGAAACCAGTGAGTGTGGATGGGGTCTTCACTAGGAAGAGAAGTAGTAATAGTAGTAAATGGGTAGTAAATGAAACCCCATATTCATGGAAACAGCTATGGCATCATATTTGTTCTTGTTACAGAAAAAAAACCTAAAAAACCCCAAAACAACAACAACAAAACAGAAAAAGATAAAGTTTTAAAGTTCAAGTATCTTTTCAAACTGGACCTCTACAGCCTGAATGGACAGGGGAATGAGTGCATTCTGGATAATGTTCAAGTACAGGACAGCTTAAGATGGCATGTAACATTACTTCTATAATACACAGGAACGCAGTTTTGGCTTGAAGGAGAAAAGCAGCTCACAGGTACAACTTAGTGACTGATCTGTGCCTGAGGTAAAGCCTACAGAGCATTCTAATGGCTCATGGAGACAATAGCAAACTTCAAGATCATTCATTTTACTTCCAGTGGCTGCATACACCTTCAGGTTTGTTGACACAAGCTTATCTCAACCCAGACCCTATCACTTACTCCAAATGCAGATCCATCTCAGATCCCATCTTACCTTAAGGAGATTTGTCAAGTAGTTCTTCAGGAATTCTTTTAGCCGTTTGTACAACTCCAAGCCAACAAACTGAGCACCTCCAGGTGTCTGGCCCTTTTTCGATTTAGAAGGAGGCACTCCAGCTCCCCGTGCCTGATTAGACTGGTGTACACTGGTACAGTAGTTATAAACATGACTGACAGGAAAGTTAAGGAATGTGTACGTACCAGCATAAGACATTACAAATACAATGAAAACCAAATGTTAATTTCAATAAGCTCTTACTTATATGACTTAAACATAATACATTACAAAATGCATTAGGCCACATCAAATCAAGCTGAAGCTAACAAAATGAAGTAACTTTCAGCAGAATTATCAGCAGCAGAAATGTGTCAAAGTGCTGAGGGCACTGACAGTACTGACCCCAACATTAAATTTACCTAACACTTACTTAACAAGACCACCAAGAAAAAAAGCAGTGGAATTTGCTGATAAGATTACTTTCAAGGTTTAAATGGAATTTAATTTATGTACTATATTGGTCTTCTACAAAAACATAAGCTTTCAATTGAACTAGAATAAATTTCAACACTACCCTCAAGTTAACATTCAGTAGTTGAAAACACAGAGAATATTTTTGCATTCATTCAAACACAATCCTTTATAAAAGATTTGCCCACTTAACACTGGCAGACAGGGTACAAACCTGGAAAGCAATACTGGTGAGACAGACACACACACTGTAAAATTTAAAAGCACACAGTAAGATTAAATAAATAAAAAATGAAATCCAATTTTAGGCTACAAGTACAATCCCAACATTGAAGTGTAAAATCACAGAATCATGGAATTGCTTAGGTTAGAAAATACTTCTAAGATGAGTCCAACCTTTAATCTAGCACCACCAAGTCCACCATTAAACCATCTCCCTCGTCACCGTATCTGTGGATCTTTTAAATACCTCCAGTGACAGTGATTCTACCGCTTCCTTGGGCATACATTTCCAATGCTTGGCAATTCTTACAGTGAAGAAATTTTTCATAACATGCAGTATAAACATCCCCTGATGAAACTTGATGCCTTTTCCACTGGTTATTGGGGAGAACAGGTTGACCCCCACCTCACTACAACCTCCTTTCTGGTAGTTGTAGAGAGCAGTAAGATCTCCTTTCAGCCTCCTTTTCTCCAGGCTAAACAACAGCTGCTCCTCATAGGACTTGTGCTCCAGACCCTTCATCTCTTTGTTGCCCTTCTCTGGACACACTCAGCACCTCAATGTCCTTCTTGTAGTGAGGGGACCAAAAGGGAACATGGGATTTGAGCTGTGCCCTCGCCAGTGCTGAGTACAGAGGGACAGTCACTGCTGTGGTCCTGCTGGCCACACTATTTCTGACACAGGCCAGGATGTCACTGGCCCTCTTGGCCAGCTGGGCACACCGATGGCTCACACTCAGCTGGCTACTGACCAGCATCCCCAGGTCCTTTTCTGCTGGGCAGCTTTCCAGGCACTGTTCCCCCCGCCTGTAATGCTGCCTGGGGCTGTTTGTGACCCAAGTGCAGGAACCCGGTACTTCACCTTATTGAACCTCAGACAACTGGCCTCAGCCCATCAACCCAGCCTGTCCAGATCTCTCTGCAGATTCTTCCTACCCTCCAGCAGATCAACACACTGATCCAAATTGGTGTTCTCTGTGAACTGACTGAGGGTGCACTTGATTCCCTCGTCTCAGTCATCAATGAAGATATTAAACAGAACTGGTGCCAGAACAAAGCCCTGGGAAGAATGCTTGTGACTGGCTGCCTGTTTGTTGCCCATGCTGCATGCACTGATATAGATGCACTTGAGTTGGGCTATTGATCCCATCACCTTGTTTTGGCTGAGAAGTCCTAATTCCTATGCAACCAGGAGATTCCGTGGTTTCTAACACATCAATGACCCTTTTGTCTTTGCTGTCACATGGATCTCTATCCCCTACTTCTACTAAGGTGGCAGACTGAAGGATCTCACTAGCATACGATCCCTCAAACACTGGTGTGCTGCCCCCTGGTTGTATCCCTTTCCCCCTTCAAATCTAGTTTAAAGCTCTCTCAATGAGCCCTGCTAACTCCTGTACAGAGACACTTTTGCCCCTTTGAGACAGGTGTACCGTGTTTGATACCAACAGGTCTGGTGTCCTATAAACCAACTTATGATGAAAAAAAAATTAAAATATCAAAATTCTGCCAGTGACAGAATGCTGGCTCTTCCTGTTTCTTCCCTTACCATTCCTTGCAACTGAAAGGAGAGTGGAGAAAACTACTTGTGCTCCTGACCCCTTAACCAGTCATCCCAAGGCTCTGAAGTGTCTCTTGATCACCCTCGGACTTCTTGTTGCAACTTCATCATTGTCTGCATGAAAAGTCTGAGAACCGTACCAGGGCAGGTAGTTTTCTCTTCACATCTTTAAGTCAGGCCTCAGAGAGAGGCAGCAGACGACCCTAAAAAGTGGTAGCAGTAATTTATCCTCTTACACTAATATAGCCTGGAATGGTTAATATAACATTTCAAGAAAAAATTCTGTTTCCGCATCTAAAACCTTCAAATACTCACAATTCTTTCAAAGTAGTAACTGGAAGTCACACTCCAAATAAGAAAGCACCCTGAAAGAAACTGCACTCCACAAGTAAGAAACATAAATTAGCTGGGTAACACCAAAATTGAACTCGATGTCAGATTTGACAACAAAAATCACCCTAATGATTCACAGGGCTAACAATCAGGAAAAAAGCTACTGAGCATTCATGCTTATACTGACAGTCTAAGAGCAGGCTTTTGAATCACATCCCATGTTAGAGCAAATGGTATTAACCAGTCCAGAAGGTTTAATTTGGTTTTAACTTGCGTTTTAACAAGTGCACCCAGCTTTAACCAGGTTTCCTCTACAGTCGCATTACAAAATTAGTATGTTAGAGACTTGACTTTCCTTTCAGAAGGTCCATCACAATATAGCTGTGCTGTTGTCTTCCATTAAATACCAAGGGATTATAAACCCTAAATATATGATGCATTAGTCATTATAAGCAGACTTGCTTCTAGTATTTAAATAGCTAATATTTAAAAGTTCAAGCAAAAAAACCTCTCACAACACCTAGTTAACTTTCTTGTAATTGATTTTAAAAAAAGCTTCACAAATTATACCCTTAGACTGGATTTACTGATGAGAGTATCCTGCATGCTGCCAGGAACAAGGGCTCATGGTCTTCATGTCAAACTGAAAGGGAAGCCTGCTCATAGTCTACATTCACATTCTTGTTCAGAGTCATTGTATTCTGTGCAAAGTAGTACTGCCCTTTGCCTAACATACAGCATACTTTCATTTCTTATCTGTTACCTCACCCAGGTGCCAAATAACTAAATTTCCCATGGTATCAACTAGTAAGATAAAAACTCCATTTGTGTTCAATTGCAGCAATCGAACCTTTAATCAGCCCCTTAGCTCTATCAGCCACTGATTTCCTGGACATTAATGATTTCTTCTAACTCCTAGTCATTTGTTTCTTCAGATTACCTGGTACTGTTGCTACTTTTACCATCGACACTTGGATTTCAGAATTCCCTGTTCAAGTGAGGAATGCCACACAGCATAACAACTTTTTCCTAGATATACAACTTGCTTTCTTTCCACAAACAGAAAAAGCAGTGCTTATCTCAGTTTAATTTTAAAAGAGTTACTAAAAACTTCTCTAAATTGTGTATGGAAAACCTCTCCATCATGATACAATGAATGTGGAGTTGATTCACAAATACTCAGTTGACAGACTTACCTCCTTCTTCCTCTAACTCTCCCATCCCAAGTGGCATTGAGCAGGCCTAAAAATAGGAAGACTGTCCAGATGATGGGTAATTCTTGCAGTTTTGAGAGTATGGCCTGATAGAAATATTTTTTCTGTTCATCTCTACAAACAATCAGAAAGCCTTCAGAAAAATAAAAGACCAAATAAAAGGCATAAGCCTTTTCCTAACTTCATACAATTTACTATTAATGTCAGGATCCTTTGTAAAGTAAATACTGAGAGAGATTGAGACCTTTTGTCCACACCTGACAGTAATCAAGTAATCTGAGGTGGAACAAAAGTAATATCAGTAATGCCTCTCTTTATCTTTTATTTTGCCTTGACACTTGCAAGCCAAAGGGTTCAAGACAGCACTTTTGAAATTCTCTACACTTTGTTTACAATGTGTCCCCATCTGCTAAAGCTAGCCACTGACAGAAAGACTGACACATTCAAAACAAAATCAGATTTGCACTGCTTACAACAAAATATATGACAGTTCATCTGAGAATAACAAGGGAATGCTATGAAAAGAATTCTTGGTTGGAGAAGGCAAAATAATCCCCTCCATGTTTCATATGCTGGAAGCCATATACATACTCATATAGCTATCAGGAAACTTTTTGGTGGGTGTTTGCACAATTCTGTATAGCAATGTGCAACGACAACCGGCAGAAAAGTTAATTCATCAATAGAATAATTTGCACCACAGCAAAGCTGTCCTGGTCCCCCAAGCTTCTGGTTGATGACCTTATGATTTGGCTCACCAGACAAACCATCTACAAGAGGAACCAGATCAAGATCAATGTCCTCTAACCTCTATACCTTCTTTACTGTGAAAGAGAAACTACATTTACTTATCTAAGTTAAAATTTGAGGTAGAAGACTGCAAGGAAGTTTATGAAATGATTCAGCATTGTGCCGTTCAAGATGAAAAATGTATTTCAGAACTTTTGTTCTCCTATAAAACTCTTCAAAATGGAATACAATAAATAGCCAAAGACAAATTAATTTTACTACCTCTGTCATCAATGTAATTTACACTACTTTTGACAGCCTTGGCTCAGTTTCTAAAGGTGGGCAGAGCAAAGGGGAAAAAAAAATCCCATGCTGCCACACCATAATGAAATTAAGGCCTTGTATAAGATCATTTCTCCTGAAGGAAAAGATCCTAACACACAACCCACCTGAAGAGCTTACTTGCCACCTGGTTTTTCAGTAGCATGGGAGCTCCTGCAGGCAATCAGTCACGTGGACCGGTGAAGTTACCACAATTACAGCTGTTGTCCCTGTTCCCAGATCCTTTGCTGAGCACATCTGGACTGCTGTGTCCACACAGGGGAAGTGAAACAGGCTCTTTCAGTAGCACTCATGTACTTTTTGAGCAAGTATGCCATCAAAACACAAGCTTAAGCACACCATGCTCAACTCTAATCTGCCTTCCTCCCCAGAAAAGTAAGTACTCAGTACAGCTTTTGTTTTTTATCTCCTCCAGGATGAACTGCAAAAAGAAATTATATGAGGAAAATTATTAGTTTTGTAATTCAACACACAACAGGAAAGCAGTCAGGTTTTACACTGATGGGTGCAAACTACTCAGCTTTGCAGGAGTCCTCAGTCTGAAATTTTTTAAAAAGAAAACAGTTGTGCTGAGGTAATAACTGATACCTCTTTCAGCAGTACAGTTGGTACCCCACAGTTTTTCCATTTTGCTATGAAAAATTAACATAACTGGAGGAAGTCTGCTTGAGGAACAGATATGTAAAATTAAAGGAACTGAAAGGGAAGCAGAATTAACACAACATAACACAAAACTACAGTGCAGAGAGAAATGACAACAAATCTTTTTAAAAGGAGGAAGTCCACAAAAATAAAAGCTGAACAATGTTCTAACAAAAATTTCTCTCTCATTACTTCTAGTTTCTTTATTATAAAGATCAGGTTTAGGCATAAATTTGCTGTTTCACAGATCTTAAGCAGTAACTAACTCTATGCTCTATGGTCAATGGCTGGCCCACAGGACTAAGTTGAGATTAGTTCCACTTCTGTGAAAAATTTGTACTTTTCTAGACTACACCAAAGGCATTGCAAGAACACCATATAGAAAGTTACTTAAAATACTGATAGGAAAATTGCTAGGAAAGACTATGGAAGATTTGTATTCTTGTATTCTTATATGCTAATATAAACAATACGGCTTATTATAGTTACTAAAGAACAGCTTTACATATCTTCTTCAAAATTAAAGCCATTCAACTTCTGTTGAAATCCAGAAGATTAGGCTGTGTGAACATCACAAAGCCACCTCAGGCGTAAGTAAAGCTGCTAAGAGAAGTGGACATACCTATGTGACTTTAATGTTTCATAAGCCAAACAGATGAAGGAATTTTGCACTTTTTGACATTACAAGATTGCCAGAAAGCAATCACTTTTCAGAAGAAGTGCTTTAAACATTCACTTTAGCTTTGCAAGTAGCACTAGTAAAACAAAAACCCAGAAACCTGCCTTCTTTTCAGGGAGGTATCAGCAAGAGATTTTATGTACGTTCAATTCATCATCCAGTAAGGAAGGGTTACCCCACAAAACAGTTCAAAGAAAACAAACGAAAAAATTAAGATCCTCTCCCCAACCCCACACATTCAGCACTTGTGTCACAATTAAGTCTCCAGACTCCACTGATACATGGAAGTGTTTAGTTTTGATACAACTGCGGTTCAACCAGCCCATTTCACTCAAACCATTTTAGTCTGCGAAGGCCCAAGGTAGAAACTGAAGGAGCTGTTACAGCATCAGTCCTGCAGCTGCAATGAAAATCCAGGGATAACTCAAATACACTGCTACGAGTCTGAGATTAGAGTAACTTACAGCAAAAGCCATCTGAACACTAACAGATAACTTCTTTTTCCCTCTTCATGACATAAACTCAAGAGAATCACAGAGAAGCACTGAGTTTCAAGAAATACACAAACTTTCAAAGCCAGATGCATAAACAAAGTGTACAGTCTTCATGCCAGGAAGTGTAAGAACCTCTGTAACTGAGGTTTCTTTTAAATCTAGCTTTCATTGCATTGAGAGAGGTTGGTTTTGTACAGAGTATTATTGGTTACTATAAAAAGCAAGTAGAATAGCAAGCAATCACTATGGAAGAGCACATAAAAAAGGGAAATGACTGCTCTAATATGAACATATTCTGACCTTCTTTCAAAACGAAGCTGCAATTTTTGTAAATACACACAAATCCACACAATTATACCTACCTTTCCACAAAACAAAAACTGTGTCAGACATGTAAACAAATACATTTACTTCTACCTTCGTGTTCCACACAAGCACTAACTTGGCACACAATAAATCCTATGAAATAGGATATTGAATACAAGCAGAACTAATACTAACAGACAGCAGAGGCTGCTTTGATGTATCCAATGTGACCTTAAACAACTTGATATTGAAGTGAAGGGATGGCTTAGAGTGACAGAATCAAGTTTTCAAGATTTAAATAAAAAGTGCAGGCCCTAACAGCTCAATATCTTCACTGTACAGACGAAAAAGCATAATAATCTGTTCAGATAAAAAAAAGCCCAACCAAGAACATACTATGCTGCCTGGTAACAACAGATTCATTTGATTAGAAAACAAAAGATTTTCACAGTTTTAATATGCATCTGCTGACTTAAAATCCTACTAAAATACAGGAATGCAAGTGAAAGCCACTAGAAAAAGGACTGCAATAGAAGCAACTACAAATGGATGCCAAGAGAAGGGCTTCATGGTTTCGTTTGGGCAACATGTACTACTGGAGCTGAACCTATCCGGAGGCAAAAAAAAGTGTTAAATATACATTCTATTTTATGAACAGATAGATTATCCTTGAGTCACCTGGCATTTTTAAAATGGGAGCATACTACACTTAAATAATTAATGTTTAACACAGTACTTTCCTTCACCAATTGTTAATATCTGAAAAAAACCCCTTTTATAAAATGATTACAATAACCTTTTACATTTGGTTCAATGGATATTCAGTAACTACCTCTTTGTTAAAACACGGAAATACTTACCCAAAATAGAATCACAATAATCAAACTTTGAAACAAGGAAAGGACTTTCATAAAATAATGAAATGTAAAAGAACAGCCTAACCTTTACCTAACCTTAAAAGACTTCAAGCAATTATTTTGGAAAAAGTTGCCAATGACGGCTAATAACAGCATAATATAAGAAATACATTTGTAAAATCCAATGAGACTTGAGCAAATTTTAAGTCAGCAAATTCAGTCATTTTACTTCAAATTTTCACAGAAGAGTTCTATGATAATTATGCGAAACAACTATTCAAATGTATTACAGGAACTGTTGAAATGAACAGTGTAATTTTTATGTACATAACATTAGAAAGACTTTGAAAGCCAATCTGGACACTGCATTTTACATCTTAGCAAAATACCCATGCCACACCTTTCACAGTATAGTGAACTCTTCTTATCAATGAAAAGATTTTAAGATATCTTAATGTAAATAAAAATCTTATTTGTTATAAATTAAAGGCATTTGAAATCTCTGAACAGTTTTATTTTTCCCAATTGAATTTTCTTTAAATATTAAACTTAGTTTATGTCAAGAGAGGTCATTTTGGCATTTCTAATAAAAAGTACACACATACAAAATAGAATTACAATACTAATCTTTCCATTCACCACTCATATCTGAAAATTGGTAAGTTGGTGTGTGCTTGGATGAAGGAAACAAGTATTTTAGGGAGTTAGTTTTTTGTCTAAGTTTCTGTGAAAAATTACACTACCTTAATAGTGCAGGAAAGTTTTCAGACAGTCTAGTACTTGCTCTGAGAATCTGCTTAAGATACATAAACCAAGAAAATTAACAAAATCCTTTCATTCTCTCCACTGCAGAGTTTAAATACAAATGCCAGCAAATCCCAATTTATCCTCTCATACCATGAGGCCCCAAGAAAATAAATTGCAGGCTTACCATAAGATTAGTTTGAAAAACCCGTATCACCTTCTGGGAAAAAAAAAAACAAAATAAAAACTAAAACAAAAAACCCAAAACAAAACAAAAAACCCAAACAAAACCACAAGACATATAAATATTCTATCACTGTCTAGTGGAGCTAAGGAAAGGGGGCCATAAAGAGAAGTGACTCGCAGCAACATAAATGAGTAAGTTGAGTAAGAATAATTCTAGTAACAAAGTAATAGGTCTTCAGCTAACAATTCAAAACAGAAGCTCACAACTTGCTACACACAAGCACAGTCCTCTCTTGGACAGTCTAAATGCAAGTTTCCTCCAAATAGACTAAATGCTGCTGAGATGTTCTGACTACATATACTGCTCTAACACCTATACAAGGTGGTCCTGTGACTCACAGCATCCCAGCTAATTGTCGCTGAATGGAAAACCAGGGTAAACAGCTCCTTCGCTCCCAACATTGGCAGTGCTGGTAGATCTACTGCTCCAAGAAAGCTAGTTAATTTTATTGAATATTTCTCTTTTCTGCATGAACCCAATGCCTGGCATGTAATTCTATGCTAGCTTGTAAGACAAGCTGTCAGATGATATTAGTTACTGCTGTAGGAGCTACTAGGCACTTCAGTACTAGAAATTACTTGATATCTGGGTAACGACCAGAAAAAGATCCAGATTTCATTTTCAAGAATCTCACGTATGGGGGAAAAAACCCCAAACACCAAAACAACAAAACACATAAGGAAGAAACAGATGATCATCTGATCTGACAAAAAAAAAAAAAAGTATCCTGCAATCAAAAGCACAAATAAATTTGTATCAGAAAAGGTAGGATGACAACCTTGGTAACCACCATTCAGAAACAAGATTTTTGATTCACCTCCTCAGTATTCTCGTATCTAGAAAACTCCTGGAATAATCACACTGAAACAAAGGGGAAAAAACTCCCACTTAAAGTACAAGCTCTGGCCTGTGCTCAGAGATTGACTTGAATTTCTCACAAAAAGAGACTCTGAACAAAGAAAATGAATGCAGGTGTGGCAGAGATACAAACATTTTGAATAGCACAACTATTCTAATTCTTTTCAGATGCACTTCACCAAGGCACAATAAAAACTTCTGCATCTCCAATCAATTCGGACTGAAAAAATCAATACCAGATACAGGATTAAAGACAGGTTTGCTTGTATGCATAATTCTCTTCCTCTTATAAATTAGAGGGATGAAATGGAATCCATTTCAGGAGCAATACCCTGACCGAAAAAACCCACAAAAGGCGGGGGGGGGGGGAAGGGCAGGGAGGAAAAGGACAAAAGAGGATGAGGAAAGACTAAACTGCCCACTGCACAAGACCTTTAAGTAGGGCTGATCTTCAGACCAATTACAGCTGCAGCTGAAACTCATCTGCATCTGTTCTGCTTTCCAAATCAAGCTGTTTGATAGGCAGAGCTTCCTGAAATCAAAGTCCATCGATCTACTGGACTTGCCGTACACAAAGACTGAGCAAATGTATTACAGTTACTGCATTTGAAAGTGGAGTAATCTTTTAAGTACAACTTTGAACATGTGCACTTGGTATAGGATACAAAATGCATTGTTATCTTCATAATGGACCAAAATCTCAGCCTAAACAATGTCAAATATTCTGAGTTATCAACTATTATGTTAAGACACAAATCAAAGTTTACCAACAAAATTATCCTCTAAATTAATTCACTTAGGAAAGCAACAAACACAGTCCTTAGTTTCAAACCCAACAACTCCTTGAAGTAGCAACACGGAGATGAGTAGTTAATAGACAGCATATCCCTTTTACAGCTTCATTCCAAGAATATTTGAGAACATCAGGACAGGAGAAAAAACGCCAGGGTTTTATCATTATAATTAGTACTTAGACTTCAGCTGCCCTGCTTAACAATTCTCACAAATAAGAATATATTAAAGGTGCTCAGAAGAAAAAACTCTGAGGTTCTACTACGTGTCAAATTTCTAGCAGACATTCAGCTTTTGCAGACTGGTTTCATTGAGTAAAGAACAATGTTGAACCTAGCACTGCAAGAAATCAGGATTTTAAGTCTTAGGAAAAGTTCTGACCCTAAACAGATGTTATTACATCTTCCCATGGCTATTAAAGAAGTATCCTAGAAACACTCAGCAGACTCATCAGAGGGTTTTTCCCACTGCTTACAGGAGCATGAACTCTGCAGGCACAGATAGTTAAGACTGCACATTGATGCCAAGATTACATGTACAGAAAACCTTTTCAGCCTCCTTAGAAAGTACAGGGAACTACAGAATTGATTGCTTTATAGCTGTCAAGCTCTTCTTTCTTTTATAAAATCTCTGTCCCTTCAAAAAAATTAACACAGACTAAAATTTTATATGCTGCACTTCTAAATCAGTGCCAACAACAGCTTTAGACATTAGTTTATGTATCAGAACAACAATTTTCTTAAAATAAAACAACTCTAAAAACTGATAAGAAAAATAGCAGAACTACTTAAAGAAAGATAGGAAATGTATTCAGTCATCATTTCTTCTATCATGTCTACACACTTTGCTGCACCATCACCTTCTTAAGTAGTACTTACTCTACTGAGCAATACAAGGTTGCAAGAGTCAACACAGAACAACAGATGCAAAACAGAGGTGGTTCCACATCCATTGACATGCCACTGTACAGGTGGAATATAAAAGAATTTCTCACTTTCTAAATGAAGTCCTGAAGTCAACATTGAAGCTATAATACAGCACAAGGGATGTGTCTCCTTCAGATTAGCTGTAAAAGATCCTTATGCACTACGTGACAGAAACAAGCTTTCTACAATCTTCCAAACAGTGCCTCAGCACAGTCATACAAGGATGTTAACATCTTGTAACAACTCCCAGAATGGGGAGATGCTCTAAAATAGTTCTCTGGTGCAAGCTAGGAATTAAAGGGAAACCCACTGGACATATTATGAAACCAACTCAAGAGTAAAGTATTACTTCAAGGATGACATTTGAAAAGTTTTTCAGGTAACTGGACATTATTACAACTAAGACCTGCAGGATAATGCCAGAGAGTAAAGGAAAGAGAATTTCTGTTTTCTTTGTGTGTACTGTATACTCAAAATTAGGCTTATTAATAAAATAACTTTAAACATCTCCTCTGTCAAAAATAATAGCAATCAAACCTGAAATACAGAGGTAGCCAGAATAATTATGGAAGTTAGTTTTCCAGACAACAAAATGTTCCTGCTTATTTACCAGTAATATTAAATAGAAAAGGCTAATCTTCAAAATAAAAATATGTATTCTTAAAAGCGATTAAGTCAAATAGTTATGAAGTAATTTTTAGTTTTGAAAAGTAAAAAGCTACCTCTAATCTACTAACAGGCAAAGTACCAACTGCCACAGGCATTAGGATACGTATAGAGTTCCATGTATCTGGATTTTGCCATACTTTGTCTGGTGTAAACCTGTTGAATTCCAGCTCTAAGGTCATCCCATATCTGGTCAAGACCAATCTGTTTAAGTCCATGCGGGTTCTGACTCCTATTTGATGACATTTTGTATTTCCTGTAAAGTCTTCCAGTGCAGCAGTCTGAGATCTGGTTATTCCTCCATCAGAATCACAAGTCAAGTAACATTCTAAACTCAGTTGCAGCAACTCAGTCAGATATTCTTTACATGCAAAAAGTGACGTTTCCCAGGAAGATAACCTGCAAAAGAAAAAAAATGCCATTCACACGGAAAAAACAAAATTAATTATTTTATTGAAACATAGTCAATTAACATAGATGAGAAATCCATGATGAGATATAAAAGACCAAAATCAAGGAACGTAATTTTTCAATTCAGCAAAATGGGACGGTTAGTGCCCAGAGCTGTCCAAAGGCTGTAGGTACGGTCAGTGCAGCTGACAACAAAACACTAATGCTAATAATAAAACATAACAGTAAAAATCTTTCCAAGCAGCATCACACCAAGAAGTGTTTTCTCCCCCATACAACAGTAAAACTCTGGTATTTCCAAACAGCTCCGGGTTCTGTGGTAGCTCCCTGTTTAACAAACATCTAATGGATATCAAAGATTAATTAGAAGATATTACAAATAACTTCTTTAAAGAAAAAAAGAGTTATCAATAACTCTTCTAGAATTGAGATCCTCTTACAGGTAACCTGAAAGTCCAAGGTATTTCAGAAGCAGAGATTTTTTTCTATCTGGTAAACACATATTTACATTAATTTCTTTGCTAAATAAAAGAACACCACTTCATTCAACGTAATTTTACCAGCAAAAGAACATACAGTAAATAGTGGTGGGAAGAAAGAACTACTAATGGGAGTACACAGAATAAATACTGTGCGAACTGTGACTGAAAAAATCAGAAACTAAGAAAATGCATTACTCTCATGAGTCTTCAGTGCACAAAGTTTGCAATATAGCGAAAAGACAGTTATCAATTCATCAACCTCATGAAATGACAGAGTAGGAAAGCAATCACCTGGAATTACCACTGAAAACATCAAGCAGAGTAGATCCATTTTTACACAAGGCCATACAAATATTTTTCCAATTTTTACATCTTACCCAACAAAGCAACAAAAATTAACATATAAAAAAATAAAGATGGTAGCACAATTAAACAAATTAGCCCACAGATAAGAGAGTTCTAATAAGCCAGAACCAACTTAACCTTACTGCAGCCTTTTCATTTATATACGGAGCTTATAAGAAAGACAAAGACTTTTCACTAGCGACTGTAGTGACAGGGCAAAGGTCAAAGACTCTGAATTAAAAGAGAGTAGACTTAGACTGGACAGAAGGAGGAAATTTTTTATTGTGAGGGTGGTGGCGAGACACTGAAACAGCTTGCCCGAGGAGCTGTGGATGCCCCACCCTGCCAGTGTTCAAGGCCAGGCTGGATGGGGCTTGGAGCAACCTGATGTAGTGGAAGGTGCCCCTGCCCAAGCAAGGCAAGGAGATTGGACTAGATGATCTTTAAAGGTCCCTTCCAGTCCAATACATCCTGTTATTCTGTATCCTAGAGATCATTGACTGAAATACTCGAAACACAATGGAACATAATGTTTTTCCATTCTTCTATAGACAAATACAGCTTTATGATAAACGAGTCATCCAAGGCTCATATGAACCCTTCCATAATTTCAAGGATAGTATAGGCCAAGACCAGATAAATCTTATTATTTGTTTTTGACCACTGAGCAGAAGAATGTGAAGATATTCCTTCAGGATCTACAGTAAGTCATGGGTACTTTCTCACAGCCAATCCAGACTATTCCATGTTCCACTCCAGGTTTCAGAGAGTTTCAAAGATTAAGTATCTCTTATATCCTTCCTGAACCCCACCCAATTATCTGTCATTCTCTTCTGCCTTTTCTCCTGGACCCTAAAAAGACCAGCTAAGATCAAGTCATTTATTCAGTTTTTTCAGTCAACGACTGTCTTACAACAGTAACACAGAAATTACCGCTCCTCATAGTCCTTTACTTTCCCATTACCCATAAGCATTTAAATATCAAGTTCTAAGCAGAAACACTGAGAAGTATTTTCATTACATCAGTCTCAGCAACAAGTACTGTCTCAATCTGACACACAACTGCTTATGTAGCTAGTTTCTCTTTTTACACAAGTAAAAATTACTCAGAGAATTAGGTGGAAAAACAAGAATTCAATCAATATATACCTTAGAAAAGACACACCTAAAGTCAACCCTGCCATTTTGCTTCTGTAATTACAGCAAACTAGTTATTAAAGACAGATGAGAATAATGTATCATAATGCTGAAGTGTAATCTAGATCATACCTTGTTTGTATTTAACTTCTTTAAGTTCTGGAAATCGAACCTGCTGCAGACTTTCATGACTGAGAAATGAAATTCAGAAAGAACAAAGGTCCACAAGTGGCCACTCACCTCCCACTGAGGGAAATACTCTGTGCACATTACACACCCACAATCTTGGACTATGATCATAAGTCAGCATGGCTATGCAAAGCAAGAAAATTAATTCAATGCCTACAAACCAGGAGAGCAGAAATTTTTTGAATCCTTAAATCTGATACTGCTTGATCTGTCCACAGAAGCCAGAGAAGACATGGTTATGAATCTGCAACTCTGATAACTGCGGTGTGTGTAAAAATTAACTGACCGTTGCTCTCTTACTAATATTCCAAAAGCAAGCAGCCTAGAGTTAGAGTGCATTTTAGTAAAAGCATTTTGGTGTACCTAATATGAATTACTTTACTGCTGTATAAAAGTTTGTAACAGAAGACCAACCCTTTGCTAGCTAGCAGAAAGCATAACCGGCAGATGTTGAGTTTCCCCCGCTATGATGAAGAAAATATTTAGCTTTCTTCTATAATTAAACATCTCTAGTTTTTATGTACCCTGGTGCATCTACAAATACTACCTTTTCCCAGGATCTTTTAAACTCAAGGTATTCCTCATTCATGCTGCATTAATTTTGCCTCCCTCCCCCTAAAGTAACTCTCTGTATTTAAGCCAGGATGTCGCCATTAAAAACATCACTGTGAAAAAACTTAATTTTGATTTCTGTATTCTCATGCAGTCCACTAGACAAAAATATTCTTTATAAGTAATAAATTCCACTGCATTTAACACAACCTCACTATCCTTTGGCTGGCTTCCAATTTGAATTT
Organism: Acropternis orthonyx; assembly: GCA_035583155.1. Classification (NCBI taxonomy): domain Eukaryota; kingdom Metazoa; phylum Chordata; class Aves; order Passeriformes; family Rhinocryptidae; genus Acropternis; species Acropternis orthonyx. The sequence continues at coordinate 54,901,090 of JAWWEU010000081.1, read as the reverse complement.
TGCAATTAAAGACATGAATACAGAATGATAGCACCATCTCACTGACTTCCTAGACTCAAATAATTCACCTCTTCCAGTTAATTACTAGTTAAAACAATCAGGAAATGGAGCAATACATGAAGCTACTACTAATTTTTTTTTCAGATTTATTAATGTGTAGAAAAATAGTAAGGTAATTATTGATACGTTACCTTCACAGGAGTAAAGTTTTAATACACAGGAATACTTCAACTGCAAAAGTGTATTTCTGAAAGCAACCATTTGTACTTAGTGGTTAAACTAACCTACAATATTAAATGTACAGAAAAAGGAGGGGCAAAACACGGCTATGTTACTCAGCACAGTTGTTATTACACACAAACACCCAGCAAAAACATGAAATTCTATTTCATGTGAAAAAGTGCTATTTTTGTGATTCACACACAAAAGAACCTCTCCCAGGCAAACAATTCTCAAAGGTTAAATCTGGTCCGCAGCAGTAACTCTGTCTTCACTCAACATCCCAAAGCCTAAACTTAAACGGAGAAAAAGTGCCCAAGTCAGATTTCTCTGACCCCAGGCTGTGCACAACTGCCAAGAGTAACGTGAATTTCTATAGGTGAATTAAAATCTCAACATTAAGTCATAACCCTTGCATCAGTGGGATCTCTCACTCTGCAAAGTGCTGTTGGCAGGCCTATGCACAAGCTGGTCTCAAACTGACTGTCACCATCTCCATGCTTTCTTGCCCAAACAGATCAGACATGCTGCTGACCTGCTTCAAGGATAAGACTACCTGCCCAAGTTGCAACATTCCCTTTGTAGCTCTGGATCAGAGAACACAGTTTTCATTATAGCTTCACGACCAACTATATTTACATGAAAAAAACTACCCCCAGAGTTCCCCGACACAGTGTGATGCAGCAGTATGATGGTGTTCAACACCATCCAATCTTTCAACCCTGCACTCAAGTACTGCAATTAAAACAGTCAAACTTCTACCAAAACTTTAGAACAGCCTCAAAGGACTGAAGGAAATGTTATTCCTTCTTTTTCATTATATACACATCATGACAAACCTCATATGCAAGGAAACACAGTGTTAGAAAACAGTGGTTTTGTTTCTACGGATAATCTAATAACAAAGAGTATTTTTTTAAATATCTCCTCTGAGGAAAACAGAAGAAGAGGCCTTTAGGATAATATGAAACTTAACCCTTTTATCTACAAAACATAATAAACCCCACCAGATTTACAGCATCTCAAGCCATCTGCTAAAGTGAGTACCTCATTTTTATGTCTTAGTATAACGCAATTTTCAGCTTCACGGCTCCAAGGCTTATGCATCACCTGCTGTTCTCTCCCACAACCTCTTACTTCTAAATTACAGATTTCAAGATAGCTTACTTCAGTAATTACAGACAGAATTTGAACTTGTCAGCTTCTTGGTCCAGGAAGAACTTACAAGTGCAGAGCAAGGTTTCCCAGCTGACCCACGAGCCCAGATAGCAGCTTTTAGAACACACAATAGAGAGGCACAGATCTTAGACTTAGTAATTTCCAAGTATTTTATATCCTGTCTAATTTCAAACGTGAGGAGAACATTCTTGTCATGTCTAATAGCATGAGCTAAGATGACCAGATTTAATCATACTAAAAACAAACACATCAGGGAAGAGAAGCCAGTTTCCCTAATAAGCTATGGTAGAATTAATGTCATTAAAAATAAGTTCAAAGACCTTTAGTGTTATGAAGTTCTCAAAGTTTACAGGCATGTGTATTACAAGTCAGAATTTCACCTCCGTACACTGTTTCAAATCCATTTTCTAAAACTGAATGCAAGTTTCCCAGAAACAAAAATACAGTACTAGCTCATTTAGACAGTGGGTTCAGGTTGATATCTTTTGTAAAAATTGGTGCAGTAAACCATATTCACTTTAATGGCTGCTGAAAGCAAAATATCAGCCTTCTGTGCTGAAAGAATAAAGCATAATGAACGTTTAACCTTTGGCTTCAAAAGACAAGAAAAAGGAGTAAGTTTAATACAGTCACACCCTTAAAAATGCATCATTAAATTCCTCTTGGCAAACTCTTTCCTCCCCATTTTTCCAGTCCGATTTCTTTAACTTACTTTATCCTGCTCTCCTGTACTTCAACAAGCCTGATCCCAAAATTCAACAGATGCTCCTGGGTTCAACAAACAGCAACACTCAGTAAGGTTCCCAACCAGTTTTACTCCCTCAAAGTCTCTGCTACCACTACACTGAGTCAAGGCAACTACTCAGGTGACCCAAGATAGACCATACGATGGAATGCTATATGACACAAGCACGCAAGTATTTTCAAAAAACTAAAACAGAAGCACATTAAACAAAGTCTCTGGCTTAGCACAAACTGTTTGCTAGTTCTTGTATTACTTTAAAAACCACTTAAGAAACTGAATGCTAGTTTATACTGTAGCTCATATAAATTTCAGAATGGCTATAGTTGAAGTGATCCTTAAGTATTACCATATCAAAATATTTGGCAAGTTTTTGCCTTAAAGTAAGCATCCAAAGGCTCATCTATTGTCTTCAGCTTTAGGCTTGAAACAAAACATACCAAAAAAATAAACCAAACCCTTCTTGTACCCAAAGTAATCAATTTAATATTCTCTTTTACCAATTTAATATTCTCTTACCAAACATGGACAGTTTCACAAACAGGACACTGCCAATGACACATACAACAAACCAGGCTTAAGATTTCTCTTGACATCAAGCAAACACACACATTTTGAAAAGGCATGTAAATGCAAAGTACAGAGCTAAGAACAACACACCTTCCTCTGCTGCTAGTTAGCCTGTAAGATACTACCTACAAAATCAATTACATGTAAGTGCTAGGAGACATATATAAGTATATGCTTGTATACTTATAAAAGTATTACTTACAGAAGTATAAATATTTAAGTGTAAGGTGGGGAGAGATTAAAAACCTGTTTGCTTTCACGTTTTACTTCTTTGCCTTCACAGTGTATAAGCTATTTCTTGGAAACTTTTTCCAGGTTAAAAAATTGTCTCTTGACTCTTTAAGGACACAACCTCCACTCCAGCATGCGTTTATCTGATGAAGCGGAAAGAGACATGAAAAATAATTCTGTTTAGTCCCTATAATCATTTGCACTCACAATCTATTATTTCAAAGACACCTTTCATATCCATGTACCTGCAAATTAATGTTGTTTTTACTTGATCTCAGTTGAGGTTACCATTCTGAGCTCAAAACTAACACAGCTCAGTTGAGCCATGGTCCTGCATGCAATACTACTCAGCACTCACATTTTTGTCCAGAAGTATTTTTGGTCATTAGATATAAGGACTATAAATTAGACAGGTAGCTTATGTGTGCAACGTGACACAATCCTTAAAGCAAGACTAGGAGAAAGCATAATGTCCTTAGCACTTCACAGGCTACAAATGCGTAATTAATCAACATGTGGAGAATCTACCTGTAGCGGACATTTTCACTGTGCCCCAGCAAAATGACACAACTATTATAAAAGGTAGTTATTCCAGAAATCACATCAGTACCAGAAGAGAAATATTAGAATCTTTTCTCCCTTTTCAATACAGACAAATTATGAAAATTACAATGTTCAGTTCCTCTGTATTATTAAAAAATACTGATTTACATGTAGTATCAAAAGCTTTAGCTCGTCTTATTTTCAAGAGCTAAATTCAGTTCATTATGAGAAAAAGGCAGAAATGTATGCATGCATATACTCCTCCCTTCCAAAAGTTGTCTTTGGGTGATAAAAACATTCTGTGCAGCATTAAAAAAATAGGGGCAAGTATGCTTAATGTGCCAGTAATTTAAGATCAAGTCACGTAAGTTTGTAACTTTTGAGCAGTTACTATGGTACCTATCAAACAATGACTTTATTTAGGGCTTCAGTGTTCTCCCCACACCCTCTCCTCTATGTTATAGCTCTGATCAGTGATATCTAAAGTGGTGTAAGGAATACGTTCCTACATTGCTTCATGTGCCAATGATACAGCTGCCAGCTGAAAACATAAAACAAAAGCCTAGATGTGTTCTTCACAGCTAGAAAGAGACTTAAATTCACTTTTATTTTCAAATTTAAGCACAATACATGGAAGTAACTTGGAATTGCAGTTTTCACACTTTTTTTTTAACCTACATTCTGCATGACTGTGTTCACTAAAAGCCTTTTTAACGGACATGGTTTTAATCTGCATGCCTGATGACAAGGATTTTTCCAAAACATCAATTACTATTCCTCAGAAGAACACCAAGAAATTTGGAGCATGCCACTTTTTCACTTCTCTTTGCTTACCCTTTTACTCGGTCTTTAACATTTGCTTTACTTCTTCCTTTCAGCCTTACCCTTGTCTTCATTGACCAAACAATTCCTGTAGCTTCTGACAGATATGCCACTACAATACTGCAATAGCTAATAAAAAAATCCTGAAACACACCAAAACCCAACATACATGCTGCCTCATAAACAAAGGCTAGATCTAGAGTAGACAAGGTTTGCTGTTGTATTCTATACAAGAAAACTCTCCCTTCTGCAACTGCAGCCCAAGTAAGCTTTGATCAATATTAACAATCCTTCCAGTATTAGAAGTTTCATGGTATTCTTACTGCATCAACATCAACTTCATAAACAGGGTAAGGGGCTAGATCCTTAAGTATTATATAGGTTAAACTTTTCAATTTTGCTTGGCCATATTTCTGTGCTACAAACAGGATACAGGCCCTGCAGTAATAAGCTTCATGGCTTCTTAAAACACTGATTATGTTCAGCTTTTACACCTTGAAAAAAGCAAGGCTGCAGATTAGGAAAAGAAAAACACCATGCAAAGAGAATCAAGTCATGATATGAGTGCATTGAAGAGAAGGAAGAAAGGGTTTATTGAGTTTGTGTGGCCAGGTTTTGGTGGCGGGAGTGCTACAGGGGCAGCTTCTGTGAGAGGCTGCCAGAAGATTCCTTCACGTTTGACAGAGCCAATGTCAGCCAGCTCCAGGATGGACATGCCACTGGCCAAGGCCAAGCCAATCAGGGATAGCAGTAACACCCCTGGGATAGCATATTTAAGAAGGAAAAAAGTTACTGCACAGATATAACTGCGCTCAGAGAAGAAAGGAGTGAGAATATGTGAGAGGAGTAGCCCTGCAGACCCCAGGGGCAGTGAAGGAGGGGCAGGAGGTGCTCCAGGCACTGGAGCCAAGGTTCCCCTGCAGCCCGTGGTGCAGACCATGGAGAGGCAGCTGTGCCCCTGCAGCCCACGGAGCTCCACAGTGGAGCAGAGATCTACCTGCAGCCCGTGAAGGACAGCCACACCAGAGCAGGTGGGTGCCTTAGGGAAGGCTGTGACCCTGTGGGAATCCCATGCTGGAGCAGGTTCCTGGCAGGACTTGTGACCCTGTGGCAGACCCACGCTGGAGCAGCCTGTGCCTGAAGGACTGCACCCCATGGAAAGGGACCCATGCTGGAGCCATTTGTGAAGAGCTGTAGCCTGTGACAAGGACTCAACACTGGAGCAGTCTGTGAAAAACTGTCTCCTGTGGGAGGGATCCCACACTGGAGCAGGGAAAGGACTCGTCTCCCTGAGCAGCAGCAAAAACAGCCTGTGGTGAACTGACCACAACCCCCATTCCCATCTCCCTGTGCTGCTGGGGGAGAGGAGGTAGAGCCTGGGGAGGAGGGAGGGATGGGGAGAAGGTGTTTTTGAGATTTGTTTTACTTCTCAAACCTGCTCTGATTTTGATTGGTAATAACTTCAATTAATTTGCCCACATCTAGTCTGTTTTGCCAGTGATGGTAATCAATGAGAGATCTGTTCTTATCTCAACTCATGAGTCTTCCTTGTATTTTCCCTCCACTGTTCACTTGTGGAGGGGAGTGATGGAGTGGCTTTGGTGGGTACCTGGCATCCAGTCAGGATCAAACCACCACAATAAAACAAAGGGCCTTGAGTGTTCCCATTCTCTCTCTGGCTCAAATCATATATATGATACAACCTGTACAAAAATCCAAACAAAACTAAACAAGCAAACAAAAAACCAAACAAAGCCCAAAAAAACCCAAATAAACATAAGCCCTGAAAGACAATGCACATGAAGATACACCTCTTGAATCACTCATAAAGATTCAGAAAAGGAAAATGAGGGAGGACAAGCCATGAGAACTCAATGCTAGATACCCAACATGCCAAGCAGAAGACAGAATAATACACCTTGCTTTCTAGAAAGTTAAAAAAAAAAAAAAAAAATAGCAACAGCAAGAGGGAGCCAGTTTAGAACCATTAATGATCCTCCAAGGACAACTCTTACACATAACTGCTTCCCCAAAGCTCTAACCAGACATCAAAACTTTAACTAAATCCAACTTAATAAGTTAAAACAACAAGATCCTATTTATCTCCACCAAGAAAACCTTGGTATGTCTCACAGTTTGCTTCAGACACAGCATGACCTCCACCAGAACCCTCAGGGCCTCTGAACCACAAAACCAATCCCCCACCATTATAACAGCACTAAATGCACCACAACATACGCTCACACTGATCTGTCAAGACACAAGCAGGAATTTTCACCTGCAATAATATTTCCATACAGAATTTTCCCATGCTCTTGGTAGGTAGCACTTCTTATCAATAATTTTAAAACAACATTAACATGTTGTTAACAAGTGTAAAACAATTCTGGCTGGAATCTCTTCCTCACAGCTTGCTATTTTTACAGCATCTTCCATCTTGCTACTTTTGCAAGAGCTCAACTGATCAAGGCAATGCAGTTTGCCACTTCAATTTATAAATAAAGATGATGGTCACACCAATTCATCTTGCAAACAGTCTGATATTTTCAGACATTCAAATACACTACAACAGCACAGCTTAAACACTGAAGAGCTTCCTCCAATATTCACCTTCATACAAATGTTTCACTCTGAAGCGACAAAGAATGCAACTTGAAGGACTGTTGCAGTTACATTCATTTCCCATGCGTGACAAAATCACAACCTGCAAAAGCCACTCCCTCTGTATTTTCTTATTTTTCTTTTAAATCAAGTCTCCATTAAGTGCACAGAGATATGTGCTAGTGATCTTGAGTCCTACTATGGCGTAATGCTGCAAACACTGCTAGCAAGGAACAGTACAGCCCTCATATATTAATTCCAGATGCCTAAATATTGACAAGGCACACGTACTCACTTCCATAGCCAGTGCAAAAAGGAATGAGAACTTTCTCATTGAAGTCTAGAAAGGGATTCGTATGTAATTTTTATGGTTCAACTATGAAATCCGAATTGCAACAGCGCTAACTTACACCAATGAATTTATACCTCATGTTAGTCCTGCTAAAATTCAGTATCATTTTCACCAAACTTTTAATCAGTTTTGACCTCTAATGACTGCAACAGGCACCCCAGGTACAGAAGTGAAACAATTTAACTTAATTTCCTAAAATTTAAAATTGAAACACATCCCTAGCAGCCACATTTAAATCCTCCTTCTTGTTGATTAAACTTGCACCATTAAGTTTTAAAGCTAAGTCTGCATTAGAATCTAACAAAATCAATTTAATTGCTTAAGGTTCTACATTTTCATTTTATACTACTCCTATTAGTGATGGCACCCTAGCAAAGGCACATTTTCAGAGATAACAAAACTATTCCAAAGTTATCTCTGAAAAAGACAGTAAGAGAACAGTCTATTTTCTTAAGTAAATGCAAACATTCCAAAAAACCCATTTTCAATTGTACAGTGAAAAGTTTATCCTTTGGCTACCGAGAAGAAAGTAGAGCATTTGCCCGTGATATTATTATTAGGGAAAGCAAGATGAAAACACTAACAACTAACAAAATAAGTACAGTTTCCTATGAACCTCTTTTTTCCCCTAATTCAATCCTCCAAACTTGAGAGAAAACTTCCAGGTGACAGTCTCCACTGCTGTGAGATTAGAGAAGCTTGCAAATTTACATGGAAAATTAAGTTCAAATTACAGAGCAAAACAGGGTGAGCTAAGGTCACACCAGTAGCCTTAGTTCTGAACTCTAATCCATGTTAAGATATTGTCCAACCTTAAACACATAGAGCAACAAAAAGTGAAGTTACATTGGATGCAAATCAAAAATACAAACAAGAAGTTTCCAAGTTCAGCTACGGCTGAAATTGCATTACTAACAACCCAAATTCTTGTAGATCCCTGCTTTAAGTTTAAAAAAATTAACTTTTGTCTACCTTGTATATTGATGCATCAAATAAATACATCTAGGTCCCCAGTAGCAAAACTACCAGTATCGCCAATAAAATGGCACGCATGAGTCTTAAAGAGATAAGTGCATTACCAAAGCAGAGTGAGAAGCTGCCTGCATGCAAAAACTTTCCACCACCATGATACTCGCCATCCCACCTGTAAATAAAGTTTCCACTTCTCCTTCACAGCAACACCAAGCTTGAGACATACAGCAACATTAACTAGAGCAAATCTAAAGAAATCCAGAGACAAGAAGAATTTTATACCAGCTCTATGTGCTTCTAACTTAGAGCAAGACAGAAGCCAATGGTATTGAACTGACATTCAAGTCTAGTGCATAACTACAAAGACACCAGAGAAAATGTATTTGACCCCTAATTCTTAGTACTGATGTCAAGCAATGCCTCGTACCTGCTAGACCAAGTTACGGCAGTGAATCTTCTGACTCCAAAACCAGAACAATCAAAAGAAGAAAAGGAGACAATATACATTTTTTTCCTGAGTTTTTGGAAGATCACCACATCAAAGCTCCACTATTTATTCAAGAACCATAAAATGGTTTGGTTTGGAAGAGACATTCAAACATGACCTAGTTCCCAACTTTCCACCAAAGGTGGGGATGGAAACATCTTGCACTAGATCAGGTCATCCAACCTGGCCCTGAACACTGCCAAAGGATGAGGCATCCACAGCTTCTCTGGGTAAGCTGTTCCAGTGCCTCACCACTCTCAGACTGAAGAATTTCTTCCTTCTATCCAATCTAAATCTACCCTCTTTCAATTTAAAACTTTTACCCCTTGTCCTATCACTACAGGGCTTGGTGAAAAGTCTCTCTCCATGTTTCTTATTATCTCTCCATATATACTGAAAGGCCTCAATAAGGTCTCCCTGGAACCTTCTCTTCTCCAGGCTGAATAGGAGAGGTGTTCCATCCCTCTGATCACTTTTGAGGCGCTCCTCTGGATCTGCTCTAATAAGTCCATGTCTTTCTTGTGCTGGGTGCCACAGAGCTGGAGGCAGTGCTCCAGTCAGGGTCACATGAGAGCAGAAGAGAGGGTGAGAATCACTTCTTTCTTTTTACAAGTTCAGAATACAACTGGCAAAGAAAGTAGCGCAATTTTGGAGAGCTAAAGTATAAGAGACCCCAACTCTGCTAAAAACATTTACATATGACTTTATCCCAGTTTCCTGAAGTGCAAAATGGAATTACTACTTTTCTATTTTCATTTCTTTTTCTAAGGCTCATAGATAAAGAGGAATTTGAAAAACACTACATTATATAAAGGGGAATGTAGTCAATGTTTGAATTAGTTAAAAAGCTATGTATTTGATTTTGACCTGTATCATTTATAAGAAGAGGTAAGGCAGCAACATGAAGAGGTTCACTCTTGTGGCATCAGCGGTTCTGTGGGTAAAAAGAAAAGTGACAGAAAACTACCCACTGGGACACACATTATTTCCTAAATCAGTGCTCTTCCCAGCAGCTAGGATAATGCAACGAGTGTTCAAATCAATGTTCTATCTCTATAGTTACATTAAAACTTCAAGTTACAGCCTTACAACAGGGCACATCAACTCAGAACAATTTTATTACCGAGTCATTTAGTCATGACTGTAACAGGTCTGAACTGCAGCATTGCAGAAACATCAACAGTTAATCTGCAGTAGGCCTTCCACTGAAAAACCTACAACTCCCATAATAAAACACGTTACTTAAGTACACATGCTAAACAGGTCTCTGTAATTTTCCAGTCATTACACTTTTTGCCTTTTTCTTACTGAAAAATCTCCTTTAACAAGCAAGGGAAACTCAATGGTCTCCCTAGCAAATTTTTAAAAAGAGTAGTTTAAGTTTGCACGCTGTATAGATTATAACTCTTATCCAGGCCTCTAAATGTTGGTTCCAACAACCACTTCTTTACATGGAGATTAACCCAAAAAATACAGTAGCTAAAAGTTTTCTATTAGTTCATTCTTACCTAAGAAACACACTAACATCTAAGTGTTCTGTTTGAGGCAAGTTCATGCATTCCTGAAGCACACACACAACTTCCAAGGCCAAATTTTTCAAACCCTTCTATCAGCTCTATGCAGCAGCAAGACTGTATCAACCTGCAGGCTGCTAGGGCTGCCCATGCATGTCCTCCTGGCATGCCCAGCCAAGTGGGACACTCAACCTGTTTTCCTCCTGATGCACGCAGACAGAGCCTGTTGGACAGCACGGAAAGTACAACAGCAAAGCCACAGTGAACAGCAGCACTGATTCAGCCACTTTACAGCTTAACCTGATCCTGCCCTCGACAAGTTAGAAGATCCTGGCTGAAAGGGCTATGACTCTGGTATTCACCTATAACACTCTGACAACCTCTTACTAGGAAATCCCCTCATTTCATGTTCATAATACACCCTTCTCAACATCAAAAATTTGTAAGTGCAAGTGGAATATCTTTAAAACTTTCACCCACTAGGATTTTGTCAGGTTTTCTAATAATTAGAAAAACCCCAAACTTTAGTGCCAAGAGAGAAGACTCCAGGTATTCCCAATTCATGCAACCACTGACACCCTGGATATGACTCATCATTAAGCTGGGCTCTACTGAAATAACTGTGGCTACACAAGCCTAAGCACTACCTAAGAAACTTTACAGATTAAAAGCAGTACTCAGAGGTCTTAACATCTAAGTTTTAAGATAACACTTTTAAGCTGAGTGTCTGAGATAACTTTCTTAAAGGACTCAGTACCGTTTTTGTAACAACACAGTTAAAATCTAAGATCTTTCACCAAGACTAAGAGTAAGCTAAATTCAAAAAGCAGAAGCCAAATGAGGATGTGTATCCATTTAGCTTAGAATTTAAGTTATTTAAATTAAAGCAATGCAATTTTCTCAAGCCAAATCTGAGTAGCAGGCCCAGGTTAAAAGGCCCGTTCAAACCAGTGTACAAAGGAGTAAGGTGGAAGAAGAATCATTTCGCTAAACTAGCACAACTATTTTGTCAGCCAAGGAGCAGGATGCATATGCCTAATTTAGGTGTTCTCTACATGATCCCTGGATAGGCAATGAAAGTTTCCTACAGAGGGGTAGTTCAGTTCAGAAGCCTAATTCAGCCGTTCTGAGTTGTTGGCAAGTTTCTAGGGTCTGTGTAAAGCCAGCTGAGAAAATATGATGCTGTTAACGCTAGGCACCAAACCTGGATTTTAAGAGTTAGGTATACAAATTACTCTGGAAATCAAATGTGTCTGCCGTGCCTCCATGGGACAAGGACATCCAGTGTTTTAACTGTACCTCAAGTATGTGGTGATGACATGACTGTGAAATGTAACCAGCCTTAAGACCCAAGGTGACTAAGAAGTTGGACAACAAATACTGAGAAACAAGAGAAGGTACAAAGCAAAGGGAAAGGACTTCTTTCTAGTCGAGTCACCATCAGAGACACAAACTGTCAATGCAGCACAGAGGGACACCTAACTATCACGCAACATGACAGCAGTTCACCATGAGTGAAAACTACCTACTGTGGTACCTGTATCTTACTACATGCCCAGAGAGTATGCCTCCCACACACTTCATATCAATTCAACTAAGTACCAATTCACAATATGGCATTACAAACATTTTTTGGCCTAACTCAAGTTACGTGGCCACTAGGTATTTCTGGCCCCCACGAACCATTCCTCCCAGTCCTGCCAAAAGGATTTCCAATACAGACTTTTTCCTCCCTGACTAGCATCAGGGTATGTGTGTGTATTACAGCAGAGGTACACGATTATATATGAACACATATACCAAGGGAAAGGTTGCTGAGGAAGTCAGTAACAAAGCAAATTAAAACAAAATAACATGGAACAAGTAAGTCATCTCTGCCCTCTTAGTGCTTGACTGACAAGTATACAGATAACCTAGGGTTAAATTCCCTTCTCCTCAAAGGTACAGCTGAAGGACTTAAATACAAAGTGGGGGAGATAACGCATCTACAAAGGAAAGGAGTATGTGGAAAGGAAAGAGTATTAGGTGAGATCACAAGGAAGGTTTTAATGACAGGAAAGTAAGATCACAAGGGCAAAAAAACCACAGCGAAGGAAATGGTTACTGAGAGGAAGAAAACTGAAAGGGGAAGGGTAATAAAGGGATAATGATGGTGCTGAAATATAACTTGAAGAGGAAGCAAGAAGGACGGGGAAAGGATCCCACTAAGGCCACAGTTAGTTTTCAGTGGCAAAGTTACTGGGAAACAAACAACGTGATTATTTGCAAAGACAAAAACTGCAGGAGTAGTCATCTGGATGGAGGCAATAAATCCACAAATTGACAGACAAAAGGTTACAGAGGGTACCTTCTCTGGTAAGGCCACAACAGTAGGTGGTAACAAGGGGAAGCCTGGTGCACAGTCCTTGAGAGTCAGAGAAACCTGGAGAAGGTGACAAGGATGTGGCAAATACCCCCAGCAGCCACGATGGTGCTGGGGACACCGGAGAATCTCTCTAGGTAAAACCAAACTGCTCCTGACAGACCTGAGCATCACTGGGGCTCTGGGTATGGCTGCGATACAACAGGGGGAAAGGAAGCAGCACAGAAAAGGGCAGGGAGGACAGAAAGCAGGTGAACACCCGAAAACAACGTCCAGTGAGGTTATGGACAAAAGCTCAGAGAGGAAAAATGAGGGCAGAGGCCTGGGACGAGCCTGGCACGGCTAGAGTGGGCAGTGCCGGTTCCAGGAGGAGCAAAATGAGGGCGCGGGGCTGCGGGAGGGCCGGGCCGGGGCTGTGAGAGCAGGGGGGAAGGTAGGAACAGGCACCGGGGCGGGCCCGGCCATGTGGGAGCCGCGGTAAGGGGGGTGGGCAGGGCAGGGCAGGCAGGGCCGGGGCAGGAGGGAGCGGGCAGGGCAGAGTGACGGGGCCGGGGCAGCCGGCGGGGCGCTCCCAAGCCTCGACGGGGGCGATGCATTCCGAGTGCGCAGTTCGCGGCCTGTGCGGCCCGGCCCGCGGCTTCTGGGGTCGGATCCCCGAGTCGGGACGGGCCGGACCGTGCAGCCGCCCCCGCTGCGGGGCCGGGAGCGCGCCTGGGAGAAGAAAGGCGGCCGGGCCGGGCCTTCCCCCGCTGCCCGTGGCGTGACTCAGGGCCGGGCCCCGCGCCGCCGGCGCCGCGGGGCCGGGGCGGCCGCCGTCGCCTCGCCTCGCCTCGCCTGGGGCCGGGCCGGGCCTCGCTGCGACACAACGCCGCGGCCTCCCCGCACTCACCCGCATCGCGCGTCCCGCAGAGTCAGGGCCGCGTCCGCCCGCCCCTTCCGCCTCCGCCGGGCCCGGATCCGCCGCCGCCACCGCCTCCCCCCGGCGCGGCCCGCGAATCGCCCAGGCGCAGCCTCTCCCCGCCCCGCCACGCCCCGCCGCGCGGCGGGCCCGGGGCGGGGGGTCTGGGGGG
>JAWWEU010000081.1:54868611-54887398 GCA_035583155.1 Acropternis orthonyx | reverse complement strand
GGGCTGAGGGGACCTGGGCTCAGGGGCTGAGGGGTCCGGGGCTCGGGGGGGTGAGGGGACCGGGGCTGGGGGGTGAGGGGCCGGGGGGCTGAGAGGGACGGGGCTCGGGGGCTGAGGGGGACGGGGCTCGGGGGGCTGAGGGGGCCGGGGCTCGGCCCTCGCCGGGGCCTGCCCCCCGCAGGAACTGCTCGGCTGCGGGGACCTGCCCGCCCGCCATCTCCTCGGCCGCCGGGCCCCTGCCCTGAGCTAGTCCAGTGCCAGAAGAGCTGAGGGATGAGCTGAAAGGCTTGAAGGGTGATGATTGGCAGAATACTCCGCGTGAACCGGCAGCCTGCGCTCGCAGCCCAGAAAATCAGCCAAATCCTGGGCTGCGTCAAAAGCAGTGTGGCCAGCAGGGCGAAGGAGGTGATTCTGTCTTTTTGCTCTATCCCACCTGGAGTACTGAGTACAGTTCTGGTGTCCCCAACACAGGAAGGACGTGGGACTGTTGGACCAAGTCCGGAGAAGGGCCACGGCGTTGATAAGAGGACTGGAGCACCTCCCATACGATTGCAGGCTGGGAAAATTGGGGCTGCCCAGCCTGGAGAGGAGAAGGTTGCGTGAAGACCTCACAGCAACCTTTCAGTATCTGAGGGGGGCCTACAGGGAAGCCGGAGAGGGACTCTTGGTTCAGGAACTGTAGTGGTAGGACAGGAAGTAACGGGTACAAATTGAAAGAGGGGAAACTTAAGCTCAGAGCCAGGCTGGAAAAGGCCTTGAGCAGCCCTGTCTAGTGGGAGGTGTCCCTGCTGTGACTAGATTATCTTTAGGGTCCATTCCTACCCCTTAACATTCTATGATTATGTGTATTTCAGTATGATATCATTAGGCATGATAGTACTTTTCTCCATCCATAACTAAGCAGCTGCTTTTGTGTTTGTGAGAAATGTGGGTTTTGAGTGTCCTGGACACACTGAGTGGCACCATACTGCATCTGGGAGCCCAAGTGGGTGGTACAGCTGTGTCCTTGTCAAGCAAGTGTTAAACCAACCTATGAGGCTCCTCAGAGTTATTTGTATGAGGAATCATTACCTCAAGGTGCATGAACATTGCTTTGAAAACTTTGATGAAAGCATGGCTGTTGTAAGAGCATAGAAGTCTTCCTGTAATTGTGAGTTTCAGAACAGTAACAAAACAACTTGATTGGAAGATATGTGAAGGTATTTGGTCTCACTGATTGAGGGATAAGAAGTTACATGGACCTGTTTGCAGTGTGTGAACAAATTTAAGCAAAATTACCTACTGTAGATAATATATAATGATAAAATATAAACCTCCTAGCATCACTTATATCTGGATTGAAAGTGGGACAGTTAATTTTTCGTTGTAACAGTATGAAATAAATGATACAAAATCATACCAAAATCAGGACAGGTTTCAGAAAAGTAGTATTTTTGAGTCAGTCCTGTCTTATTTATTCCTGAAGACTGTGGAATTATATTGCTGGAGCAGTGCTGCAAAGGAAGAGAACAATGTTTGCAAAATAACGTCTTAAGAAGTTCTTATCCTTTATATTAGTATCAAGAGTTCAACCCTCAAAATGCCAGAGCTTCATGCAAAAGGAAAGAGAAATGGGGAAGCAATAGGAAGAAACAGAAGACTTCTGTTCTCTGCAAAATGCTTCACTTGCATTCTGGTTTTACCAGCTGTACACCTTTTCTGAAAATTGGCCTTCTCAAAGCTAATGGTCTTTAGTCATATAAGTACTTGAAAAATTATTTCCCTGTATAATAATGCCTTACTACAGTACAGCCTACTGAAGTGAACAGAAGCAAAGTCAGTGACACCCTTCCAATGAAACAGTGATGACTAAGCACCTGAGAAGCCCTGTCTGAGGGACTGGTTTAATGTATAGCAGGGTCACTGTCCCAGTTGGCTGGGTAGCATCACGATGCTTATATTAATTTTGCCTATGTAGATACCATTCCTAGGCATGACTGAATCTCTGGCTTGCTAACATACATGAGTTGTGCCAGAGGAGAGTTTGTGTTAGTCAGCATCATCATGGCCAGTTCTGCATGGTGTGTTAAAGTCTGGGGACATTGAGGGCAAGCAAACAGTCTGGGGGAGATAGGAACCAAATCCAAAGAAGGGAGGACTGATCATAAAAAAGAAGGACTGATTTTGGAGTCTTGTAAAGTTAAGTTTTGCTGCTGTGTTTCATAGCAGTTGTATTTACAAGAGGTAAAGGCATGACTCTTTTAAAAGCCTACAAGGAGACAGGAGAGCCATGGATAAGCAAGGAAAGTGGAAGAGAAAATGACAGGAAGGGAAGAAGACACAGTGAGAAGGATGGTCTGAATTGGCACCATCTTGCACTAAACTGGGGGTTTTATTTTTTGTGATTAACTGCAGTACAAGTTTGAGATCTGATGGTTTAGTTTTGAAGGATTGTTTCTCTTTTCCCCCTAGGATTGCATTATGCTTTGTGTTCACTATAAAGAGACAAGGCACAGTTCTCTGATTTTATTCACGGTAGTGGTACTTAGCTGGCACTCTGAAAAAGTAGACCATGAATAAAGCCTCCCTAGACAATTCAGACATGGTGCATAGCATGGCCCTTTCATACATCTGTTGAAAGTATTCCAGTGTCAGGGTCACAGAAAGAAAAGGGAATTGAATACCAAAATAAGTATTACCAAATTACTCATAGCAGGATGGCTAATGCATTTTAAATTGTCCAATGGAATTTATGTACTTCACATGAAAGGAGAGAAGCTTCCCCTACAGACTGAGGCAGCCAAAATTTCAAGGACAGGCTTCATGAGAGAAATACACTCTTTTTTCAATAAAAAGAGTTTGCAGTGCTGCTGAGAGGGGTCTGGTTTCAAAGTAACTTGCAGGTCTCACACTCATTGCATGAGCAGTGAATCAGCGCACACCAAGCAAGAAAATTATCATGACAATGTTTGCTGTCAGTGCAAGTAGGTAGCTCCATTGGAAAGAAAAAAAGGCCTGCATCATTCAAAGACAGAGTTGTGGTGACTTAGTTTATTACTACTGTCAGGAGTCTGGACTGATGTCGAGGGATATTTTCCCTGCTAGTTACATCTAGAGTGATCTTCTGAAAACAGTAGTTACATCACCCCCTCTATACACTCAGGAGGACATGCTTGATATGGGCAGGGCAGATGATAACCAGGTTTGCTAAAGGTTGTATGGCTGTATTGAATATTTCTTGCTTTTTCTGGCAGATCTGTTTTCCTCAATGTTCTGGTCAAGAATGTATGACTGAGCTCCTAAGTGCTGGTTCCCCATTTAAATGCTTTTTTTTCTGCTTTTGAGCTGAGCACAGTTTGGTCCCTAGCTCTAAGAGCCTCTGTTGTTTGAACTAGCAAGAGGCAGCAGGAGTGTTTTTCTCCGTATTGTTCCTTCTTGGGGGTGTTGCAAGCCAAGATACAGGAAATATAAAACAACGTGTTTGGAAAAGGGGTAAATGGTGGTGTACAGTAGGTGAACATACTACAGATTTCTACAGCTTTTTTGTTGAGTAGAAATCTGAGTTTCAGGATTGTCCATCCTTGATAGCAAATCAGTCTGTCATGCACATTTGTATAAACTAGCTGAGAAGAGATACCACCTGTGCTTCCAAGTTCAAAGGTTCCTGAAAAATCCATCAGTGGCAGATGACACACCAGTGCTGTACTCTTTCTTGTGCTGTGGGAAGGTAAAAAACATTTTGCAGAGATTAAACAGTTCTTTGCAAAGGCCAGTCTCTGCATGTGTAAGACAGATAGTGCCAGGTTCATATACAGAATGAAAAGGCAGCCTAGGAATGCTACACAAACATGGTAACCTTTGGTTAATCTGCTCCTTTTATAACCATAGGCCAATTTTAATGCTGTCAAGTGCTCTCCCAGGCTGCATCACCAGCAGGAGGGATATAATGTGTTTACCTACCTGTGTATGGCACAGGGCAGCAGCTCTCCTCAAGACTTCTGATTTTGCTATTCTCTGCCAAGTGTATCACCAGGTGTCTGTTTCAGAGGTTTGCAACAGAATTCCAACACTAGAATAGAGAAGAGGAAAAGAGAAGTGTTGAGTTAGAAGGCACCTACAACCATATTTTGGTCCATGACCACTTTGACACTTCAAACAGTTCTGATCTCAAGGTAGGATGTGGAAAATTTATGCAAAGTAGGATCACAAGAAGTAGAGCATCACTGCCCATCCAGAGCAAAGACGATTTATGTGTCTTTGGATGAAAGATGAAAAAATATCCACCTTGTTCCCAACTTTAAGGTATTTAAATTCCAAAACTGAGAGTATTTGTTCACACATCTAGAGGCACACGTCTGCTCTGGGAATTCATAATGGAAAGAAGACGGTAGTAATTTTTCCCCCCCCCTTAAAATAATTTCTAGATTAAAACCTTCCTAGCTGAAACGGTTTCTTGCAGCCTCTTCTATCTGCTGTGGAAAATAATGCACTGAGCCACTACCTTTTCTTTTTCTATCCTCTCCTTCATTGGGCTGAAAGTTTCTCTTGGGCCTGAGATCAAAGGCCCAGAATTGATTTAACTGATTAGAGCTCTTTCATTGTAGAAGTTTATACAGACTGAAAGACAACCTCGGTTATGCTTCTTTTTTATATATATATATATTTTATTTTATTTTGAATATCAACTGATGCGCTACTAGTGAAGCAGAACTCTGAAGTTTCCTTAGTAAAAGTTGTATTCCTTTTTTTTTTTTTTTTTTTAATTTCCTGTAGTCTTTTGATATTTGGTGATGACGAACAGACAGCTGTTCACAAGCACATGTATAACTATGCAAATTGATGTTCCACATGAAAGTTTTTCATGCAGGAAGACTGCTCTTTGGGCTTGACTTGTGAAACTGTTTCTCATAATGTTTCTACCTGAAGGGAGGAGAACAAGGAAGAGTAGTCTCACAGGAGCACAATTCTGTAAGTCACAGCTCAGTTTTTCACACTCAGCAGATTCAAAACAAAGAGTTTATCCTTAGTGCATGCTTCCTCAGGCTGAAACTTCAGGCCTATCAGGGCTTACTTTTCCAGGTTTGAGCCCACTTAGATGCTTCACAGGACACATTTCTTTGTAGGGGTAATTAGTTTCTGTGTCATCAGCAATGGGTTAGCCACTGTACACAGAATTCCTACAAGCAGGAATGTCTAATAAAGGAGCATGGCAGGAGATTGTTCATCATGTATCTAAAGGCTGACAAGCTTGTGATATTTCCTTCACTGCCATGATACTTCAGAGTTTATATACTTAAAGCTTATGGTTAGATCTTCTTGTAGTATTTTGGTGGAAGAAAATATTTGTATGGAGGAGGAAATATTTGTATCCTAACTTCTCACTAGCTTGGCACGTAAAACCAGTGAATTATAACAGTTACAAAGGGGATGGTTCCTAGTAATTTAGTGTATTAGCTCCATTTATCATTGCATGGCATCAATGTAACACAGATGTTGGCAGGAGTGGTAAGAAGAGAGGTGGTTTTTAAGATCAGGAAAACAGATGATCCCTGAAAAGCTCTCTGAAATGTAGCCTGTGCTGCAGAAACCTCTGTAAGTCCCTGCTTTTGATGTTTATGGTGTGAGTCCGTGTGTACCTTTGACAGTGACATGAGCTCTAGTACCTCCTGGGGAACTAAAGGCTGTGAAGACTGCTCTTTCTGTTGAGAGGCCCTTGGTACAGGACTGACAAGGCCATGAACAAATATGCCAGTGAGTGCCAAAGGGTCCTTTGCCTGGCAGAGCAAAACTCATCAGTGCTGCACTTTACTGAGCATGGAACATGTTTCTCTAAGACAGAGAAAAGATTTCAGTCTATCACCTCTTTATACTCCATGGCCTGGCTGTTCTTCCACCTAGGGGGGCCACTGACCCTTTCGTTTTGGTACCAATTCAGGGCATCTCATGAATTGGCAACAAGCCTTTCCTTCATGGCTTCTGTTTCCTGCCTTTGCTTATGAACAGCTCTTGCAAGATCATTGGTGGTGCTGCAGTTCCCTCCAACCTGGTTCCCTTTGCCCTCGATGCAGCTCTGCTGTTTCTAACTGGTGTCCTCCTCAGCACAGGCTCTCCATTGCACTTACCAGTGCTGCTGGGATGTGAGGGTTTGTTTGCACTCACCTGGGAAATAGCTGTAGGGATAGACACAGATATAGATATGTACATTCTTGTGTGTCTGCGTAATTTTTTCCTGTTTCTTTCCAAGAGACAATTATGCTCATTTTGTACCAGGAGTGGGCAGAGGCAGCAATATTTTCTAATGCTCTTTTCAGTGTGAATAACGGTGTTTTACCTAAAAGAATGGTTCATCCAGACTGACACAAACATGTCCTCATTTCAGATAGGAACCCTGCTGGGGAAGCCTTTAGTAGCCTACAGCAACATCTCCAATAATACACTGGGTGGCTTTCCCTCTTCCCCAACAGACCACTCTGAAATAAGCCTTATGGGAGAGAGACCAACAATCCTGCACTCCAAGGATGTGAACAAACTTGCTGAGGTGATACCATCTCAAGCTTTCAATCTTTACCCTCTTTACAATACCTTTCCTTCACTGGTATTTAGCTGAGGTGTTTTACAGTGATGTACACACCTGAACAGGTTATTTGTTTTGCCTGTGTGTTGCTGGGAAAACCTGCTCAGTCCACATGGCTTAAAGCAGATTGGGACCCAAGTGCTTTACTAGTTTGTCAGCAACATGAAATTAGGCAGCAATCAGTGAAGTCTTGCATTTGAGTTCAATAGTAGTACTACAGCAGGTAAACTCCCAAACTAGACATACACTAACATTAATAAGTACCAGAAAATTTCTAAACACCCTCTGTAACAAGTGCAGAAGAGATTCCTGAAGTACTACGAGCCTGTCCATAGGAAAGACACGCATTGTGCAAAATCCTGGTGAGAACTCATAAATGCCTCTCTACATAGTCTGGTAGGGGCGGTCCCGTGGTGTAATGGTTAGCACTCTGGACTCTGAATCCCAAGGGCCGGAGTTCGAGTCTCAGTGGGGGACCGTTCCCTGGGCAGTTAAATGCCTCCCTGCCATCCGCTCCTGTCAGATCTCAGATGCTCAGCAGGGTCAGCCTGGGTTAGTACCGAGTGCTGTAGACAGTCCCAAGGATTTCACTGTCACTGTCCAAGCTTGCTCAGCCGTGGCAAATGGACCTTAGGACTTAAACGGTGGGGCCAGTTCTGCGCATGCTGTGCCTCACCTAAAAAATCCACTGCGCAGGCTGGAAGGGCACACCCATGTGGGGAGAGCCCTTCCCCAGATCTTCGTTCCTGAAGTCTGGCCATACGTACGTGTACATAGTCTGGATGTCCAGATGAATGTACAGGGATGCCCTGCAGCTGTGCCCAGTGGAGCCTGACAGCATCCTGGGTGCATAGACTTGGTCTCTAGATTCTAAAGGTTTAGTAAAGCCAAAACCTTGAATTAATTTGCTATATTGAGGTAGAATGGTCAGTAAATGTCAAAAAATACAGTTTGTCTGATTTCTGTCTATATCAGATAGATTTTAATAATTTGCATAGAGAGAGCTGCCAGAATGCCTTAAGGTTTCTATCCCAGAAGTCTGAGAAAAGCTAATGGATTTTTATAGCTGAGAGACCTATTCTGTTGGCTAATAACAACTACTTTCGTACCATTCAAGATAAAAGGAACAGACACGCAGCAGAGCAAGTAATCAGTTTTACCCTAATTCTCTGGTGTTTTTTCATAGCCAAGTACTAAACCCAGATAGTAACAGATGATGTATATTTTTTTTCCTTAAAAAGGAAGGTAATTTACAAGTCAATTATGAAGGGATTAAAATTGCTGTTCTAAAATAAACAAAGTACATTGTGTTATTTGTGACTGATGCTCTATTTGTCATTATGTTTACTTTTTTTGTCCAGCAATTTACAGTGGTCTCCCACATGTCATTGCAAAAGCAGCCCACTTTGCTGGATAATACTTTTATTTCTTCAGTAAACAAAAGACTGCATAAAAAATTACTAATAGTAGTATTAGTATGTGAAAAACCTAGTGCTCCAAAAAGCCACTTTAACTACACTTTAACAATAATTACAGGCAACAATGCCTCTGCTCCCAGAAATTTATCATAGAAACTGTGATAGCACTAAACTTGATTAAAATTTGGTTTGGTTTAGAATGCCATGTACTTACAGACATAACCAAAACACATCTGCTGCCCTTAGAAATAAACTTACCAAAATACCCTTGAAAGCTGAAAATGTGTTCATTTTCCTCTGGTTTTGTACTTTGATTTCTGAAACAAGCTATTCTCACATAACCATTATTATAAATGCACCTGCCTGTATGAACCACATGTACTCCAGTAATACGATACAGCAAGAGAGCAAAGGGAAGTGTTTAGTCAAGAACTGCATGTTTGGGCCCAGATGCCATATCCAGATTAAGTGTTATGCCACTACACACCCCTTGGCACCATGCAAGTCACTTTTTAAGTCCTATATTTGTTTTTTCTGCTGAAGACACAAAATAGCATAAACTTTGACCTTTTAATACAAGCTTGGCTAGAGGCTTGGGAAAGATTACTTATCTTTAATATCACGGCAATTTTTTTCAATTAGAGTAAGAGACTGATGGTTAGAAAGCACACAACCCCCCCATCCCTGAACCATGTAAGGCTATCAGTCAAGATCATGCTATGTCAGTAAGGAAAATAATGTTAAATAGTACAAGTGATTCCCAAGGCAACTAATCCCTAAGGGACAGCATATGGAAACATTTGAAAATAATTCTAATGATATGAAGGTCAGTAAATCACACAGATGCATTGTGCATCCTCACAGCACACACTGTGAATGGTTAATTCACAACCTGCAAAGTTGTAGGCTGAACACAGACCATCTTCTGGGCTGCAGACATCTTATTTGTCACTTGTTCTTACCACTTAATATGATGCTTATTGTTCCTTTGGTTTCCATGCTGTGGAAGATGGGGCTAATGATTACCAAGATGCTCTAGACAATGTGTGCTGGACTTACTGCTCAGGGTTTGGGGTTTTTTGACCTTACGATGTTCAAGAAAGCACTTGATGAAAGCCTGTGTTCAATAAATTGTCTAAACTGGAATATTTGCCACACTTTAGAACACGTAAGTGAATAAAATGCTACATGTGACTTAGTTTTCCATGTGAACGGTCTTGGTTTTGCCTAAAATTTAATGTCAACCTCATTGGTCCATGTCTGACAATAACTGATGCATCACTGCAACCAAGCTCCATCACAGAAGAGGTTCTATGTACACATGCTGGGCATCTGGTGCAAACATGCTTGAGATGCTAAATATTGCTGCTCTTTGACATAAATGTGAAAAACCTTTTCATTAATTTAAAACATCCAAAATACCATTATTTAAAATTGGAAATGCAACTGAGAGGTATTTCAGTAGCAGAAGACTACCATTCTTTGCTTGCCAGTAGACTACACCATATTCCAGAAATTTCCAGAAAAGCTACTCATGTCCAAATGGAGATATTTTTAAGTGTGAACCTACGTTCGTGCACCACTTATTCTACTGACATAAAGCTAGGTATTGCTTTGACTTTCAAAATAGTCAGAAACGAGCACTTAAAGAAACTACTCAATATTTGTTACCAATCTCCTGGGAGCCAAACATTTTCATTTGTTCTTTAAGGGACTCAATCACCATCACTAAAGCCTCCATTAGTTCAGAGCTGTGATCTGTTCTCAGTTAACTTCTGATTAAATAAACAGCAAAAATATCCTAACTTCTAACAAAGTGAGTCATATATCAGTTTTCTTTTTTTTTTTTAAATAATACTCATCTCCTTAATAAAGATCACGTGAAGTCAAGTGATTCCCATTTTGTAATGACCTCTCAATTTTTGCGGATTTAAGGAACTCTATGCATCTATTATTACTGTAACTGTCCCATATTACACTCATTCCTTCTTGTTAAGACTGAGAATTTAATCAAAGGTAACAGATGGTACAGATTTTCCCCTGTTTAGTTTGGACAGCCATTTTTAACAAAGCCTTACAAATGAACTGAATTAGAGACACCAGAGCCCTGGCTGCTTCACGTTGGTGAGGCTGGTCATAAGGCTTGTGTGATCATCTTCAAGGACATGTGTTGGCTCTTGTTTTTGTTTGCCACACTTGACATCTCTACCATCCAAAATTCCAGACACCAGAAATTAGTCTCATTAAATTCTTGCTAAATAAAAGCTGTGCTGTAAATGCAGCAGTGCTGGCAGGGGAGGAATTGATGTGCAGGTGCTGAGCTCTGGCTGCAGCAGGTGGTGTAGTCCATGTGTGCCATTAGCCGTGTGCATGTTGGTGAGTATACTTGGGGAAGAAATGGGGCTCTTGCCCTCTCTGTTGCTCCCATATGCTGGTTATTAAGGTATTTTCATCAAAGCGGTCACTAATGGACCAGTGTTGCTCTATTGGTAGTCAGTGCCCAGAATGCGTGGCATCTGTGCTTCCAAAGATAGTGGTTGAGGGAGAGGAAGAGGAAAAGAATCTTTCAATACTAGTATCTTAACAAGCATAGTTTCTATTTCAGTATAGCTGGAGGGTTTTGAATTGTCCTGCTTTTAACCTGGAAGAGTATTGTGTAGCATAGAACAGCTTTTCAGAGCTGGGCTTGGTGTACTGCTCCATACTTGTGCAGCCAAACTGCATTTTTAGAGGTGCTGAGAAAAGCTAAGTTTCTGTGTGCAGTGTAGGTATTCAGCACTGAAGGTGATTTACTGAAGTGCCTAACATTTATGGCTCCAAGTTTGAAAATGTGATCCTTTGTCAAAAAAGCACCAAAACTTAGTAGGATTGTTCTTCCTTGACTTTATGACTTTGGTTGCAGTGTACTCCATACAGCTGTTGTGCCGTTTCTTTGCATCTCTGAGTGTCACTAGTGGGAAGTAGAGAGGTCTATGAAGTGAGTTTTTACACCATCTCATGATGGATTGAAAAGACTTGACTTCTCTTAGAAGTGTCTGCCAGAGAAAAAACTGATTGATGAAGGTGTTGAAGGCATAGTGCCTGTAGAAGGTGCAGTCTGAATTTCTATAAAATACCAGAAGTATTTACAAAAGTAGTATGTAACAGAAAACAATCAGCTGGTCAGATGGAAGCCATCAACATGCCAAAATAAACCAACAGCAGAAACAACACACCAGTTACAACTTACTAGGCATGTTTATACTTCAGTTTATTTTATAAAACTCTGACAAGGAGAATCTAAGAAGGTCTCAGTGATAACTTTGTGCAAATCTCTTCAAAGTAGATCCATGTTGGAGGGAGGTACTATTTTTGTAAGTGAAACTCCAAGAGGCCCTGAATTCTATGCATCCTGTTTTTCAAAAAGGTGAAGGCAAGTACACAGATTTCCCAAAGCACATAGATTCCAAGCCCCTCATGTGTTAAACAGAAGTAAGGTATGGACATGCTGTTAAAAAATACTACCCAAACTGTGATTTGCAAGTTGAAATAGATAAATTCCTTTTCAGAAGCCTGCAGGAGCTGCTTCCCTCCCTCTCATTTGTTTCTTTACTAGTTCTATAGAGTTTGCTCTGGGAAAATATAATAAATACAGAAACCTTCAGTACTGAAAGCCTTTGAAAAAATACAGCGAATCAGAGGAAAAATGTATTACATCCATTAACAAGTGATGTCCTGGTAGGCGGAGACAGCACAGAGAGCCGTACATAGTGAAGTAACACACAATTTCCCTGAACTGTAGCATGCTCCCAGCTGGACAGAGATGGGCAATGAGCTGGTATTGAAAATCACAGGCCTTCCAATACCAAATACTGCTCACTACTTCTATGTTTAAATGGTGATACAAAGCAAATATTTATGAGCTTAAACACCACAGACTGTGCAGAGATTACTAGACGCAGAAATGCATTTCAGGGAGTTCTCTACTTGGTGAATTGAGGTTCTTCTCTGTTCTACAGCTGTCAATGAACTGGCCATGTTTTCTAACCCATTTTAGCCAGTGATTACTGGGAGTTTAAGGGGAAACAACTGCCATCAAAAGTTTAATGTAGACAGAGTGTAGAGGAATAGCTTGGACAAGGCACCCTACCTTCATGCTGATAATGAAGTAATGTAAATACACCAACCCTGCCCAGCAATGAATCCACTCAAGCACCACAGTTCTCCTACCCTGTTCTGGCTCTGTGGAATAACATCAAAATTGGGAAGAGCAGTTCCTCACCGGAATAGAACAGGTGCTGTCGGCCTGTGAAGACACCCCTACTTTTCCTTTTTATGAGCAGGTTGAAGCCTTCTTCACTTGGTTATGAGCTCTCTCTCTCATGCTGGGTCTAGCACAGTCAGACAAGAAAACAGTGACATCTGCACAGCTGTTAAACATGCCCAGAGAAGAAATTCTGTTTCAAACAGAAGAAGCTGAAAAATTATGATCTTACCTCAGAAAAACACTGTTTCTGCAATAATATTAAGTTAAATTTTAATATTAAAAGTGTATAGTAGTATTATTACATGAATAAATACTGATGTTGTATTTCTGCATTTTAAAAGACATTTAAAAGTTGCTTGATTATTGTTGCAGAGAAATCACAGATTCTGCTGCAATGGCTTTATAATATGGTAA
Source organism: Acropternis orthonyx (assembly GCA_035583155.1). Lineage (NCBI taxonomy): Eukaryota > Metazoa > Chordata > Aves > Passeriformes > Rhinocryptidae > Acropternis > Acropternis orthonyx. The sequence continues at coordinate 54,874,767 of JAWWEU010000081.1, read as the reverse complement.
CCCTCTTAGGTACTGAGCAGTGAGGATTTTAACTGTGAAAAGCTGAGGAGTCCAAAAGTCATCACAGCCAAGCTGTGTAGTAATCATGACCTTTTTAAATAAGGGCTGATGTCATTCTTTGTAACTTTCTCAGTCTTTTAATTTCTATCATTGGAAAAGCAATTAAAGTCACCATATACATTTCCTTTTCCTCTTCTCTGCATTTTCTTTTATCTTTCTTTAATAATCTTTCTTTTTCATGTCCTAATAATTTTTTCATGATTTTTAATCTTAAACTTTTTAAAAGGCCAAATAACCTTTCATATTAAAAAACAAAACAAAACAAACAAGCAAAACTAGTTCTGGACATTTCTAACCCATTTTCTGGGTATTGTAATTTCCAAACATTCTCTTTTGGGATTTGGAATTAGTCTTTTGCACTTCTGCTCACTCATATTTATCGTTTCCAGTTATCAGTGACTTTCTTTTTACTGCCTCTTAGCTTTCCAAATTTGTTTAACTCTGTCTGGTTTTCCTTTGAGAATCTTGAATGGTATCATTGAGAACATGACAGAAAATGTTCAGGTGAACTTCAAAGACTGAAAGACAATGCTTGGAACATGAAAAAAAGAAGATATCATTGGTGTGAAGGATAGGCTCAGGGGACAGTTTCAATTGATCAAAAAGTCTTTGATCTTGGAGAACATCAAATAGAAGATAAGCAATATACAAATGTAATGGTTGTGTTTATTAATGCCTTTGGTGAATCAGGTTAATACCCATAGTTGCATCTTACAGTTAAACAAGAAAAATACTATCCCTGGTCTTAAACTTGATACTGATTTAGGCTTTATATGCTCACATAAGATTTCTCACAGCAATTTTCATCAAAACAGAAAACAAGGTTTACAAAGCTGAATTTCTAATTGTGCTAAGACATATCCTAATTTAGAAACCTGAAGGAAAAACAGCATTCTGATTATCAGAGATACTGAGTAGCCACAGTTTTTGCATAGCTCAAATGCAACAGCAAAACTCGGTGGCTCTGGTAAGCAAACCAACTCTATCAGGGTAGCTAAAGTTAGGCCATCAACTTTGAAATGCTTATCTGCAAGAGCTTGCTCAAGTCGCATAGGAAACGTGGAGAGCCATCATTCAAATCTGGGATTTTCAGCCATCAGATCTTTTCATTAATCTTGTGTCAGTCTTGGTTTTTTTAATTCCACCTAGTGCAGTGGCCTTATAAAATACAAACAGGGAAATAGTTTTGTATGTGGCACGCTCAAATTTTCATAGGGTGTTTCTGCCGTAAGCCCTGTTTCAGCTTGAACTCCTGCAGAAGTATCATTACAGAGGCTAAAGGCAGAGGCCTGTAAGGATGTGGCTGGACTGTTTTCAGTTTAGGTCAGTACCATCTGAAAGCTAGATTAAATCTAGGCATACACAATAACCTCTTCTGGCATTGCCTATAGCTGGCATCAATAACTCCTTCAAATTCCTTCCTAGGTCTCAAACATATCGTGAAAAGACAGCATCTTCATATGAAAGGCAGAAGTGAGGTCCAGAGCAGTGGGGTGGTTGGCTTGTGCTGCAGCCAAAAGCAGCCAGAGAATGTTCTTGCTGTCCTGCTGTGGGGCATAGTACCTGACATCACCGGGGGGCTGCCTGGAGAAGGGGGGTGGCAGCAGCAGTGAGAGACCAGCATGGAGGCAAGGACAGCTCAGTGAGGACTCACCCGCCTTTGATGTTGCACCCACAGAAGGACAAGACGTCACCTTTCCAGAGTGCTTCCAGAAGCTGATCTGAGGAGGAGCAGGGTCGGAGGCAGCGAGGTTCAAGTCCAAAGTTGTGTTCTTGCTGTTCAGCAATGGCGTGTTTGTTAGGCTGTAGCAGTAGTGGACGGGACAGCAGAAGCAGGTACAACCTGAGGTCATTAAGCTGCTCTGGGGGATTGAAATTGCAGGAGGTGAGAGTGAAAAAAAGACTTAATACATCAAAATAGTGGCCTCTTAATTTGAACTGGCTTTCTAGTCAGATTCACTGTAGAGAAGGAAGAACAAATTTATTGCTTGGGGATTACTATAAATCAATTCAAGTAATGTTTAGAAAATACTGTGAAAGATGGTCAAAGGAACTGAAGTATTCAACTGCAAGATTCCTGTCTGGTTGTATCTTTTACAACGTTTGCTGCATTTGTTGTGATTTATAAGTGAAGAATTATTAGAATAAGGTATATATGATCCATCAGCTATGAGGATAAACCTGATACCTCTTCTGGGGTGCTTCTTTTTGTTGGCAGGAGTGTTTTGTAATGACCTAAGTATCCCAAGCAGGGCAGGTGATGGGACTGCTATCATGCCTAGGCAATGTGGGACAGGCTATGATTGAGATTTGACTGCCACTGTAAGTATGGGTAGGATTTAGTCCATGTGTCAGACATTGTGGGTTTGGTTTTGCTCCCTCCCTCTGGGATGTTACAAATAGAAATAAATGTAATCGTATAAATACAAATAAAAGCTAGCACAGAAATGCCAAGATCCGAAAGATTTTATATATGTGTGTGTGTATATATATATATATATACACACACACACATATATATGAAATATATATATAGTTTTGGTTTTAAAATTGGAGAATATTTCTTTCCCTTACCAGCACGGACATCGAGAAAATGAAACATGGGAAACCAGATGTGTTTATCTTGGGACACACGGGTGGCTTTTCCAGGGGAAGAGGGAAGTGAGGAAGTGAGGGAGAGGCAGTTTTTACTTTTGTTTTGGTCCCTGCACATGGGTGGTTGCCCACGGAGCCACTCTCAGCCAGCTGTCTGCCATTTCCTGAGGACCCCTGCTGCCATGGAGCCGCTGCAAGCACTGCTTAACCCAGCGAGCCGCGAGTGCTGCTTAGCTCAGCAGACCACCGAGCCCGCCAGAGCTGCCACAAGGGCCGCTCGATCCAGCCAGCCATTTGCCGCCACCTGCCACCGTGGTCACCTGTGGAAGCCCAGAGCCTTGCCACCACTGCCGCTGAATAGCTGCCTCCGGCGTGGTCCAAGTCCCCTGCATGGAGCCTGTGCAGCCGCTTGCTGCCATGAGGGCCATGTAACTCAGCCAGCGGCCACGAGGGCCGTGTAACTCAGCCAGACACTGCCCGCACCCGGGCACCCACTGCCACTGTGAGCGGCCCAGCCACGCCACGGTGCAACAGCACTGTCTGCTGTCCATAATCATAATTGCAGGACATTGCTTTTGGTCTTTCTTTTAATTGTGGGTGAGTGGGTGGGTGTGTGTATGCTCATATATATATATATGTATATGTGCGTGTGTGTGTGTGTGTGTGTGTGTGTGTGTGTGTGTGTTTATTTATTTATTTATAGGTTTTGAGAACTGTTATTCTTTTGCTCCCATTACCTTTTCCCAATTAAAGTTTATTCTAAATTTAGGAATTTATAGTGGGTTTTGTGGTTATTCTGTTTTGGTTTTTTGCCTTCTTAGCCTCCCAAAGATCTTAATTTTCCCAAACTAAGACATTAGTTGGCGCCCAACATGGGGCTCGATCCAAGAAGAATAACAGTTCTTGTGTGAAGATGTGTGTGTTAAAATTAAAATCAGTTTGGAATGTATTTTACTACATTCTGCTTTTTTGCTGGTACAAATTCATGGCAAAGGCTGTAGCAGGTCTAAGCCTTCTTAATAAGTTGACAAGTATAGCTCAGAGGGCTGCTATTATTGTCGAGTTCTTATTTTGGCTTTATGTTTGTATGACTTTGAATTCTCTGAGTCTCGTGTTGAATATAGTGCTAAGATTGTATTCCTGCCCTGATCTGCACTGTTACCTCTGGGGATTTAGTGACAATGGTACTTATACACGGGGAGAAGGACAGGGAAATACTTTCTCCCAATTCTTTACTCATCCCCCTCCCAGGTCGGCTGCAACAGTTTTTGGGAAGTTTAAATCCTCCCTAGATGTTAGTGACACCTTACTTTTTGTGGTCTGTCTGCAAGGTTATGTTACCCTGTTCCACCATATGCTTGAAGCCAGGGACAGGGTGTCTCGAGAATGCAGCCCGGAGCCCAACCAAGGGGTGGAAAACCTCAATGCAAGGCAGCACCCCTAGGGGGAAAGGGAAAAGAGTAAAATGCCAGACCTCACTGGGGTGGGAAACTGTGATGGAGTGCTGCATCCCCAGGAGGAAAAGAAAGAGAGTAAAACACCTGACATCAGGGTGACTCAGGATGTGGTCAAACCTAGAGGACAGTCCAAGCCAATGGAAGTTGCTCCTATCCAATAAAGGAAACGTAAGACCAAATCAGTTCATCCAGTGGATGATGACGAGGAAGAGGGACCTTCACAGACAGCAGATCCAGAGCCAGAGATAATTACCGAGTCATTGTTGTTTGACAATCTCCGTAATTTGCGGACATTCCTCGATGCTCAGGGGAGCCCATCCTGACCTGGCTGATTCAAATTTGGAGCCTTATGGGTGAAAGCTTACTGCTTGACAGTGCCAAAGCCAGATTATTGGGGTCCATGGCTCAGGATCCAAGTATTGAACAGGTATTTGCAAGGGAGTCAAAACCCCTTTCCCTCTGGGCATGACCTCTGGGCACAACCTCTGGCAGGGGTGAGAGAAAAGTTTGTTTATGAAGACATCCTCCAAGAACATCACCATAAGATGACCTGGAAGACCATGGAGGAAGGGATACAACGGCTGAGGGAAATGGCGCTGCTGGAAGTGCTTTATGGAAGGGAGGGGCAGGCCACCAACAATCCAGACAAGGTCAGATATACATCACAAATGCGGTGGAGCCTTTCACGCCAGGGACCAGCTGCATATAAAAACTTCCTGGCATCCATGTATTCGGAAGAAAACCAGGAGACCATGAGTAAACTCAGGATATATGAAGGAATGGTCCAGGGCCTGTTTCAAGCCCGTATCTCTGCTGTAGAGACAATGGTTGAGAGTTTCAGGAATGAACAGAAGAAATTTAGAGAGGAGATTAGGGAAAGTTTCCAGGTGGCACCAGTGCGGGTCAGAGCCTCTGAGGTCAGAGCCAGACATCCCACAGCTAGAGAAGGTGGATAGACCTCACTAACTGAGCTGTGGTATTTCCTGAAGGACCATGAAGAAGACATGAGACGGTGGGACAGGAAACCTACCCGTGTCCTAGCAGCCCGAGTACAAGAACAGAAGGAGAACGAAAGAAGAAGACCGGCAAGAATGAGCACAGTACCTATTTCCAATGGACAAGGATCTGATCCATTAGAAGGTACCTCCACAATGTATCCATCAGGCAGAAGCTCTGACCACTATGACCAAGATCAGTGTTAGGGGGGGCCGTGCCTCTAGCCAGGTAGAGGCACAGGACAATCGTGTCTATTGGACTGTGTGGATTCGATGGCCTGGCATGTCAGACCCACAAGAATACCAGGCTTTGGTTGATACTGGCGCTCAATGCACATTAATGCCATCAGGACATGTGGCTTCTGGGGTGACAGGGAAGTCTCAAGAGGTGACTGTGCTGGAAGCTGAAGTGAGCTTGACAGGGAGAGATTGGCAGGAACACCCCATTGTGACTGGCCCCACTGCCCCATGTATCCTGGGAACTGACTACCTAGGAATGGGCATTTCAAGGATCCAAAGGGATATAGATGGGCTTTTGGGGTAGCTGCTGCAGAAACGGAAAAAATCAAACAGTTGAGTTCATTGCCTGGCCTTTCGGAGAGTCCCTCTGCTGTTGGACTGTTGAAGGTTGAGGAACAGCGAAGTGCCAATCACCACCTCCACAGTGCATCGGCGGCAGTACCGGACCAACCGTGACACTGTGATTCCCATCCATAAGATGATTCGTGAACTGGAGAGCCAAGGGGTGGTCAGCAAAACCCACTCACCCTTCAATAGCCCCATCTGTCCTGTACGTAAGTCTGAGGGAGAATGGAGATTGACTGTGGACTATCGTGGCTTGAATGAGGTCACTTCGCCACTGAGTGCCGCTGTGCCAGACATGTTGGAGCTCCAGTATGAGTTGGAGTCCAAGGCAGCGCAGTGATACGCCACCACTGACATTGCCAATGCATTCTTCTCCATTCCCCTGGTTGCAGAGTGCAGGCCGCAGTTTGCTTTTACTTGGAGGGGTGTGCAGTACACCTGGAACTGACTGCCCCAGGGGTGGA
>JAWWEU010000081.1:54848051-54863811 GCA_035583155.1 Acropternis orthonyx | reverse complement strand
CGAAATTTACAGTGAGTCTTCGTGTGGTTAATTGGGCTGGGTCCTTTGCTCTCTTGGCCCCCAGATATCTTAGTTTTCTCTTTCAAACTAAGACATATCTATAGTATCTATCTATCTAATCTATCTATCTATAGTGTAAATATATAAACACTTTTAATGACAGAATTGGTCCTGATTTACCCAGGGTACCTATCCCTCCTGCCCGCGTCCCTCTTTTCCTAGCAGTCCTTCCAAGTTTCCATATGACTGCTCAGGGCTTTTTGAGCAATAAGCAGGAATTCTGGTGTGTATTTGTAATAAACAGCAGGAAAAATTCTGTTGCTAATTCTTTCAGTAATAATAAAAAACTACTTCTAAGTGAGCTTTAATGCTAATCTTACATGTCTGTATTAGTGGTATAACCACATAAAAACCCCCAACCCTAGAGACATTCAAAAATATTCAGAATATACAGGGATTATCAGGTGCAAAAAGGTATTTTTAATTCAGCATATTAGCTGTTGATCTAAAGTTTATGCTACTTGCTATCAATGTTTTTAATGCTTTTATTATTATTATTATTCTGCAGCTAGTGCTTAACTTTCATCCAATAAATTCTCTTAATTCTTCCAGGTCAGAGGGAAAGTCCTCTGAATGTAAGACAAGCATGGTACCTTTAAAAGCCAAGCTGCAAGAGAAATAATTGAATTTAGCAGGAGCTACAGTTTCTGAATTATTGTGTGATAAATCACAAAAAGGCCATTCACCCATGATGACTGCTCAATAATTCATTCTTTGACTACGTCCACATAGCACAGCAAAATATTTTGTTCATGAGATGGCAACAATATCTCATGATCTTTGCACAAATGCAGTTTAAACTTACACAGTTTGAAGTAATTTACAGGCTTTGGAAAATTGGTATGGCAGAATAACTACATTATGGATTAAAAAAATACTAAAAGTGTATGTGCAGATGCAGGTTTTGGGTTTAATCTTGTATCTCTCCCTCTCCTGTGTATGTTCCTCTGCGTCCCAGGTCAGTGATGATGCTATGTGTAATGCAACCTGTAAGTTCATGATTACTGTAAAGCTTTGACATACTCTAAAATCATTACATTATCATAGTTATTAAATTATTACAATGCTTTTATGAAGGCTGATGTATATTTACTTTTTGCCACAAGTAAGAAGGTCTTTTTATTAACTCTCAGTCCTGTATACTTAGCCAAGGATGCTGAACTCTGACTGCATTCTTACCTAATAGCCATGCTCCAGACCAAAATAAGCCCTCAGATACACCCAAACACCTTTGCTCTCTGTGTTAGATTTGCACACACCCTGCACGAACCTGCACTTGGGCAATTGCTTGCAATTTTCATGAGGAGCTGCAAGAGGGAGTTACTGCCTGGCTAAATTTTGCCATTAAAAGCAGTAGATATGCTTTGACATGCTCTAGGAGCAGAACAATCACAGAAAAGGCACTCCTTTTACGTGGTCGTAGGCAGGGTAAATCCACGCTTTCAGACAAATTCTGACACTGCTGTAATCGGTTCTCACTGCTCTGCTTATGTAAATCAGCCACTGCAACCAGTTCAACAAGTCCCTTTACAAATCCCATTACCTATGGAAGCGAGGAGCTGTTGGTGCATTTCCACATCACTTGGTTAAATAATGCTCTGGTCAGTCTCGCAGCTCGCCTGCCGTGCCTCTCATCTACCAGGGCTGCTTCACTCTGCAGCCTTGCCCAGACTAAAACAGGCTTCAGCTGAGGTAGCATTGCAAATACTTGATATGATTCCTTTCTGCAAGGGAAGGTGGTGGTTGGAGAGCATAAGCTGAACTTGATATTTCTTTAAAACTCCCTAAAAACAAGGAAAGCCAAGGAAATGGACTTGGACATATGCTGGACTGACTGCAGCTTCCGTATGGACCATTCACTTTAGAGGTGGACTTGATGATCCTTGTGGGTCCCTTCCAACTCAGATTATTCTGTGAAACTGTGATGCTTTGAACATGCAGAATTAGCAGCACATGCATCAGTCATTCGTAGAAGCACACTCAAGACTGCAAATATTTCATGCCATGCTGGGGATATCACCCAGGCTGGGCTGGGACACCTCAGGACTTCAGGGCAGGAGATTTCATAACTCCCTGCAAAACATCATGTGGTTGTGCCCTGTGATTTGACTGCTGCTGTTAACCAGTTTATCTGTGTTAGTAGCTGGTTTAGGTATGTCTGTACATACTTGCCCTGAGGGTAAAAAGGACAATAGGAAGGATAAGGGTAGGAAGAGGAGAACTGGACATATCAGAAAATCAACTAAGAAGATGTGGGATTTTTTGTGGATTTATGGTTTCAGAAAACTTTGTTGATGATGTAAGAGAATATTTCCTATTGTAGTGTTGCCATTTGATTCTACTCACTTGATGGGAGCATTTTTGTTCCCCATATGTCCCCAAAGGGCTTGAGTCTTCATATTCCACCTGCACTAATTTATATCAACTGCCTTGGACATTTTTGCTTTTCATGTACTTTACTTTTGGTTTAGTTTTCTAGAGTAACAGAACTCATCCCCTTAACAAAACATAACTCCTTGGTGTCTCAGAAAAATTTAAATACCTATTGACAGGAAAGCATTATATATAAGCAACTGAGATTGGATTATGTTCCTGTTTATGTTTTACCCAATGGAAGAAGTTCAAATTAATGGGTATTCTATTTAACAGAAATATTTTACAACTGAAAAAGAACCTTTTGATCTGATGAAAAAAATTAAGGTGGTCATAAATTGTTTATAAATAAAAGTAACTTCATCTTACAGGAAATTGAATTTTGTTGAATGTTAATAATGCCATAAGAGAAAGTCCAACCGCTTTTTCTAAAAATCACACTTATACTGTAACCATCTTATAGTTTCCATCTCTGCGTACCTTCTTAATTCTCTGACTTGCCTTCAGAATCCTTTTGGTGACAAAACTTGATGTTTGCTTGCTAGTCCATGTTGCTCCCCTGAAGGTCACTACCCCTCATGCCTTTCATCAGTCTTTTATCCGGGTCTTCTCTTCCCTCCTAATGCCTCCCATGCTTGCTAGTTTTGAGTGTTGTGTGATTTTTGGTTATGCCCTGGATCAAAAGCATTCACAGAGGTAAAGACCAGGACTCTCCTACAGCTGCCTGGTGTGCCCTGGTCACCTGGCAATAGCCATCTCTCAGCCGAATCAGGGAAACGTGGCCTGGATTCAGGTCAAGCAGGGAGAGTGATAAGATCTGTGTGTTTCTAAGACAGTACACAATAGTTTTAGATCAGTAATGCTATTTTCAATGGATCAGAGCATTTCTAAAGACACCTAATCCATGTATTCTTCCCCATGTCTCATTGAGGCAAGTCAAGAAAGTGTCAGACACACCATTAATTTGCTCAGGATTATTGGTCTGAGGAAGTTGGAGATGAGCCACTATAATGAGGAGACAGAAAGGATGTCTTTCCAAGCCAAAACAAGCAGATAAAGCTTTAATCCCCTCAGGATAGCTGAAAGCAATCAAAAGGTGCATGCTGTGACAAGCATCTGGCAGCTCAATCAGTGTGTATGCAGAGGTGGAGAGTTTGTCAGTCATTTGTAGATGATTCAGAGAATGGTTTGCTTCCTTGTGATGTCCTTCCTCTTCTTCCCCACCTTTGCAGGCTTCCTTCTGTGACTCAGACACCAAATGCTTTTGGGATTGGGAGATAACATGGTGGCAATTTCACCCACACGTGCTGGTGGCCTATGGCCCACTCTGTGCTGCTGCCAAGAGTGCACACGAAATGTCAAATGATCCCATCAGAGCGTATTGTCAGAGGAACACACAGGATTCCTCGCTCCATCCTGGTTGGTTTTCCTCCTGTGGAAGCCAACTCCCCCCGGTGGTAGGACTTCAGGGTCAAGCCTGTAAAGAATTCACTGCTTAAGCTGCTACTTGCTTTCCCCTCACTGTGTGCCAGTGCACCATAATCAGGAAAGCAATGCTTGGTGTTGCAGGGGATAATTTCTGGAATGAATCATCATGGGGTAATTCTGGGGGAACTGTTTTCACCTTTTCAAATTATGGGTATTGTGGGTGCAAGCAGAAAAAAACAACGCCCAGAAAACCTGCCAATACAAACTTCCACATACTTCTGTGTGTGCAAATTCCAGGTTTTTGTAAACTGTCAATTTCCAAAAACTTCTTGTACCTTTATGACAAACTGATTTGTCTGCCTTCAGAGTACCTCTCTAGGCAGCTTTAAGGAGGAAGGGAAGAAAAGACCTTCTCCCTGTCAAAAAACAACCAGCCTGGCAAACCTGGCAAGTGTGGTGGCAAGGGACCCCAAACACATCTGGAAACTGAGATGGGGACATTCAACTCAGAAAGTGGGTCCATTGTTTCCTTTTCCTATAAATAAGGTTTCTGTATATATGATCACCCTGTCAGATGTCTGGTTTTTCAGGTGCTGCCCCTGTCTTGTCAAATTTTCACTACTGTTCGCTTCAGTCTGTAGCTGCACAGAAACACCTGACTAACATTATTTTTGTGGGTAGACAGTGCCATCTAGTCCCTGACCAAATAGGATAGAGAGGGATTTTTAGTGTTCCGGAAATGCTGTTTTATATTACAGGAAAAGCTGCAGGAACAGCTTCTGTTTGGGCCAACATTCAAGCCTTTCTTCATTTTTCTCTTGTCCTTATCTCATCTACATCCCATCATCTGCAGGCTTGACTTATACTTCTTAGAGGTGGTTACTTGCAGAAGACTAAAGGTCTTTTATCTCTTTAGCTGGCATGTCACTTTAGTTAGAGGCAACCATTTGACCAAAACCAACCATTTCACCTGCTGGGATGCCCTGTCCTACCTGACTTTACATTCACTTGTTTTTATCCTCCTCCAAGGACTGTTACTGATTTACTCCAAAGGATAACCTGGCATGCTCTGGTGGCTGGCCAGACAGCAGCTATAATAAGCAAACAGCTTGAAGCCCATTAAATCACTCAAAAAATATAGACCATATCTTGTCAGCAGATAATCATCAGTGTGATGGCTTGTGGCCTTGACATGGCATGGAGCTGAACATACGTGCTGGGAACTCTAGCAAGAAACCAGCAAAGAAAGGTAAAGAAGGGCATCCCAACCTGCTGCCACTCCTCTGCCTTCTGCAGCAGCCCAGGAGAGCCTGCCACTCAGCAGAGATGCTCCCACCCTGGCTGATGTCTTGGGGGCCTTCCCCATGGTGCCCTGCTTCTCTGCTGGAGTCCCTAAGGTTGGAGAAACTGCACTTCCCAGTGGAGAACAACCATGATTGTTACAAACTCTGGGAGACCTGCCCTGCTGAGCACCTTCATTATCATGACACTGAACCTGGTGAGGTTGCATTCCTATTCAGATAACTGTGGACTTTTTCTCTATTTTTCTTCCAGAGATTTTCAGTGACAAAAGCTCAAAACCTTTATTGGAAACCAAACCTTCCCAGGGAAATGCTGTTTTGAATGAATCCTGCTTTCTTGGAAAAAAACACTTTGGCCTAACTCTGAAGAAGTTTCCTTTCTGCTATTCTTTGATAAGGAATATAGTTATCATCGGTATCTGAATGAACCTATTAGCTCCTGAATTAACATCTGCTGAGGTGGATGGGGCAGTTCACACATCCCACGTGATTCAGGATCTGTGAAAACACCAGGCTGGCTCTACCTACTAGCTCATCATGCTAGTGAGTGCTAGTGCTGGTTAGTAGCTCCACTCAGGTGCCACTTCCTACACTCCATCCAGTTCCTCAACCAAATAGTCCTTGCAGGAAAGCAGCTTTGAAGGAGGTTGCTACACACAAGAGGCTCTGGGCCACATGTGATGTCTTGTTTATTCCTCTATTCAATAAACTTTGGTCTGGATACTCGCAATGTTTCTTAGGAGTTGATAAGAGTAAGGGTAGCAGAGAGGCTGGTGTGTTTCCTAAATGGAGAAGCCCTATTGCACAAATGACATATTTGGGTTTGAATGGACCTGTTATCCTCCAGAAAATAATGTACTATCCATACTACAGTACTATGCTCTTTGGGGTGACAGGACTGAGATAAGGTGGTTACTTATGTTCTACAAAATCACAGAAAAAAAGACAACATCTGAGTATCAGTGTTTCAACAATCATATTTTAGGAACTATAAGTTAATAAAGCTGGACGCATGATGTTTCAATAACAGGATGTAACGTTTCCAATATGACTGGCATTTAGTTTGGTTTTCAACAATTGCTAATTTAAGAGCGACTATTTTGTCTGTGGAAGAAGCCATTTCACTGATCAGAATACGCTGATTTAATACACAGTGATCCAACCTTTCCAGTTAGGTATAAGGGATATTTTAAGATCCCACTTTGGTGTATTTCCCTCAGGCAGCATATAAAGATTTCCTTCTCTTTGCTGGAGATGTTTGGCAGTAACTCCCTCCTTATATATGGACATGGAGTATTTCACACAAGTAGCTCATGATCTTGTACCATTACCAGTTGTAACGGGAAATGTGTAACAACAATTAAAGGTACCCCAGGGCCAGCTGAAAAGTTACTCAGTGCCCAGCTTCAGCCAGTCTGTAAAACAACCAAGTCCACAGAAAGCCACTTAGACCGTGGTGCTTTAACACAGAAACTGCTATTATACAAGACGCATTTGTGCACGTTTCAGTTTATCTGCAGAGAGGCAGCACCAGCTTTAATGCAACACCCTGAAAACACCAGTAGCTTTTTTCCCAACCAAGAGAATTCAAGAAGCGATGTAATGGTTCTGTGAGAAGCTCCAGAGCCACAAGTGACCAGGGAAGAATAATGGGTGCATAGAGATCATTTATGGTCTTTACACTTGACTGCAGCCTGCTATTTGAGCAGCACAGCAAACAGCAGGGCTGAAGCCTTCTCTCTCTCGTATCCTTGCTTTCAGATAGCCAAGCTGTTGGATGCTGTAGGTGTGCAGTCACACACGACGCATTGGTGCCAGTTTAAGCTTGCCTTGAGATGATAAACTCTGAACTAAGCTGGGAACAAAACAAAAACATTCTTTACAGTGCTGTTGAGAGGGGACCTGTGGTGTTTTTGGGACAGCTGACCCCTGCAGCTGGTCTTCCAGCTTTGGGTTGGTCCCAGGGAGGATCTAACATGGCCTGAGATACCCGAAGCCCTTGTATTTTAAACCTGTCTTCGTGCAGGCAGACACATCCAGCCATCCATATTTAATGTTCTTGCACTTGCGATTTGTTCTCGTGAGCAGTAGATGGCACTCTTTAGATTAACTTGCTCTAAGTAAATTTTATATTAATAAAAACAGGCACACGTGTGCACACACACACAAATATTTGATTCTCTGAAAAATATATGAACCATAAAAATCTGTTTATCTGAAATTTTTCTTTAGGCACCATTAAAAACAAACAAACAAAAAGCTAAGAAACAGAGTGAGAACCAAGTCTAATCTAGACTTTCCAGGATTTTGCCATTGCACTGTGTTATTTCCAATGTTCCCATCCCTCTTTTTAACTTTCTAGTGTAAACAGACACCAGCTCTTTCCATCTTGCCCTTCAATAACACCTTTCAAGACCACTAAATTACCTGTACAGATGAACATCCAGTGCCAACCCGAGAACTAGCCTTTCTTACAGCCTCTTCCCAGCATTCTGCCAGTAAAATAATAGGATGAGGCAATAAATTTTCTCCTATCTATTCTTAGAGTGGGAAAGCACAATTTCACACCAGAGCTGCCTGCACCAAACTGTTCTGCTACTTGGTCTCTGCTTTCCCATCTGCCATTTTATCTTCTTTCCCTGGCCTCTTCAGGGAGCTCCACCAAGGCCCTGCTGGTGGACTTTGTTTTGCTCAGGTCCAGGGAAACTCCAAAATTCAGCTCTTGCTTCCTGTGCTTATACAGAAGCTATGTGTTTGTTAGAATTCACATCACAGCTGGGAAAGTAAACCATGTGCTGATTTTGCCTGGCTTTATTTAGTTTTGTTGTATTGTTGCTGGGGTTTTTTAGATTTAATTTTATGTTCATTCCTAAAATTGTCTTTCAAGGGGCTTTTTTGAATTCACAGCAAGATCCACCTGTGGATCTTGTGATTCTGCTGAGGTCCTGGCCAGGCTGAGATGCGCAAGTGATGTGTTGTAACTCCTGCCAGCAAATCCAGAGACCAGATGGGCAGCCAGTTAATGTTTTTCTGCAGCTGAAGCTGTGGAACTTCTCTAAAGACTGCTGCACAGTAATACAGCAGTGAATGTTTGTGTGACAGGGTTAATTTGACACTACAGCAAATCCTTCATGCAGATCAGCTTGTGTCGGGGATAGCAGAGTGCCATCTGCGACGTGCCTGTGCTGGGGAGGCAGAGACTTACAACAGCTCACAGAAGAACAAACTCAGCCTCTTGATTCACTCACACCTACACCAGGTCACAAACCCTCAGAACTGGGTGCTCTGTTGTACAGCAGGAAATGCTTTGGAAGAAAATGATTCATGGTGCTTCTTCAGAAACAGAGTCTGCTTCAAGGCTCTGCTGGCAGTTGGAATCCACTGGGTTTAATTCTGTCATGTGGATTTACAGACAAGGATTTTATAGAACTGAAAACAGAAGTTGGTCATTATGTTTTGTACACTAGGTTTCCCCTCTTTTCTCCTTAATAACTCTTGTAGGAGATGGGAGGGAAGAGAACTTTGCCCCAGGTTGAAGCCAGTCAGTCAGTGCACAAAAGATAATAGTCAGGTGCTTTTAGCACATTAATTTCTGATGGTTATTTCTTTACTGGAAGCTTTCAGAATGTATTTTCAGTTTAGACTATTTTTTTTAAAAATCAGCTTTAATTAGCTATTTTTATCACCAAATTTATCTTCAGCCTGCAGTAAGAAAATGCAATTCCTGACAGAAGTCCAAAATGCCTTGATGTACCACCATAAATCGAAAGGGCATCCTCTGCATAACTGAAGTATTAATGGAAGAAGTGAAATGGAGAGACAAGCTGATAATGTTTATTGAGAATGAATCCCTAGTGACAATATCTATCATCAGCACTAGGAATGCTATCATTTGGGCAGTATGAGGTGTCCAGTGGCACCCAAAGTCTCCCAGATTGACTCTGGCTATTTTGGCATTTCTGTTTTATCTTCCTTCTCCTTTTTCAAACCTTTCTCAAACCTTTCTATTGCTTCTTGTATCATACTGAGTGCTTCTCCCGAAAATGAACAATACCTTTCACTGCCGTGCACAGCATCCTCTTCCCACAGGGGAAAGGCTGCCGTCCCACTCCCCCATCCTTGCTGCCCCTGCAAATGAAACGGTGCTCACACTTTCAGTGGGACACGGGCATACCTTCTGCCCCCGCCTTGCCCCTGACCACAGGCTGCTGGCTCTGCTGCCCGTGCTGAGCGCTGCCCTTCAGTCCTCTGTGCTGCCTTCCCTTCTCTCCCCCCTCTGCCTGCAGTCATTAATCACACTCATCACACCCACAATGGCGCTTTCCCCCATTCTTTTAGATGAAGTTCCTGCCTGTGTCTCCTTAGTGTATCCCAGCACTGAACAGCCCTTAAAAGCTGTTCAGGTCTGTAGAAACAAGGAAGCTGTAATGGACCTTCACCAAATCCTCTTTCCTCCAACCCTTTTCCCATAGATAATTCAGTCCCTGCTGTGACACTGTGAGTGAGCTGTGATTGCATGCTTCATTCCAAAATCAATTGCACAAGAAGCAGAAGGAGGGAATAAAAGAGCAAAAAAAAGTCAATGCAATTTATTGCAACTCATTGTAATGCATCAGAGTAGTTCTTTCTGTCAGTGTGAAAGAGTCCTTGTGAACTTTACAAATGAGAGAAAACTGGGAACGTGGAAGGAGAACAGTCTAGAAATTTGTTCTGGGATGAAACAAAGCTCCTCCTTAGCTCTGAAAGCCCTAACATCAGTCAAAGAATTTGCTTTGTTGGGAACTTGTGAAACCCACTGCCCTTCTGAGTGTTGAAGTGGCCTAGGCTGGTGCCTGGTTAACAATCCCTAAAATGCCTTTGGCCTTGCTTCCCCGGGAAGGAGCAGTTACACCCCCAGCTCATGGAAGTATGTTTGCAGCCACTGTAGTTCATCTGCTGCCACGGGAGTTGTGGAAAGCCAGCAGCCAAAACTTGGACCCTGTTCTCTCAGCTATAACTGCTGTGTGGAAAAGCCATCCTAGAGAGCCAGTAGCCCCCCAGGGCTGAGTTAAAATTGGCATCAATCAAGCAAGTGAGCATGTCTGCAGGCTCATGGTCCCTTTGCTTGCCACCAGTATCACTGTCCACCTGAAAACTCTCCTTCTGTGTTCCAGCGAGTCAGCAAAATTTTGGCCTATTTGCTTCCGTTTTGTTGTCTCCTTGCAGGAACACCCCACTTCTAAGTTGCCATGATGCTCCTGCCATGGTGGGAACTCTGAGTTCATGCTTGGTGGTAACTCTCAGGGCATTTACTCCCAGCATCCAGGTTTCTATGTCGTGACACACAGGTTCACCTTCTCCACAGCTCCCTGCTCACAGGTGACTAGCACAGAGCAGCTCTCACACAGCATGGTGCTTGCTGTGGAGACTGGTGGCTGGGACTGGCCATAGCAATGTGAATACCTGCAAGAGTTTTCTTACAGCTGGTCATGATGGACCACTAAAAGAATCATCTACAAACCAGGATTGTGTCTTAATCTGAGAAATGTTTGCCTAGGGACTGCTCTTTCCCTCCCTTAAAAAAAAAAAAAAAAAAAAAAGAAAAAATAAAAAAAAGGAAAGAAGTCTAACAACAAAGAATCTTTACAGCTTGAAACCCTTCCTTTAAGCCTTTTTTTCAGAACAGTAGAAAGTACTCCACTCCAAATCCCTTACTCACAAAAGTAGCCCTTTATCCAGCTAAATGCATAGGTATCTGGAAATGGAGAAGAGCCAGTAATGGTGACCTACCTACAACATCCCAGCATGAAACCACTGAAGGATTTGGAGATTAACAGGTTTATTCAGCACAATGCTGCAAAGGGACTTCTGAGGCTTCGTGTTCAACGCGATTTAAAATGCATCTTTACCATAGACCCTATAAACCAAATCAAGTAGCTAAACTCCTTGGGTTTACCCTTCTCTTCCCTGTATCCTGCTGAGACACTTAGCAATTTGAACCTGCTGTGTCTATGCAGTTCTTTGCTTCAACTTAGTGACCAAACCATCAGGAACAAGACTGTGTGGCAACCTTTCTTCCAGCTTGTGAAGATTCCTTTCCTAATCCTCCTGGGGAAAAAAAAAAGTGTCAGAAGGACCTGACCTCCCTAGATGATCAGGCACGGCAATGAT
The DNA here is from genome assembly GCA_035583155.1 of Acropternis orthonyx. Lineage (NCBI taxonomy): Eukaryota > Metazoa > Chordata > Aves > Passeriformes > Rhinocryptidae > Acropternis > Acropternis orthonyx. The sequence goes on along the minus strand of JAWWEU010000081.1, from coordinate 54,852,499 downwards.
GCATTTTCAGCATCGATGAACTTCACAGCTGTTGGAAGAGAGAGGAGTAGCTGAAACTCTTCAGGACCTTCAGGATTTTCAGCTGTGTCATCTAAAGGCCACAGTTCAGGGACAAGCAGTGTTTTATCTGCTGTGTGCTTGAAGGTACTAACACAATGGAGATGCACAAAACACTGTGTGTGGCATGAGGGAGTAGCACAAAGGTTGGTGGGAGAACTGAAGTTGCAAGGGTTGCTCTCCTCCTGCGGCTTTTGAGTCCACAAACCCCTGTAGGGTACTGCCATACTTGTGGGACTCAGACAAGATTGGTCATCAGGATAAGGTAAACCTCTCCTCTGGGAAGAGACTTCTGCAGGAATACATCATGAAACACCACAGAGGTAATCCAGGGTAAACAGGAATGGAGAGGTTTGAAGAGGTCAAGCACCTCTGACTTTTCTTGGTTTATGTGGAATCAGAACTCATAGCCAGGAGTTTGAGGCAGCACTGCCTGCAGTTCTTCCTTGATGTGAATATACCAAAAGTGCTTTTCCACCACACAGGTTTCATTCAAAACCAAACCAGCACAAGGGAACTTCTGAAAACAAAAGAAAGCAAAACAATCTCTTAGCTTTGATTGGTGATTCAGAACAGAAAGAAAGCAGGTGCTTTCCCTTGTCTGCATTGCATTCCCAGGCCAGCCCCTTCCTTTCATCCTTGCTCTCAGTTCAACAACTTTCCAGGCCCTCCTGGGTTGCAGCAAACTTAACAAAGTCTGTTTCATGGCCCTAGGAAAAAACCTTTCTTTCTGCCATCCCTGAAACCTCTTGTCTTGCTCTTGCTCCAGGAAGCCTTCTGTGCTGCCTCTCCCTGCTTTGCACCCCAGCATGTCCCCCTGGGTAGGTCACCTTGCACAGCTGTTGGGACAGAGGGGACCTGCCCCTGCCCCTCAGTAGCTGCTGCTGCTCAGGCTGGGGCTGGCAGGGCAAGGCAGCCTGGTGCCATGCTGCTGGGGGGGAAAACAGCACTCAGCTCCAAAACAAAGTCTGCCTGTCTCTCATGCAAGCAACATGACTATCCATGAACACTGACAGATGAGGAAGTCACAGACAAAAAATAATTCTCTAATATATGTGCAACATGGGATCAAACTACAAATCTTGTTAGGTGGTGGCAGGAAGGATCAGTCAGAACTCAAGTCACACAGGGTAGCAGATTTATGTGGGTATTGAGGCTATGCAGTCTGTCCTCAGTGTAGCATAAAATGCAGAGATCTTTATGGGCACATGCAGAAATGTAATTGAAACTGTGCAGGACACAAATTGGATTTGAGAGATTTCTTTTGCATCTCTGCTTTAAGGCGTGGTGAGGTTGCTTCATTAGCAAGCAGGGATAAGAAGAAACTCCCTTTCTTGCTCACTTGCTAGCTGTTTCTTTTTGTTGTTGTTGTTAATTAAATAGCACAGCAATTCACTGTTTTTTGAAAGGACTACAGTTGTCAGGAGAACCCATTTATATTGCACAAGCACATGGCAAGCAGGGATGAAGAAGACAACTAAACATTAAAAAATTTCTGGCCCAAGAAGTCCTTAAACCGCACATGGTTGGCAGCTGAGAAGCTCTTCTGAGGAAGCGGCACAAGTACACTGTGCATGGACTCACCTGGGTATCACTGTCCATAGATATCTGCTTTTAGGCATGACAAAAGCAGGTTATGACATGAGATGTGCCTTTAATCTGACCTACCCTGAGCCACATCACTCAAAGGCAGCTCCTGACATTCCTCCTTCCAGGTAGCTGTAGCGAGTGAGAAGGTCTCTGCTGAGTTTCCTGCTTTCCAGGCTGAGCCCCCCAAGCTCCCTCAGCTGCCCCTCACAGCACTTGTGCTCCAGACCCTTCCCCAGCCTCCTTGCCCTTCCCTGGACATGCTCCAGCCCCCTCAACATCCTTCCCAAACTGAGGGGCCAGAACTGGACACAGCACTTGAGGTGTGGCCTCAGCAGTGCCCAGTGCAGGGGCACAATCCCTTCCCTGCTCCTGCTGGCCACACTTAAGCTCACACAGGCCTGGATGCCATTGGCCTTCTTGGCCCCCTGGGCACACGCTGCTCATGTCCAGCTGCTGCCCATCAGTGCCCCCAGGACCCTCTCCAGCCACTCTGTCCCCAGCCTGTAGTGCTCATGGTGGCCAAACTGCAGGACCTGGCCCTGGGTCTTGTTGAACTTCATGCTGTTGGATTCAGCCCATCCATCCGGCCTGTGCAGCCAGCTGAGTGCTTTCACTAGGAAACACCAGAACCCTGCACAGAGAGGCAGTGAGTCCTTCTATCAGAGCAGGCACCCGGTGCTTTGTGAGAACAACATGGTTTTCTGTTCCACAGGAAGCACTGGCATGTCTCCAGTGCCCACAGATGTCACTGGGCTGCACGCAGAGAGACCACTGGCAGGAGAAGCCGGAGCACTATCCCACTGTGTGCCACAAAGATGCTGCTGGTCTGCGTGGTGCCAGGCAGAGAATGGCTGCAGGAAGAGCAGCCCCTGGGGTGGCTGTTCCTCTAATCAGTAGCGTCATGAGCAATACTAGTTGTTATTTAAATGCACAAGGTATGTCTTGGGAGGGACAGATACGCTCCACCTGGACAAGAAAGATGTGTACAGAATGTATGGGGAAAGAGTCATGAGTCTGCACCTGTAGCACACCAGCTCTTGCTCTGAAGAGGCAAGCTTCCCTAGATCTTTCCCTCCCTTAAATAAACAATATTTGCATGTGCATTGGTAGCATTAGTCTGAATTCTTACTATTAATTTAATGAAATCTTTTAAAAATCTCCAGCCAGTCAGTAGTGCTACCAGTCACTTTTGTTTCCAAACAAAACTGGATCCAAATTATTCAGGAGAATGGATTCACCCACCCCCTCCCTGGAGTCACTGTACACAGAAATCTGAAGAGTCCTCTGCACTTCATCTCAGGCTCTTACACACAGTCTGTAGAGGTGTGGGGTTTTTTGTTTAAATGAAGATGTCAGTTATTCAAAAGGAACTGCACAGGAAGACACATAAAAAAACAGTCCTCATCTGGCAAGGCTCTTTTAATGTTGTACTTTTACCAAACCACAGTACATACTTCAAATAAGGCCTAACAGATTATACTCTTTATAAATTTACAAACAGTTTATTCTCCTTAAAGAGATCATATTACTTTTATCAGTCTTGTGTATTTCAATGAATTATATGTTTATTCAAGCATAACATAGCAAATGTAGCCATAAATCTTGTAGACTATGTGTCTATAACAGAGGAATCTCAGATACACTATACTTTCAGATTAGGATGTTTTTTTAATATACACATTTTTGTTTAAGTAGGGTAACCATTATATCCTGGTTATGTGTCCCATGGGAAAATTGTGCTCAAGAAAGAAACCTGTGGACTAGAGTAACTGCAAACAGACAAGGTCTTGGTTCACCTGCCAGGAAACTGGGCCACCTTTGTAGGCCCATAACCCTGGGATTGGCTTTCAACCTGGTTTGGACCGAAGGGGTGAGAGGCTGCTTTTGCTTTCCCAATAGCTAATGGCCCTGGTCTTCTCCTGGGTACACACTGCTCCACAACAACAGGAATGAGATCAGTAAGAAAGGACAACTGCATTTCTATCTCTAACCAACAGCCCACATTACTGAGACCTGGCTGGCTGGCAGAGATGGATTACTCAGACATGACACACAAACAGTTCTTTTAAAAAAGAAAAAAGGGAGTAAAAAAAGAGGAAGTAAAATGACCTGCCTCAGCAGCAATTTTCACAGTCTCTTGCTACTGCTGTGCATATGAATCTAATTCTGAGCATTCATTCGTGTCCTAGTCTCTGCTGACCACCAGACCCATAGGCCAGCTGTTGCTGGCTTGCTATCTTGTCAAGCAAAGCTAGAGAAATAGGAGCACCTCCTCATGCTGTGAAAACCCCCAACAGCTTGCTAAAGAACCTGTGTTCTGAGGGCCTCACACTGATCAGCATCATGGGCTGTACAAGGCAGGTGTTTCTGAAGTGCTGTATGGCACTGACGGCTTCAATCCACCCCTCAAAGACTGAGAAGTTCCTGCTTGAGCCCAATGTGTCCCTGCCAGAGAACCAATGAGGAAAGAGGGAAAAAAAAAAAAACCACAAACAAAAAACCGCAACACACGGGACAAAACCCAATCCAAACCATGCAAATTATAGCTGAATAAAAAAAACCAAATCCAAGCCCATACCCCAAGTCTCCCTTGCAAGAGACAGCTGATTCCTTTCTAAACTCCAGAACCAGCCATTTCTGTAGCTCCTAAATAGCAAGTTTGGCAATAATTACCATGCACAAAGTAAAGGCCACTTATAAAACATGTCCATAAAAATATCTATTTATCTCTATATCTCTATTTATATATGTCAATAAGAAGTGTAAGACTGAGCACACCCCAAGCACTCCATAATGGGGGG
>JAWWEU010000081.1:54792815-54845763 GCA_035583155.1 Acropternis orthonyx | reverse complement strand
CCCCCCCCCCCCCCCCCCCCCCCCCCCCCCCGGAGGAACACACAACTGGACAGGATGCTAGATGATCTCATTTAGGTTCCCTTTCAACTAGTGAGGTTCTGTAAGATGGGGGAAAGATGACAACAGACAGGGACAGGCACATCTGAGAACACATCTGAGAACTATCTTGTAAGAAGAGACAAGAGAGCAGGGAGAAGAGCCTGTGACTTGAGACTGTGACCTCACCAGCAGCTATGGGCAGCTTGCTGAAGTTTCACGTTTTCCACTGTATTCTTGCAACAGCCCATTTTAAAGCATGTGAAAGATGGGAGAAGCTCAAATATTTTGGCCAAAAAGGTAATGAACCCATGGTAATGTATAACTAACTGCAGCACTGTACCTACCTCAAACCCCTAACTGGAAGGCAAGAAACTCTTTCTGGTACAGTTTATTGTTTCATATGCTACATATTTTCCTCAAATGGCTTCTGCTTTAGTGTCATTCCAGTAGTTTGCTTTTCTTACCTGTCAGGATATGTCACCTATCCACCTTGACATGGGCTTTTCAATAAATTAGAATTTCTTAGAGTGGCTCTTCGCTAGAATCCAGAATGCCAGTTGTTGAATATTATCAGTATAAACACCTCTAAATTCTAATAATTAATACATTAATTAATAATTAATACAGTGATAGTACATCTCTGACCCTTGGAGACAGCAGAATTCATGGTATTAAACCTGAGGAATAAACCATTTGCTCTTCCTTAATACTCTTACATACCAAGCAATACCATCAATCTATGGCAAAGCAAAGGGTACACACTTCTATGTTTGTTGTTTTATCCAAATGCTTTTCCATTAAAGAACAAATAGCAGTGGGATCACAAGTAAACATTATTGGAAGTTGTTGCATCACAGAAGAAATGGAATGCACTAAATTACTTACTTGCTTATATATATATTTGCAGAGTGTATCTTGCTCCCTTTCCACGGAAGCAGTTCTGGTTGTGCCTAAGTAATTGCTTAGCATTTCTCATATATTTTAAAAATAGAAAACTAGTGAAATAATTCCCAGTTAAAGAACCCGTTGATACAAATTTTTTTTTTTTTTTTTTTTTTAAGCACTAAATGACTTTTTAAAAAGACTTCTTGTGTAAAGAAGCCACAAATTGGCAACTTTTCTTTCTGGTTCTTAAGTTATTGGCATAAGCAGGGTTTTGAGCATGGTGCTTCAAGAAGATGACTGCTAACTGTGTTACAGATTGTTAAATAAATGCCTTTCCGTAACCAGGTCCAAGTCTTGTCTCATTTGAGGCACCATATGTGCCTGCTGCTGTAGGGCACAGTCTATCTTTAAAACTGCACTTAATTATAAGTAAGTGATTTTGCTAGCACTGCAGATGCCTGGATTAGAAGCAAGTTTGCTGTCTTACCCACCCACATTATGGCAGTGGAGTAGACACTGCATCTCCAATAGCCTCAGGTGTTACGAGGTGCACGTGGACACCCACACACTTCTGGCTGCAGTGAGACACACGGTGACAGCAAGCAAAGACTTCGTTGTCACAGTGGTTCAAGTATCAGGAGAGCTTCACACTTGAACCTGCACTCCCCTCTCTTTGTTCTAGAGCTTTTCTATATAAATGAAAAATACTCCTTATAAAGTGTGGCTCTCCTTGCAGGGGTTACAGCAGTCAGTACAAATGAAGTCAAAACTTGGTCACATGGTATCACACCAGGACTCTGCCACTTTTATATTCCACAAAGTTAAGGTCTTGGACGGATCCAGGGATTTGGTTAAGGCAAGTCACACTGTAGACAGAGAAACAGGGTGGGACAAGCACAGTCCCTCTGACTCATGTGGTTGCTGCACTGGTGCTTCTTTGCCTAGCTTTCACACTCTGCCATTCAAAAGCATCTAACATAGTTCTTTTATAAAATGCTTCATGTCACTAAAAATGTTTTAAAGCCTGATAAGGTAGTTTATTAAAAGGAACAGACACATGTCTGTTGAGCTGGGAATACATGCTTCTTGATGATTTCAATAAAAGGCTCTCATTCATAAAAGAATGGACGGAGTTACAGTAGGAAAGGAAGGTAAACAACCCACACTCAGTCACTTGTAGTGTGTAACCCTTGTGAAGCTAGCAATGCCACAGAATCTGCCATAACAAAGCTGAGCAGAAGCGATGGCAGACTGCTTGCTGCTATCTGCAAAGTGATCTGAAATGGAAAGAATGCAGAAAGGCAGTCATTTAATTTCTATGCAAAGCCTGCTCTCAGACCCTCAGCCCACATCAACAAGTACAGATGGACGCTCCATAACAGGCAACCCTGATGCAGGAGGAACATACTTGCACTTCAAAAAACCTTCCCTAGTTTTAGCACCCTTTCTGCTTAGGCAATAACTGCATTCTGAAATCCCTTTTGTCCTGTACTGTGGGTCTTTTTTCAAGCAGCCTTTCCAACTTCTGTCCTTTCCAAATTGATTTCCTGGTACTAGAAAAGGAAAAAATACAGACAGTGATCAGAATACACAAAGCATGAGGAAACAGCTGTTAGGGTGATTAAAACTGTTTAAAATTTCTCCCCCTCTCTCCCATATTTACCAATCTGGTTTCTAATAGAACTTCACTTAAAAGGAAAAACATTCATAGAAGATATTATGCACACAGACACACTGTCCTTCTTTCATTCTAATTTACATGCTGTTGCTTTTAGAAAGCAAGATTTCTTTCATTTCTCTAGGATAGATAATGACATTTGGTTAACAGAACTTAGGTTCTGCTTTTCAAAAATGACACCCTTACAGAATCACCATGCTTCATGGAATGTAAAATCATTCATGGGAGAAACCATATTAATAGATATTGCTTGTCAAATTGAGACAGCTTCACATTTCAACAGCTACCCTGGAAATTAGATGCACCTGCCATTAAAGGACACTGTTTCAATTTTACTGAATTCTTAGCAGTACAATAAACTTGTACATATACACCACTGCTTTGGCAGTCTTAATAAATTATTTATGATGCCCATCCTTTCACATCTATCATGCTACCTAGAACATGATATTTAAATGGTGCCATACCTCTGAAGTGGTAACTGCTAGAAGAGATATAAAATGTACAGGTAACATTTAAGACACAAAAAATACAAAGCAGAAATGCTTCAGTACCAATTAAAGATTCACATTCCTATTTAATACATCCGAATTTTCTATCAGTAAATATGAAATAAGCAGTGTGTGAAAGACTCGATTCAAAACCACCAGGCTGGATTGCAGATTTCCCTTGAGGCTGGGTTGGCATGAAAATAAATTCTCCACTGTTTTGGCTCTTTGGAGCAACATGGTGGTCTGCATGTGTTGTAAATGAGAATCCAAAATATTGCTTTCATTATTTTACTAACGCTGAGAGCCTTCATTTCTAGCCCAGGCTTGCTCTCCCCACTGCTGGCGGCAGCTTTGCCATCATTTCCTGCAGAATCAGGAACAAGCCTTCCAGAAACACAACTGGGACACTTCGGTTCCCAAATGAGTACAAGAAGCTACATTTTTCTGCACAGTTCAAATAGGTGAAACAGCTAAAAAACAGGTGAAAAAAGACCAATTATTTTAATACTTTTGGGGGAAAGTACAGAGTTTTATAAAAGCAGGACCCACTCTCCCCTCCAAGAGATTTTCCCACTACAGGTGTAAGGGTAATACCTGTTAAACAATTTGAATTTTTGGCACAAGTAAGAGTGGGTGAAATAAACCATGGATATTGTTTCAGCCTTCAGTGATAGACTTGCAGAGGAAGAGATCCTCAGAATAGATACAGTGCTAGTGAAACACACAGGCTACTTCTCTGAAGCTGCTTCTGCTTCACTGCCAGGCTGTGGAATGACCACTGCCTGCCATTAAACACACACCATTCTCAGAAATGAAACACAAAGCAGACAGGCAGGAATTCACTGAAAGTCACCCAAGGCCTATACAGAGACCAGCTGCTAGTTGATAATATCATGTCTAAGGTCCAGTTTAAGAAGAAACAAGAATTCTAATAATTATTCTAGAGTTATGAAAGTGACTGCATCATGAAAATAGGACACAACTGAAGATTATCAGCATTTTAACACAGTACTAATGAATTCCACGTGTCAAAAAGAAAAACTTTCAAAATGTCCATAGTGTCCAGTCAATGGAGAGGTGCAGATGCTTGTGACTTGATTTCAGAAATTTAAACCCTGTTTTTCAAATTTAAGACACTAATTCATAGCTATTGCTTATGCAATGGTCAAAGGTTATCTCCCAGAAATTCTTGCTTGCAGGGTTGCCAATCTTTTAGAAAGAACAGATGACTCAGGCCGCACTGCCATAACCCAGAGACAACTGTCTCTCGCTTTGCCAAGGACTTGGTTACACATGGAGACCAAGCCGTCCTTCCCTTCTGCTGCCACGCTCAGGCACTGGCAAACTTGAACCATGGCTATGAAATCTGTCTCTCCCACATACAGCAGCAGAGAACTCCGGTCTCTCAGGATACCCAAGTCTGATCTTCCTCACAGACATTACATTCATATTAGTAAATTTTTTCTGCAAACTAAATCCTATTCTATTCAAAGTCTATTCACTTCTCTGGGTAACTTGAAGTTGAAGGCAAGCATGTTTTTCAGAGTGGACTAAAATACCATTAAAATCAAATTAAACATAAAATAATATAGAAAAGATAATGCCTTTTCGATCCTACAAAGACATCTGTGATTGCTACGTAGTTTGCTGAATAGTGGTATAGGGCAGAGTCATCCCCTGCTGATATTCGCCAAGGAGCAAAGACTTATCTTACACCCATGATTTTACAATAATAAGGACTCATCTGCTTGACTGCAGACAAGAGAGGGAGAGGTGAATACTGGAGGCAAGGCAAAACACTGCAGAGCACAAGAGTGACAGAGGTAATTTTTATGTCTACCTGAACCTCTCTGCCACGTTACCTGAGAAACAGTAATTTCTTTTGAAACTGGCAACTTCTATGCTAATTCCAAATCCATAAATGGAAGAAATAAACAGATTTGATCTGCTCTGATACCTATGTTCAATGAATCCAGAAGAGGACTTTAGGCTACCATCCTTAAAACCCAAACTATCTGGCCTTGTCTGTCTGACAAACTGTGCGTATCAATTTCTTGTCTGGTAAGACTCCAATATTTTCTTCCTCCTACATGATTTTTCTTTTTTTTTTTTTCATTTTAAAGCATCAACTACAACAGTTGTGTAAAAGCTAGTGTAGTAGAAAGTGTAGTAGATTGCAAGCTTAGGTGAAAAATAAGTCTTGTACAGAAAAACGTACTGAATCTGTGTATACTAAACCCAGCAATATTAAAGGTAAAGCAAATCTAGGACTGTCAGGAGTATAAATACTTTCAAGGGAAAATTCTTGGTATTGTTTCTGCTCTTTCAACACATGACAAATGCCCTCCACTATATGCATTTCTTCATTCTGTTCCACTGCAAAAACTACCCATTAAGGCCTTAAATTCCTATCAATTCAGACCACAGGAGAACCACTTTTCTCTACAGAGGGCAAGCTAAAGCTTTGTTATTGCCACCAAATGATATTAGGTCTTCAGACTGTCCCTTTGCTTTTCCCACTAGCTGCCCGCCTGCTGCTCAGGAGACACCCACAACTTCCGTGGTCTGAGAGGGAGAATGGAATGCACTACTGCACATGGCATTAGCCTTGCTATTCTTAAAAATGCCTTACAAGGACAGGAAAATAGCTCAGGTAAATCTTTGTATTGAAAAGTAACTCTCCCCTGTGTGCTGTGTTTCTCATGTGCTCTGGGGCAGAGTTTCCAAGCCTCCTTCACCTCACTCTCCTGATTGTGCAAACACAGCCAGCAGAGGCTCTCCCAGCAAAGGGACTGAAACGGGGATTTAAGGAATAAATTGCTACTCTCAAGTTGGGAAAATGTGTGATGTGAAGCTTGTGTGTTCAAATGCATTGATTAGAGCTGTAATAATAATTCTATGACAGTCTATTAAGAAGAAACAAGCAAACAAAGTCTGGCTCTAATTCCCTACTACAATGTACAGTATATGCCAATATGCCACAGGCAGAACTGACCTTAAACTGGCACATGCCTCAGGTCACCAGTGCCACAGCCAAAGATACAGGAACAGACTACGTATACAGACTCACACAGCATCATCCTCCCTCAGAGACCAACCAAATAATAATAGAAACTCCCCTAAAGCTTCCTGTGCTTTATGATCATCCTCTCTAGTAGTAATAGTAGTCGTAGTAACAGTATTTTTACACTGTTGATGACAATTGCACGTAATAAACAAAGTGCCTGGGTCAAGAGGACGGACCCTGCCAGGGCTGGCATGGGCTGATGACGTGTTGAGAACCGGCGAGTAAGAGCTGCATTAGTCTCAGCCCTCTGTCCCACCCCCAGCCTGAGCCCCAGATCAACACCCCCTGAATGAACGGTGTTATGGCCAAGGGGTGGGGCTGAGGGCAGCCTGTGGGGAAGTGGCGAGCCATGAAGGAACACAATGCTGGGAAGAACGGGCTGCCACTCGCTCTCAGGAGAGAACTACCCACATTAAAACAGCTTTTAAAAAGTGTGAAAAAACAGCCCCATTTCTTGTCGCAGGTACCCAGAACATCCCTAAACACACAGAGAAACAGACAGGTATTACTGAAAATTTTAACCAGTGCTGAAGCTGCAAAACTGCTCTTTGTTGTCACTGTTTGGATACAGAAGGGGCAACTTGCTGTAAATAAATATTAAAAAATATTTTTTCTTAAATGCTTGAGATATAATTTTTTTTCTCCAGTCTCAGTGGTATTTTCCTGTCACTTGCTGCTCCAGTTGTGCTGATCTTTTTACCCTTATGTGTGCTCAAGGGTCCGACACAGAGTGTTCTTTCTCCACTGCAAGAGTCACCCCAGTCCCTCCATGGCCCAGCTCCTGTCCCACCCCAGGCCCCTTCCCCATGGGCTTAGATAAGCCATTCCTTCTTGCTCTCGTCTATGGTCTCCGTGAAGTTGGGGTCATTGTTCATTATGGCGGCGTCGGCGCTCTCGGCTGACTCTGCCCCTTTGGCCTCGTTGGTGTGATAGGTTCCCTTGTGGCGAAACATGTAGCGGATCAGGAACACCAGGGTGCAGAGGATGGTGAAGATCACCACTGCGATGACGCCTACACACAGGAGACAAAGGAAAGATGTCACCAGTGAGACCAGCTATGGGTGGTGACACAAAAAGCTAGGGCGGCTGGGCATCACCACGGTTGCTTGGTTTCCCCTGCTCTAATATTTATATACAGTTTTCTCTGTATACAAAATGTTACTCAATGAAGTTTGCTAGTGCCTTTCATCCATAGGTAAACTTCAACACTAACACCCACTTACAGACCATGAGGCAGAGGGGGCTCCCAGATCAGTGCGGTGAAACGGTGAGGTGTCCTGGCCTGGGCAGCTCTGTGACGACGAGTCACTAACGTACACTTTCTGTACATCTGTACCAGTGATGTACAAGTGATGTACACTTTCTAGTCAGTGGCTGTAAAGACCGATCATAGTTCCTCAACATGCCCTGAAAATTGGTTTGACTCACTGTTGGTTCACTCCACCCACTAGGCACGGGCTCCACATAATTGCAGATGCAAATGCTTTATCATCTGCTCTGTCCTAAATTGCTCTCCCTGAATGGTCCGTTTGGGGTTCAACCCTGTTATAGAGAAGTCTCATGAATGTTATCCTCTTAGGCATACGTATCTAGGTGATAAAACAACATTCTTTCTTTTTTGGCCCTTCTCAACAGACATAAGAATCTTCCAGGATGAAGACATTATAACATTCTCAGGTTAGAAAAATCTTGTAATCAGCCAGAATTATTATTTCACTTTATGTTAACGGATGCATTGGAAAGACAGGTTGTTCAGGTGTGGCCTTAATTTTTATGAGGGATGCAATGGTGTCCTCCTGGTATTGTAAAGTTTCAAAGTATTAAATAAAATTTGCAAGTAATGATCAAAATATAAATTCCTTTTTTAGAAAGGAAAAATAACACAGGAAATCAAAACTAAAGCAACTAATCTAAACCTGGGTATGGAAACACAGACCCTCGAGGGGGCCATGGAAAACAATCCAGAAATTCTATTAGACTGTGTCTACTGCTATACTCAGTGTTGCCTTAGATGACAAAAACCCATCACTGGCATGTCATTTTATATGTATTTAGAACTGATGGAAAGCTAGTAAACTGATCTTTAATGTTTATTTTTTTTAATATATATATGCCTTCAGAGTTGGATGAAGTGGTAAAGTTTTCCCAGGATAGTTACAGTGCAACACTTCCACACTATGGGATAGGACAGAGCAAACTGCACATGTGCATTAAATTAATCAAGATTCTTATTTCAAGTGGCAGCTGGCCAGAATAACTTCAGTGGAATGCTAATTCCAAGTTCCAATTCTGGTATTATCTAACATGACCCATCACACTGGTTTGGGAGTCTCCAGCACCTAACTTACAGCAGAACATGCAGGAGAATGCAGAGTCATAAGGGGTTTTTGTCAAGGGCAGAGCAAATAGTGGTCAACATCAATTCACGTTGATTCTGCTTTAACTGGAAAAGCATCCTTGCTATCTGACATGAATCAATTACTCTGTTAACCATAACTTCTGCAGAGCAGCTCCCCACATGGATGCTTAATATGTGCATTATGAATATCAGTATTTTGATTTGGTTTAAACTGAGGGGACAAACTAGAGCAAGAACAAACTACTCACTAGGACAGTGTGTCTGAACAGACTTACACAAACTTCTGTTTAACTTTGTTCAGGTGTTGTTTTCCACATAGTCAGCTCTTAGTAAATAGCTTGTGTTACCAACTGCAATTCAGCCATCATACTACAATGAGTATTAGAAAAATAGATGGTTTTCTTACCTCCAATAATAGCAGAGTTTCTGTTAACTCCATCTCCTATAGCTTGACCGTTGTATGGGAAATCAGCACTCGCTGTAAATGGGGAATTAAAGATTGATATTGTAATATCAGTGAAACTTTTGTATGCAGTTCAGAAATACCTCCAATGTCCTCAGATACAATTAAAAAAAAAATTGTGATCCCTAGGTGTTTAAAGAAGGAAAAAAGCTTTCAATATTAACTAATCCCTCAGAACTACTCGCTTTTCCTCTTAACACAAGTAGAATTAAAAAAACCCAGGGACTCTCGGTAAGCATTGCTATTAGTAAAGGAAGTCATTTTGACACTTTACTAACAGAAATTCAGTGAGTTTTAAGCAGTAAGTTAGCACAAAACCAAACAACCCCCTTTCTCCAAGAAATGTGTGATCATACATATTATTAGAAAGATTTTTGCCTTTGTCAGTGCTTTACATTAAAAGTTTCAGAAGTCTCCAGACTTTTGTGGCCACCACTGCACACAACTGCAAGCTCTCTGAAAGAAAAACTGGTATCTCCTTTGCTGCTGCACACACACAAGCCCAGGGTAGGAGAGGGGCTGCACCTTTTGCTGGTCAGAGCCACAGAGCAGCTGCCCAGAGGAGCACATGCAGCACCTCTGCTGCTCCAGGGGAAAGCCCAGAGTGGCAGCTCAGTCACTGCTGGAGGTGCTTTGGGGCTGAGAAACAAGACTGGGTGCTGGAGGAGCTGCGGCACAGCAGGCAGGAGAGCCCATGAGGAGGAGAGCCTCCAGCAGACCCATGAGGAGAGGGAACACAGTCAGATGTCCCAGCAGCCTGAAAAAGACAGACTCCTTGCAGCAGAACTGGATGAAGGAATCAGTACAAGTTTAAAGTAGAATTTGGATGGCAGCCTTGGCTTTAACCTCCAGAAAACATCACAGAGGTTTTTCAAAGGCAAACTCATCAATTAAACCTCTCATCAGGACTTTTTTTGTAGTCATAGCAACTAGACACTCTAATGACGAAGCAAGCCCAGGGAGCTTGGGGAGTGGTTGGAATCATTTCCCTCTTTGCCATTGGACTGTGGCATTGATTTTGAAATAGAGAAAATGTTGTTAGAAGTGTTTAACTGGAGAAAGTTAAAATAATCAAGGATATTAACTGCTTCTTAGGGCAGCATGTAAAACCCAGCCGTATTTTCCTTGCTGGATGGATAAGGTGATATTGTATTAAAATAATCAGTTGCAGTTACGGACCAGCGATGCATTCAGGATACCTAAAAACTGGCTAAGGGAATTCAACTCTCTTTCTGTTAGCATGGAGTGAAATCCATAATAAAGTTTCTTTTGTACTGTAAAGCAGCTGCATAAAAGAATGAAAGGCTTTAGCTGGCCACGTGGCCTGCAAAGAGGTTTGGGGTTAGAGTAGCCTTCTGTGTGCCTACTCTGGGAGAGAATCAGACCAGCTGTGTGTTCAGCAGCTAGTTTTTGGCTGGTTGCCTGTGGGCCAAACAGGACAGCATTTCTCAGAGCTCTGTGGAGGGGACCTGTCCAGCACGTTTTAGCTGCAGCACTTGTGCCTTTGACATTTGTTGCAGCTCTGGCTTCTGAAAACCTTCTTCTGCAAGTCTCTGAAACAAATCAGGCTATAAACTGTAAAGATAATACCTCGTTCTGTATCTCGGTGGATTTTGCTCCTATAAACCATGCAGGACCATTAAAGAAGACACTTTGGCACAGGGTCCATAATCATACCCTTGCAGTATGCAAAGAGCTGGCAGTGCGGAAATAAACCCTAATTTTAAACCTGCCCTCCCTGCATCTCAAGAAAATTCCTAAAGCCAAATAATACTATGTGAAAAGAATCAATTAGCCAAATCACAAGGTATTGCTCTCTGCCATTCTAATCCAAAAGGAGGCCCCTTGCCATAGGAGCAGCACCACAGGTAGGTAACAAGTCCTACCACCTGCACTTGTTTGAGAGCTGGTCTCCTGTGCCCTCACACAAGAAATCTGAAAACGGGCAATGGTCACAGTTCCTTCTTCCCTTACAACTGAATATAACATCTGATGTTCTTTTAAAAGGTTATTTCAAGGACTACGGCACTAGTGAAGCATGAAGACAGGAAAGTTGCTGTCTGTGGCCGTGTGACCCTCCTGAGCTGCCACATCACAATGGCCATGCCACGAGGGACTCCTGACAGACAGAAGACCACAGCTTGGGGGTTCAATAGCCACTGAAGTAAACTGCAGGGCAATGAAGAATATGAAGCAGGACATGAAGCTATATCCGTGATCATGTCTGAGAGTTGCTGCTAGGACTGGACCCAGTGCCTCCATCCAAAGCTGCTTTCCATTGCACTGAGTCATCTTACACCCTCAGGAGGACGTGTCCACTGGATCCACAGGCAGATGTGATTCCCTCTGAGACTCTCATCTCTGACAAGAAGCAAACCAGAACATGCATCTGGGGGCAGGAGATAGTGTATTTCAGCAAGAGCCCATCTGGCTAAGTTGTGCCCTGCTGCAACTGCAGAAGAACCAGGAGTTCTGTCATGAAAGCAGCATCTTAGAATTTCATTAATATTTTTTTTAAAGCACACTTGTGGCAATGCTGGCAGATATTTTTACCATAATTCATGAATTCCTGTTCTGTTACTCTTGTGTCAGCAAGAAACTTGCTTGTATATTATAGGCGTTTTTTTGATTGAAAAATTGTATCTAAAATCTCAGCAAAATGTGGGGTTATAGAATGTATTTTGCTACAGAAGTATCTATACCATTTTTTTTTATTTAATGCATTACTACATATGGAAAGAGGAGAAAGAAAACAACTAATTACATTCATTTTCTAGGGGAAGTTGCCTTGAAATTCTTCTGGGCAGCAGACACTTCTCTCAGATGATCAGAAATAGCTACAGACCAGAGGACTAAGAACCACAAAAGGGTAATTCCTGCCACAGTGATTAGGCAGAAGAGAACATATGAAGGTATATTCCTCGATCCTCCAAGGTGAGCTTAACAGAGACCTGTTTCCAACAGGCACCATGTGAAGGTATTTCAGACAGCAGTTACCCCTTTCGAACAGTGGTGATTCCTCTCTGACCTTACTACAGTCACATTCCTTGGTATAAAGCAACTTTGTGAAGAAGACAACGAACAAGAGTCTTTCTTTCATCACTGCTGAAGTCAGGAACTAAACCAGGAAAGAACATGCTAGAGCAGGCTGTCAAAGGAGCAGCAGTAACACTGATGCTCTGCACAGAAGACCACAGAATGCTGTTCACAGATTGTAGAGATTAACTTGTAAAACAACTGGTCAGATAAAATTAATGCTGTTACTAGCGCCTCCCAAGTTTCATGGGACTCTAAATCGCAGTGGAATTACTAGCTCACATGGCTCTAATATGCAGATGAAGTACAGGGTGAGTTGCTAATGAACAAGTGTGTGCCTTCATTTCTCTGTGGCAGCTGGGAACTTCTCTTTCCCAATCACATTCTTCCATTACCACTGTGACACTAATTCTAACTACACGTCTCAGCAAGCCCTTTCACACTGTCTGATACCCGTACCTTGACAGCCTCAAATCATGGCCTGCCCACAGCACACGGGTGCCCCAGAGCTGCTCCTCCCTGCAGCCACTCTGCAAAGCCCCTCTGGACAGTATGTGGGCTGTGACTGTACTGGGGGTGTGGGGAGGTTACTGCAGGAGCTTCGGTCTACACACCGTGTACCTGTTTGGTGGCTGAGGCCATGAATAGGGCTGTTTAGTTTTCCTCTATTACCTGGTCTAGAAAACTTGCCCTTGAACTGCTGATTCCCATCTGGTTTTGGGTCTGCACTGGAAAGGTTTCTTTACCTAAGGAGCTTTTTTCTGAATCTTCCCTAGGTTGCTCTGAGTAGCCAGTGCCTCACTTGTGTGAATGATGACATGAAGAACAGAGCAAAGAGCTTTTTAATCTAGCCTGGAAAACAGCTACATACTGACCCAAGAAATGTCCTACTAGCTCCTTGAAATCCTCTGCTCACACAGCTGTGGCACAGAGCCATCAGTTTGCTGTCAGGACACACCAAAGACCTTTTCTTAAAACCCACAGATGATGAAAGGATGGACTGCACCACACCAGGAAATGCTAAGCTCATCTGTGGCTTACTAACATCACTTCTGGTTCCCTTCCAGAATCCAATTGGGTGATGCTGTCCTTTGCACCCTGTCTTCCTGCAGCAGGTCATCAGGTTTGCTTCAAACACCACCACCCTGAAGCTAACTTACATAAAAGGACACACCACACCTTGCTTTTTCTTTCTTTCATGGGCTGCTGTTTACAAGGCCATAGTTTCAGTAACCACAGAGTAAATCTAGAGTCTGAACTTACGGTTTGCACTTTTCAGCCTTCTGTTATTAGTCTCAGGGTAAATATGGTTAAATAAACTCTGCAGCACCTAAAAGGCTGATTAAAGACTGACTGCAGGCAAAATCTGTATTTTGGCCATCATTTTAATGACATTTGAAGTTTTAGATGACCACAAAAACGCAGTAAGAGACCTACCATCATTCAACACACCCAGCATGGTCATTGCCACAGCCAGATGCAATAGAGTAGCCCTCAATGAATGGAGAGGGGAGATGGGACTGGACAAACAGCCCACAATTAGGGTTAAATGTTAAAGATGACAGAGGTGCTTGACTTAGCTGAGTGAATTATAATTTTGCTTCATTATAGTAGGAGTGATTTTGCCCCTGCCATTTTCAGAGGGAAATTTTTTTATGATGGATCCTACATAAAAGCCTTCTGCAAATTCACAAAATTGAAATACAAAATGACCCTGTTGATGTAGAAAAGTAGTCCAAAAGGTGGGCGTGCACACAGAAATGAGCAAAAGGCTATTCAGTAAAGGTGCGGGGAAGCCCAAAACCCAACAGGGAGACTTTTCAGATAGAGAGCGATAGTGAGAAGTGTACAGTAAAAAGGCAAATTTCACTTTGACATACACTACCAGGAGTGTTACATTTAAGGCACTGGAAGCAATTTTTTTAACTGAACTTTTTTACTGAGTGGGCAAGTCTTAGTTAAAATATACCATACTACAAAGGCAGATACAGTTTAGATTTTCTCCAAATGAAGGAGGGTGGGAGTGATCACAGGTCTAAACCGAACAGTGGATGAAACATGTGAAATGCTGGAAAAGTGAGCTTGTTCAACCTAGAAATAACGTGTTGCAAGGCTGCTTTGACCTTTCAGCTTTACAGATGCCCACAATTTTGAGAGGTATTCTGCCTTTACTAAGACCAGTTAGATTTTCATATAAATGTGAGCTAGAGGAGCAACCAGAACCACTGGATCGGATGATCACAAGGTACATAAAACCCCCAGCAATCAAGACATTGATTAGACCACTAAGAGAACAAAATAAAAGCAAAGATGTGAACTATAACTCCTCCTTCCTAATTCTGTTTTGCAGCCAGGCATCCAAGAACTGACCTTGCAATGAGAGCAAATGCTCACTTACAAATCAGGATTATGAGAAAGTGTTGGGCACGAGATCCATTCACTCATCTGGTTTCTCCATAGGGCCATAACACAGAGAAGAACAAAAGCAAGCTCTCTGGTTACATTCTGTAAAATTATGTCAACTCTGCCAGTCAGGTGAGACTGTACTGCTGTGGTTTGAAATTACAGAGCACTCCTTTTTACAGACTCTTAAGTACAGAGACTAATTGCTTGACTGTTGATAGTAGAAATTAATGTGCAGTCACAGTCACATTCCCCTTCCTGAAGGGACTGGATTACAAGTGAAACTCTAAACACACAGAAATGATGGAGCAGGACTAAACAACTCCATTACACAGTCCTTCATCAAAGGTGAACATCACAGCCCTTAGAGTCCAATCTCTCTTTCTTGCTCATCCCATTGCCTGTGCCCATCCCACCCACTGCTCTCCTGAGTCTGGCTCTGTGAAGAGCTTCCATGACAAGTAAGCAGCATCAATTCAGCAGAAGAAAAAAATCTGAAGCAGGATTAAAAAAGATGTGCCTTTCAACGCACATTTTTATGTCTACGAAAGTTCCTGTATTTTTATTTTTTAAATTAGTACATCTATTTTCCCCCTACTTCTCCAAGTTGAAAACCGAGAAAGGAGAAAAACTATCCCTACTCCTGCTTTTCTAGGCATTTGAGAGCAGATTCTGATGAAACTCTGTTAACAGACTTAAAGTTCTACTAACATCAGGTTAAGTACAGAATCAAGAATTTGGCTGAAGTTATTTTCAGTATTAAAAACCTCCAAGTGTAAAAAACCCCTCAGCCTCACACTTACCCCACCACAAAATACCTAAAAGATATTAGTAACCATGTTGTTTGTAAAAGATCAGATTTGTTCTAGCATACTATACAGGGTCAATCATCACTCCTTGAATTTTTAGTCATGTTTTAATTATAGTGTTGGAAGGTTACAAGTATATCCCTATTATAAACCATTTTTCTGTCTTTATGGAAACAGAAGTCTTCATAGGTACAGATCTAATAATCTTTTTTAGTATGAGTTATGGAATATTGGAAAAAATTCACCCACACAGCAATTCTCTAACCAGCAGAGTAGACGTGCAGCTTAGAGTGAAAATTAGGGTTTTTCACTTTAAAAATGTCATATTCTTCTCTCTGTTGCCAATAATGCAAATTATTTGGAACAGAAACATCTCAATGTTGGATCAAAATTCACTGATTTCTTCAATCCTTTGCAATCTTCTTGTCTGGGGGGTATAGGGAGGAAACAAACACCACAAAAATGACAAAAAATTAGTGCTATTTAGACCAATTACGTAAGTTTTGTCAGGTATGTTCTGTTGGATCAAAAACTTTTTGAAAGGTGACACTTCTTTTTCCTATGAATTTTTCACTGAATTTCAAGTGGTTTTATGGCAGCTACTGGTGAGTTCTGCTGAGAGAGACGTGCACAAAGACGATGGAGAACATAAAAACTGTGTTTTTACATTTTTGGTGTGAAGGTTCTCCAATCCTGTCTTCTGATTCCAATGTGAAATGAGTATAAATTAAAAAACCCTCTGAAATGATGGCTTAATAGAAACACTGTCCTGTAAACAAATGCCTGGAACAGTGTGGGAAAGTAAGTGGGGATTATAGAAAAAAAGTGTTGTTCGATGTTTCTGTGAAAAAAGTATGAATTTCAGAGTGAACAATGGAAATGCCAACAATGAACAATAGCTGCTCTGAGAGGAAATGGAGTGAATGCTCCATGGTCAATGAACTGGGACAGTGCAAATCCTCAACACTAGACCCTAGAGCTGACAACCCAATCAGTCAAGACAGCTGTTTCTGAATCACTGTGTTACCAGCCCTTTAATTTCCTTCTGCAGGTGAACTTTTCTGTCCATACTCTTAAGGAGAGGAGGAAATGGAGCTTTATGAATGAATTGAATTCTTTTCTTTTGGTCTTGAAGAGCAATCTTCCCTGCAAAGGAATAGAAAACTTGTGCCTTATTAGGAGACCCACCCTTGCAGCTTGAGCTCCCTGTCAGTCCTGGGTGAAATACAAAACAGGGAAAACATTCCTGCACTGTATTTTGGGATGACTTAGGTGATTCTCCCTTGCTTTCCCCTTTATATGGTCATTTCACACTTTCTTTTGCACACAAGCAAGTAACTGTACAAAGTAGTGGGAAGGCAAGGCACTTTACAGTATTAGTACTTGTATACTGCAGAATTTTATTATTTTAAAAGGAGAGCAGCCTTTTAGCATCACTTTTGGATTTTGTTTATCTGTAGTTGAACTTCAGCAAGTTGCATCTCAAAAGTAGTATTTTAAAGATTTGTTCTGCCAAATTCCCAATGGATTTGTAGCAGATTAGAGCACCCTCATGCATCAAAGATGTAAACTCATCTGTCTTTGAATTCCTGGTAGTAACATCTATCTGACACTGAGTCTCACTAGGACTCCAGACAAGAACTGCTGGAGTATTTAGTCATGCTGGCCTAAGCTATCACTTTCATGAAAATTTTATGAGCAGTGCTTGCACTTTGCCTGTTAAAGAAGATACACAAATACTTCCTTTTATAATTAATGTAGAATATGAAACGCTTTGGTGCTCTCAAAGGAACAGTAGAGTTAAGTGCTGGTCAAAGCCTGGCTGTATATAGCTAATTGCTGATGATGGACCCTGAGGGAATATGTGAAAGAAACCAACCACCTCCCCCAAAAAAAGCCCATCCCAGTGATCAAGAATATTGAACGAGACCGTAAACTTATGACAGCTACAAAATAGAAGAAAAAAAGTAAGGCTTCGATTGGGGATGAGGAATGGGTCTAATTGGAGAGTTTTAATCTAAAAAAAAAAAAAAAGTGCTTTTCTGCCTAAGGAAAGGAAAAAGAAAGCAGTCACATGAAGTGCTCAGGCATCCTTCTCTACTCTGTTTCCTCCCTAATGTCATCCTCAGGTTCCTAGTTAAGACTTGTGTAAAAAATACAGTCTTTGCAGAGGATGGAAAAGGCCCTCTTTTTAATATTAGCACCTTGTCCTGATGTTAGGCAGCAGCATTAACATTCAAATCACTGCTTATGACACAGCTAAAATACTGGTCTCTCAATGAATGCCAGAAAAATTTACAAGCTTGGCACTCTGTCAACTGTCTGATACACTACACCGAGTGTCACAAATTTCACACTAAAATTATATAGTCTTAAAGATAAGAGAAAGCTATGCATAATTGTCTGAAGGAACTAGATGAGACAGAGGGAGGCATTTTTATTCCAAATCAATAGAGAGATTTATAGTAATTAAAGCACCATAATTAAGTCCTTTACGGATGAAGCACTGATTGTGCCAAATTTCAGACATATGCTCTTCCT
Source organism: Acropternis orthonyx (assembly GCA_035583155.1). Lineage (NCBI taxonomy): Eukaryota > Metazoa > Chordata > Aves > Passeriformes > Rhinocryptidae > Acropternis > Acropternis orthonyx. Next base: position 54,827,992 of record JAWWEU010000081.1, on the reverse strand, counting down.
AGTTAGCAGCTCGATGGGGAGGAAAAAAAATAGAAACTACTGCATCTAAATGTTTACCACTTATCCTCTTGTCTGCAAGAAACACTTGGCACTTAGAAACTGAGCTGTGAGTTCTGCTAGACTTAATCTCTGACTGCCTGACAAAAATGCTACCTTCCTGTTTGAAAACAAATCAGGCCAAGGCCAGGGACTTCTGAGAAAGTATTTATATTGGGAGCATTGGGGATGAATGCTGGTCACTCTCCGCAGAGTAAACAATCACAGAAATGCACCAAAATCTGACAGTGGAAGAACCTGTTGGCCTGCTGGGCAGGTTACAAGTGCATCTTTGTTCTCTTGTATAAGGAGTATAAATACTAAACCAGCTCACTGGCAGAGGAACAGCCTCCCAATGTTTACATGCTATGTTAATAAAAAAACCAAGCAAACAACCAACTCGAGTAATCAGTAACCCTGAAGAGAGAATCTGGCTTCATTCTCTGACTGTGGTACAGGTAGCTAATCCTGCTTACTGTGCTTGAAAAAAGGAGAAGCGTCATTTTACTCTAGTAACCACCTTCACATCACATTTATAACACCAGTAGACCAATTTAAAGGTGCAAGGTTACATCATGAACAAAAGTGGTGCACCTCCTCTGTCCCTCCTGCCTGGACTCACTTGCCCCTTGGAGGAAGCCTGGGGAAGTGACCCTCCTGCTCCCCTGCCATCCCTTAAAAGAGAGAATGAGAGCTATGCCACACGTTACCATCGACTTCAATCCTCCTGCTGCTGGATTCACTGCTGGGGACATGACTCTTTCAATGCCCGTGACCAGGAGAAGAGCATTTTGTTCCTGTGCTTGTGTTCCAAGACCACTTTGAGGGCTGCATGGCCACCCTTCAGCAAGTAATGCTTTTGGTCCTTCCTTCCCACTGTGTCATTTGCAACAAGCCCTTGACAATGCCATAAGCTATTTCCCATCTTCCTAGCTGCCTCTGTGCCAGTACAGATCTGCCACAGCCTTCTCCTCAGGGGCTGCTGCTCTGCGCCCTGAGATGGCAGTACCACTGGGTACCAAAGGGTGGGATGGCAACCCAGGTGAGAGCACCTGAATCTGGAAGGTGACCTTCAGCACTGGCACCAGTCACCCGGGAGTGACACTTTCTCTTAGTCCAGAAATTGACTGCTATCTTCACATGACAAAGAAATTAGCCAGCCAGCTGGGTGAGTGTGGATCATATGGCCACTATTCAGCGCTGCTGCTCTCCTCTCCTGCCATCACTTGTTAAAGGAAGAGGGATGAATTTCTAACAAAAAAGGAGAGAATCCTGCAAGCAGGTGCTTTAATCTTGGCAACAGTGGTACATGTCTTCATACAATGTTTCTACCAGGCATGCTCAATATAGATTTCAAAGTAAGCTGTTGATTCTTAAAAGCTAAGAGCTTTCACCTTCTGTAAAAAATAAAGAGCATTTAGGGTTTAAATATGCCGTCAGAATAAAGTCATCCCACTCGGAGGAACATTGCAAATGTAGCATTTAATCCTGCTCCATTTAAATCGTAGTAGGTTGAAGCTAATACAGGTTTAACTAAATCCCGTGTTAAATACTCTAGATGCCATTCTAATACTCTAGATTCCATTCTGTTCATACTCAGAGGAAATGCATCTTGCAGCTATTTAGTGCCATGACAACTTCGAGGTGCTAAAGCATGGTTTGGCAGCTATTGTAGGCACCTTGTCTCTTCTGGGATCTGCTGCTCTTACAAAATTCAAGATTGGGTAGTTTGACAAGCTGAAGTACACTACCTAAAATGGAGAGGTATACACATGTAGTAGATTTCTTTTATCTATTTTATACAAATAAGAAAAATTTGGAACTGAAATGTCACTAGTAAACTGCAGAATATCTGTCTTAGATAAAAACACCCACAAACTGAACGTCGCCCCAATAATATGCATCTTCTAAGTATAAGCTATTTTAGGTGTGGAATTTTTTCACTACAAAAATAATCATGCCTGGTCTTTTGTTTGCTTCTGACAATGAGCAAGGTGTCAGTTATCAGTGACATATATCTTAGCTAATTTGCATGGAGAGGTATGAAAAAAACCCTTGATGATTATCTGTTTTTTTTCCCACATATGCGACAATAGTAGATATTAAAATGCATGCTAATATAGTTAAAGGCATGCAATTATAACTTTTGAAATGCATGCCAGACAGGTAATATGATGGGTTTGGACAATATGTAAAGGCAGGACACATTCAGTGATCAGGCTCTTTTTAGCCTCTTTTCTACACTTCTTTTGATGTGATCAAGATCAAGAGTCTGACATGAACTGAGATAATAGTGATAGGAGGAAAACACAGAAAGGGAACTATATTGATGATCTGCTTGGATTTGATTATTGATTTTCCTTTTAATCATCAGAAAGTCACATTCTAGAAAAGAATGACTTGTTGAATTCCTGCGCTTCATCATCACCAAGAAAGGTCACCACAGCAACAGAAAAAGACTGTGCATTGTGAGAGTACTCACAAGCAGAACAAGATCATGGTCTAAGATAATGTCCCAGGAGCATGGCAAAATGCCAACCAGAGGTGGGGAGGGAGAGAAACAGGATTTCTACAGTAACAAAGACATTTAAAAAGAACTTACACTGTAGATGTGAAATATATATGAATTCGAGGCCAATAGGAAGTGCAAGACAGTGAAGTGAGAAGCCGTACAGCTCATCCATCTGGGCAGCAAATCAACAAGGTTTCTTATTGATACATCCCTGAACTAGTCTTTAAAGATAAACTGCCAAGTGACTGGTGAGCGTCACTATGGTTTTCCCTCTCTGTTAGGGCGTTCAAAACGTTTTGCATCTAGCAGGAGGTGTCCATGCAGTAACTACATAAAAGAGTTTAAAGCAAACATTTCATGTAGGTCACCTGTCAGGCAGAACCTGCCTAACTTCTAGTAATTATTTGCAAGGTCTGATCCAGCACTACAGTCTAGAGGTGAAAGGACCATTACATTTGCTGTCTGGTGGATTTGTTCTATTTAGACACTTATCTTTGATCCCCTCCTACAACGTTTTTCAATCCTCAAAGTTCAATTCCATAGTATTTGAGAAGCAAGATACAAACCTATGCTTAACTCAAAATATGAATCAGGATGAGTGCGGAGTATGTCACTGAATGAGATTTAAACTGTATGATACTTACCACAAAAATTTCCTGATTTTTCCTTTTCACTGTGAACCACCCATCCTCAACTCTCGTTTTTTGTTAAGAACTATTTAAAATTAAATAGGTAACATAACAATAAAAAATTACAGATAAAAACATGCTTGAAATGAGAAACCCTGCACGTAGCAACTGCTGCTTTCTAAGCCATGTTCTTTGCAACCATTTCTTTGTGGCAAAGTGTGAGTGGCTTTTCCTTTAGCATCACTACAAGTATTTCTGAGAATTTCAAAAGAGCTTTTTATCTTTGTCCCTTCAGCCAGTTTAGTGAAGGGGTAAATTCACACTGAGTACTACTACAGTTCCGGAACCAAAGTGAACCATTACTTACCCTGATTCTTCCATTTTCTCTCTTGGCATGATTTGTGTTAGAAAGTCTTCAGTAGGGTTTGGAAAATGTAAAAAAACCCCAAAACTCAGTAAAAACTGCCAATGTACTAATGCCAAGTGACAGTAAACCCAAACCTTTTCATTTACCAGCCATCAGGATCATTTTGATGACTTACATGTTATGACTTTGATGATTCAAGTTGCACAGTCTACAGTATATATTTTTCCTGTGACTGAAAGAGAACTAGCTGTGTCAGACCACCACAGATACTTTCACAAACACTGAGCTGTTCTTACTGACACTGATAAATCGAGTTGCTGTGATGCCTCCTCCTTGTACCACGGAAATGTTACCCAGAGTGAAAGTCAGGTATTGCTCACCAGCACCTGAATATCCTCTCATTCCTGAACCAGGGAAACACCACTCCCTTGCTGTGAAATTTCTTCCTGCCACACCTCACCTGATGTTGCTTTCTTCAGTGTGCAGCAGATACTCACTAGAAGTCTTTGAAGCAATATAATCTTTTCCCTCCACTGCTGTGGATCACTGGAGAGCACAAAGGGAGGGGTCCTAAGTCACAGTCTTACTGAAGTTAGTGGTCACCAAAAATGAAGGCAGATCACTCGCACTCTCTTGCCCATGACTTGAAACAGTCAAGTCTGGCTATGGCAATGAGACATTTTTCACTGGCAGAAGTTAACAGACAGCTTGAGCCAACCCAATAGCATGCTGTGTGTTCCCTGATATCCTTCATGCTGTCTCTGTGACCGAGAACTACAATTAATCCAGAAGAAAAAGTGTAAATTATAATCTGTCAGATCAACAAAGTTTACAAGCCAAGGCTGAGCCAACACAAGGTCAAGCATAATAGCATGTGGCAAGGACAAACAGGAACTTTTTCTTTGAATTGCAGGCGCTATTAGGAACAGTGCAAATATCTCGAGTAAATCCAACCACTGCCTTTTACTAACTTGCAGTCAAGTGAAGTGTAAGGAAAAGTAACCAACAAAAATTAACAAGCAAAACCCATTAGATGCACAAGATTCACAGCAGTAGCACATCCTCAAGAAGTTTATGGCACATTTTTTAAAGACATGAGCCAGTGAGGAATCCTTCAGAAACATGCTTTTATAGAAAGAGGAGCACAGAACACAACCTTCAGGTACAAACTGATCTAATAATTTCAGAGAAGAAAGGGACTACTAATTTGTGATGAAAAAAATTTAAGTAGAAAATTGCACATTATAAATGGGGAAGAGACATCCTGAAATTTTACAATGGCATGGCATGGCAGCAAGTAGGGAATGACAGGTTTTAGAGCACGGTATTGCTTGTGTTAATGTTTGGGACCCTCAGCTTTGGAATGTGTGTCTCTCCTTACAAACACCTGCCCTGTTTCTCTACAGAAGAAGAACTGAAAGGAAATGCTGGAAGCAGTTCCTTGACATTGCAAGAAAAAAGATCCCAACCAAAACCCCCCAAAAACATCAAAAAAACCCAAAGCCCAAAGGTATGACCTCGATACTTCTGGGAAAGACACATATACCTGCTCATTGTCATATAAAACCTGGCATATGTATGCAGCCCCAAACAAAATAGGCAAAGACTAATCAGTATCAGTGTCATTGTGTACCAAATTTTCCCTCTAGCATTTTAATTTTATACCACTGCAAACCCATCAATTTTGCCAGGACAGGTTCTAATTTACACTTTATAAGTGAAATCAGAATGAGGACAAAATAAAAGAGAGTCGTCAGCATATGCCTGACTTAAATCTAAAGGGACCCTAACACTCTAGAAGCAAAAGAGAAAAAAAAACCCCTAAAGTTAGGCACAATGTATATTTTCAAGGACTGTCAATCACAAGGCAGGATGAGATTACTGGCATCAGCAAACTGTTTTGGCTTTCCAGCATTTTCAGCACAAGATTAACGCCACCATGACTAACGGGATTTCCAATTAAACATGACCTAAGGAAAGCAGACATTTCAGAAAACAAATCAGCACTTTTCATAAATCTATTTATGCCTAAAAAATTAAATTTATTCTTTTGATATGAAGCTGGCTACAATATACTCATTTATTAAGAATACAGTATAAGAAATACCACTGTACCTTAGTTATATATACTTGCAACCTTTTGCTGACTACCCACCCAGTACTAGAGAGAAAGTGCTATGACAGCAGCTAGGTCAAAACTCAACATTCAAATAGTCTAAGAAAAGAAAAATAAAGCAGAATATTAAGGAAAAAAAAGGCAAAGAAAATACTGTAACTGCATTTAGAAGTGGTGGCAGATTTCTGTCATAACAGCTTTGCATTCCTAACTGCGATTATAGCCCTACACTCACCTATCAATCACTTGCTCTCTCTTTTGTTTTTCTTTACAGAAGAAGGCACATTGATTTCTCCTCTGCACTGCTCCACTGAGCTCATGTGATATGAATCCCAGCTCACCTGAATCTAAGTGCCATGGGTCTGTGGCGGCCGACATTGGGGGGATGGTGAGTGGAGATGCTCCGCAATTGGATTCCACCAGTTCTCCTTGGATGTGGACGTGAGAGGAGGCGTTGGTGGGTCTCAGAGCTGCTTTGAGTGGAGCAATCTGGTTGAACTGTACTCTTGATAGGCAGCCAGTGAATCCTGGGGTGTTGTATTTATATATATCTTGGTCAATCTTCCCAATTTCTATAAGAAATTGAAGAGGGAAAAAAAAATGAATCAAAACAATTAATTGCTTTGGAAGGACTGTTGGGCTAACATTTTGATTCCCAGAGCAGAGTTCCCAAGTCCATCTCTCAAGGATACTGAGATCCTGTCAGACCCTGACAGGTTTCTTTACACTTCATTAGAGATTAAAGCTGGAGACCTTCAGGCCTTGATGTGACTCGGTTTCACTGCTATGCTGTCATTAAAATGAAAAGCTGGCATGTAGGAGTCAGTGAAGGAGTCATCAAAGAACAAAAGGCCAGGGGGAAAAATTTTCCTAAGAAGAGTGGTGGAAGAGAAGGCAGAAAGACAGTCATGGTCAGGTCTCTCCTCCCAGCGGAAGCTTCTGCTGTGAGAGATGCCCCTTCCTTAACTCTGGCCTGTTGCCCTCTAGCTCCTCTCGGTGGGCCTGGACCACTCTTGGTCACTCCTGTCCCCTCCTGTCTCCTTGCTAGAAGATCAAGCGTCCCTTCACCAGGAGACCAAGTGTTCCTCTCCTGGGTGCCAAGCATCCCTTCACCAGGGAGCCAAACATCTCTTCACCAGCAGACTACGTGGTCTGGGGTGGAAAGCCATCCATCTCCAGTATCCTTCCTTTCCCTGCAGTGATGAGAAGTGGCAGGAGTCCAGCCACTGCTGCTGCAGGCTGGGGAGGAGCAGCGTGTGTGCCACCCGGGCTGTGCCAGTGAGATGCGGTGAGACGCCGCTGTCAGTGACCGTGCTGCTGCATCCCCGAGCTGGGACCAGGGCTCTGCTGCCACTCTCCTGAACAGCTGCTGTCCCTCACAGTCACCCTCGAGGTGGCTTTCTTCATTCTAAAACACCAGTTGAGACAATCCCAAAATCATGCAAATGTGACACATGCCCATAACTACCCAGGAACCTGCAGGCTGCTCCCAGCTGTTTTAGTTCTGCCAGGACCTGTTGCAACAGCCTGAGTCACAACCAAAACAAAACTGTCACTCTCTGTGAGCTGTCTGCCTTAGAGGGGTATTAACATTTCAAAGCCTCTCTGTGATGTCTAATATCATATTTACACAGCAGTGGGGAATTGGATCCTTTTTTTCCTGTGGCAGCACAGAGTGAATCAAAGAGACACATGGAAGCAGGATGTTTGTGCTGTACCAAGGACCAAGACACTGCCAAGCACCTTTCCCAGGCCTGACAGGTTAATGCCCAGCCCTTGAAGTCGGTGGAAGTCATACTGAGCTGAGCACAGTCAGATGGTATCCCAGGGACAGAATAAAGGGTTATTCACAGGCAATTCAACATCAAAGTGGTCCCCCACACCCAGCATAAGGTCACAAAACTAAGATACATAATCTAAAAATTACTCCTTATATGATCTGTTCTATTAGTGGATCTAGTTCCCCCATTGTCCCTTCCCTTTCTAAGAATATCCTTTCTCTGCTAGTGCTTATCCACCCCGTATCAATGTTATAGCCACATTTCACAAGCTGGCAGTGAGCAGTGACTGTCACCTGTGCCAAAGTGGAAACATCCTCAGGACTCAGCCAGAGACCAGCTTAAAGGCTTAAAATAATTGCATTATGCACAGATGTCTTTCATCCAGCTCTCCTTTAAAAAAGCAGTCTGACCAAACCATTAGCAACATCTGCCTCAAAAATCTGATGGAAACACATTTTCCAAAGTTGGTAGAAAAGCTGTCCAAAAGCCAGAGTTCATGCATTTGAATGTGACCTGTAGACCACATCACTCAGACAAGGTTCCTATTTGACCACATTATTCACTCTCTCTTACTTCAACAAAATATTCATGCACTTTTCAGTGAATAGCTGCAATTCTGAATAATCCTTGTAATCTCAGAAACAATTACAACAAGACCATGTTTCTCTTTACACATTGTAACTGCTGTCATTAACAGCTTACTGATTTCATTCACATTTTTATATATTCTGTGGAACTTCCTGCAGAAGCTGATAACCTACCACTCACTGTTCTGAATTACAGGAACAAAGGACCATGAGTATGACTGTGCTACTTTAGCAGCTTCAGCGCCGTGCTTCTCTAGCTCCATAAAAAACTGACAGACACTTGATCCTGAAAGAATTAAAAAACCCCATGTCTTTCCTTCCCGCCCCCCCCCCACCTCAACCAGACACCTTGCTGAAGACCTGCATTTTTATTTCAAACATTCCACAAGTGCTGGCTGTACAAGTCACCTTATGCAAATTTACCACCAGCTCACATCACATCAGTGCTAAAACAATAGGGATCGCCTTCTGTGACTGTGAACACATCCCCGCCGTGCACGTCCCAGGGGGCTCTGCACACCGACACTCTCTGATGTTAAGCCATTACACTTTGTCTCCCTGTGTATTTGAGCCTGCTATAAACCCATTCTTGGGGAGTGCCATGATTGTATAATGAAATATGCCTTTGTTCTCATGACTAAAATTCAATTTTCTCCCTGTAACACAGAGGGGAGAAAAAGAAAAGATTATTACAGTCACATTATTTAAAAAAAGGAAATGTACAATGCAACATAGTTGCATTGTTCTGATTTTCAGCACATAAGCTAGTGCACAGTCATACAAATATTACAGTATATAGCATTATCATTACCTAATAGCAACATTTAAATTATTGCTTTCAGATCTGATGCAGCAATGTCCTGCTGGCAACTTACCCTCAAGCATTTCTGTAATGAAAGACTTCAAAAAAAACAACTTATAGACCCTTTTTACTTCTACTGGTTTTAACCATTTGCCGCATTTGACCACATAACCTGCTGACCTGAGATGAAGACCATGATTACAGAGACCATGCAGGTAAACGCATTCTAGCACAGATGCCTTGCAGTATGTAAAACCTTACCACTGAACATACACACAGTAACTGTGCAACTGCCTACCCAAATTACTTAAACATTTTAAAAATCTATATAACTAACACACAGCATACAAAAACCTTCACAGATGTTGCCCCATATCTTGTGTGTTATCATTCACCGAAGATATACTTAACATCAATAACTTGTTATTTATGTTTTGTCATTTCTTAAACAGCAAAAAGATACAGGAATTTAACCCTCAGTTACTCCTTTTGATTTCAGAGCTTATTTCCCATGGTTGTGGCAGAAATATGAAAATAATACCATTTCTCTGTTGAAAATGATGTGCTACTACTGAAGAAACTCATTATCACCTAGGTGAAAAGACGTAAAGAACATTATTTTCAAGCATCTTTATGACACAAGGCCCCATTAATGAGTACCCAATGAGTTGAAATTGATTATTCTATGACTCTAGAACAAAACAAACAAAAATAAATTGTATAGAGAGGAAAATTGTGGAAAAGTAACAAACCCATAGAGGGAAAACCTGTGCATAAGTAACAAATGTAAAAGTAGCACATAATTACACTAATGAGTGTAATTAAGTTACCTGGTTTTTAAGCCTTTTTGCCCTTACTGCATTACCTGTAGGTGCAGAGCTGTGGTTCCTGCCCAGGCAGTATTACAAGACAAGCAGATTAACAGTTTGATTCAGAGTATTATCCATGTTGACCCCAGTTAGCATGCATTTGATGAGCTACTTGGAGAAGCAGACACATTGCCAAATATGGTTATCTACTCTTTCTCCCCCTTTTCTACTTTCCGTATCTACCAGTAAAAGATTTACAGAGTCACTCAAAGGGCGACAGCGCTTCTTAATAGCACAGAAAGTTACTGCACTGCTGGAGAGATCCAGCTCCACTTAATTCTACCATCTATTTTTTTATACATTCTTGTAGCATCACTTAGAAAGACAAAACGGCAGTGTGCTGTGGCAGAAAAAAAGATTATGTGTTTGGTCCCATAGCCCTGTGCAGATTTTGGAGAGATGAAGAGCTGCTTTCTATTTATGCAAAGTTCCCTACACGATAACCCTAGGAGATTCCAGATGTACACAAGGCTCTGCAGCACAAAGCTGTGCCATCCACCACAGTACTGAGCCATAACCAGTACCATCATGCCACGTGTGGAGAGATGGCCTTGGACTGTGTTACACACGAACCTGGGCAACTGGGAGAGGAGAAAGAGTCAGCCACAAAGGAGGAGGGAAATATTCCCACTGCAAGCGTTTAGAAACCTACAAAACACGTTAAACGTATGTGTTGAGTATCTTTGCTGAATATCTTCTCTATCTGTGCATTGTTTTGTCTTGATGGGCTCTGAAATGCTTATCAATACAGAAAGTTACAATAAATTCTGAACCTTGCACAGTGTTTCTTACATGCAGAGAGGATCAAGACATCTATTTATTGTGAATTATGTTCCATTAGGAAGGAAAGGTAACAGACCTTGAAATACAGTTTGTGGATATGCACTACAATGTATGTAATAAATGTCCTCTTATGAATTGCCTTGGAGTTTCCAGTGGTGCCCTTCAAAGTAGAAATAAGGCATAACTAAGGGGACTTACTGTAGCTCGGCAAGGCTCTTGGGAAATGTAACAAAAATCCAGCTCTTCTTTCTTCCTGATAGTGGGAAAGCCCTGCCCAAAGTAGCACACAACAGGGCAGGGAGAAGAAAATTGCTATATACTGGTGTGATTTTGGTCATGCAGAAGATAACTTTTAAACAAAGTAAAGTCTCAGAAGCACAACTAAAGCCCTTTCAGTTCAACTTACTAAAAAGACTACTTTTTACACAATTTACACAAGACACCAATTGAGTTTTGCTTTGAAAATGGTGAAAAATCGAGCTGTTTGGAATGAGGACAATGACCTGTTTATGTGCCCATTTATGCTCAGAAATACAACAGCTCAATGATTTTGGAAAGAGACTAGCCACAGCAGCAGTGGGAGAAGTTCAGCTTTGTCACAGGATGCTACTTCTGGCAGAACTACTGGGATGCTCTGCTATTTCACTTAAGATCAAGTATCCACTCAGTGGGTAGACAGAAGGTAATCCATTACAAACCTCTACAACCCTTCTGCTAGAGGTACTAAATTGAGCCTAAACTGTGTAATATTTTAATAGACTGCACAGGTGAATTCACCAATTCAATTAAATGAACCACTAATTGCTTTTGGGTCAACCTTAGCAATAGATTTTCTCTTAGAAATAAAGTACCATGTGCTCCCTTGTCCCCTGTACTCAGAAAGATACCTCGTTATGTTACCCACTGCTCGGAGATCAGCTCAATCAGCATCTTAAGCATCTCTCTGTTATGGCATCAGCTGCACATAATAGAAAGCAGTTTAAACTTCACTGAAAGGAAGCTACTGATTTCAAGAATTCACAGTCTACAGAGATTACTTCACTTATTTGATGTCTGGATGAGGCATTCAATGTAACATCCAATTGTAGCACATGCCAATACTTGAGACCTGGCACGGTGTAAATGAGAGCAAATGAATAAGTCTAAGTCACAGTCGCAGGGCAAACCTAAACAGGGTAGTGTATACCTGCTAGACCAAACCACAGGGCTAAAAAGTCCATGTCAGGAGCAATTACTGTACCTCCAAAAGAGGGATAACAGCAGGCAAAGGGAAAATGACATTCTGATGCATTGCCTGGGCGTTTTGATGAACATCCTCCAGTAGGAAGATCAAGCATCTGTTTGCTTACTGGCTATTTTTATCTTCTCTGTCCCAAGATCAGCAATTTCTGTATTAAAAAAAAGTCTGTATCAAAAAAACCTAATACCACTTGACTGTGTAGATAATGTGTGATATCAGATATGCCAAACACTCATGGTACAAAGTAAAAAAGATAAACTCTCAGAGCTAGGTTTAATGAGCTGCACTTAATGTAAAATCTATAGACACGTATGGGGGCCGAACTAAGCTACTTTACAGACTTTTCAAGGCCCTCAAACTTCCCTGGCATTTAATTTGTTTCTCAAGTAAAATTTAGTATATAGTACAGACTGAGTGTAAAACAACAGGGACTTTATTGTGTCCATTGCTCAAAACTGAGCTAGTGCCTTCCTGAACGCTCTTACCAGTGGAACAAGATGCTCCTTTATGGAGAATATGTTACAGGGGTGCTAGGGGCAGCAGAGGCCTGAGTGCCCCCTGAAAATGGGCACCTGAGCATCACAAGACCCAAGTGCAAAGGACTATCAACTGCCCTTCATGCATAAATTAGAATCCTGTGCAGCAGACACCTCTTTTTAAGTCCAGAGGTCTGCAAGGGCCAGATGGCATCCAGATGCCTCCCTACACACTCCCTTCCCATCAAGTCAAGACATTTCAGCTGTCCAGGCACCTGCAAGGATGCAGGAAATGTGGAGAGAAGCTGTGGGGTGGCCTCTAGCCCCCAGTGGGTGAGACAGCCATCCTGTCCCTCTCTCTTCTGGTGCATCACCAGAGACTTGCCCATCCCTTCACCCAGACCCACAATCAGATCCCGAAGTCAGACATTTCTACATGTGATTGCTTTGCAGAGCCTTTGGGCACTGCTCACACTGTGGCCCTATCAAGTGACATGGTCCTTCTGTGTCTATTTTAACTTTTTCTTTTAACTTTGTGTTACTTTTTGTAAGTTTTCTGGTTTCCTTTTATAAGAAGTTATAGCCTGTGTGAAATCATTTTGTTTAGACAGTTCATATCTAGGCTGACAACCTCCCTGATTATCCAGAGAAATACAGAGAGGATGCTATTTATGGTCTGTGAAGCACTGCACCAGAAACCAAAGGCATTAACTTTAATATCCAGCAGTGCCAACCAAAAGCGCTGCACAGCAAACACATGGTGCTTTCCTTTGCAGTCTGACGCTTAAGAAATTCAGACTTAAGAAAGTCTGACGCCTTTCTACCTATGGTGCAAGCAAGACAAAAACTGCTTATGAAGACTGGAACAGCTCAGCGTGTGTTTTAGTTGCAGCAGTTTTATTAAAATTGCCCAAACAAAGGCCATTTCTTTATGAAATGTTTCTGACACTTTCTGCACAAGCTAAAAATGATTGAACCAGGTGAAAACCACACAGAAATAGAGAATGTGAGCTGGCCTGGAAGCTGTGCTGCAGCCCTGGAGCACTTCCAAAGCCCAGTCTCTGACAGAGGAGTTACAGCTTCCAGGTCACACTGTAATGGAGACAGTAAATCACTGGCATGAAATACACTCCTATCAGAGTCCCATTATTGCAGGAATAATAAAGACTAGTGCTGGACTGCAGGTCCTCAGTCAAAAAAGGCCATGTGAAGAATGCTATGAAATGGAGATATCATTTGATGGCAGCCTGGTTTCACATTGCCACAAATGCAGAGGGTTTAAGAACAAATTGGATTTTTTTTTTTTGCTCTTCTGTACTGATAATTGCTGAATGGTTCAAGGTTTTGTACCAGATGTATGATTTCCTGGAATCTTTACTTTTAAAATGTCATGTGTAGCCAGCAACAGTTACTAAAAAATTCACACTGCTTTTTAATGAAAAGTGAATAAACCGATGCTGCAAGGTTCTTAGTAATTGCATTATAAACCCCACAAAAGTAATGCCAAGAGTAGAAGTGATCACCATTCTCTCAAGGAGACAAGTACATTTTTCAGTTTGCTACTGAATTGCTGCATAACCTTGAGAGAGTCACTTCACACTGTCCGTCTCTCTTACTAGCACACAGAGAATTCTCCTGACTCTCCAGGTGAGATCTGTCTTAAGGTGTTTTGAGATCTAAGTTAAAAAAGGTAAAGGGCATTGCTTTTAGATATGAAAACATAATTAATTTTTTTTTAAAGACACCTCACAAACGTCTAATGATTTTGGAAAGGTCACTAATGGAGACACGGATTGTATATAGCACACTTGACTTGATAAAAAAGAAAGTTCTCCCAAGGGTAATAGACCAAGGCAAAATCAGGGAAACAGAGAAGAAATGCCAACTTTCTAGTGATCCTTTGTTGTCAGCGGATGATACTCAGCACTCACAAATCAACTGAAAGGCTTGATTTTGGCAGAAGACTTCAAATGTTCCCAGTCAAGAGTGGCTGCTGAGAAGTGTTCAGAGCCTCAACAGGAGCAAACAGTGCCAGTGGGACCAAAACTCCCACTGCTTTTGTGGAGAGACGTCTCTGTACATTACCATTTATAAGCAACTGTGAGTGCTCATACAGCCATTTCATAGATTTGTGTAGCATTTTATTTTTCCTCTAGATACAAATCATTCTCCTTGGGCACCAGAGGCAAAAAGCTCAGGCTGTTATTTAAAGGAGGAATCCCAAACATAGGGAGAGTTAAAAAGAAAGGCCATTCACCGAGATGACAGCCCAAGCTGACAGAACAGGACACTGATACTGTTCATTCAGATTGTACCACATACCTTGACTGAAAACTCTGCTGAGAGCTAATGGAAATCTGATTTGAGAAGCAAAGTGCTCAGCACACACTGATGTAACCACCAAGCTGCAAAATCAGCAATTTTCAAGGCAAAACTGAATAAAAAGTACCTGACAGTCGATTCAAGAACAAATTTCTTTTTCTACCCCACCCTCTATCCTTTTGACATGATGTAAGAGCAATGGGATCATGGACTGAGGGCAGCAGGAGAGCCTTCACCAGCGTTTCATCCACAACAAAGAATTAAATGTTTCATCCACTATTTTGTCTGCAGACAAGCTCTAAAGAGAGTGAGAAGTGGGTGATAGGGGAGGAGAAGAAAGTATACAGACAAAATTTCTTAAAAAAACCCCTCAAGCTCCCGATTTAAACGACCGACAAAGTAACTAAATAATTTTATCATCACAGGTATCAGTATGGAAAAAAGCTGTTATCACAGACAAAACATTCTCAGAATTAGCTGGTAACTGTATTACAGCAGGTTTTATAAGTCCATTCTAATTAATGCTTATGATAAATAACCTTGACATCATCCTTCATAACTCTTAAGGATATAAAATATACATATTTTGCATTACTATGCAAAAGAAATATGCAGTTTTATTCACACTGTTTGCCTAAATGTGCTTCTGTGTCTTATGGAAGCTGACTGCAACCTAACACAGTAAATGCTTTCCAGGCCAGAAAGTAAATCAATAACCAAGTAAGTCCTTTGCAGCCTGTAGTCAAATGTAATATGTCTTGGCCAAAGTCCCACTGCATTTTGTTATATCGTGCTTTTGTTAGAACCCTATTAAAATAACATCATTTCAGTCTGATCATTACTTTGCATTTTAATAGGTATTCTTCTATGACTACCTGCAAATGACTTCATAATACACTTTGCATTCTGTATCACCAGCGTCAAAAAATCTCAGTAAATCTGCAGTCTCATCAAAAGTGGGTAGTCAGAAATTCTCTCTCTTGCCTTGCTCCGCCCTTGCCTCTTACTGTCTCACCTGGAGATGGAAAAAAAGCTAGAGAAGCATTTGAAGGAGATTCATGTTATGCAATTAAAACTAGAAAATAATTTTTTCAGTAAAATAGTATTTTCATCTGTATACTATTTATGCCCTACAGTAACCTTATGTATACATAAAAGCTGTGGGATTTAGTTCTTTTTTATAATTTAAAAGGTAAGGATCTGTTAAGAAACCACTTTTAGGGATGTTAGTATGAGAAGGATAAAACTTCTGAGCAGTTTCACATAATTTTTCTTATGTATTTAATTTAAAAGAAATCCATTGGGTTTGCACCTGCAGTGCTGGATTTCAACACAGTGTAATATATAAATAGAAGGTGTTTCTGGAACTGACTTTTTCAGAATATATGCACATTGTCATATTATGAATACACAATGATCTTTCCAAGTAGTGGCAGTTTTAATTCTGTTATCAAAAGCCAGAAAACAGCAAGCAAATGAAAAGCAGAATGCCAACAAGGATGAGAATGCTATAACTTAGTAGATCATTTTTTCTTCCAACATCTTCCTTCTATTTGTTTTACTTCTTCATTTGGTATTTGATATTTCTCAGATCAAAACATTCACTTTTTGTATACACAATACCAACCTAGCTGTAGTACTGAAAACTGCAATTTATTTTAACAATCAGAAAAAATACTATAGGACAGGACAGTGCAGGGAAAAAGAATCAATTTAATTTCTTAGAAGCAACTTCTTTTATGGTTGGGGTTTTTTCCCAGTGTTGTATGCTTCCCAATTTGAAGCTGAGCAATTTATATTTGAACAGTGTCTATTGTGCCTCAAAGTCAATGATAGGGTTGATCCAAAAAATGCTAAAGGCTTTTGATTCCTTTCTGCATTACATATATGAAATACACGTTCATATTTCCTCTGCTGGAACATGCTTATATATAATAAATTCACTTCTGCAAGGTATTTGCTATTCAATGCACAATGTCAAATTATCATAAAAATTTAACAGCCATATTAGCTAGATCAATGACTTATCTGGTTCATTGTTCTCTCTTGGAAAAAAAAGTGACCGACAGTAGCTGCTTCACAAGCAGTGTAACAGCATGGAGCATGTAAAACAATCCTCTCCCAGAACACCTTTTCAGCTTCCCATAAACATGGACTTTTCTCAAATGCAGGTTACATCTTACCTTTCATATTTAGCTACCAGCAGAACCGTGTCCTGTGAATGTGCCCAGTCTTTTCGGAAACCACTAATGCTGCCAACCTTCCCAGCATCCCAGACCAGTGAGTTCCAGTGCTGACCTGCTCACTCTGGGGCAAATAACCTCCCACAGCTCATTTTAATGTTGCAGCCTAGCAAAGGTCATCAAGTATCTCAACTTTCTGTGTTGTGGAAACCACTGTACACCTCCACCATGACCGGGCTGCACTGCATCAAAATTTGGATGGACCAACTACGTTACCTAAGAAGAGAGCTCTCAGTCTTTGGTTTAGAAGAAACCTTAATGCACTTCAGTTAGAATGCCAAAGCTCAGCAGAAGATGTTCTCCACCTTTAGGCAGTGGAAATTATGATTTCGTAAAGAATGCAATGTAAAAGCATTACACTATTATCTGGAAACCAAAAATGCTCCTTCATTCAATAAATACACCAGAGATGATAGAAATAGTGGTGGTTTGATGCCAGCCAACAAATTTTACTCTGTAAGAAACAGTAAGGAATATGTATAGCTTAACTGGATCTTTACTACTTTTCAGATCAGATGCAGAATATTACATGCCAAG
The DNA here is from genome assembly GCA_035583155.1 of Acropternis orthonyx. Classification (NCBI taxonomy): domain Eukaryota; kingdom Metazoa; phylum Chordata; class Aves; order Passeriformes; family Rhinocryptidae; genus Acropternis; species Acropternis orthonyx. Next base: position 54,810,692 of record JAWWEU010000081.1, on the reverse strand, counting down.
CATCCTCAGTGTGCATGTTTTTTCCAGTTTCTATGATTTGCTCATCCACAGTCTTATTCAGTAGGTAATGATAATAGACATTCTGGCAAAGAGACACACAACTGAGTGTGTGGAGTGATGATGGAAGAACAGAACCAGACAACATGCAAGGACTAACTCAGTGACTACCTCTGCATCCCATCTGATGGTGTAAGCTGAGCACTTCTAGCTGGCCTAAATCAAACTGTGCACTACCAACATGCTTTATAATTATTATTATTACACCCAAGCATGAAATAATATGCCAGTATAATGTCTGAGGGCACAATGCCATTTGCGGCATAATGGCTTTGTTAGCAGCTGTAGCAAGTGATCCCACCCAAATACTGAACCAGAGCTTTGGGTGTTTCTTATCCCAAACCTAATGGATTTCTTTGTAAGAAAAAGGAAACGTTCGATCTAGCTGTAATAAATTAAAAAACCCCCTTGAATCTCAGTATCTCGTTATGCTTGCTCTATTAAAATAGGACATGAAGTTGAAGATGACAAGCAATGCTATCATTTGCTTCATTTTCTTAGATTTTCTACGTGACTAAACACTCCATGTCGCACCGGCTAGATCACACAGCAGACATGCCTAACACACAGGATTGCTTGTTAACTTGCTTCTTTTACAACCAGTTCGCATAAAAATAAACGAAAACTGACAGGTGGATCGCAGCACCAGCTCCAGAGGACGATCTAAATCCGACTGTCCTTCCTTCCTCCTCCCTTCGTGCTGCCCCTCTCCTTCCCCCAGCCTCCGATTAAGCGGAGCCCACGCAGAGACGAACCGTGTGAGACACGGCGGGGACACCCCACGCACCAGGCGCGCATCCCCGGCACGCCTCGCACCTTGTCCCTGCACCAGAGGCGCGCTCACGTCCCCCGAGAGCCCCGCGGGCTGTCCCCAACCCGCAGGACACCCCGCACCGCCCGCACCGCACCCCGCACCCAGGATACCGCCGGCTGTCCCCATCCCGCACCCAGGATACCCGCCGGCTGTCCCCACCCCGCACCCAGGATACCTGCCGGCTGTCCCGGCCCTTCCCTGGGGCTCTCGGGCCCCCGGCCGGGAGCGCTGGGGCGGGAGCGGCGGAGCCCGCACGGCTGCGGGGCGGGGCGGGAGGAAAGCGCGGAGCGGAGCGCGGAGCGGAGCGCAGACACCCGCACCGGCTGCGGGGCGGGAGGGAAGGCACGGGGCGGATCCACGGAAGGTGCGGAGCGGAGCGCAGCCCGCCCCGGCCTCACCGATGAGGGTGGGAATACACGGACTGGATCTCCACGGGGAGCGGGCTGGGGCAGTGGGAGAAGGGATGTTACTCAGCATCAGAGGCCGGTGATGTCAAAGAGGGGAAATGTAGCTGAAGGTTATTGTGGTATTTGGCAGGTTTTGAAAATTACACCTGAAAAATCTTTTTGCTTTTGCTTTACTCGCATAGAAGTGTGAGGCAAGCCAAATATAAGCCTGCATAGAATGGTTTGAAATAAAATTACTGAGATGACTTACTTCACTTGTTCTCTTTTAAGATGACAGAAGGGAGACTGCAGCCTGCCTACAAGGCATTGGAAGAAGAAAGGGTTAAAATCCATCTATTGACACAGAGATTATGAGACCACCTATTACCCATCTATACCCATTATCCATCTAACATGGATTATGAGACTACTATTATCCATCTATTACCCATCTATTAACACGGAGATCATGAGACCACATTTTCCTTCCCTCTGCTGCTCAGACCGACAAGTGCCTCGTGCTGTCTCCTCCTCTCCCTGTCCCTGCTCCATCACCCGTGCTACCCACTGGAGAGAGGGTCCCTTGTGCTGGGGGAGGACAGGAAGGCAGAAGAAGCAGATACTAGTTCGGGATTGACACAAACCCTGAAGGGTCAGTAGCAACAGTGTGGGCTGCAGCCCGCTGGGGTGGGCTGGCCATTGCCACGTGCTGCCCTTCTCACCGCTGCTGTGAGCCCCAGCGCAGATGCAGATGCTGCATGGCCTGGGGGGAAGGAGCCTGCCAGCACTGACTCGGGTCAAAAGTGTCACTGCAGACAACATAATGCACTGGCCAGTGGGCAGATCATTATACAGGCCTGCTCAGCTTTTTCTCCACGGAGAAGACAAAGTGAGTGAGTAAAGCAAAACTTTACCACTTTACCAGAAGTGTGCCATAATGGGAATAAATTCATCTTGGAAGAACCAGGATGGAGGAAATGCTGGACCAGGGGCTCAGATCACAAGACCTGCAAGTTGTCCCTCCAGAAGTCAAAAAAAGAGGTAATAGTACTTATCAGTAGGACCTCAAGTAAGACCTTCACTTGGCTAGTGTGGTATCATATTTAGCCACATCAATTTAAGTAACAATCACAGTAACCCCAACCCTGTCCTGGATATCTCTATATTGTCCAAAACAGCAAAAGTTTCACAAAGTCACTGCTGAATCATTCAATTACTGCTAGAGAAATAGCCAGAGTCACCATCTCTGCAATAGTTTAGACAGAATATTTTTAGATATATTCCAGAATAAAAGGAGGAGTTTCTCCTCTTGATATTTACAGAGGGACAGTATTGCTTACATATTGTTAGCAGCTTTTCTGGTTGTATCTTTTTTCTGTGTGTTAAAAGGGGAACACTTGTTGGAAACACAGTTTTAAATGTGAATTATAATTTAAAAGTGCTTGCGTTTTTGTAAAAAGACTCTCTTCAGTTTGATCTGTTCCCATTCTCTCTTATTTGTGCTGTATCAGTCAGGACATGTCCTGAAGAGTCTTTGCCATAGCATCTCATTAACACCATCACGTGCACCGGCAGGTACCTTCTTCACTGAATGACCACTACATGACCATATATTTGAAATTCTGTGGTGCTCACCCCTTGACCAGAAACTCAGCATGGCTGATCTTTCCTGAGAGAAAATAGAAGCAGCAGTAAATGCTTGACTGAAGAGCTTTTTCCTCTTCGAATTTATTAAATGAGAATGGAAAATGGAGGACTTTATTGAACAAAACTGTCATTGACTGCACATACAATCTATGTATTTCTTTGGAGAAGGCAATCTGAGACCTGTAAACCAGCTGCCATTGTAATTTTACTGCGGTCCATTACTATGGTTGTTCTGAACCAAGTCAGGATTGACGTAGCAAAATTAGACCCTGTTCTGCACAGGCACACAATGTCCTGGTCTGTTTTAGTATTTGACACAGAAACCTCATAGAGAGCTTCCCCAGTCCCCAAAGTAACACATGAATCTGCTCACTTTTATAATGGAAAAAATAAATCAGTTAATGAGGAATCTCTAACCGGTGAATGGTTGGTTGTAATAATTCTAGAACAGACAATATGCAATCTGAGTGAGCAGTAGTTCAACCTTAGGTAGTGAAGGCATTCAGAGCTTAGCAGAATGCTGAAAGGTCTCTCAGCATGACAATCTGCAATTTAGAGATATTCAGACTATATGTAAATGAGCTGGCCCAAGTACTGGAAGCAGTTTAGCTGCAGAGGAACAGAACTCAGTGCAGGGTATTTATCCCACCTCTTGGAAGTATAAAATAATAATTTAGTAGAAAAAGACTGTGACAGAATCAACTTTTAATTGCCTGTATTCATAAGCTCTGAATCTGAGATATAAACAAAGGGAATGGAAAATTCTCACTTATAATTACATTCTTGAGAGACAATTTGCTTGACAGGAATGTTAATTACAGAATGCTGAGGACAGCTTGGTAGGGAAGGAACATATCACTGGTGGATTTCTGCTGGTGAATAACTTAAAGCAGCATGATCTTAAATGTAGGTGTTCCAACATGTATGCTAATAAAGTTCATGAAAGGGTATGATAGACATGTCTGCTGTGTGTGGAAAAAATGCCCTCATTCTCTTTTCCTAGAAACTTCAATTTGGGATGCTTCTGCTGGGATCTCATGCAGCCAGTAGTAAAGCATCATTAGATTATTGAATTTTTTTTTCCTAAAAATTTTACTGACTATGGCACAAGGTAATTAGTTTGGACTTCATTAGGAAGAGTAAAGAGGACTTAATCACTGGCCTGGAAGATGGTGGTTGCCTAGGGACCAACAATCATAACCTGATTATGTTCAATATGTGATGTATGTGCTATAAAAAGCCTATCTGGTCAAAGCTGAGGGAAATAACAAACAGCAGTGAGAGGGAGGAGAGACAGGAAGAAATCCATGGATGGAAGGGATGTTTAAAAATAGTTTGTACCTCAAAGAACAAGGTTCCACACTTTATGCTTTTATCGTATGAGGATGTGACAATTCCTTTTAATCAGAAAAAAAAAAAAAAGGACAAATATTATCAAACCCATACATCAGGGGTCAGTACTGGGACCAGTGCTATTTAATAGCTTCATTAATGACGTAGACAAAGGGATCAAGTACATCATCAGTCAATTTGCCAATGGCACCAAGCTGAGTGGTGCAGTTGACACACCTGAAGGATGGGATTCCATCCAGAGAGACATGGACAAGCTCAAGAAGTGGGCCCTTGGGAATATCATGAGGTTTAACCAGCCCAAGTACGAGGTGCTGCACCTGGGTCAGAGCAACCCCCAGTATCAGTACAGGCTGGGGTATGAAAAGATCAAGAGCTGCCCTGCTGAGAAGGACTTGGGGGTGCTGGTGCATTAGAGGCTGGACATGGCCCAGCAATGTGCACTTGAACTAGATGATCTTTAAGATTCCTTTAAGATCCCAGGCCATTCTGTGATTCCATATTCTATGCTTATAAGAATCAGGATGTTAGTGTTCTCTAAGAATTCCTGGGCATTAACTGAAAAGATTACCTACAGCATTCCATAGATCTTTAAGCACTGGAGTAGTTAGAGAAGACTGAAAAATTTCTTAGGCCCTTTCAAAAAAAGTGGTTAAAAATTCATATGATTAACTATTGGATAAATAGTCTGATGTCATTTTTCATAAAAACAGTGGAAGAAACATTGTAGAAATGTGTAAGTAACAAGTAAAGGTAAGAATAAGTAAAAACATGAAATCTTCAAATAAATTAATAGCTAAAAATGTTTCCTTAAATAAATTTCAAGTTTCAGACAAGTTTGATCAAAAGTATATGACTATTTCAGAAAGGTGTGTTTGTCTTCATGGCGTGTTGAATCAATGAAATAAGAATTCACAATACCAATAAAGCATGTGCTTCATGGAAGCAAGTAATGGATCATTAGCTTAGAAGATTAGAAAATGAGAAGCCACCTAAGAAGGTACAAAGAGCTACAGAGTTCTTTAACTGAGCCAAGAAAGGCACAGCAAGAAGTGTCTGTCAGCAGTTTTTAAAGGTATAGCAGACTAATTGTTGGAAGAAGTGACCCAAGGAGGTACGTTGTGTTATATTACTGCTCCTGTTCCAATTTGCCCAGCTTTTTAAGTCATGCTTCAGTATAAGCCTTAGAGGTTTGTGATGTTCCCTCTCACTCCCTCAGAAATCTATATTTAAACTCATGGCTGCTCTAATTGAAGGGAGTGGAATTATTTTTGGGACTCATCACAAGTGCTTAGTCATTTCACTAAATGCTCCTGCCATTATGAAATGATGAGTACCCTGTAAGCACCTGATGTGGTGTTTCAGTTCCAGAAGCGTATTCAGCTTTTCCATCAAGTGTTTGATTGTGAGCAATACAACCTTGCTTTCAGTAATATTTTTGGCACCTCTTTCATGTTACTGGAACATCAATGCCCCTCTCTAGCTAGCTCAAGTGACTAGACAAGTCACTTGAACTAGTCGCCCCTAAATGGGGATAAGAATATGCACTTAGCAAATTTACTATTATTTAATAAGAGAAAAACAATGACTGAAATCCCAAGAATACTGCCATTATTTTTTGCTATTACGGGTACAGAAAGCTAGAAAAAATAAAGAGATCTGTTAAAACTGACAACAGAAAAGCTACAAAGCATGCCCGATTAATTCGGGTTAACACAGCAATACCATAGTTGAGACTTAAGCCTAAGCCGTTCTCTGTTGTGACAAAGAAAAACCAGGAACATTACCTTTTTTCACTCCACTGAATGAAAACAGACACTGATATTTAACCTCAGCTCATTAAGTTAAAACACCAAATTATAGCATTGGATTCTGAGTTGAAATTGTCAACCTGTCCTTGGCCAATAAATTAGGAACAATCTCAGGATGAATACCTTTACCATGTTTACTATCAAGCTATTTGATTGCAAAAAGTCATTTTCAGTAGTGTAACAAGGCTTATTCAAGGTTTATTGCAACCTGGGTGCAGCTCTCACAAAGGGCAGTGAAGCAGCTGGGGTGTCCTTGTGTGCCTGTACTTTAGGCTGCCCTGGGACACATATTTTCTGAGGTCTGCAGTCCCAAGGACAAGTAATCATTTTTACTCTAGGACCTTGTGGTGATTGAGTAACACAATATTTCTTTTCACTATGTGGGGGATTAGTCTGGGGCTGAGGAAAAGACACAAATGACATTGGAAAACACTTCTAAGGAAAACATCTTCCTGCATCACATGTGGCATATGCCTCCAGTAGTTGTTTCATAAATTAAAAAAGAAAACTCATCAATCATTTTAAACACTGCTATTGGATCAGCAGTAAATCATCTTAGTAAATGTAATCTTAGTATAGCAATTGAATTGATGTTAAGAGAGCTGGTCCTAAATAATAAACTCAGATTCAGGGAGGTTCCTTTTGGGAGCCATGAGGTAAGTGGCTGTGCTCTCACGCAAATCTTGAGCAAACTGCTACTGCTTTTTTCTCTCTTCCTCTGCACGTTTGCTCCAAAAAACACCAACTGTAGGTTGAAGGCTAATTTTGTGGATGAGAGGGTGAGTGTGAGAATACTAATGCCAAATGATACTGCTCTCGGCATACTGAGGGCAGTTTCGGTAGCAAATTAGACATACTTGATAGTAGGGAAAAACTATGAAAAAAACTTTCTGACCTACAACGTGTAGGCATTCTAAATAAAATATAATGGGATTGTGACTTAGCTAAAACATTTTAACTTGAGGGCTTCCAGTACGTTGTTTCAGATCTTCAAAGAACTTCATCGCTGAAATACGGAGCCAGATTAGGAAGACATGCATGTTTCCTTCCCTCTAGGCCTGCTCTCAAACCTGGCTCTAAATTTTAGGGATTAAGCCATTCATCAACATGGAAGATATGTCTCATACACTCACTGATTATGTGTGTTAGTCACTGAAGGAACTGCAATTTAAAAGTTCAGCAAACAGGGTAAAAGTAGCAGTCACCTCTTCCTGTTTTAGGAGTAAACACCTGGACAATAAGGTTGGCATAATGACTGTTGTACAGAAGGCCCAGAGGCTGTGATAAATCAGTTCTTTGCTGGGATTGCAAGAGAGAGGGGCTGTGCTTCCGTTCCTTCACATGTCAACTGGAAATGTAAGATTGCTCTATTCCCTCTCAAATAAATGCAAATAGTTATGGAACAATCGTAGAAAGAGTTTGTGTCATTCTTGGTGACACATGCTCTTCCTCTGTATGTTAGGGAATGAGCACTACAAGCATAAAAGCTATTGTGTTGTTGAAGGACGAGGCCACAAGAGAAGGAGGTGACTTTTTGTCCCCCAGCAAGGAGCCTCTTAGTGCCAGCTAAAGGATCTGAAAGGTCTTTTGTATATATATCACTTTGCAGATGTCAGGATACTCATTCCACATAGCTATTCCTGCCAAAGTGTCAATTCTTCCACTCCATTTAGGGGGTCTGTGAGCCTGGTAGTCACGTTGTTGGTGATGCCTTTGTTGCACACAGCCTTTGGGGAAGGTCCTTCTCTGAACCGAGTGCAGCCCTCGGGCAGCTGCTTGAGCTTTTGCGTTGTTTGGGAGCAAGATTGTTCCTAGTCTCCCCCAAAGGTTACTGTACTTAATTCTTGACAGAAAAGATTATGAGTAGAAACCCTAAAACCAGGTTTTACACATGCTTACTTAAATGACACCTTCAGCCAATACTCTTTTGAATACATGGTCAGTGGTTGTTTGGAATGAGCTGTGTACTTAGGCAGCTTTTTCAGAATTCACACTTTAATTTGGGAAATAAATATGATTTCCCTGGCTAGCAGAATTTCCTGGCACCACCTAAATGTCAAAATAACTTGCTCCTTTTAAAAAAAAAAGTAAAAAAATTACAGATTGCCATGATTTTATTGTATGGATTTTAGACTTTCTAGGTCTTTGCTAGACCAGTAGGGTTTACAATACAGATCCAACTTACTTTCAGCATATACAAATAAGAGACCTTAATTTGAGATTTTCAAGCACTTATCAGAACTCTAAAACTGAATTACTGTCATATCTGAAAATTGATGTGTTATTTATGATCCAATGAGAAATAATTGAAAATAATAATTATTAATTGAAGCAAACAAAATAAATATTCCATGAGGTTTAGGATATATTTTAACCAGACAACAATAATGTCAGTAGTCACTGACTCCACAATGCAAATACCAAAGACAGATCCAAGTGAGAATGAAATTCACATCTTAATTACTGGGATATGGTGATCCAAATGGCAACAATTACTCCCCAAAATGAACTTCCAGAAGTCCGATGCAAGAATGAAAAGTCAGCTTGTCATCCCCTGCTAGGAAACCACTTATTCTCTCACTGCAGCACCTGTTGAGTTTGCTGTTCTGCACATCAGTGAACTTAGGACAATTAATCAGGGCAATTTTATCTCCACAACACTATGTGTTTCCCTTCTATGAGGTATTAGTATGTCAGAGAACAGATTTTCAAGACATAAAAGGCAAGCAGCAGCCTTTATCTGTTATAGCAAACAGACTAATGCGATACTCATGATGTACACGCACTGCCTGGTTTTATTTGACTGACAATAATTTTCATGAGCTTAAAGGAAATCAGTGCACGGAATTTCTTTTGCTGTCCTTTGCCTCTGTTCTGTAGCAGTGCATCAGAGGCAAATCTCTTGCTTCCTGGTGTTTTGAGTCTTGAGGTTTGCCACCCCTGATGGAAAGACATACCCAGTTATCTATCCAAGGAATGGAGCCTGTTTGCAAAGGTCAACATTGCTCAAGCAACTTGCACAAGAGCTACGCTGGTTTGCTTAAAAAGGATTTTAGTATTTAAAATTCTAAAACAGGTTGTCTCTATAGACAGAAAATAAAAGAAGTACCAAAAATATATGTATAATATGTACGCATAACTCCTAAAAAGACACACACTTGGCAGTAAGACAGGAGTTTGCTGCATGATTTCCTGTCTTGAGTCAGAAAAACTGAACTCCAGGGATCTCTGTCTATGCAGTATGTTGAAAATTGCAGAAACAAAATCTTCCTCCCGATTAGAAGTTTAAAAAAATCTTAAGTTTTATTGTACTGAAGAACTCATTAAAAAGAACTATTTGATATCCTGTTTAGGTAAAATCTATCTCCAAGACTGACAGTGTCAAACACACTTGGAATGGAAGGATGCTTACAAAGCTCCTGTGGTGCCCCCACAGCTCGGACCAAAGGGGCTGTGTGTTTCTTTGGTCAGTCAGCAGCTACTGCTGCTCTTGTCTGTTCCTGCTGCAGGTCGGTGCAGCCACAGATGGCACTGTGCTATTTTGAACAGTTCTAAAACTCTGGATCTCAAATCCCAAACTAGCAGACTGGTTTATTTTCCACTACATCATCCCAGTTGACAGCACAAATGCACTGCACAACTGCCAGGAGAGTCTCCAGCACTGTCTGTCTCCATCCTGTTGAATATACGCTGACTCTGTAACAAATTTATCAGGACAGAGACTGGCTGATCGTGTGGATATTGCAAGAAGCCTCTAAAAACCCCCTTTAAACAGCCTGATTAAAAGCCTTTGCATGTGCTTTGCAAAGCTGTGGCCAGGGAGGCTTGGATTAGACTGTTGCATCGGCTGGGCCCCAGTTGTACAGCAGGTAAGCAGAGAAGTAAAAACAGCAGATGAATGTGCAGAGGACATAAAACTGTGAAAAAGTCCCTATTTTTATGTCAAATGGGGATCAGTCTTTGAATTGATACAATGCCTCAGAAGTGTAAGGGAAGAGCAACAGGACTCAAAACTATTGAGGTGAACAGCTGTTCTATAGCAAGGCAGAGTTTTGTGCAAATGCAAAAAGCTTTTACTACAAAGACTTCAGGTAAAAAAAAAAAAGTCACATTGCTGATAAGGAAAAAGCTAAACTATTGCCCAAAAGCAGAAGCAATGGGGGAGGTAATGAAACGACAAACTGGGAGCACGAATATTTTTCCAAGCACTCCGTGACTGTCCAGACAAAATTCACAGAGCAGAAACGCCTCTGGTTGGTGCACTACAGTGTGAAGACAGAGCACAATCTACTTCATTTGGAGTGCCTGAAGTCACTTGATAAGAATAGAAATGCTGCAGCTCCCCATCATGAAGAGATTTATTTCTTGTTATTTTTTTTTTCCATTGGATTAGATTTTTTTCCTTTTGCACTGTTTCACATCTTTATTGGTGACAGGAACAGTGGGGTTGAGTGCACCCTCAGCAAGTTTGCCAACAATACAAAGCTGTGTGGTGCAGCTGACACACAGGAAGGAAGGGATGTGATGCAGAGGGGCTTTGTCAGGCTTGAGAGGTGGCCCATGATGGGTTCCATCAAAAAAAGTGTGGCCAGCAGATCAAGTGAGGTGATTCTTTTCCTCTGCTCCACTCTTGTGACACCCCACCTGTACTGTGGTACTGCGGCCAGCTCTGGGGCCCTCAGCTTAGGAAGGGTGTGGAGCTCTTGGATTTAATCCAGGGGAGGCCACGGAGATGCTCAGAGGGCTGGAGCACCTCTCCTGTGAAGGCAGGCTGAGAGAGTTGGGGCTGTTCAGCCTGGAGAAGGGAAAGCTCTGGGGAGACCTCAGAGCACCTTCCAGTGCCTAAAGGGGCTAAAAGAGCTGGAGAGGGACTTTTTACAGGGAATGTAGAGACAGGACAAGGGGGAATGGCTTCAACCTGAAAGGGGATAGATGTAGATTGGATATCAGGAAGAAATCTTTACTGTGAGGGTGGGCAGGCCCTGGCACAGGGTGCCCAGAGAAGCTGTGGCTGCCCCATCCCTGGAAGTGTCCAAGGCCAGGTTGGATGGGGTTTGGAGTAACCTGGGCTAGTGGAAGGTGTCCCTGCCCATGGCAGGGGGTGGAGCGAGATGGTCTTTGGGGTTCCTTCCAACCCAAACCATTCTGTGGTTTTATTAATGCATTTTCAATTTCTGAAACAATGCACTGAGGGTAAAAGGGATAAAGAATTATGAGGAGACAGCAAAGAGAAGAAAATTAGATAATTAAAGACATTACTCCCTTCTCCAAAGAAAGAATTATATTCTTTCCTGTCAAAAGAGTAATACTGAATAAGCTGGCAAAACATTGGATCCAAATCAGAGACCCAACTAGAAAATTAGATATTTAATTAATACATGCAGAAATGCATGAACTGTAAAATCTCTGGAATAGAAGAATATTCAGGTAAGATTTTACCAGAAAATGAGAAATAGTATTCAAATTTATAAAGAATCTGCAGTTTTAATATACTGAAGCGTGTACACATTGTAGGAGGAAAGCAGTTTCCTTCTACAATCTGCTTGCTATCATTGCATTTGAAATTATTTCTAGCTTATATTTTAGCTTATATATTTATATAAAAATAACAATATGAACGCCAACCTCTTTAAGATTAATTATTAATATTAAGTCTTTAATGTGTAAATGAAGTTTTAGTTGCAAAATACACGTATGGTACATCATTACAGCAGAGAAGCCAAGCCCTTGCAGTCCTAACATGCTAAGTCATTTGCAGTATGACTAAGAGAAGGACACCAGAGAATTAATATTAGAAGAAAAAACTCCAAGACTTGAGGAATCAAACTAAAAAACTCTCCATAAAAAGTGCAGACGTTTTTAGTAAGTCAGCTTCAGAAATGCAGATTTTAAGTGGAATTTGATGGCTTATCTGAAGCAAACCTTAGGGTGGTTTTACTAAGCGTTTGGCACTCCATGTCTCAGGAGCTTTCTGTTCAAGTATTTGATGCTGGTTACGTTACACAGGTCACCACCTCTCTGCTATGGTTTCCCATTCAGTTTTCTCCCCATCCTCATTTTTCACCACTGTTTCACATCCTCTTTATTCTCATTTCAGTTTTCCTTCCTTCCTTGTTTATTCCAAATATTATCACCAGTTATATCTTTTATTCTTTGCTAGATCTACCCAGTTCCCCAGTTCCTCTCTTTCTATTTTTTTTCCCTCTGGGATTTTATGGTGGTAACATTGCTGGTTTCAGATCTTTTCAAATCACAGCACTTAGAACAAATGTTTTTCTTTGAGACTTTCAGCATCACAGAGTTGGTTCAGGCCTCGGGGTGGTGTGGGTTGGCAGACTGTGGTGGGGCAAGAAGGCTGTTGTTAAGACACCAGAATCTGTCTCACACCAGAATAGTTCTTCACAGAAATCTGGAAAAATTGAATTATTTGAGAAGCCTCAGGAGCTCCAAGAGCATATGCATATGTGAGAATTTCTGTGCTGGGAAATCTTAGTGTTGTTCGTTATGATCTCCATGTTGAAATTAACTGTAGTACTAAATGCTCTGAAATACAACAGGCTTCCTCCATTCCTCAATACACTATTACTGATCCAAGCAGTTTGATTTAAGCTGAGGAAAAAACCAAAGTATTAATGATTGCTTTGTCCTAAAAATCTGCATTACTCTTTCTATCCTTACTTCCCCCACCCTGAAACTGCTAAAAAGAAATACTTTAAATATTCCTGGTAGTTCCAATATAACAGTGAGCTTTGTGTTCACATGTCTGACCGCATTGAAATGCACAGAGAACATGTAGTCTGGCACATCAACAGATGTACAGTGAGGCTGAAATATTCTGGATATGCTGAATTTACTGGGCATAACATTTAGCTGTGTGTCTGTTAATGTGGCCACAGCATGTCTCAGTCCATGGCTGGTGCAAAGCAGAGTTTGATTTCACAGGTGCAGCGCTGAGTTTCCCAGGATTTCTGAATGACAGGCACCCTGCATGGAGTCTCTGCTGGGCTGCTGAGGGGATGAGAGTCAGAAGGGCTGGGAAAAAGGAACTGAATAGGTGACCTGTAAAAGCAAGTTGTTTCTTTCAGCAGCTGCCAAGCAGGCAGGTACACATCTGTGGGAATTCTTTGCATTGATATTGTAAAAGGTTGTATTTAAGCATGCTCAGGACCAGGCTTTGCAAGAGGAGCTGAATACTGGCACAAGAAATCCCCAGTATCCTTTAAGAAAGCCATCCTAAACCCATTTGAAAACTAGAAAGGGTTTAACTGAGCACGTTTTTCTTTCCTCCCCATCTCCAGTTTGTTACTAACAGGAAGAGTTTGATTCAGACAGCACTCCCGATAACAAAGGTGAAGGCTAGATTGAGATTGCAGGAATTTAGGATGTAGGTTGGTTGATGTGTTTGTAAACCAGTTAAATAGCAAAGAGGTGAAGTTGGTGGTTAGAGCAGAGGATTTCTGTCAGCTGCTCAAACTGAAAAGGTCACTGCAAGGGTAGCAGTGATCACACCATCCTGTTCATCAGCTTGTCCTTGGATATGGAGGGGGAGAGTAATGTGTTGCTAGTTTTGTCCATTACACTGAATTTGTATGACTGGAGATCCAAGAGGACAGAAATGTGCCAGCCCAAAACTTGATGCCCTCAGTTTGAGATCTGTGAAAGCAGCACAGGCCAAAGCCAAATTGTCACATGCTCAGCTGGGACAATTGCTGTGCCTTTTGACAGGAGATCTGACTTTGTTAGGGAACAGAAGCCAATCCACAATAGTTAAGAAGAAGCAGATTGAGTGAGGGAAAGATATATTTGCTCATTACTTTGACTCACAGTCAGGCAGCAAGAACGACTCAAAGAAACAAGAAAAACTGGTGCCTCCCATGGACAGCTGATCAAGTGCCATTTGCCAGGCTGTACTTTCCTCCAAGCTGGCACCACAAGAGCACGACCTCCTTGTCTGATGCACAGGCACCTGGCATCAGCCAGCTTTCTAGCTGATCAACACTGTTGATTTGTCACCACTGTGTGTTCCCTACATCCATTTTTCTCACAGTTTCTTCCATGTCACTCCTCAGTCCCTTTGGCTTTTTTCCCCCCCTCTCTCATTCACCCAAATTCACAATAAGAACTTGATATTCAGAAAGCACCTCTGCTGCTTAATTCTCACAGAAAGAAATTTGCCTAACCAGTTGATAATAATTTCTGTTTATTTTTTAAAAACATAGACGTGTTTTACAATTTCCACTTGAGTTCTGGAAGAAAAGAGGAAGGGCATACCATTTTCTCATGCTGAGAGCCTGGAGGAAGCTGACCTGCAGAGCTCTGCCATGCTTCACAGAGCACACCACAGCTTTGGGTGCCTGGGCTCCTGGTGGCTGGGAGCCTGAGGGCCACTGGAATGTGGGTGAGCAGAGAGGAGGAGTTGGGTCCAGAGGAGCAGAGACGCAGCGCTCTGAACCCAGCCTGACACAAATCTGTAGCTGAGCTGAGCTAGAGGGAAGGACAGAGGGTAGCAAAGGGAGTCAGAGGATGAGGGCAGGAGGAGAAGGGAGATATGGGCTAGGCAAGAATCCTATAGAAAGTGTGTGTATGCAGAAAACTCACCAAATTTCTTTTACTCCAAAGAAAGCTAAATCAATAGAAGCATTATTAAAATGCAGTATAATTTTCAGTAGTAAGAGGAGTCCTAGGCCTGCAGCTCTCACGTGGAGCTGTGAGAAAGCTCAAAGGCAGGCAGGCTGGGAACTGGGAGAGAAATGCAGGAGAACTTGTGTACACAAGAATTTGTACCTGTCTGCTCTATATTATGATTTGGCTTGTGTTTAATTTGCTTTTATTGTCAATTCATTTGACAATTATATAGAGAGTAAATTTCTTGAAAAAACAAACAGTCATAGGTGAGTCTTAAGGAAGAACTGGAAATGGCCAGCTTGGAAGTCATAGAGATGGATTTGGTGTGCAGGTGCCATGCACACCACTGAAAAGCCAGAGAACCAGTGCAGAGAGAGCTAGGTGTGCAGCAGTGTTGGTAAAGGAATCACTCTGGGAATAGAGGATAGTGTCTAAATGCTGTGATAAGCACCTTACAAGGTAATTCTTGATGTGGGAAACAAGAAAGAGGACAGATCTGTGTCTGAACATAAGTGGAGTGTCTGTCAAGCTCATCATGTCCTACTCTTCCTGTTCCCCACTCTCTCTCTGTTTCTCTCAGAATAAAGTGAAAACGCAATGCAGCTCTTGACATTTCCCATTGTTTTATTTTCCTGTATGAGGACAGGGTGCACCCTATTACTACAATTCCAACAAAAAGGTCCTTCATAAATTTAATGCAGTGTTTCAGTGCATTCCTCAGCAGAAAGGATGTGGCATACCACAAGCAATACCCAGGTACCAGATGCAATGCAAACTGAGCTGCCAGCCAGGCATTCCTTCATCCCTTCAGGGACACTATTACAAAGTCAAGATAACAGACTGCAGCAATTAAGATATGCTCTTTGCATTAATGGAGAGATCTGTGGATTCCTGCAAGCTTGAAGGCACTTATTGGAGAGCTGCTGCAATGGCTTCTTTCTCAAGGTAAAGAAAGCACTGGAAAGTATGTAAATCACCATTTGCTTCAGCTGACATAAAGCTATAACATCACTTCAAAATACTGCCTTCTCATTCTGGTCATTGATACGCACATGGGTTTTCCCCATATGCTCTTTTCATATATGAGGGTGGGTTATCAGAGTTCAGCAGCCTTTGCATGTCCTTTGTAACCTTTGACTCCCATCCTGTGATGCCAGAAAGCCAATTTGGCTACTATCTAATTAAATGCATATTTTTGTGTATATTTAAATTAGAGGGAAACTTAAGATGTTACCTATAGAAATGTAAAGAAAGTATCTAAGTCCTGGTCTAATTAATATAGAAATAGTAGTTCATTCCCAGTTTCATCAGTCACATTATTGACTGTCTTGCAAAGAATCCCATGAGAATGCAGGAGCAAGAACTCAACTAGAGCTTGCTGTTGGTCCAGGAAGGCTTGTAAATATGCTAATTTTATGGTAAGTGAGCCCTTACTGAGGGAAGAAAATATATACTTTCAAGGTGCTACACTGAAATCAACTCAAATTTGGCTGAGAAAGATATGAGAGGTTGATGAATTGCATTAGCAATTGTAATAGTATTTTTCTCTGAAGATGTCTCACAATATCAGTATTTCTGAGGCATCTCATCATATACAACTCAAAAAATCCTTTTCAAATTAGTCTAAAAGAAAAATGATTTTTGTGGGGTGGCAGCAGGAGTGGTGTCATTCTAGCTGGAATGTTTTAAACAATTCAATTTTTCTGACACTTGATGACAAATATGTTTATTTTCCTAGACATTCTTGAAAGAACTGTATATGTTATGGTGAAACCTTTACACAGTTTGGATTCTGCAACTGGTAAGGAGGATCAGGAGACAATGTTCTTGGTCAACAAGCATTTTCATGTAACAACGAGGCAGCCAATAATCTCTCTCAAAAAAAAAAAAAAAAAAAGCAGGGAGGACTGATAAAACTCTGAACACAGTCTGAAGAGAGCAGGAAGTAGGAAGGAGTAACAAAAGTCGTACAGTATATATTATCCTGCTATCAGACTGAACAAAATAAATATACCACCTTTGGGTGAGAGACTGACTGTAACCTTACTCAACTGCTTCCCTTGCAAGTGGAGTACATATCTGGTATTTCAGTAGCTGAGAACTACTGACTTAGATTTGTAAGTTCATATAGTCATAAAGGAGAGATTTCTGGACAGTGGTATACATTTATGGAGAGAAAACATGATTCTCTAAAAAGAAAGTTGTAAAGATATGAGTTTATTCCTGTTGTATTTAAATGAGGTGTTTATGAACTAGTCACTGTACTGCGGATTAAATAGAGTTTTATTATGGCATCTAAATCTAAGGAGCAGTGACTGTCATAGTTAGTGGCATAAATATGTCAGACTTAGTATCAGAATAATTCTCCACGGGCACCCCCTTGTCACGGGGGAGAAGCTTGCGTGCCCTTATGAGGTTGTGAGCAATCCTGGCGGTGGTTTGTGCCTCCAGCAGGGTCTCCCATGCTAGTCAGGTCTCAGCTGAGGGGTCAGACAAAGTGTGTCCACAGGCAGGATGGGCTCGCCAGCCTCCTGGCAACCATCCTAGGAGAAGGACAACTCTAACTCCAAACCCAGGCAGATGGACCTTGCTTAGCCCTGTAAGCCATCCATCTAAGAGAAGGATACTTTAACCAAACCTACATCCTGAGGACTTTGCAGTCCCTGTCCAAGCTTGCTAGGCCCTGGCAGATGAGCCTTAGGAGTAAAGGGTGGGGCCAGTTCCGCGCACGCTGACCCTCACCTAAAAAATCCACTGCGCAGGCTTGAAGACTACACCCACATTTGCAAAGCCCTGCAGCGACAGGCAAGGGGCAGAACGGCAGGTGAGAAGGTGCCCTGGGAGCCGCAGCCCCAGCCCTGCATGCAGGCGGTTCAGGACATTGGTCGCTCGAGACTGACCCGGAGATAACAGTCTTGTTCGGCAGCATCCTGAATGACCAAGCAGCCTTTTTCAAGGAGAGCGCTGCTTGCTCCACATGCAGAGGTGCCTAGAAAAGGTGGCCTAACCAAAGCTCATCGCCATCTCACACCCGGTTGGCTAACCGTGGCCAACGGGCACCTTCTGATGCAGTTGAACAATGGCAAAGAGACAAAGGCACACACCTGCCCCCAAAGGTGTGTTCAAATTGACACTCGCATGTTGGAACATCAGAACCATGCTTGATACTGCGGATAGTGGACGTCCT
>JAWWEU010000081.1:54766365-54792715 GCA_035583155.1 Acropternis orthonyx | reverse complement strand
TATCCTATCCTATCCTATCCTATCCTATCCTATCCTATCCTATCCTATCCTATCCTATCCTATCCTATCCTATCCATCCCTACTACTATACAGCAGTCTTGAAACTTCTAAAATTTTTGTAAAAAAACAAGATGCCATATTTTAAGCCCCCCAATTCCCCCCCCCCAAAAAAAAAAGAACCACTTCAAAGACTCCATCAAACAATATACCAACAAAAATACTTCCCACCACAGAATCAGCATCATCTTTCACCTTTCCTGCCTTTTCAGATCCTGTGTCTTGGTGAAAAATTTTAGCTGTTATAGTAGATGTCCCCACTGAAGACTTGTGAGGGTTCAGACAGATTTCTGTCTTTATCTCCAAAATTTCTTCCATTATTTCTGATCCAGAAACAATCTGAACTATTAAATTAAAACAATTTGTTTAATTTCCTTAGATCTGACTTCTCTCTTCAGCAAGGGGCAAGATTCTTCCTTTTCCTCTTTGGTACCTGACTTGTTTCAGCCTGAAACTGTGTCTGTCTGAAACTTGACTGAAATATGTTTCACCGTATATAAAACAGCACATGACAAACAGAGGTTGTGCAAAAATCAAATAGAATGTCTGTTTGTAACTCGTTACTGTGACTGTCTGAGCCACAGCAATGCTGGTTTGGGGTGGCGGATTCTCTGTGTGTTCCTCCCATGCACATGGTAATGGCATGCCAACAACCGGGGACAGCCAGTTCATGCTGAGTCGTATCGGCTGTGTTGCTCTGGCAAGTTTTAAGGGGGGTCAGTGATACAACAGAGTGTTGTTATGCACAGCATGAGTGTGGCTGAAGCCATTGGAAATCACACGAACAATGTTTTGAATGAGTTCCTTCTCATGACAACTAATAGTGTTTAACTGTTCCCTGAAATATGCAGATGGTGCACACATTACTGCACCTATCAGAAAGGGCTTATTTAAACAGTGTATATAAAATTTGCTGGGCAGAAATACTTGGAAATAAGACAGCAGTCAGGTTGTGGTCCTGTAAATTAAATAATGACAGTATTTCTTTTAAATGAAATGCAGAGTAGCCTACAGTCAAAGGTCTGGCTAAGCAGAAATTATCTTTTTTTTTTTTTTTTAATGACAGGGGGAG
Source organism: Acropternis orthonyx (assembly GCA_035583155.1). Lineage (NCBI taxonomy): Eukaryota > Metazoa > Chordata > Aves > Passeriformes > Rhinocryptidae > Acropternis > Acropternis orthonyx. The sequence goes on along the minus strand of JAWWEU010000081.1, from coordinate 54,791,586 downwards.
TTAAGCAAATTCCTCACAATGAACAATTTAGTCTATGAATTTACAGTTCTATAAAAGGTTCTACAAAAAAGATTATCTAATCTTCACATTTATTCATTACTTAATATTGTTTGAGGAACACGTTTTTTTACTGCCTATGCAGAACAGGTGACTTTTTCTTCTGCAAGGAGCAGCAGTGTGATATAGACTTACTTTACATTCTATATAAGGTCCACTTATAGATCAGAGCAGAGTTTAGTAGCGCAAAGATTGTGTTGAGCCTTTGAAAGGAGATAAATTTCCTCCTGAAAAGCTGGACAGCCCCAAAGCCCCTGGGCAGGGCCGGGCTGCCCTGAGAGGGACAGCCCCAAGGCAGCTCCGAGCCCCAGCTCTGAACCCCAGTGAGCAAAGGGGCTTTGGAGCAGCACTTTGCTTGGATCCCTGGTCCAACACTCCTTGCAGGCATTTGTGAGCTCAGGCATGTAGCACATACCATGAAATCCCTGTCTAGTTCGTACTCCAGGAACTCTCACATCCCTTGCTCTGCCCAGGTTCTCTAGCAATCTGAGCAGACTTTCTCCAGGCTCTGGGACACCTCTGGTGCTTCTGGCATAAGAGGTCAGAAGAGGACACAGGCACCTTCAAATCATTAATGATGGGAGTGGAAACTAGCACAGGTGTTGAGGGAGAGAGTTAACTTGCTCACAGTGATTTTTTAAACCACGGGACACCAGTCACTTCTCTTGTCTGTCCAACAGCCTCTCTGAATCAGACCACAGACGTGCAGGCACACAGTTTCTTGGAGAGATTATAGACAGGTGACCAAAGTGAGAGTTTTAATTGCAATGTTTGGGTCAGGCTAGGTGTTGTTTTGTTATGATTTTTCCCTAAGTGAAATAAGTGTCAGATAAAACCTGAGTTTTTTTTCAATTGCCAAACAATGCAGCCATGGGTAGAAGTTGCCCAAGTTAGGTAAAGCAATGTAAAATTTTAAGACTTGTGCCTTGGCTTAATAAAGACAGTTTTTTGTCAGTTCTGTCTGCTGCCTTAGGGAACTTCTAATTTTTTGTTTTTCCTTTGAATATCATTGGAGGATAATTATAAGGTGCTCTACTTTCAGCTTATTTTTTTTATACTTTAAAAGCCTTGAAGGTACTCTGAGCTGTTCGATTTTGCCATCTACGCCATTAAAATTTTATGGGGCCAACTGCAGGTTTTATTGAGTTCCTTGTCATGATCAGGTCCTCTATTTGACCCTTTAAAGCATCTGCATTTGAAATAAATTAGTATTAGATATTACACAGTGCAAGTGAAATAGTTCCTGTCTTTCTGTGGTAGGGAAAAGTTGTATGACTAAGACATGTCACCTTAACAAAATACAGAAGATAGGAAAAGGGCACTCTAATTACTGAAGTTCAAATTATCAGTTTATTCCATTACTTTTAAATAGTGTTATCACATGCTTTTAAATGTCAGATAAGACTTGTGCAAATAATCTTTTCAGAATGGCACTAACTAATTAAATGTCCTTACAATCTCTTTCCCCCCCCATCCCCCTTTTTTCCCCTCAGAGCCAACAGATGCATATTTTGGAATGAACTGCAAAGGAAAGGGATAATTTTCTCTGCAAGATTCTGTAGAGCAATTTATATGAGATGACTTTGTGAGACATATTAAAGCACATGGGAAACTACTTAATAATTTAGGAGACTACTGAATCCTGTTACAGGTTGGTATGCATGCTAGAAGACCAGGAGAAAAGAAAGGTAGTTGACCTTCTGGAGCTGTTGAATGCCCAGAGAAGATCTGAAGACTAGTAATCAGTGAAGTCTTCTCACAGGGAATACAGGAAATGAAAAGGCAGCTGCCAGTAAAAAATATGAGATAGGGTCTGAGGGATGAAGAATCACCTGAAGGTTGGGAGTGAAGAGTCTGTGGGAGGAAATGTCTCCAGCTAATTCCTGGAAGAGCAGAGCTGGCTATACTTATGACCACTGAGATGATCATAACATCTGACTGAGTCCAGCTTGCCTGGGCACTGTCCCTGCCTGCCTGGAGGTGCCAGTGGCCAGGGCTGCAGGAGCTGAACCCCCACAGCACCCTGAGAAAGGGAACGGAGATACCGCCTGTGTGCTGAGAGGTGAATGGCAGCAATGCATAATCTTGGTTTCTCTTTTTCATTTCAGTTCTCAAACAAAAGATAAAATTCACTTGGCCTACTCTTGTTTCTGTCTCAGAAGTTATTGGGGTGGGACTGGCAATTCAAACCATTTATTGTGTCCCTTGGATGGGAGATCTGTAGATGGGAAATGGTCCTTTCTCAATGGGGCTTGTAGGCGGATTCCTCAGAGAAACCAGGAAGATCAAAACCAAAGGTCTGAAGGAAAAAAAATAGTTACTTTAGCTTTGGTCTGGTTTTAACTAGAAGAGCTGGGGAACATTTCCACCCTAACCTGAAACACTTTGAAGAGTGAGTTATGGACAGATAGACAGATCTGAGATCAGAGAGACAGACAATATTAAATCCCAGAGGTGTTTCAGCCAGGCTGATAGTATTATACAGGAGAAGCAGGAGAAGGAAAATTGTCCAGATGTTACATTTTTGTATGAGAACTCATATGTGAGTCATGCAGGGGAAAACATGTTTTTAATATTCAACTGCTACCTACTGTAGGAGGAGGGCTCCTAATATGACAAGATGTGTTCTCCCTGAGATTACAGTACTGAATGTTAATGCTGGTGCTCAGAAATGAAGCAGCAGGCGTTTACTTTGAGGTAAGTTAGTGGATGAATTTTCTGCATGCCAGCTATTTTCTGCTCCTTATCAGCAAAACTGGGCTGAGCTACCCTGCCCTCAGACTGTCTTGTCCACACTGCAAAATTAAGGAGAGCAGCAGAGCTCAAGCTCTGAAGCTCTGACTGCCACACTGCTAACATATAGAATGAAGGGTTAACCTCATTAGAGTCACCTCATTAAAGTAGTAGTAGATACCTGTCAAAGATGTGCAGCAGAAGAATAGTTTTAGATTATTCATGATATATTTACAGCTCTGCACTGTCTTCTAGGATCCAAATTTCGGAGCTCAGCAAAGTACCTTACAGTATCAGAGATCTAATTCCAAACCGGCATTTTTGTTCAATGTTTTATTTGATTAACACTAGCTTTCTATCAGATGCTGGCAATGCCCAGCAGTATACTCAAGCTGAGCACCAATTATGACTATGTCCTTTAGAGAGGCTTTTTATCAAGTCTATCAAAATCCCATTTTCAATGATGGTAAATGTTCTCAAAGAGATGAAATGTTCATTCTTTGACATGAAACAAACCCTCTAAGTGATAAAACTCTGCAGTTGTGTGTAAACATGAACACTGAAGCTGGTTTTGAAAGTGTGTGGTGGTTTTGGTGGGATGGCTTACTGAGATGAATGGATGAATTTGTAGGTCATTGCTGTTATTCAGCTCAAAGTGTTGAAGCATCAAACTGCCAGGCTTGTTCTATAGAAAAGAAAGTATCTTATCTAGTGGTAAAGAATGATCATGGAATAATTGTAATTTTTCCTGCTGGAAATTCAAAGGATTTTGAACTTTTGCCTCCTATTATTCATCTCTCCTATTGTGGAGAGATGTCATGCAAGAAAAAAGCTATACTCATCTCTGTACTTTACCTAAGCCATGTGAGCAATGTAACTTATCCCCCACTTTTTGTGGAGTTTTTCTCTGTTCTCTCCTTTGCACATTGGAAACTAATTACTTGGCTAGATGTAAGCTGGTACTACCTCCCATCAGTGCAAGGTGGTGAATGTCACAATGAATCCAGAGAAAGGTCTCCTGACCAGTTGCAATTTTTACCACACACCCGGGTAAAGAAACAAAGAAACTCCTGTCAGGGAACAATAAACCATCCTTGCATTAACACCAGAAAAAAATCCAACATCTCTAGAAATGGACCTTCTGCCACTTCTCCTCGAGGAAACTGTCTTTGAGAAAAGAATCCAGGCCCCTGGGGTTGATTTGTAGGATCTTTCTTTAGCTGTAGAGTGATGGCAGCTGCTTTTGTAAGACAAAAGGCAAACCTGAAAGGTGTTTTCCTCTTGGCTACTCTTACTGGAAGTACCTGAAGAGCACCAGCTTGAGGCAGAGACATAAACAGAGCCTGCAGAGATTAGCTGCAGGGACAGCTGTCAGTTCTGAAATGATAGTCTGTGTTATAGATGACTTGTATTATGTCAATTGTTTCCAAGTGGATATTTAAGCATTTCTGAAAAGATATAATTTATTCTGGAGTGCTTAGTGGAGATAAAAAACAGACAAGGAGCACATTTCCTTTGCTTCCCTGCCACTTCCTCGAGAGCAGCTCTTGTCTGATCTTGGTGTTTCTGTGCTCAATCAGGTATCCTATTAAGAAACTCTCAAATTATTTCTGTTCACCAGAATGATACTTTTACAAAAGTAATATTTAATTATGTACAGCTAATTTTTTATAAATGCATATTAAACCCCAAAGAAATACTCCACTTTTAGTAATAAAGTACAGACTATGACAATGCAGGTGTAGGTCTCAAAAAAGCAAGTGACAACAAACCTGAGTTTTGCAACCAAACCCTCTACACTTAATGGAAAAGTCAAACCTCTGCTCTATTCTAGCTCAATAATGAGTTTCAAGTTGCAGCCTAAATGCAGTTGTAGATTCCTGTCATGTTGTCTAATTTTTTATTTTTTTCTCTTTATAGCTGGTCACCCAGATAACCAGCTTTTTCCTCTTGCCTTGTCTGTATCAGCCATCAAAGCCTAAGTATATCTAAATAACAGATTAAAGAAGTTCCTTGAAACATTAACATTTCTATCATTTTCATAAAATTCTGCATTTCACCAGTGCTATTATTTTTGTTACTGCACACTCACATAAAACAGGATTTTTCATTCATTGTCTCTTTCAGCTTTATTTCATACTTCAAGTCATAATCTCTTTTACCTGGGTAAGAATTATATATTAAATGCCTTTACCTCCAGTTTCCCAGAAGGCTAAAATTATTTTATATCAGTGTTCTTCAAGCCATTAAACAACTGCATTTTTTGGAAATTCTTTGAAGAAGGCAGAAAACACCTCAACTTAAAGAAGAAGAAATTCTCCCTGATAACAACTGCAATTCAATCAAATTTCTTTTATTGTTTCTGATTTGACCCTCCTGCTTTACAAAAAACATTATGAGCAGTTCCGAGGCAACACTTTATTAACCAACCATATTGTTGTAACACCTAGAGCAGAGAGTGGTGTTGCACTGTGGTAGGTGTTGTACAAGGGATCACTTCTGGTGGGCAGCAAATAAACTATCTATCACAGCAAGAACATCTGTGGCAGAAGTGGCTGCTCCTGTGCAAGTAACATTAATTAAATGGAAATAAGACAGGAAATCAGTTTCTTAGTAAGATTGTTCCAGAGTGCTCTTCAAAAACCTATCTGTCTTCAAAAATAAACCCTTGCAACTAATTTTTGGTGACAGATGAGAATTGCACACTATGGGGACAACAGAAGCTGAATGCAACTGATGCCAGACTAGCAGTGGGATGGGAAGCTGTTCCCATAATTGCCCATTTAGAGAATGTAATTGCAGGTGGGTACAAACTGGAATTTGATCTATGTATCCAGATTTTCTGTTGGTTATTATCCCTCCAGGCCACTCAAATATGCCTATTCAGTGTGATGTGACAGAAGCTCTGAAGATACTGAATTCTATGTCTGCTTTGTCCTTCAAAATGCCACAGCTGGGTGACTGTGTTAATTGTGCTCTTCCCTCATTCAACATCACTCTGAGAGCTGCACAGTAAATAGACATGATCAGTTGCATGACAATTTTACATCTGGAAATCTCTCTCTCTGCAGAGAAGTTCAATGTTTCTTTGGTTGAAAGAATAAAGGTATTTTTTGTTTTTGTTTTTTTAGGGTTTTTTTCTGTTTGTTTCTTCAGTACTGATATGTTCTTTTGCTTAATAAAATACCTTATTTGCAAAGACAGCAACATAAGCAGAAAGAAGGAAGAAAAAGAGTAATATATGCAAAGTGGTAATATAACCCCATGGTATATAGAAAAATTAAGTATTCAATGCCAGGAATCCCATTCCTTTCATGTAGAATTATTCCAGCTCCTGAAGACTCTGCCTGAAGTCCTTTGTCTCCTCACTTTGAATTAATGAATGAAGGAGGATGATGGCCTGGCTGTCAGACAATCAACTCCTATCCAGCAGCCCTAATCAAGTGTGGGGAGGTGGGAATGCTCCCAGTTTCCAGATATTGACCAAAATCAGACTGCATCATCTGTTGTACTATCAACAGAACTGACTTGGAGAGTACCAGAAAACAGTTCACAACTCTCTTGCTGACCAACCATTTTCATTTCTTATTTCACAGAAGTTCAATGTGTTAAATTTTAAAAACAAAACAAATGGAAAAATGTCTCTTCAAAAAGGTACATTAGCTATGCGGTCAAATGCTTTTCCACTTCAAAAATCAGTGCACAGACTAAAGCCTTACACCAGAGAAAAGTTAAGTTTACAATTTTCTAGATTAAACCTTCACTGCAGTTCAAGCAACCACATCTCTGTACAAAGGCCTTAGAAGAGATAGTATGAATACCCCTTTGTCTCGTAAAAGGGGGGAAAAGCCCTCCTTACAAGCTGTAAATGTTGGGAATAATTGATCCTTGAGGTGAGTAACCCTTGAAATTCATGTAAGATGCCAGTAGTGGAAAAATTAAATAATGGCATATAGGTTGGCCTAAAAATGAGGCCAAGGCAATTTAAGATGTAACTGTATTGCCTCTTGAGTTCATCTGGGGAGCTGACCAGGAAGCTGCTGCACTGGGAAATAACTCTGAGGTCCCTAAAAGGGATAGAAAAGGTCCAGATGAGTGTTGTTGTAGGTGGTGGAGATGTCCAAAGGACCCTGTGAGAGAGAGACAGTTCTGCCAGAAGGACGAGGGACAGTTGTGCCACAGGAGGATGCAGTGGCATAAGACAGCTATCTGCATGGATAAAGGCAGTAGACAAAGCACACTATAACTTCACAGTGAATGATAATATTCAAAATAACTTCAGCATCTCCTTGTAGAAGCAGGGGTCTCAATAATTTCCTTGTATTGCCTCCACCTGACACTGCAACTTCACAAATAGGGTGTGGCAAGTGTCTCTTTTTTTTCCTCTGCATGGCAGACAATCACTTCTTTGTGCTCCCTAGCTTATGGGGAGCCTACATGGGCATAACCCTCCTATAGGTATGACTCCAGTATCACCACTTTCTGGTCACCAATGGCATGTCCAGCAAGTGATCTGCTGGACACACATCACTGTCCCAGATGTGAAATGAAATCTTACCTATCACTTTTCCCAGGAACAGTGCCTTTGGGGAATTGAACTGGGTGTCGGATGCGGCTGGCAGGCTGTAACTTGTCGGAGGATAGTGATCAAGCTGGAGAAAGAGAAAAGAAATGATGAGTGTCTTGAACTACCTGCTGACGAATCAGGTCTACTTTATAGAATTATGCCATCACTTACAACTCTGTCTGATACACTGCTTTCATTTTGATAAAGGGAAAACAGCAGTTTTGCCATCTTCACCTGTACTGGATAATTTTTTTTGTTCTGATTGCTGCAGAATCACATCAATTTTGTTTGTGTGCTTCAGTACAATTGCTAAAAATAGCAACAGCATCAAAAATAAACCAAATTATTATTTCCATAGAAACAGATTTCCATTTGGGATCTGTGTTACTGCTAGCGCTAGCTCCAGCTTTACATAGCTGGGAATTTGAGACTCCTTCAGGTGTTGTGCATTCTCATTTTCTCTCAGAAAAGTCATAAACTAGTAAGACATACTTTGCACTTCATGCTTATTACTTTCTTGTTGAAAATATTATGCAATTTGATTGTGATGACACCTACTGCAACCCAAAAAATAAATTCAAGAGTAATCAACTTAGCTAAATAGCTTAATATATAGGAAACACATATTGTCCCTGGTGTGATACAGGAATTACATTCCATTAGCATATTTCCCCCTGCTTTTTTGCTATTTAACAGAAAAATATGAAGAGAGTAATAAAATGAATTACCTATGCTTAGTAATAGCACTATTAGGATAGTTTAATATAGCTCTATAAGGCTTTGATGTTCACATTTCGTAAAGGTAATTGGGGTGAATTTTTATCTTTGCTGTTGTTATTTATTTTCTTAGGTTCATGTGTTTATTACACAGTTTTAAACAGGACAGAACAACAATTGTTTATTTTATTCTGGTCTTGCCTTGTCACAAAACAGGATAGAAACTCACATATGTGATTTAAGACTTCGCAGGGTACAATAGACTGCAGAAGTAATTCAGGAGAAATGGCAACACTAAAGGACATACAATATTTTCACATATCTTTTTGCCATATTTCTAAATTAAAAATGTTATTACTGTGGATTGTTTTCCTTTAATGGTACTGCAAATGCTCAGCTCAGTAGTTAAAAGTAAATGAATGGCAAATAGCAGAGAACATAAGGAAGGGCCAAATGGAACACTGTGATCTCAGGTACTTGGAAAGCCTGCAGGTGTCATGAATCTGCCAAGGCAACCATCTCAAAAACCTATAGAGATTGGAGAAGAGGGGTCCTGTCTTTCTTGTAACACCCCATAGAACACCAAGAGAAGTGTATATACACAGTAACCATAGAGGAAGAACAGCCTGTGTAGATGACAAAAGAGATCTGGCAAGTTTTCACGTTCAGAAGTAATTTTAATTGATCATAATGGGTATTGACATTGAGTATTTTGAGTTAAATATATGGACGAACATAGTTCCATATTCTTATTCAGAAACAAAGAAATTTCAATTTGTTCAGAGTACCTTGAACAGTTTTTCTCATATTTTTAATAAACAGCAGAAATATATATATTACCTGAAATTAGAGTTACATAAATTCACATTGAAGAGAGCTGTTCTTGAAAGGGTGTAGTCAAGTGAATACAAAGAGTTAAAATACAAAACAGTTCTCAGACTTAACCACAGCTGGTTCAGCTAAGTACAGACTCCGTGTAAGTGCTTGCTGTTGGCATCTCTGGTGGAAGCGAAACCAGTGTTTCAGCATCTGACCTTACAAGTGTCAGACCGGTTGTCAGTGGGAACTGCAGGCATAGCAGGTGAAAAAAAGATTCCCTTCTTATTTCAGGAAACAAATAAAAATGGCTCATAAGTGCCATTTACCTTTATGGTTATTAAATGAAAGGTACAGACTTTAGAGAGGTGTATCAGGAAAAAATTGGTGAAAACTTAACCCGCAAACCCCTGATTCTTCATCCTCTCACATACCAAGAGGTTAACCTTATGTGAATTCTTTGCATGCTGTGGAATTATTTCTGATACATATATAAAAATTACTTACAGTGTGCTGAAGTAACTCTGATAAAATAATCTGCCATACTAGCGCATACACTGGTATCTATCAGCATCATCAACATTTAGTTTCTTCTTTTTGCAAAATCAATCTGGAGCAATGTTTAAATATTTCTTTTTATTGTGATTTGGAATCAGAGCAGTGTCATTGATCAAATTATAATTAATCTAATAAATATGAATAAATTATAATAATTATTATCAACCTACAATTTGATTTACCAATGTATTATGGGTGTCCTAAATCTGTAGCTATGGTTCAAGTGTCCCCTATCAGAGTGACTATTAGGAACAATAAAAAATCATGCCTGCCTAATGTCCAGGCTGCTCATTGTGTCTGCAGGGCATACATCAAAATGAAACCTCAATTCAAACGATGAAGCAGTGTGAGCATTCACATGGACAAACACAAAATATCAAATCTTGCCAGCTGTGGTGTGATGAAACTCCCTTTGTCTTCAGTCAGTGTTCAGGATGCGGAGAGGCCCTCACTTTGCTCACCTAGGAACAGGTCAGTCGGCAGTAATGTTGGCCAGATTCAAAAGAAAGAAAAGGTTCTTCCAGTGGCCTCACTTCCTCTTGGCCTTCAGCACAGCAGAGCATCCCATCACGGTGCAGAAGCAAAAGGTGCTGCCAGGCGTGGGAACCAGGGATTGCTGTGTCACACTGCAAGCTCCAACAGTACAGCAAGCTCACTGCAAAGGTTTGTCATGTACACTGATCTCTTGTACTCCAGGAATAACTCAATCTGTGCACTCACATGTATTTCCAGATCTCATCGAAGTCAAGGAAGTAATTCACAATGGGTTCAGCTATGGATTGTTTTCAGGGTTTAATGACTGAAGATTTGGGTTGTTTTTATTCCTGATTAAAATAAATCTCTCTTAACATTTTAGTTTATACTGATTTTCTGGGACAGACATTTCTGATCAGTCACAGAGCCAGGTCCTGCTCCACTGCCAGCTCCAGCATTTCTTGTCCCGTGGAGGGAACCTGTGCTGCTTCTCACAGTGGAGCTCTGCCCTTCTCTGCTCTGGCACCTGGAATGAAATGGTGCACCACCAGACAACAGGGAAGGAATAGTGACGTTTCTGTCCACTCACTTTTATGGCTTGTCTTTGTACTAAACCAGCATTATCTAAGAAAAAGAAACTTTTTCTATTTTCCGGAGGCACTAAACCCAGCGTTAAAGTGCTGTGCTGAATTCTTCCCAAAGCTGTACGTGACTGCCATCCAGTGGGTGCTTCAGTGTGAGCAGCTGGAGCAGAGCAGTCTGCGCTCCTTGTGTGAAACACTAGCCTATCAATTTAATGTAAGACACATGATAAAAAAGGAATTCCTAGTGTCAAATGATATTTGAAAAAGGTTATTACATTGTTTAATGAAATTAAATAGAACCTCTGTATACACAGATGATGTCATGAATTTGTATTAAATTACAGTTTTAAAATTATATTTAAGATTTTCATTGCAACTACTTTTCTTTAAAAACTTGTTAATTTTGCTTGAGCTTAATATAAACACATACTGTGGCTCTGAGTGTTACACGGATGAAAGTAGGTGGCAGCTTCTGAGGAACTTGCAGTTTCAGTTCTGAAGTCAAGTCATGTCATGCCAAGGCAGACTGCCTTTATCTGAAGTTGCTTGGATTTAAGCATAAGTTCAAGAAAATGCTATTTATTTTAAATCATTGTTCACTTAAATAATAAAACTAATCTTGACCAGAGTTCTGAGATTAACAGACGTATCAATCTAAAGGCAAACATAATGCCCACATCACCTTAGTGGTCTAGGAAAAAAGGTTATATACACAGACACATACTTTATATTCACCCTGTGGACATACCTACATCTCGATCAGTTCCAAACCAGTCTCTGTGTGGGTACTGCTGTAAAGTAAGGGTTTTCTTTATGCTGAAGACATTTGATAAAAAAATATTGTCAAAATCAAATGGAATAATATATTGTAAGGCTTAATCTCACACCATCTGAAGTCAATATGACTCTGCTATTGACTTCAGTAATAGCAGGATAACGAAAGGGATGTGTTTTCATCATGATCAATGTTAGTATTTCTCTTCTACATTATTATGATGATTTATCACTCATATTAGAAAGCTTCTTTAGTCCTGGACAAGGGCTTTTTGTGCTAAGTTCTATGGTAATGCATAGCAAACAGAAGGTTCTTGCTCAAAAATACCTACAGAGTTAGAGTAGACTCAGCATGAGGCCTCAAGAAAACAAGACAGTATGCAGGTGATTAGTACCCAGGTATGAGAGTAAAGTGGGAGAAAGCAGGAAGGTGATTATGAATATCAAACAGGAGATATTGCAACTTTTTATTGGTGAAATATAGATGACTATTCCCCTGCTAAAAGGTTAGGGGGAAAAAATGTACAAACAATATTTCAATATAGCTAATATTGTGAGCTTATTTATTTATTTATAGCACAAAGGAAAGGGAGCAGATTTGATTAGTTTCTGTGTAATTCCTTAGGCTGATCACGGCCACTCTCACGGCAGTTCAGCTCCTTCCTTAGCGTGGCACTAGTGCTCTGCTCATCTTTTGCTGCCAGGGTGGGTCCTTGGCCCAGGTTAGTGTGGATCGGATCAGAGCCGGGGCAGGGACAAGCCGCAGACTGTAAATGAACAGCGGGCCCAGAGAAACAGGCAGGGCCAGAAGCACAGAACTTTTTACTGCCTTAGAGACCTGCAGCCTCACCGGGGAGCAGGCACAGGCACAGACCTCACCAGCAGGATGTGAAGCAAACTGAAGGTTTGCATTGTGCTCTGAGCATTTCAGATGAAATTTCTATAGAGGTATAGTCAATACTGTTTTAGGAATCACTCCAGATCTGTTTTTTTTCTGGTTTAATGTGCTGTTTTAGCCTTTTGCAGTTTTTCCCCCCCTTTAAATAAATGTCAAGTGCAGCATTTTATGATAAAGTATCTTTTTTATTTATTTTTTTTGGCCAGGATTTATATTAAAATATGATCAGCATAGGATACCGACAGAAAACAATATAGATACATTGCAGAAAAAATAAATAAAAAAGGGGTTCTCTTTCTGTTTTAACACTTGAATCCTTTATGTGCACTAAGCTTGCATATATACCTGAAAGCTACTGTTGCTCTGCAAGATAATGACAGGGATAATTTGCCTCTCTCTAAAACTACAAAAATTGGTATAAAATTAAAATAGAAATGTAGATACATAACTCAGAATATAGCAGAAGCACTGATAAGGAAAAGGACACTATTTAGCCTGGCCACCTTCAATTGAAACAATCCTCTGATGCTTCTTTCACGTATCTGTTGACTTTTTTATTGCTCTCTTTAATAGATGAATTACAATAAATGTTAGCGGAAGCAATAGCAAGTCATATAATGCCAAGTTATTAAAATTAAAGAGATCTACCCCAGGACCTAAAGATGACTTTCACAGGACATTAATTTCTCCAATGTGTGCTGCCATATAATGGAAAGGACCTATTTCCTATTAGGTTTTGAGTCTTCTAGCTTCATCTTGGACTCTGGAAATACTTAATGATTCTTTAGTTCTCTCTTTGTTTCTTTAATTCCAATAAAAAATTATATCAAACCAGCAATCACACAAACCAAGGAAGATACACAGAGTCATCACTGGAATACACTATAGAAGAAGGAAGTAGTTTCAGCGTCAGCCAGTGTAAGTAACCCATGTTTGTGAGGTGGCTAACCCTGATGCTGTGCCCTGCAGCCCTTTGCTCTGTTCCCGTGCGCAGGATCAGGAGCCATCACACTGCACCACAGCCCCTTGGGACCTGAACAGCCTGTTTTATTTCCAAGGAAAGCGGGGGTGCGCAGTGAGGAAGATATTTCACTTCTGGGTTTATCATGAAATGAGGCCTTGACATGGACAAAGTCTGGGACAAGAAAGTCGAAACGTGCCTCTGAACCCAGCAACACAAGCTCTGCTAAAAATCTATGAGCAGGATCCTATGGAGTGGTTTTATAGAGCAGAAAGTAAAGATGAAGATTCTCCCAAAAAGTCTCTGAGTTTGAAACACTCTCAGCTGATGCAGAGATGGTAAAACTTTTGTAAAGATATGTACTTCAGCATCTGTCCCTGCCCCGCTGCAGCAGGTACAGGAACGGCAGCAGGCTCAGGTTTTACGGCCACGAAACCACAGGGAGGGAGAGTTGCTACCCCCAGATGGAGTTCTATGGATCATGTTTTTCCCACTGTGTATCTGCCAGTAAGAGAAAGATCTGACTCCATGTCCTGATCTTCAGGGTCAGGATATTCCACTCCCTCATTTATTGGTGAGTGAAAGGAGTTATGGCTTATGAAAACATTTTGTCTGAGTTTTAGCTAGCTGCGATTCCATGGGGATGTGCTGGCCTATCTTGGAAGATGCCACTAACCAACTCTAAGATGCACGAAGGTGAAGTAGAAATCATTCCTTTCTGAGCTTCCTGTCTACCCATAACTGCTCTCTTTTCACTGTAAAATAAAGAAGTTGAGTAAACTCAGTGAAGGTTTAAATCAACAAAACTGCTTGGAGCTCATGGTCATCCTGTGAGCACAAAATAACAGGTACTAAAATTATTTACCAGTGAAATATTCATTAATTTCTGATTCTGATGCATATGTTCTGCTGTCTCTTGCTGTTGTTTACAGGCTCTTCTGAGAATTGAACACCTGGTCATTTGCAACATCTGTAACATCATTATAGTTGGAGGGAATTGGCTGTATGCAAAGATGAAGATGTGTAATTCTTTATATATTGGAAAACAGATGTTTCTTAGGGTTACGGGAATTATATACTATATCAATATAAGCTTTATTTTATTTTCAAAGGTACTTGTATTGATAACTTTTTATGCTTTTTCACCTATTTGTGAAAAAAACACCTATATTTTCAAACCTGAGTAAACCTACTGTCTTGTGACTTCTGATTGAGAAAAGAGCTTAGCAGTTATGGATAAACTGAATGCTAATGCATTAAACATGCAGATCCAAAGTATGCTTCTGCTCTAGCAAGTGGTTTGAGTTTGCCTTTCTGTTGCACCAGCACTTTGAGTAATGCATTGCCACTACAGAATGGGAGTACAGAGTGGAAGGGATGTATCTCCAGGGATTTTAAATAATTAATTCCAGCAGGAAGGCCTTTACTATTAATTGAACAAATTATTATTTTTTTTCTTTAAAGCAAATTGGAAATTATTAATTTTACTTTTAATATAATAGAATCACCTGCTTATGAAAGAAAAAAAGCAGAGGGTTACTCTTGCCTTGATATTAACTGTGGTTTACATGTTTTGCCTGTGGTTAAAGTCCTGGGTATTAAAAACATGTTTTATTCATGCAAGCTGCTCTGGAATTTGTAAATACTGCCCGACTGTTTCCTTTCAAAGCATGAACAGTATTTACCAATTCCCTCCCAGTGAAATGTTGGTTAAACCAGTCTTCAAATTAATCAGATGTGTAGACAATTCACAGCACTACGCAAAGAGGACTGAGGCAGCGAGTTTCACAGAAAATGAAGGAAATAAATAAAGATAGTATTGCTACACAAGTTTGACAGCATAACAACAACAATTACCATGTCTAATCCAAGACATGGTAAATGTTTTCAAAATGTGACTCAAAGGGAGAGTTTTCAGAGGAGAGTTAAAAAATTATTTTATGGCTCAAAAACTATAGACATCTGATGGTATACTAAAATAGTTCAATTTATTTAGCCTCTTCCAGACAAGATGAAAAGATATTTTAATCAGCATCTCTAAGACAGTGTGAAGGGGAGTGACACCTGACACTAAACATTTCTTTCATCTATCAAGCATAGACACAAAATTAAATGTTAAAGTCTGCAGAATTCAAACTGCAAATTAAGTGCAAATTCTTTACAGGAATGGCACTCAAGCACTGGAAGATACGGCCAAAGGACATGGTACATTTTCTATTATTTGAAGTCTTTCAAGCTAGGTAAAATGTCTTGCTAGAAAATGTGCTATACTGCTATCATTACTTTTTGGGTTAGCTGCAGAAAATAATTTGGTGACTTTTTATGGCCTCTGTTAAGCAAGAGCTCAAACAGTGATCATATTCTGTTGAGGCTTCAAGCTACAGGAAATATGATAGTTAAGTATGATTCTACAACACCAATAATGATAGGAGATGAAATTATAGCCCTGCTGAAGTCTATGAGAAAGTTCCCACTCCCTTTAATGAGACCAAAATTTAATCTACAATTATAAAAATCTTTGATATATTGATTGCATTTAAGATGGAGATTATATGCAGACTGCTTTGCGCCACTTCACCCACTTTATTTTATTGCTATTATGTTTACCATTTTATTTTTCACTTCAGAGTAGTTTTGAATTAACTTTGTATGATTTACATTTTTAAAGCATCTAGGAGTTTGCAATTGTTACCTCTTTTCAAACAGTGCAGAGTTCAAACTGGAAATGAGAGAATGGAATTGCAAAATTTCTGTTTCCTCTTGAATTTCATTTGGGTAAGGGTCAAATATTTCATTGATCATTTTCCACAAAGATGGGTATTTCTGCTGCTTGCCTCTGGTGAAGCTGGAAAATGGAGATCTAAACAAATGCATTTTCTGGATTATTCTCAACCTTATGAACAGCTGAGCTCAGGTCAGGATTTCCATAAAACCCCATAATTGAGCTCACTCTGAGTGGAGTCAGCAATGAACATTGTTGTGTGTAGGTTCTTTACCACAGCTCCACATACTGTCCAAGCCTGAAGGAGGGAACCACCAGCTGTGCCTCTGCATGGTCCTGTGAGCTGATGTGCATTGGGTGCTGCTGGATGGGTCTGGGACACCAGAGTCCCCGAGAAGTCACTCAAGTACAATGGTTTTCAGGAACAAAGTAGGCTTTATAAGCTGTGACTCATAATCTCTCACTAGAAATGGCTTTAAAGCAGGTATGGAGAGCTGGAGATATGCTGACAATGTACACATGTGGAAGCTGAGAGACCCAGTCTGTCTGTTGACTACTAGCTTTATTCCACAGAAAATTAAAGCACACTGTTTTTTAAGTTTTTTTCCTTTTTTTTTTTCCTTTTGTACCAGACTGATCTAGCTTTGTGCAACAGAACAGAAAAGTCCCTAACCCAGGTTCCACCCAGGCTTTACTCTGGGGACATGAACAGAAGCGGGAGGTACGAACCTTGCACTAAGGGTGCAACTATGAGAGTTCTTTCAGGTACAATTTAAAGCCTGCTGGACTCAATGGAAGGCCTTTCATTTACTTCAATGGGCTTTGGATCAGAACCTCTGCTAGGGAGTGTTTGTCCTTGGCCTTGAAGATTTTACTCATGTGTGAATGGTGTTAATCACCCATGAACACTTGGTAAAGAGTGATCTGGTTTTTATGATATGGAAAATACCCTGCTGAAGCATGAAACCTTTTAATGAAATCAAACAAAGTAAAACTTGCCCTCCATAACCTAAAGCTCTGCTTCTGAAATGTCATTTACTGGAATAATGCATTCCTCATCTGTCAGTCTGGGCTTTTTCTCACCACAAGTGAACTAATACACCCTTGGAGGTGTGCCATGGTTACCACTATCTGGTATTTCACTAAAGGTGAGGGATAGGAATTGTTACTAGCAAATGTCAATTTGGTCCACCTCATGGAAACAACAGAAAATAAGCACATCTTTGTCCCTAAAATTACGTAATTTGTTTTCCCTGACACCTAAACCAGCAGTATATCCTTAGTCTTATCCTTGAGAAACCACTGGCATCATAAATGAGATCTTGTTATTTAATGTAGAACTAATTATTGATTTGTCTGCAGCCAGTGAATATATAAAACTGAAATATAAAACTCATTTGACAGAGTTTTTGCTACTACATTTCGTCTTGACTGTCATGGTACATTAGGAAGAGGGATGTAATTATAATACAAATCATTCACACTAAATATTCTTGTACTTGTTTGTTACCTCATGGAGATAAAATATTGTGGATACGTTGCTTTCAAAGCTCACCTCAAATTATGATTTTATGTAAGTAATCAGTGGTGTCCTCTCTACCAGCATCAGGTGAGGTCTCATAGAGTTCATTAATGAGTCTTTTTCTGTGTTCATATATAAATGAAACTCCTGAGAATCACGATACAGCTCTGGTTCACACAGTTCATATGGTAGCAATTTATTGCCTGTCTTCAGGTTTTTTAAATCTCTCTGGCACTACAGGGTTATTACAGTAAGTTAGAAAGACAGGTATGCTAAGTATGAACTCATTGTTAAGATCTCAGAAATACTGAGTGCTCTTGAATTGAAGCTTTGATGAGAAATAAATCCTCCTTGTGACACTTTTATGCCATGTAGAGCCATGGAAGTGTGAGCAACAGCACCTGGCAAGCAAGCTGTCTTCTTTAAAAGCAAGCAAACCAGCTGCTCATCAGGTTGGAGAAGGAATTAGCAGGAAATAAAAGTCTGCTCAAATGTTCACTGCTCAGATCTCCAGGAAAAAACTCATATTTTATGATTTGTCCTCTGGATACTGAGAAAAAACTGTATTTATATCTGTTGTATTGTCAGGAGTTTATGTTTGAAAACAGGTCTCATTTTCACATGAACAATCTACTTAACAGATCCATTCTGTTCCTATCAGTTCTCTCATTTAAAGAATGTAACCTGATAAGTAATAAAATCAACGTATGAAGAATGAACAAAATTTGACAGAAATTTTCTCTTTCAAGTAATACAGTAGTGGTAGGATTTCTGGATTTGCTTTGTATGGGTTGCTGCTTTCCCTGTTCTTGCATGTGCATCAGACAGATCATCTCATTTAATAAGCCTCAAATGCATCGGCTTTCTGTTTACGAAAATGAGCTGTGTTTTATGCATACTAAATAGATTAAAAAAAATTTACCCCAGCAGAACAACAGTAACCAGAATGTTTCTGGCTCTTCAAAGCCATAGATAGTGGTCTCATAAAACACTGGGAAAAAAGACTGTTGGGAACCAAATGTAGGTGAGTTGCTGCAAGGTTGGCACATTTAACTGTGTATATATTTTCTGCCTGGGCAAGATATCTCACCTGATCCCTTCAGAAAATAATTCATATAATTTTGCAGCTGCCTAAATTGGCCAGCCATGACTGCATAGGAAACATGTCATACTTCCCAAAAATAGAAGCATTTGACACCAGAGGGGAACCTGGTCTTCTTTAGCTTCCATTTAGCTGTAAGAGAAATAAATGCAACAGCATGCAAGACAGACATATATATCAATAGATGCCCCTCTCAACCTCAGAAAGCCTGAAAAAGAGTTTGGATGTATCACCTACTATTTTTTTAGGTTATCTGCAATTTTGTGAATAGTTTTGTGACAATTCTTCAATGCATTCAGTGTTATTCTGAGTACTGAGAGCCTCAGTCAAAAGGTGCTACAATGCACTGAAAAGGTTCCCTTTGATACCTTGAAACAATAAGTGTCGGGGATTTATTTTAATTTTTAGGTTGATAATACTGTGATGGCTATTATCCTTCCCCTTTTTATATTTCATTTGTTATTGTTTTTTGTTTGCTTCTTATAAGCTAACAAATCCAGATTAATCTATCCCATCCACCTGACTCTCCTGCCAACAATGCTGTTCTCATACCCTGCTTGCAATCTCCACGTTTGCAGATGTGACAGGCAGGGAATGAAAACAGAGTTCTGTAATGACCACAGAGACGATGCCGCCTGGAAACATTGATTGCTTCTTGCAGCACTCCCCTCAGTTATTTGAATAGTATTATACTATCTCAAAGATTTGCAAACTGAGATCTGGAGAGATGCTACCTGTGCTGTAGCAAATCCTAAATAGGCGAGAGCTATGTGCCTTCAGTCACACTCTCTGTCCCAGACTCCTGTCACATAAACACTTAAGCATCTGCTCCTCTTTTCAGAACAGCTCCTGCAATTTCATTGGACTGCAAAGTAAATTTAAATTTAAAGACATTCCCATTTGAAGATTCAGGACTTAAGCAATGGTATTTAGTTGCACCAGCTCCATGCCATTTCAGATGTTGTAGGATATCCCTCCTGGCTTCCAGGTGCTGCTCCAGAATGGTACAGGTTTGTCCTAAGTCCCATGTTGTCCATCAGCCCAGACATCCCTGATGCCCTTGAGCATCTACAGTGACACCTGTGTTAGCCCAGATGTCATCACACTAAAATGAGGATTTCAGAACAACCTGACGGTGCAACAGAGGGAGAGAACAGCTTTTGTCAGCTCCTGGGACTGTGATCTGCAAGCAGAACCCCATCAGACTGCACTTTTCAAGATACAAAATGCCATGAGTTACAAGCAATGGAAGCAAACGAGCTACACCTTACCTGTAGCATGATGTCCCGCCCATCCCGGGTGATGTTCACAGTGTGGGGCTGCCCATTAGCCATGTTTCTGTGGTCGATATCAATGTTATATGGCTCTTTGGTGCCTCCGAGGCTGTACCGAACCTGAAGGTTCCCTAGTGGAAAAAAGCGTGAAAAGCACCCTCAGGTATTTTGATCTCTATCCACCTGTTATTTTCCCCTCTTTATTTTCACATAGAGCTCTTATTATTTCACACTTAATTGCTCTCATAGATGGTTGCTGCAGTAAGAGAAGAGCTAGTGTTTGAGATTATAAAGTTACTGGGCTGAAACTGCCTCTAGTGTATAACCCAGAAGTGTGACAATGCCCAGCATCTCCAAACCAAAGTGTTTGTAAACACTCCAGCCTGCAAACCAAACAAATCCGAGCGTTGCCTTGAACAATATGGACAACTGGTACAAAATCGAGCACATCAAGCAGCACTTCGTTGTTGAGATTATTATACTTGCTGAAGCAGAATTCTTTGAAATTATACAAAGCATAACATTTTCTAAAGAATAAACCACTGGCATGCATTGAATAAAGGCAAAATTACGACAAATTAACAATGACACGTAACCTACACAAGGGAATTTCATGCTCTCACATTTAATTTTTGTTGATGGGTGACTGTCTGGACATTTATGGAAATTTAATAATATATGGTGAAATGAAAACATCAGGTTATATTGTTATAAAAGTATAGTCAAAAGTGATTAATTGATATTCCTGACATACTGCCAGACAGACTTTTCTTTTCTAAACAAAAGTGGAGTGTCTACTCTTCATAACACATTTTAATATTTGACTAAAAGGAAGAATGTCTGAAAAGGGAAATGCAGACCCCATTATTGATGAAAAATGGACATATTCTGGCCCAAAAGAGCCCCTGGGCCTTTATAACTATAGTTTAGTCATCTGAGGATGGATTTCTCTCATGCGCCTTCTTTCTTCCCCATGAAAGGAAAAAAATGAGTGGAATGTGGAATACTCATCCCATAAAAGAGAACAGTAGTAAAATCATCCTAATTATGATTTTCACAAGGCACTAAGGCACTATTTGGAATTGAAGTATATTCAGTTTATATACAGTTTTAACACTGTAGCAGCAAATGGTCCATATCCAACCTTCAACCATCACCAAAATATTTTGGACATTATGTGCTGTGCTAGATCCTTATTTTAGCCACCTCAGTGAGTATGCAGAGTTCAAAAGGACTGACATGACACTTTGCACTGACTA
Organism: Acropternis orthonyx; assembly: GCA_035583155.1. NCBI lineage: Eukaryota > Metazoa > Chordata > Aves > Passeriformes > Rhinocryptidae > Acropternis > Acropternis orthonyx. The sequence continues at coordinate 54,770,568 of JAWWEU010000081.1, read as the reverse complement.
TTGCTGATATTGCCAGGAGTTCAGCTGTTCAGGGGCCTTCATGTGGAGGCCAACTTGTCCCCACCATGATGCTGATTCGTGGCAAAATTTGGTGCAGCCAGAACACAGGTTCAGATTTCTAAGTGCTTTGGTTTTTTGTGACAAGGGTGAAGAGACATTAGTTCAGAGCTTCAGCTGAATGTCAGCCTGGTATTATCAGCTGTGCAAAGGAGAGAGCCTGGAGCAGTGGCTTACCAGATGGCTTCACCAGCACAGCCATGAAGTCCTGGGTGTAGGAGCTGATGTACAGTAAGACACAAGGGGACTTGGTGGTACTGAAGCTGAAGCTGAGCTCTTCTTTATTCAAGGCAAGGTCAGGTGCTGTGATCTCAGGATCTGTAGAACTCAGGAGTGTTCGGCTAACTAAATCCTTCACACTAGTGCCCGGGGAGTGGAAGTTATAACGAAGCCACATTCCTTCTTCAAAAAATGCTCCAACATCTTGAACAGAACAGAAAAAGAAAGGGGAAAAAAAGATAGAAATTAAATATGCTGACACATTTTTGATGAAACACATTACTACTGACTTGATCAGTACTAATCTGTGCATGTTTCTACTGCTGTGTTATTTAAACACTCTGCCAATATTTAGGCCAAGAGACTCACTATTTTCCTATGAGAGTGAAAAGAACAATCTCCATTTTATTGCTGGGTACCTGGATTCACAGAGCAAAGGAAAGATTTCCTGTGGGGTACAAGAAGGCCTATGCCTATAGGCCTAGGCCTATGCCTATATGTCTCATTAATACTGCAGACAAGTAGAATCATGCTTTAAATTTATTCTCATTAAAAATCTTGCAGTAGATAATGCTCCAAAGAAGGAGACACAAAGAGTGATTTAAGGTACACAGTAAGCAAACACTGTCAAGAAAAAGAAAAACCAGCAGTACTGATGAGCAAATTTGACTGGATTTGGAAGGACCTCACAAAGTAATGATGGCAATTCCAGAACCTGAAAGATCTGAATTAGGATTGGACACAATGCTAGAAAGTTATCCACCGCTAGCACAATCCTTCATGAGAACTGCATAACCAGGATATCCTTATGGGAGATAAAATTAACTAGGGCGCTTGACTCAGTGGGGAACTGAGTTGTTGGCAAGAGCCACCTGATCTGTAGATCCCAAGAGCTCCTACGAACACAGTTTACAAACCAATAGGAGACAAGATGTGATGTTTCAACACTCCAGCCAGAAAATAAAAGTACTTTTGGCAGAATTAATACTTTCAGCTGATACTGCTTCTCAGCAATGCAGTCCTACCTATTTCTTACCATTAAAAACATAATTCAAGGTTAATGTTCTTACAGTGATGGCTGACTTTGACAGCCTCCTATGGGAATTCCTTGTTGTCTACCACTGATAGGGTATCACCTACTATATTGGGAATTGCTTCACTGACTTCCTACAGTAGCCATTAAGTGACACTGTGGTCTTGGACTGGCTTCGCTGTCTGGGACAAAAGTATTAAAAGAAATTTTAAAATTATTGTGAGCTTGATTAAGAAGGTGTGTTTATGAACATTTCATAAGAGATTAAATGAATAAATATTATAATCATAACATGTGAGTATTGTATTCAAAGAAGTGTTATAGGAAATGCTTAAAGGCATGAACAGTCTTAAATAAAAAGTCTTTCATTGTTTACTACTTTCCTACAGGATGCAAAGCTGCCAAAGACTGGTCCATCTAAACAAGAATTTTATTTTTATTTCATTTTAGCATTTTGAGTCTTCACACAATTCTAAGTAAAAGCTGTATCTCAAAGGATCTGAAGGAAAATGTCCCTTTCCCAAGCTCTGCAGTTACACAGAGCAAGTCAGGAAAGAGTCTGCAGAATTTATTCATAGTGGTTGAGCAGAGAAAAGGCAAGAAGATAGGTAAAAATATAATGGACTTTACTGATGCATCTTTCCAGAATTTTGCTAAATCTAGTGCTAGAAGATCTTCAGGCTTTCCTGTTACCTCAAAAAGTCTCCAAAACTCAAAATATCAGTTGCTGTCACCATATGGATGTCAAGTTGTGGTCCCAAGTCCTATAAATAACTCGATCATTCTGATAGCAGAAAACTTAAATCACCCTCAAAAAGTTATGGAAGAGGTGATTTCATGTGACAACTATATTCTGCAGTAGACTCAACTTAAGTACTCCTAGATTAAAAGTGAACGGCCCTATCCTGAAAAAAAAAACCAAAATCCCCAAACTGTGATGTCCTGTGCTATTTAACATGGTGTTGAAGACAAGCATGCAAAAGTCTAAAGCAGTGTATACTGTAGCTTCAAGTATTTGCAAGATTCGCTTCCAAATACCCCTGTGACCACTGACTTATTGCCCTCCATCCTCTGCCTCTGGCTCATACAAGCTGCTGCTCGGGCAGGTGCTGCACCAGCCAGGCAACTGAGCAGGCTCTGTGCGTGTCCACAGCACACCGACCCAAAAGGAGGTTTGCTCCCAGCCTGCTCATTGCGTGTCACGCCTGTTATTTCAGGAGCAGTCCTTGGGACTGCCTGGCACTGCACTTGCCCATAGCCTCCCACTCTGGGAGTACCAGGACCTCCAGTCCTGACCTCAGCTCTGCTCTGGGGCTCAGCTGGAATGTCTGCAATGCATCTTTCCAGAGCTGTAAACGTTGCAAATTACTGCTTTAAATGTTCATTACTACAAAGAAAGCTTTAAGTAAATGGTGCTCTCTGAAATGGTATTCAGCGTATTCTATGACTCTCTGAGTTGGACTCGATGACCTTTGCGGGTCCCTTCCAACTCAAAACACTCCATTCTGTGACCTTTCTTTTTCCAAAAGGGTTTCATGACAGAGCAATAATGTTCTGTACATTTAACTCCATTTGTGCTGAGAAAACAATTTTCAGTGCAGCTGTATCACTACAGGCATACAGGGTATTGTTATGAGCCTTGAAATTCTCCTCACATGCACATCACCACCTTTAAAAGGAAGGGTAAGAGGAAGGTTCACTTTGGCTGTGTGAGTGTATTGGGCCCTCAACAGGAAGATGTTGAATCCCCTCAAGTTCCAGCTCATCAAAGAGGTTGATGCACATGATTATGCTCTTCACTTCAAGAAGCTGGAGTCCTTGCAGCAGGGCTCCACAGTGCTCAGCAGCTCACAGGAGCAGGCTGTTTAAACTACTAGGAAATGTAAGAAACAGCTAAAAGATAATCTTCTCTATGCTGAATGCCGTTACATGATAACTTGGAAATGCTGAGGGCTGACCAATGAAACAGCAATCTACTTGGAGGTCACAAGTGTTATCATCTTCCTGAAGCTCTGCTAGAAGGAGCATTAAAGTCCTTAATTCAGAAAACCATTCAAGCTTAATAAAGAGGGTCAAATGCAATACAAACCCTGCTGCTGAAATGTTGGCAAGGTTTCCATGCACAGCTCTTGTTTTCTCCTGTGACATTTCAGATGCGGTATGAAAAGACAACTCTTGGGACATCAGACATGAGTCATATGAAAGCTTGCTCTGCAAAATGCCCTTTCAAGGCAGAGGCCTTAGGAAAATGGATGGGGTGATAACAGAGCAGTTTTCCTCAGAAAGCAGTACCTATTTCTACACCAATATTCCGTGGAGTCATCCTCTCTTGACAAACTTGGCAAATAAAAACACGTTGGGCTTGCTTTGTAGAGGAACTCAGAACAGGAACTGTGGATCATTAGAAACAATTTTCTGGAGCAGGATGCAAGTGCCCAACATGAACTGCACAGATCTTACAAAACTGTCCAACTTCAATTTGGAAATGGATGAAGTGAAAGCTGATCCAAAACTTCCACATACAGTGCACATGCACGCAGAACTGGAGAACTTATTTGGAAGGTTATGATGCTTTGGTCATCTCCCCAGTCTCCCTCTCCCCACTCAGCTGCTTTTATTTTTGTACACTCTCATTCTGCCTGGGATCAGGAGTACTGAAAGACTGGAAGAAACAGTCAAAGAGGAACAAAAAGCCCCATTCCCCTTAAAAAACTTACAAAGGCCGATGACTGGGCCAATGCTGTAGACCTAAGAAAATATAAGTAGGAAGCTAATTCTACTTTGCTGCTGGTGTAACATCAGTGAAATGTCAGTGTTGGTTCTCTTCTCTTCTCTTCTCTTCTCTTCTCTTCTCTTCTCTTCTCTTCTCTTCTCTTCTCTTCTCTTCTCTTCTC
>JAWWEU010000081.1:54755056-54765937 GCA_035583155.1 Acropternis orthonyx | reverse complement strand
TCCCAAACCTTCCCTTCCCTTCCCTTCCCTTCCCTTCCCTTCCCTTCCCTTCCCTTCCCTTCCCTTCCCTTCCCTTCTCTTCTCTTCTCTTCTCTTCTCTTCTCTTCTCTTTTCTCGTCCAGTCCAGTCATTATTCTTTTAGCTGTACAGTCAGACACAGAGAACTCTTGTCTTCTTTCTCCATTACCTTTTTCTTACCTGTGAAATGCATTGCCAGCAAGGGCACAGGTGTGGCTGAATACAGCTGGAGCAAGATTTTCTACCTGGTGGCACATATATGAGATACACAACCCAGCAGGCTTTACAGGAACTGAATTTGTGAAGCTACCAAAAAAACTCAAACAAACAAGCAAGCAAAAAAAAAAACCCAAAAAACCAACCAACCAACCAAAACAAAAACAAAAAGCCACCTCCCAAACCACCTCCAGTTTCTACACAGGAGCTTTTCAAGAGTGGCATCATATGAAGTGGAATCTCCCTTCTGGAGTAGGACAGCTATATTGACTTACAACTACCATCTCATGTTTTGCCCAGCAAATTGGACCTGAGTTCTGTCACCTTTCACTTGGGGACCAAGGAGAAAGCAATGTTGGTTAACTCTCTGGTGTTACTCTGGCTTTTTTTGAGTCTGAGTCTTCAAAGAACCCCATTAATGGGTGTAAAAGGTATACCTGCCTTACAGAAGCTGGAGACAAAATCCTGACAACTATGAGACCTGGCAAGGACATGAGAACTGCAGCAGAAAAAGATTCTCTCCTCTTTGTTTCACAAATCTGACTGAAACTACTTTTTACAGCTGTAAGCATGTCCTGCCTGGAGCACCTAAATGCCTTCTTGGCCCTGCTCAGATTCAGTAAATTAAAACTATCACTCTGTGATGTTGCCTGCCAGTCCTTGATCCTGTACCTTCTCTTCATGAAGTTCTGGTTGTAGAAAGCAGCTTTGTCAAAATCCTAAGCAAGGACAGTCACTGGAGACATTTCTAACACTTGATGTGTATACAGAGATTCTTCAGACAGGGTAAAACCCTCTTCCTTGATACATAGTTTCCTTTCTTTTTTGATTTATCTTACAGTTATGAATGTTGAATATAGATTAACCACAGCTTACTTCTTCATCTTGTGGCTAAAAATGTGCTAGAGAGCATCTAAAATTGCTGCTACTTCCAGACTGTGGTCCCAAAGACTAAGACTAGTTCACTGAGATGCATCCTGGCCATAGGGCATCAGCAAAGGGTCAGAATCCCACAGCTGTTGATCTGGGAAAGAACTTGAGTGCTCTGAAGGTGATAATGCTTACCATGGTTAGCTCACTCAGTGTTTTACTCTACCTTCAGACACATAGTATTTAGTTTGTGAAACCAAGAAGTGAGGATTTGCTTCTGCTATATGAACACACCAGTACATGGTACAAAAACCAGCTTTCCTGAACAAATGGCTGTTGGAATTGGGGGATATGCAAAATCCTGTGCAACAGTGGAACTATGGGCCTGATCAAAAATCCATGCAAGGCTTCCTGCTGATTTCAGTAGAACAGGATGAGTGCCACAGAAGAAGGGATTCAGCGACCTAATCCATTACACCTCCAAGCCTCCCTAGTCAATGCCAACAAGGAGGTTCTGCTGGGAAGCAGTTTGATATATCTAAGCAAGGCTGAGCTCTGAACCTTCTTTTACAATAGCTCTGTAAAGCAGCTGCTTTTATTCTGTCTGCTACACATGAACAAAAGTGTGCATGACAAGGAAAGCCTCAAAACGTCAGGAAAGTTGCAGCTGCATTTTATTCTGCACTGATCTGAAAGTATTATAAATCTTTCCATAGGTACAGCTGTTTGAACTGATGTCTGGGATAGCAGACTCAGAGGAAGGGAGTGGCAACTGGTACTATGTATTGTCTGCTGAATCTAAATCAAAAGCCCTCTCAATTTCTAGTGGAAATATCCAAAATGGTTTGGAAAAAAAAATCATAAAATGGGCTGAGTGAATAAAAAAGTAATGTCAAATATACAATAGACCAGGTTTCATGGTTTCCTGCCAGGGAGTCTATGGAGGTGCTCTTTATCTCTCAGAGAAAAACTTGCAGCTTTGCAAGAGCCATTTGAGAAATATTAGAGACTGCCATTTGATGATTGCACTGCATTCAGAGTAACAATGTTGATAGGTGAGATCTGGATTAATTTCCTTCCTGTACCACAGACACCACTTTAATGTGTGCAGGTCCTTGCTCCCCTGATCATCTAGTTCACTTTCTGCATTACCATAATAAAAACATCTTCTCCCACCACAGAGACATTGTAAGGATAAATATCCTATCATCTCGAGAGGTGCCAAAGCTACTTCAATAGCATAAAGGTGTATAACACATGGGTGTCTAGTGTGAGGGTCTTTGTACATGCATGCAGCACCCAGCAATGTTGCTGAAGCTGCTCCACTTCTCTTTCAGAAGACATCTGCATTCAGTGAGCAATGACACCATAGCAGGCCTTTTATAGTTAGCTGACAAAGAAATTGAGCCAGGACTTAGTATTTTTTTTAACTTATTACTGTGACTCATTTATTTTCTGCATATAAAACAAGGAGTTCCTGCATTTTATAAGTAGCTTATTATGGATGGTAAGTGATTTGGCAAGTTCAGTTTATAACTATAAAGGTTAATATCTCTTGATATGTAAGCATTATGGGGAAGGTTTGTTTTTCTTTAAAAATAAAAAAGATTTTTTTTTAAAAATGAAAGAATCCTTGCACTTATGTGCAATTTCCAAAGCCCTAGAGCACAAGTGTGTATGTTTAATAAGGCAGTATTTACAGGACAGAAGAATGAAATAGCTTTACCCAGTATATATATATATTTTTGGGTATATATATTTAGTCAGTAGAGACTAAAACCTGAGTTCTGAAGCATGACCTACAGGTAAAAAAGCCTGTCTGCAGCATTCAGACTTACCAGTCTGGGAGCCTAACATTAACAACCCAAGGAAAATGTCTCAAGTAACTTCCAGGTGACAGACCCCAATCACGTTGTGTATAGTAGAGTTTTGGGGGGTATGGGAGAGAATTTTGCCTTGATTTTCTGGGTTCTGCAATTATTAACTATGAAAACTAACAAGTTAGTTACCTTAAACCACTCTAATTATCACCTCCCTGCTCTCTTCAGCAAAACATTGCAATGTATTTGCAGTCAGCAAAATAAAGGGAATTGACTGGGTACAACCAGGGCAGAATTTGGAGGTGACCAGGTGCCTAAGAGTCAGTGGAAGGTTGCAGAGCTGCTGCCCCCCAATATGTCTGGCACCCACTCAGCCTAGTGAAAAGGTGATTTTTTTCACTGAGGCATAGGAGAAAGCAAGAAAGGAAGAAAATCTGACTGTGACAATACTACTTTTAAGTGCTGTCAGTTTCCATGCAAATATAACAACAAACATGAAGGAGCTCAGTTCAGACACTGGCATAAGGATTGCAAGAATTCACACTGTGAATCTGAGCTTTAGTCAAAAGAAAAGGAAAAAAGAGTATACACTCTGCTCATCTCCTTGGTGCTTGTTGATGCAAATTGAGTGACTGCACAGAAATTGGGAAGTTTTGAATGTACCCTTCCAGCACATCTGAAGGCCCACGAGTCACAGCACCAGATATTTAATTTTTTGGGTTTTGGCCACACTATGTTGGTAGTGGGCAATTTCTTCTCCTACTGTTGTTTCTCTGCATTTTGATACCAAAGGAGGAATGCTTTTCTCTGGGGTATGTCCCACATCAGAATGCTGCCACGTGCCCTGCACTTGACATTTGCTTTTTTTCTTGTTTAAAGGGAGGAAAGAGTTTGTTTTTTAAAGGAACAAAAATTAATTGTTTTCTCAGAGATGTTTTTATGATGATAGGTCAGCTGCAGGAGAAACAAAAAAAGATAATTTATTCTTAAGCGAAGGACAGGGAAAGGTCAGACAGCAATCTGCAGGACTGCCGAAACACTGCAGCTATTCCTCGGAGCAATTGCTTTGAGCAATGAAAGAAGTAATGCCAATTGCATATGCCTCAAATACAAAACAAAAATAAAGTTAAAATAGACGTCAGACTGCATTTTTGCATTTCTTTCTGTCCTTGTAAAAAAATAGTGTAATTTCCAGGTCACAACATCAATCACACCATGATGTGCTGCTAATAAGGCTGGAGACACTGCAATTTCTTGTCAGTCATCAGTCAGTGGCTCTAAGGATGGATTTCATCAGTGAAAGGATTCACAACATGTGAGGCCTGCTTTTATTGTGCAGTGTGTTTACAACTCATGAGTCATTGTATGGTGATTTCCTCATAGTAGTGATGTTTTTCACGTTAATTTTCCCCCTCACTTCCGCTAGCAGTTTCCGTATATAACCGACCCCAAAAAGTTTACTGTGGGCAAGTGATTGGCACATCAACATAAAACCTTTGGATAACAAAAGTTTCCTGTAGGAAATGAAATCCAATGGGAAGAGAGGTCTGTGCTATATTGAAAGGTATTATATTGTGGCCCCTTTCACTCCACCATCTGAGTGGCACATTTCTCTGGTAATATCTCATATTGGTTTGAATGTGAAGGCTTAAATGTCAGGCACTACTGGTTATCAAATCAACACATCTCCTTGGCCTGCAAGATTTACTGAGGAGTAAAATTATGAAGCCTAGTTCTAGTTTATCCTGCAAAGCACTAACTTTGTTATTTCTTGGCAGTTGTGAATGTGAATTCCTAGTGAAAATAACAAAGGAAAGTATTTTTGCTTGCCTCATACTAGACTCACCCAGCATAGCAGCAACAAAGAGCACACAGAGATGCAGGTTAGACAGAGCAGTATTCAGCTATGCCCTTATATAAAGAATGAAAATTGTTGAAAACAGGTAATATAATGTTTGAAAATATGTTTACAGACAGTTCAGTGCTTTTGCAGAGGGGAAAGTGTCAAAGTGTTAATGAAAAAATGGATTGAAATATGCAAATTATGATCTTTTAATCCAAATGAATTAAAATATAATTTAGGTAACAGTTACAGGGACGAATTTTCAAATTTTTATAAATTTTTAAACTATTTTTTGAACTCAAACATACTTGACTATTTTGCCAGTATTTATCTTGCAGATGTTATGTATATTTACCCTTTGTATTTAGAAAATATATTCATTCTTGTCTCCTGGACAAAGAGGACATGGTACAGGATTCCAGGAGCTGCTGTCAGAATGAAAATGTAGGATCCCCTTCTTTTACAAGTCTAGGAAGTTTGACAACACACATGAGTTGTTCCAGTGCTTCACTTGATTTAAAAGTTAAATTTACAATGTAAAATGTAATGGGCTGTAAATGAACTGTTCAAAATATCTCATTATCAGTACTGTTTGTTACAGAATTTTACGATTATTTTGATGATAGGATGCCCCAAACATGGCCTATTTTGTGTAATTTATCCTCTAGCTTCTTTTTCCCAGTGCCCCACTGTTCTTTCTCCACAGAAGCCCTGTGAACTCACCCACAATAAATCATACTTGGGGATATTCTAGATGAGTATGTCAGTTTCCAGCACAAACAGATAGCAAGCTGGTAATTTGCATTTTGTACATAAGACCTCAAGGACTTAGAGGGCTATTTTTAGCCTGAAGTAGGTTTGATGTTTAAAGCAGAGATCTGATGTATGGTGCAGAGATCCCTGTGCTCGCAGGGGTACGAATGACTCAGTGCTGCCCAGCAGCTGTAGCTTACAGCAAGTTTTGCTGCCTCCCAAAGTATCCCTGTCAGAGCTTGGGGCCTTTGGCTACACTGGGAGAAGGAGATAAGGAGAATAGTATAATATAGGATAGTATTAGTGCTGTTGCTATGGCAGAGCTTACAGACCAGCCAAAGCAGGGTTTGTCTGTGCTAGGTGCTCAGTTACTCCCCTAATAGTATGTTTTTATTCTGCTAGCTTCACATCCAGGAAAAATAGAACACTTCAGCTTAGAGCTACTTTTGGCAGAAGCTTGGGGTTTATCTGTCGATAAGAGAAACAGAAAACCACCCAAAAAAAAAAAAAAAAAAAAAAAAAAAAAAAAAAAAAAAAAAAAGCCAGTGTGATGACTTTTGGCAATACAGAAAAACATAAAAAGGGAGTTCTGTGAATATGGCATGGCAGTAATTATCTTTTTTTTTTTTTCCCCTGCACCAACATATGTGATCTGTAAGAGACTGACCCAATTCCAACCTGAATGGGTTTCCTCTACCATAACTGCATTAGTGAATGGAAATACTAAATATGCATTACCATTATTCATGACAAACCATTTGCTAAATTAATTTAAAACTGTATTCACATTCTCAGGAGTAGCTGTATGTACAGTCCTGAATGTGATTGACATTATAATTTATAATTTGTCTTTCAAGCAACACTGCCTAGTGAAACCTGATGAAATTCCTGCATGCAAGCACAGTGGAAGCCATTACCTAGAGAAGCAGCTGCTTCCCTTCTGCTGCACTAGAGATACATCATATTTATTGGAATTTATAAAATAATCAAGCTAGAGAATCATCAGATTACCTGGTGATACGTAAACCATCCCTCAGCTTTTAGAAGAGGGTGGTCCTATGTGTGAGCAACCCCAGCAATGGACAAAGCTTTGCTATGTTAAAATGAAATTAGGGTGGATATACATGGATATAAATGAAGGATATGACTGAAGTATGTGGGGAGAATATACAGTCCATAACCCAGCATCAGGTAAAAAGGCTGCCTGTTTCTGTTTTAGATTTGGTTTCCTCCAAGTGTGGCTGAAAGGGAGCAGGGTATGGATATTTGCAAAATAATTCTCAGATTTTGACTTGAAAAAAAGAAGAGATGTTAAGGAGTTGGGAATCAGAACATCAAAGGACAGGCTCTCTCCCCTACGGCCAAGTCAGCTTCCTGAAGGGACGTCCTTGTCTGGTGACACAGCCCACCTGCAGGATTCCTGGTACAGAGGGGAACACAAGAGCAGAAAAGCAGTTTTGAGGCTACAGGTTTCTTTAACATCACAGATACTGAGGAGAAGAGCCATCACGTTTTTAGCTGAAACTGTGAGAAAGCTTTTAAAATGATTAAGAAAAGCAACAGGTTGGATGGTCAGAACAGGAAAAAAAAAGTGGAAATAAATTAGCAGTTTTATTCTCACTTTTTTGTTATTTTATCCTTCTTTCCCTTGCTCCTTGCCTTTCTTTCTCATGCAGACCTGTGTGTCTATAACTGGTCTCTTGCAATCACTGATTTTGAAAATCCAGAACATACTTTAGGCATTTCCAAAGGACTGACATAGATCTGGAAGCTCTGTGCCTTTTCTTATCCTAGTAAGTTCAATCTCTAACCCAGTTTGAGCTACTAAAAAACCTGTTCTGGTTATGTATGGATAAAATTTTTAAGTCAAATGCTGGCCTCCCAGTATTTAAGATATTCAACCCAAACCTCACATCTACATGCCTTCAAATATGTTTCTGAATGACTAGGTAGCTTTTGTTTAAATCCATGTTTTTTCTAAAGAAGTAACCATGATATTGCGCTGGTCAGAATTTATTGTTCAACAGCTCGAGACTGTGGAATACACTGTGCCAGACTCACTATTACTATAGGCATTCTTGATGCATTTTGTTGTTGTGTTATTTGATGTAAAGAGGTAACATATAGTCCTAATGAGAGATGTGGTTTTAAATAGTCACATTTAAGTCCTGGCTGTGTAATTTGACTTGTTAGCAAGAAGTATTAAACAGGATTTACTTGTTTAATTAATAAAAGCCGATTGTATTGTGTTTTTTTCTGCAGGCAAATAGTTCTCTAATTACTCTGCCTCCTGCACTGAAGTATTTACCTTTTATGCAGAATGGTCCATCGTAAGCAGTTTTGGAGCAGTCACAGGAGTACCCATTGTACTTCTCGACACACTTTCCCCCATTTGCACAGTACATGCCATAGCTCGTGCAGTGGCCAGAGCAGCCAGGCTTCACCCCTGGTGTGACTTTTGCCCTCTCTTCCAGGTCCAGCGTCACCCCGTTCATCCGCAATGAACGAATGCAGCCGAGGAACCCTCGCTGGCCTCCTGCGGCACCTGAGAGGGGGTGAGAACTGTGAGACAACACTGAACAGAATCTATTGCTGCTTCACATAAGATATCCTGCTAAGCTTGTGACAACAGTTGGAAATGGTTTTTAGAGATAATGCTGGAAGAAAATTGCTTGTCTCAATTGCTAAGGTAAACACTTTCTCTCTATATGATTAGTGACGATGGATGTTAATAATAATGCCATAATATGCTTTGCGATGTTACATTTTTCAAAGTCATGAAAGGCAAAGAAAAAGATTCAAATCCCCTCTGTGTTACAATAGGAAACACAGACATTAAACTTTAAGCAACATCAGGAATACTGCTTAGTTGTCTGAACATAGAGAATGTAACACTCAAAAGCTACACTTGAGAGTCTGAGTGGAAATGGTTTTTCATAGCAGTTTATGTTCTTTTTTCACCCCTTGTAAACACTTGCTGAAAAATATGATTTCAACTAGGAAAGTCTTATCTGAGGCTGGATTAGAAACAACAACCGAAAAAAGCAAACTAAAAAATGCAAGTAAATAACAGTGAGTGGCTGGCATCCCTTCTGCACATCCCTCCTCTATTTGATCACTGCAGTTCCGCAGGTGCCAAAGAGTCCCTGAGGAGATCTGAATGCTCATCACCACAGAGCACAGAGGCTGATGTACCTGAGTGGGGAAGAGGACTAAACACAAACCAGAGACAGCTACTGCAAATCAAGTGCTGGCAACTGGATGATTTGGAGTAGGAGGAGGCAAGGCTTGGTCTGTGCCGAACGCAGACAGACACACAGGGCGTTCTGGTGTGATTCTGTTCTGTGTGAACTAATATGCATTGCAGTGATGAAAAGTCTTCTTTTCCCTCACAGTGACTGTCCTAGCCCCTGGGACACAAAGGCATCATAACTAAGGCACTCTTGCTGGCCCAAAGAATAGATTATTCTACAGATTTATTCTACAGAAAGTGGAACAGGAGACACTGAAACAATTCTTGTTGGATATTACCCTCCAGGCCCCAATATCCAGGTGTTCATTTTGGGCACTCCAAATCAAATCCATTCTAGGTCTGACTCTGGGTAAGGTTTAAATCTTTTCTCTGAGAGGTATGCTCCAATCACCAAGTTATATGAAATAGATATTATTCAGAAAGAAAAAAAAAAGCCTGTTGCAGATCATGACATTTGTGTTTTGGCAATAAAGGTACAATTTATTTATTGCCCTTATTTGGCAATAAAGGTGTTACAGTCAATTCAAAACTGACAAATAAAATCATCCTTATTAACAATTCTCAAAGAACTCAGACTGGAAAAAAAATCCAGCTCTTCCTGTTTTCAGCAAAAGGGTTGGTATTTCTTTTGAAAGGTTAAGGTTCTCTCTTTTAAACAAACTTCATCTTTCAGCTTATTTTGAAACTGCCTTTTATTGGGATCATAGTAATAAAGGAGAATCTGAGCTTGTAAATAACACCTGCACATCTGGTGACACATTACACACAGTTTGCAGTGACACTGGGCTGATTGCTAAGGCAATAAAGGCTTTAAACATCATTTTCATTCATCTGTGTTGTTGAATGCTGACAAACATGGGGGGGAAAAATGAGATGTTTTTTATTTTTCCCTTCCCTCTTGTTAACAGATATCTAGAAAGGTATGAAAAGTGCTTCTTAACTCAACATTTCATGCAGTTCTGATTCCAGATAATGATCCTTGGCATGCAGGCGCTTCGCAGCCCTGAGGCTAACAGAGAAATACAAGTGCTGCTGTAATAACCTGGCCAAAAAGGAGTGGAAACCAGGAGTCCCCAAGAGCAGCTGGGCTAACTTGGTTTCAGGGAATGCATTTGTGTAACACTGTGTGGTGATTTCCTACATCAAATGGGCAAACAGTCATGGGACTAAAGGGAAAGCCTGTAGTGAGAGCCATGAACACCAAACCATGGGCAAGGATCAGAGGCTGGAAGTGCTGCTGAGGCTAAGGTGGGCACTGCAGGCACATGCAGGCCTGGCAAGGCCTCTGTAGAAATTTTCACTTTCCTGGTGGATGTTTGTGTCTGGGAGGGACACTTGACAAAAGTAAGTGTGGCCCTACAGCCTCCTGGAGGCACTTCCAGCCAGGAGCTGCAGGTGGAGAAACACAGAACTGACACGTTTCCAACAGACAATATTTTTCTCTTAGCTGATCTTTGTACTTGTGGACATGCCTGTCTATAATTTTTCCCTCTCCTTCCCTTCCCCCTGCTGCCATGCAAGTGCTTGAGGAGCACGGCTTCCCACAGCAGAGCAAGGCACGACACAGGGCAGAGTGTCCAGCATGTGAGAGCCGAGCCCGGCTGCCCACCTGTAGTGGTTTGGCTCAGGTCTTTCCTGGCAACCAGGTCACAGCTAGGGAAGTATTCCGTCATATTATTTATGTAAGCAGAGATATAAATGAAGGGGAGGAAGAGAGGCCGTCAGACCTCCTTCCGGCATTGGGTGAGAACAGGTTGAGCTCTGCAGTCCCCTTCTGGGGTGTGTGTGAGGCTGAGTCTGGTGAGGCACAGCTGTTTGCTCAGGAGTGAGGACCTGTTTATTCATTCTTTGTTGGGTGTATATCTGTTTTGGGGGTGCTGGGGTTCCTTTTCTTCTATGTATATATTTTTGTTACTGTATATAAGTGTAAAAGTACAAAGATCAGTGTCTACAGAGCCATTATACTGTCCACTCTTTTATATGGGTCTGAATCCTGGGTCATCTACCGCCACCACCTGCAACTCCTCGAATGCTTCCATCAGCGCTGCCTCCGTACGATCCTAAACATCCACTGGACTGACTATGTGACAAATGTGTCTGTTCTTGAA
>JAWWEU010000081.1:54733111-54754997 GCA_035583155.1 Acropternis orthonyx | reverse complement strand
ACCACCATCAGTGGTCCACTCTGGCCTCCAATTGGGAGGCATGGAGACACACCATTCATAATGCTGCTGCTTCCTTTAAGATCTTATGCAGGATCAGTCTTGCGGAGAAAAGACAGCGCAGGAAGAACCGTGACTCGCCAACACTGCCCATGGAGACTTTCCTTGTGCCTTTTGCAACCGGACTTGCCTGTCTCACATTGGCCTTTTTAGCCGCCAGTGTGGGTAGAGCCCTTCCCAAATCTGTGTTTGTGAAGCCTAGCCATGATGATGATATAAGTGTAAAATATATATATACTGCTTTGAATTTGCTATTCTGTTATTTTCATAGTTTCCCCCCTCCCTCTCTGTTCCCTGTGTCCAGGGGGGAGCGAGGGGAGGCCTCTGGAGCCGTGGGTGACTGTCCCTTGGCCACATCAGGCGTGCGCGCTGTGGCTGCCTTACCCACGTAGAGCTGGCTGTAGAGCTCCAGCCGCGTGTGCCCCTCGGTGGGCGCCCTGCGGACCTGCGGGGGCAGCTGGTCCACCCGCAGGCTGGCCTGCTGCACGTTCCGCTCCGCGGTCACGCGGTGCCACTGGTCATCGCTGAGTGTGCTGGGCGACTTCACCACGAGCTCCACGGGCCCATTGCCCACGTCAAAGGAGAAGGAGACCTCTGTGGCAGCTGAAACACCAAGCAAAAGGTGTTGGCAGTTTGTTTACAGCCTTGCATTGTGAGCACATTCACTTCCTAAACAGTAAAGGAGTCACTGAACACAAATATGCACTGCAAAGTCAGCTTTCTGAATTTGTAAGCACATTCAGTTCCTTCTAACTTGAGTAGTAGGAGTTAGACTTTTAGAAGAAAACATCAACAGACTCTAAACCAATTACATTGATCCTTGATCACTGCAGCTTTCCAGTTTCTTTTCCTTTTTTTGTAGAGAATAAGCATTTTGATAAAAAAATGGTGCAGAAGAAGTTAAATTTTTTTTTTAATTTTGAAGGGCAATTAATTTTTGCAATGAACCAATAATGCTGTGATTATGACCTATGTGTGATTTTATGGCTGGAAAAGAAACAGATCCCTAGTAAGCACTACAGTGCTCTGTTTATAGTGGTTGATTCAAATAATGTTTAGAAATTTTACAAATGTCCATTAGGCCCTATGGCACACATTTGGGTCATCCTTGGCAAATATATAATTGATACTTACTATTAAATGGTAAGTGTGATTAATAATATATAAGTTATTTTGGAATAAAGAAATATAATTTTGACCTTTCTACTTATATTTAACTTATGTAACTTGGGGCTGCAAATTATATTCTGGTGGCAAAACATCAAATGAAAGGGCTAACAGAAAATGAATTATCCATGATAGCATTCACAAAGGAGGATACCACACAGGAGTAAAGAAAACCAAGAGTTCCATTTAATTTGTTTTTCTTATATATAAGATAAAATACTCCGAGCTCCCTTTTAATTCCTCTGAAAAATCTCGGGTGCCCAATTATAGTCTCAGTGTTCCAGTACAGCTGCAGTTTCTTATTAGGCTGAATTAATAAAACACTGTTATAAAAATCTTACTGAGTAAGGCTATTAAATTGTGGTAGTAGCACCACTCCATGGTCATTACCACTAACAATACTGATAAATAGAGGGACATATTTTTGTACGTGGCTTAATAGATTTTCACAAGGTTATGTCAGGCTGAATTGACAGCATTTTTATGAAACTGAAAAGACAGGAATAAACTTTTTAGAGAAAATGTTCTTTCAACCCAAATTTATTATATAGTTGATTTTTTTTTCAAAATTGGCTACTTCTGAAAGGAAAAAATTAAAAGCTGTTGTACTTCCTGTTCTCTGCTGAATAAAATAGTTTAATTTCTTGAATGACCTGCCTTTCATAAACCATGAATTTAGTATGTTTGGTCTTTTGCACTTTACAAGGCACAAAATCTGTATGAGCCAAAGCATGTTGTTAAAGAAATAAAGATGTTTCATTTTAATGATGTTTTGCAACTTCTGCAGTTCTGTCAATAAACTCAAGCAAATTAGGAATTAGACTAAAACCTCTCCAGTAGTTAAACTGTAGGTCGTGTTCAGGTCTCTTTTCAAGGTGCGTGTAAAATTCTCCTTTATTTTTTTAAGAACCTCCTCAGATCTCTTCACTGTCAGGCTTGAATTGCTTCCCAAAAGCCACCTGTCTACAAGACTGTAAAATGAGAACCCCTTTACAGGCTTTCCCTCTTACTCTGAGGCAGCTGATGGCATTGCTAATATTGCTTGTGGGTACCGTGACTGTTACCCCATCCAGTACTCTTGAAAACCTCTACAAAAGTGCTTCTTTGTTTGCAAGCTCTTGGTCTTCTGGATGGAAGTATCTTTATTTTTTTAAAGGAAGGTTATTCTTCTTTTGAAAGGAAAAGTGCAGAGAACTGGCAAACAGAGATATCTCAAGAAGTTCTGTGTCTGCACAGTCTAACTTTATGTATGGCTTTAAGCCGAAATTTGTATCACAGGCTAAAAGACACATAATTAACTTTGTACTTACTGGAGTGCACTATTCACTTTGAAATGAGTATCATTTCTATAAACTCTTATTATATTATTATATTAAATCTTGTAGTTAGGGAAGGAAAAGCTTTTCAGAAAAATCTGCTCATCAAAGTAATTTCCAGTACATGTACACACTGGCACGCTGAAAGTTAGAGAAGGTAGTACAACACCTATGGACTGCCCTGGTCCTTCCTCAAACAACCTAAAAACATGATTCTCATACCAAAGGAAACTTATTTACTACTCCGATGGACTGAAAAAACATGAAGTATGTCAATGAAAAGAGCTTTACAGAGGCTGCATAACAGGATGTCTCACACGAAAATTATGTTGCTGGTTCTGACTTCCCACTCTTAGTTCCATTTTCAGTCTACAGAATAAGTATATTTTCCAGCCAAGGAAATCTCTAGGTAAAATGATAGGTACTTGAACCTTAAGAGGAATGGATAAATACCTGACCACAAGCACATTAATCAGAAAATGAGAACAAAAGGAATTGTATCCCCCCCTGCCCAAAATGAGACAGGCGACCTGGTGACAACTGACAAGGAGATGGCTGAGGTACTCAGTTTTATCTTGCCTCAGTTTTAACTGACAGTTGCCCTTCCCCCTCTTCTGAGATCCTGCATGTCAAGGCAGGGACTGGGGGAATGAAGAGTTCAAGGTGAGTTTGGACAGGACTTTGAGAACATCATGCTGTCCCAACTCCTTCTTTTTCCTCCACCCCAGCTTTACTGCTGAGCAAGGTGTTCTCCCTTTGGCCAATGATCAGCTGTCCTGGCTGTGTCCCTTTCAAATGTTTGCTACCCTCGGCCTCCTGACTGGCAGAAAAGTGGGGTAGACAGCAAGCTTTGATGCTGTGGAAGCATTGCTCAGCTATAGCCAAAACACTGGTGTGGTATCAAAGCTATTTGGGGCACAAATCCAAATCACAGCACCATATGGGCTGCTGTGGAGAAAACTGACTCCATCCCAGCCAGAGCCAGTACGGTATCAAGTTTGTGCAGATGTTCAGTGTCACTACTTATGCAGAAGAGTAGCAAATATTTGTCTTTTTTTCCTAAGCATGTTGCACTGTTCAGCCTCTCTGTGTCTCCACTCTTTGACTCGAATATATCCTTGGTTGATGTGATGGTAGTATTATTCTGTCAAACGTTTGAAGAAGATGATTAAAAGGTATCTAACATACATGTGCATATGTGGCTATTTATCCACAATAACCAACTGGACCACAATAAGATTTTTCTTCAGAAAGACATAGAAAATCAGCTGCACAGGCCGCACAGATTTGTACTGGTCAGTCATTTTCTAGCTCATGAAGTGAGTTTTCCTAATGACAATTTTATTTGTTCTACCAAATACAGTAGAACTCAAGCCAGTTTTTCTAAGAAATGAGGATAAAGATCAGATTTTGAACAACTGCCTAAAATTGCTTAATTATGAAATTGAAAAAAAAAAAAGTGGGTTTATTCAGTCACTACAGGGTTTTGTGATGGAAATTTCATAATACTGAACAAGGGTGAATTTTTTATGTGCTCCGGCTACATATATTCACTCAATAAGCTGAGGTTTGTGGCTTAGTTTTACCCTTTCTGTGCCTCGTGCAATTATATATAATTAAATCTGAACACGTTCCTTTTATCGATTTAATTTTCTAAGGTCTCAGGTCATTGTCAGCCATCTGTTCAGAACATGGAACAGCAACTCTGGCAAAAAAAATGTCCTTCTCACTCTTTGTTCTATGTTCTCATTTTTCATCTCTGTTGAGATCCCATCATTTCCCCATCTTAAATCTCTGAGGTACTTGCCCATAAAAAGGAAGGGATACAACTGAGCCGCTGTGCAAAAAAGCTGTCTAGGCTGGAAGAGTGGGCTAACGAGTTCAACAAAGACAAATACAAGTGCTTGCACCTGGAAAAACTAACGCAGGACTGCAGCACAGACTCAAAATTTCCTAGCGTGGGAGCAGCCCTGTGGAAAGGGACCTGGGGATTGCGGTGGACAACAAGCTCAATGTGAGTAAGGGGTGTCCTGCTGTAGCAGAAAAAAAAGCAGACGGGATGCTGGGTCAATAACCAGCAGAGATAAAGAATCACAGAATGTGCCAAGTTGGAAGGGAGCCACAAAGATAATTGAGTCCAACTCCTTCGCCCTGCATAGGACCAGAAAGAAGTAATTTCCCCACTCTTCTCAGTGCTTGCCACCCATGGGTGTACCATGTTTAGTTTTAGTCCCCACTGTACAAGAAACACGTCAACAGGCTGAAGGTCCACAAAGATGATCAAAGGACTGGGAAGCTTCTCAAATAAGGAAAGGCTGAGAGAACTGTGTGTGTTCAGCCTTGAGAAAGGAGGCTTGTGGGATACCTTATCACCACATTCCCCTATTTAAAGGGTGGCTACAAAGGAGATGGAGATATCCTTTTTACAAGAAGTCACATGGAAAACACGAGGGGTAATGGGTAGAAGTTACTCCAGGGGACATTACAATTGCTCACAAGAGGAAAATGTATTAAAATGAGAAGAATAAGCCACTAGGATAATCTCCCCAGAGAAGTGGTAGGTTCTTCAACACTGGACACTTTGAAGATTCAGCTGGACAGGGTGCTGGGGCATCTCGTCTAGGCTGTGCTTTTACCAAGAGAATTGGAGCAGACAATCCTTGAGGTCCCTTCTAACCTGCTATTCTGTGATTCTGCGACTGCACTGTCTGTAGCTTTCCATGTTTCTTGAGTCCTTCCTTTCAAGGCTTTCTGGTAGATATGTTTTAGTTAAACACAAATTCTGAGGGTGACCTGCAAGGGAAATAGCATGCACTTCTATGTCCTTTGCTATGCAAAAGGTCAGGTTAAATGAGCTGATAGACTTTTCTGACATTCAGGATCTATGACCAGCTTGATCTCCCATTTTCCCTGAAAACCTATTGTGTTTCAAGTACCTTTTTTTCCCACTATTTTGTAGTTTGATCTTTGCTGATATATTGCAGACTAGGATCTCTAGTTATGAGGCTGCCAGCAATGAAAGAGATGTTGACTGATGGATGGGTTCTCACAAAACGCTAAACAGTAGGTGGAGGTTCTCAAGACACAAAAAATGTGAAAAAAAAAAAGGGGGAGGGATTACAACCCTCCTCACAGGCAGTTTTTTAACGCACATCTCTCTGTTTCTCTCCTTCTGTCCCACTATCCTTTTTCCAAACACATAGTTTCATATCCTCCCTTGTACTTTGTTTCTCTTACCTCCCCTGATGTATTTTTATACCCTTCAAATGGGACTCACTGATGTTCTAGTTGACTTACATCAAAGGGAATAGTATCTAACTTCTTTAAGATCCTTTTGAAATCCAATTCTTAGAACATAAATGCCTTGTTACAGCTAGAATTAGAGCTCACTTTCTTGGCTGTAAACCAGTATACAACGATAAGCCATAAACTGTAGACTAAACATGCCAGACATATATTTGTTCTGTGAAAACAACAGCTTGGAAATATTCTATCTCTGTAAGGGCAACATCTGCCAAACTTCTTGGACAGTTTGTTTGTAAATACACCTCTGACAAAGAGCTCACTGACTAAATCAGAGCTCACTGACTAAACCAGTAGACAGAATTCAGTGAAATGATTGAAAATGAATGAAAACTTCAGAAAGAGAAATGCTAAATGTTCCTAGAGCTAGTGGTCTGCATATCTTTATGTGAAATCCATCACCATGGTCAGGGTGAGGTCTCACATCTGTAGTCACTGGAATCCTTTCCATTGCCTTTAGCAGACTCTGGGTAGAAAGGAGGGCTTTCTAGGATTTAAAAGCAATTATCTTATTTACCTTTCCCACTTAGGCAGCTGAGTTTTGAGATAGTTTTACAAAGTCATATCTAAATTACTTTCTCTCGTGCCCTCATTTTCACAGGGCTGAGAGAGGCCATGCCAATGCTGACATGGGAACAGCATTGACAGGTTGTTCCTGGATGCTGAAAATAGGTGGAAAGGGCTACAGATGCTACCCTGAAGTGCCATATTGGAACACAGGACCTGCTTTAAGGAGGCCACTTCTCAAAGGACACAACTAAAAATTAAAGCTACCAACGCAACATAACAGAGAGAAATTGTTGATCCAAGTTGCTTGATTGCAATACAGAAATTACTGTTTAGCTTGGCTGTCTGTTAATAATCAGGTAGTTGTCAAAAATCATGAACATATTTACAATAACTGGAAGAAGCATCTGGATGTTTCATCATTTATCTTATTCCCAAATGAAATGCCCATTTGAATTAATGAGCAAAAGCTTTGTTCATTCGACCAAACGACAGTGCACATCTATGCCCAAGACTGAAGCGATCCCTGAGCAAAGTGCCAAATGAACTAGCTCTGGAAGCTGCACAGCTGCATCAGCATGATGCTGTGCCAACAGTAATTAGTTCTAATGAGAGACTATACTGCACCTAGGATCAAACCCAGCATAGCTGAGTGCTGATTTATGTGGACACGCTATCCTTCTTAGAAACAGCTCAGGTATCTCTCTGACAGGGGGGTTCATTGTACAGACTAGACACACTTTGCATCTTCCTGTAGGTCACAAATAAAACAAAATAAAATCGTGCAACTTTACACTCTGTTGGATCTTATGCAGTTGTTTATGTAAGCCTCCAGAAGGAAAAAAAGGTGAGTAAAACTATTGCTTTGATTTAATGTTGTGTAACACCCACTTCTCATGGTATAAATCCATCCACATGATACAATATAAGAACAAGTGAGGCTCAGTGTCTTTCTGAACCTTTAGAATCAGCTGATATTCTGTAGGGAACAAACAATTCATCTGATCCATCATTTAACTTCTTGAGCCAGGTAATGGACAGCCCTGCAGAGGGGATGCAACACTGGATCTGATGTTCACCAGTGTAAGCAAGCTAATTGGAGACATCAAGACTGGGGCAGCCTGGGCTGCAGTGATTACACACACTGGTGGAGTTTGAAGTCCGGAGGGATATGGGTCAGGTGAGGAGTAAAGTTAGGCCTCTGAACTTTAGGAAACCAAACTTCCAGCTCTTCAGGGAGATAGTTAATAGGATTCCCTGGGAGACTGCCCGCAGGCACAAGGGAGCAGAGCAGAGCTGCCAGGTCTATAAGGAATTCTTCTATAGAAGGCAAGAGTCAGTCATGCCCAGGAGCAGGGAAGGCAAGAGAGCAGCATGGCTGAGTTATGCTGAAGAAAAAGCTGGTTAAACTGAAGGAAAAGAAGCAAATGAACAAGCGGTGGAAACAAGGACACGTAACCTGGGAAGAGCACAGAGATGAAGTAGGTTGTGTAGGAAGGGGTGAAGAAGCCCAAGGCAAAGCTGGAACTGAACCTGGCAAAGGATACAAAGAATGAAAAGAAGGTTTTCTACATGTATGTCAAACAGAAAAGGAAGGTCAGAGAGTGTGTACCCAAACCCGACAAACAATGCTGGAAAACTGGCAACAAAGGAGGAGAAGGCTGAGGTACTCAGCAACTTCTTTTGCCTCAGTCTGCCGTGTCAGCTTTTCTTCCCACACCTCTTGAGTGGATGGACAGCAGGATGGGGACTGGGGGAGCAAAGTGCTTCCCACTGTAAGTAAAGCTCAGGTTCACGACCACCTGAGGGAACCCGAATGTACGTACGTCTATGGAAGCGTATGAGATGCCTGCTGGAGTCCTGAGGGAGTTGGTTGATGATCAGTCAGGTGCAGTTTCCCTTGGTGAAGCCATGCTGGCTGTCTCTGACCACCTCCCCGCCATGCATACGCCTTGGCACAGCTTCCAGGAGGATCTGCTCTGGGACCTTACCAGGCAGACACTCGAGGCTAAGCAGTGGTTCCCAGGATTCTCCTTCTGACCTTTTTCACTCACTGGGGACTTTGCCTGAGTGTCATGATATTTCAAATATTATGGAGTGTGGCTTAGGAACTACATTAGCCAATTCTCTTGGGACTGTGCTATGCATCTTGTCAGTCCCATAGACATGTTTGTTCAGCTTTCTCAGGTGGTCTGGAACCTGAACTGGGTTGCAATGAGAGATACTTTTCTCCCTCAGTCCTGCCCTGATGTTCAGAGACTTGAGATATGTGGGAAGAGAGACTACCATATGCGTTGATAAAATCGTACTTCCCTGTGAAAAATGAAGCACAGTGACTGCTATTAACATTAACATTTTGATGATATAAATGTAAAGTTATTTTGAAATATGAATGATTTCAGACATGCTGTAACAGTACTGCTAATTTCTCCCAGTGAAATTCTTGTTGCCCAGAGGAAGTATTTTTAAAAAAGTTTTACCTTCAGTCATAGGAAGTCTAGAATCATGTATAGAAAGGAGAGGAGAAATTAACTTCAGAATGAGAGGTAAGGAAGGAAAACAAGTATAGCTGAATGGCTTTAATCATTAAAAGTTTGAAAAAAATTATACCATAATATACAGAAAAGACAAAAATAGTAATCCAGTGGTGCTTTTTTTTTGACAAATATAAAAGAAACTAATTTATGGTGAATAGAATTTATTCAATTCCTGTGCAATTTCATTAGGAATACATAACTCTGCAGAATGTCTGAAGCTTCGCATGACCTTTTCAGTGTGTTTTTACCTCGAAATTTTCATAGCATCCTGCACACCAAAAAACCACCAAACAAGAATGAAAATTAAAGAAAAGGGCTCTGTGGAATGCAGAAAAGAGTACCCCCTAAAGTGACCATCCTTCTCATATTTTTGCTTCTCAATTTCTCCACTGCTTGGTTTGCAGCCTGAAGGCACTTGGTTCAGTCTCTGCTGTGTGCAATATCTATGTCTGGTAGCTGTCAAACTGCAGTGACATTTATTTGCAAATGGACAGGGAATTAGATCTGCTGAGAGACATTGACCTGATTCAGCAAGAGCTGCTGGTTTTTTATGCATATGACTATGTTTTCACATTTTAAGACAAGACTGCACACAAAGAAATTGTTTTGCTGTATATTTAAAAGGAGTGAATTTCAGTGTGTTACTGCCCTTCTTTCCTGATGCTCCAATACCTTCCTTCTGGTAAGATTTACAAGTGGGCCAGTAACTTGAACAACTGGACAAAAAATAAGTCTAAATTCTAGCTTTTGGTTTACAGGAACCAAGAATCTTTGGACTAATGGGAATTAAACGTGTTAAAATCATTCTTTAATGATCTCGTTTTATGACTGTTCAAATATACTTCCATATATCTGGCTGCCTGACTGAATAGCTACCTGTTTTTTTCTTCCTTCCCTCTCTGTGTTGGATTAGACTCCCTCTAATAACCTTTGCCTATGGTATCCATGCTGAGCCTTGAAATTCAATATCATCACCTCTGGTTTTAATCACAGACATTCAGTACATACCAATTGACTCAGAAGTGCTCTACTGCACTACACATGGCTACCTGAAACTGGCTAAATGCTCTCCAGGTGCAAGGCAGGAAAAAACAAATGGCCTTGGCTTCTCTCACCTCGTGGACAGACACCAGTTCCCTTTCTACCCACAGACCAGCACTTGCACATATAATTTGCAATATTTTGGAAAGCCATGGCTATACGATAGCTAAATATGAAGGGAAACCACACCTCAATGCAGCACCTTTCTCATCATGCATTAACATCTGTGTGAGGACAGTGATAAGGAGGGATTTGATTTTGGTAATAACTAAGTTATTTTTATCTCACTTTAAAATAATCTCAACTACTAATCAACCAATCAAACATAAATACCAGCCTTCCTACACAGTAGATTAGATTTCTCTGGGGGACAAAAAAATTTCATTAAATGAAAATACCAAATTTTCTCATGAAACATCATCCAAAGGCCAAATATGCCCTAAGAAGATAATTATTTATTAGCATTATTTATTAATTACTTCAGTTATGCTAATTGCACTGCAGTTGTCTTTCAGATAAGCACTTGGAAACAACTGTAATACTTCTATGATTCTATTTTAGTTGATGCAGCAATTTTCAGCCATGGGCACTCAGAACAAAAAAAATAACATTATCAGTCCTGCATAAACAGGGAACCAAAGCAAAGATACGTGAAGGGACTTGTTTAAAGTAAAATATTATATGGCTAGACACAGGCTTGAAAAAAAAAATCCTACTTGCTTTAATTTTAAGGCAATAAAGACAGTCTCAGAGAGATGTTACCTCCCATTCAGTCAGCCCTTTTCCAATAACTACTTAGTTGCCTGGAAAGAAGGAAGGAATGGGAATGGTGACTCATTGAAGGTCTGTTGATTTATCTCATGGGAGTTACTAATGCTTAAAAAAATACAGCAGCAATATCCTCTGATCTCTTTTGTCAGAGGTGATTCACACGAAGGGAACTGTAGTCAGTGCACCGAGTGGGAAAGGAGAGGAGGTGTGTTTTCCTGCCTGTTGTGGGTTATAATATACTTCATTATATCCTTTTAACTGCAACACTTTACCATGAAACTGAACCGCACTAAAGCACCAGAAGGCACCACACCAAGGGAGAAGTTCAGGCATCAGAACAGAGCTCTCCCATGCAGCCTATAAAGGGTTTTGTGTAACTGGTAGCTATTTTTTGTTGGATGAAAGGCAAAATAAAAGTGGATGGTAATGTCCATGAAATCTGATTACATCTGAGCAGAGTAAAGCATCAGAGAGATTTTCTGAGAGGAGGGAGTGGCTTCTTTTACATTGAAAAATTGCTATGAAGTTGTCACAGTTCTAGAAGGCTGAGCAATGGATCTGAGTGCTTACAAGCAGATACAAGCCTATCAGTCCCCCTCTTGAATATGTTGCATTCGAATGCCATAAAAATAAGCCAAAGTTGTGAATTGTGCATAATACTAAAAGTGGCAAGAGCCTGGTGCAGGCCTGGAAACTAAACATCTAGACTCACTCTTCAGTGATGTCCTTTTAAGAAAGCACATTCCCCAAGTCCTTTCCTTCCTCTTTCGTGGTGCTTTCCTTCCTCTGCTTCAGCTGTAGGTTTGGCTGTAGGCTGCAGTTAAGGCTTGTAAAGGTGTTTAGGTGCCTGGGTGGCAGCTACCAAAAAACTTCTACGTGTATTAAGGTCTTCATGGATTTACATGAATTTACTGTTTTTCTGCCTGGCCATAGAATTTATTGCCTAATTTATAAGCAATTTTCCCTAGCTGTTTGTTTCTCTGTGGCTGTCCAGGGGTCACCATCAGTGTAAGGACCCCGTCGCACTATGCTCTGTACTACCACAATAAAAAAAGGCCATTCAAAACCATGACTCAATTTTATTTTTAGTGTAATAACTGTATATGAAAGGGGGATGTGTGAGGGGTCAAGGTAGATGGGCCCAGTTAACTGTGGCTGCCGTTTATCAAAAGTTTTAGGCAAAGATTTTCTACTGTGGAAAATATACTAGCAATAATTTACGTTTGCTGACATCCAGGGTAAACCCCTCAAGCTGGACAAAGATACCTTTGATATTGTTTACTTTTTATGCTGCTGCAGGAAAGAATATCTACTAAAAATACAAACCAGAAATATCATGAAGTGGTACAGGAGAGTGGGAAACAGAACTAATTTGTTGGAGGTAAAAATGTGTTCTTAGACTTCATGGTAATGAGAGGTAGAAAAGTTGATGCAGTATGTGAATGAGGGACCTGCCTGGCACGAACCTTGGGGAATATAAAGCCAACAGGAGACCCATTCTTCTTTTGCAGCAGCAAAAATAAAAGGTGAGTGAAAGGATTTATGAATTTATAAAGCATTTGTTTTTAAGATTTCACACTAATACAGAGCTGTTTGCAGTGCATGAGTTGAGACAAAAAGCTCTGTTTTAAAAACAAAGTCAAGACATTCAGATCAAGAGGATATAGAAAGTCTAAATTACGCAAGACAGTGTCATAGCAGCCTTGTGATAGTAACTGCCTTCATGCTCCTAGAAAATAGATTGTTTTATTAACGTTGTAACAAAATTTTACATGAATAGTTTTTCTTTCCTTTTAAAATGTAAAAAATTATACATGTGTGCAAAGCTTCTGAAAGACAAGTTGAGAGCAGAAATACTCCTTTTCCTTGTTCTCAAAACAACTGTAGCAAACCAAGGTAGAAAGACAGGGTCTGAATTGAGACTGATTTTAAAATGAATTAATTTTCATCATGGTTTAAAGTGATAATTTTTTAAACTGTCATTGAAACCATGATGAAATGCTGCAAAGTGTTAGGAAAATCGGTGGACAAAACTTTAATATGGACATTATACCATATTATAATGTTCTCACAAACACTTAAAGCAAAAATAATTATATTTATTTGAATGTCTGTTGACATAATTTAAATTAATCATTTTCATAAATATTTAAGGCACCATGGATACAGCTGTATTATTATTAAAGACATCTCCACTTTCATTTTATCATCTTGTCACAGAAAATTTTTTTTCCACTTTAAAACTGAATTGCTTTGGTGAAAACAATAGAAATTATTTTAGATTTTCAATAGGCTATCTAAGCAATTGCCAACATTTTATCTAAAAATTCAACTTACAGAAAAAAGATAGTTCTCAGAGTACCAAGACTCTGTTTATCCATTAAGAAGAAAGATTCTCAAAAATACCTATGCAATTTACGACCAGAAGATCCATTGGATTCAGGACACACAGCCTCAGGAAACAATGAAGCTTGGCTGGAACCTTTCAGATTTCCTCACTCATGGTGTTTCAGTGTATGAGATGGTGTTGATGATTAGGATTAAATCTAAGTGTGACAGCAACAAAAGCCAGTCTGATCTCCGTGTGCATCCTCCCCACTCCTCTCCTTTCTGCTGTCTCTGGTGGGCACGGAGGTTTGTCCTTTGATAAGAGCACCAGGTGGAAGCTGCACAAGGAACTGCCTGGGTGCTCACAAACTCATGTACTCTGGGGGTGGAGGAGCTGAGATATTTGTGACTGACTGTGGAGCACATCAGCCTGCACAAGGCTATAAAATCATGCTGGAGACTGGGCCAGTGAGGGACACTGGTCTCCCAAGGAGCAGCCAGCTTCCAGGTGGATCCCTGTCCCTGGCAGCCATGCCTGCAAGGTGTGTCCAGCCCAGAGATGGGGAACACACACTTTTGGATGACTGAGTAAAAGCAATAAGGTCCAGTCACATACAGGGATAGAATCCTGAAGTAGCTCCACAGGTGCTCTGTTGCTTTGCAATTGTGAATTCCACAAGGCCAAATACTGTAAACCTGTACACTTCTAGCTAAACTCACTTACATTATAGCCCTTTAGACAAAAACTGTAGACCAAATGTGAGACTAATCACACCTAGACTTCTTGGAGAGGTTTAGAAAACAAGGGTGTCTCACTGAAGCTCATGACTCGACAGGAGGGACCATGACCTGATAATGCATTGGAAGAGATGATAGAGTTATTATTTAGATATTGCATTGGCAATATTTAGATATTGTATTAGCAATAAATCTAATCATAATCATCCACATAATCCCTGTGTCCAACTTCTTGGGCCTGACTGTGAGCCTTCTCTGTCACAGTAAGGGTTCAGGAGCACAGTGGTGTGGGGGAAAGGCTGTGGTAACAAATGCCTTCTTTGCCCCAGTCTTCACTAGAAAGACCAGCCTTGCACAGCCTGTTCCAGTGGATGCAGTGCAGGCAGATACCTGAAACTCCTGTGGGCAGAGAAAAGGAACACACAGGGAACATGTGCCCAGTCTGGCCGTGTAAAGCAGGCAGAGCGGTGCCTACTCCACTGAAACCAGAGCTCTGCATGTGCTATTCAGGTGTTATAAAGATGCAGGCACATCTAGGCCTGCCAGAGGATATATCCTGAGGAAATTCCTTTGGAAAATTTAGTCTGGTATGGGCTGGACAGGATTCCTACTGGGTGGCAGGGGATAGATATTTTTAATATCAAAATTTAGTGCTGAAATTCTTAAGGCTGCTGGTGGATCTAGTCTCTGACATCTGTCTGCACGAGGTGATGCATCCCTGTCATGAAGTAAACCAAATTCAGTCATTACTATCACAAAGAGAGGAAGCTTGTCCTCTTTGTTTTGGAACGTGTTGTCCTTTATGGTGTTAAAGCAGAAAACTCAGTGAGAAATTTGAGCTTGAAGAAGTCAGCTGAGCTGAAAGTGAGATCCTGTTACTGCTTACCACATGAACTAATGCAAGAAGTCACACAGTCCCTTCAAAGAGTAGCAGGAAAAGAAAGTCTTTACATATCAGTGTATCATCTTCAGTTCTACATGTGAATTTTTATTGCAAATTACAGGACATTACAAAGAAAATGTAAACTCATGGAAGTACCACAGTCTAATGACTTAGCGATGAGATTTTACCCTGCAATTGAGCAAGGTAACAGTACACATAAAGTCAGTAAGTGAAGCAGACTTCACTGTCTAAAGTGAGACAGAACACAAAGAATATGAAATCATATAAAGGATTTAACAAGGTCAACATAATGGATGCCTTTGTTTGATTTAAAAGACCCTCTGAGTTTTGGAAGAAGAGAATTGTTACAGATTTAGTGTATTTGGTTTTCTTCAAAAAAAAAGGGCAGAAATGAAAATCAGAATTACAGAGATTGTGGAGATGGATAAAGTACAGGTCATCAGAAAATTAAAGGACCTCTAATTTGGTTTGGGTCAAGTCATATTTAGTATTATAATGAATATGTTTACACAAGAAGTCAGCATATGTCTGATTTTTTTTTTTTCCAGTAACACAAGGTTGGAAAGGTCAGAAAATAATACACAGCAATACCCCAGAGTGATCAGCCAAAAATTCCTTGGACACAATGGGCAGCCTAAGTATTCATTTCATCACAGAGGGCACTAGTAAACCATTTTCAGAATTACTGTGCATAGTTTTGCCTACCTACATTTAAGAAAGAAGAATTCAAGGTGCAACAAGTAGGAAGAACCTTATTAGCATAACCAGAGAAAATATCTTATGAGAAGGGATGATGTGAGTTTGTCTTGCTTAGAACAGCAATTAAAAGCTGAGAGAAGATATAAATACACAAAGGGAGAGTAAATGCCAGGAAGAGAAAATAATTAGTTCAGCCAAAGATCCACACTGAAACAAGAACATCTGGCTGTAAAGGAAAGATGCAAAGCAAACTGTTAGGAATTAGAAGACTTCTAAAAAACAAAGGTGTGAAATTCTGAAACAGGTGTCCAGCTGGCAACACTTTAAACTATTTTCAATGAAGACTTGAATAAATATAGGGAGCTAGACACAGGTTATGCATTGTGGTTGCTTGTGACAGCGAGGATCTAGATTCAAGGACCGAGAAGGTTTGTTTCTGTCATGGGCCTACAGCATCCGCTTTTTGTGCAGCATAGTAAATACTTGCCTTCCATGGGAAAAAGATCAGCACAGAGGAAGACAGTAAAAGCCTATGCAGTTTCAGCAAGTGCCAGAAAGTAGACTGGAAATGAGCACAAAGACCTGAGATGAGCTAGTGGGTGGTGCTGCCAGCAACAGTTTGCCATGTGTTGCATGTACTTAGCACAGTACAGACCAAAGTATAGGGAAAATTATGCTTTGTAAATGCCAGCTAGTTCCCACCTTGAACTTCACGTGAGCTGTAACTGATTTATAAGACACTGCACATAAAATGACTATTAAAGTGGCTTTTATGGCAATGAGAAAAGCACCCCATCACCCTTGAGAGGAGAGGGGTAATGCTGAGGGGATGCTGTGAGCACTGTGCAGTGCAGGGTCAAGAATGCCACACTGAGGCAGACCAAAGTCAAGCAACCTGTCCTTGTTCTCTGTCAGAGTCCAAGCTACTTACAGAAGAGTGACTGGTGGCCTTAATTCCCCCCCAGTCCAGTGCCTAGGATTTTCTATTGGTCAGTTTTAGCCTGTACCCCAGCTGGAATATTTATCTGCAGCCTTTGGCTTGCTCTCACACGCCAGTCTGCACACCTGTCCCCATCTGCTAATTAGGAGCAAGGTACAGGTGGAACTGATCTTCTCAGATGGGACATAAATTGCTCTGTTTGAGAGTCAGGCATTTCTGCATCACATACCTCATGTGAAATGGAATCCTGTCTTTCACAGAATGGTGTTTGCAGTTTTTCAGACTTCTTTTTATTGTTGTTGTTGATGATTGTTTGAAACATTCATTGTTCTGGAGTAGAATGAGAGTTTGCAAACACTGGTGTAAAAACATTTGGGTCATAAATTTCCCCAAAGAAATGTAATGTTTTTCCATTTAATTTGATAACTTCTTGTGGGCAGCTGGGATGAAGAGATTTCTCTGTGTCCTAAGCATTTTTTGACACGAGGTGAATACAATATGCTTTACTGTGGAGGTGTTCTACAGAAAAGTGACCTTCTGTTAGCAAAACAAGGTAAAAACCTCAATTAAAATGAACAGTGAAGGTCACCCTATTTTCTCTATGCAGGTGAAAAACCAAGTGGTAGAAAATGTAAGCTGTATTTACTTTAACATACAGGAATTTGAGTGTCATGTGGAAAACTCATGGACATGGTAAAATTCCATTTCAGGGTTCCTCTGGAGGAAGAAGTGATAGAGTTATTAAAATTTGTAAGAAACTCTATTAATGAGTCATGTGTTAGAGCATTCAGTCTGGAAGAACGACTGCTGTCCGGGCAGCAGCAGCCAGCAGTGGGAATGTTGGCCCCTAGTCTGTCACTGCCTCTTGCCTGATTTTGGAGGAGTTCCTCATGTCTCAGCTATGGAGCCCAGAATCAGCTGAGAGCCTGAAGCAGCGTGGGACTGTCACATGCCAGTGTTAGGTATCAGAGTGCTGTCAGCATCCCTTGCCCAAAGAGCAAGCAGACCCACCCTGAAGCCACACCACTGCTTTCTTTAGCGAGCTACTCCATCCAATCCCTTTCACAGCTGCCGAGTTCACTGCTCACTCCCTGGGCACACTTTTTGGGGCACCTAGCATGGCAGGGGTGATCAGCCAAGTGACATCCCTGCATGTTGTGGCTGTAAATAATCCTAGCTTTCTACAATAATTTAATAAGAAAAATCCTACTTCTCTTACATGTTCATGCCTGGAACAAACACAAGGTGACCTTTATCTCTAAGCATCCTTTTTTTTTTTTCCCCCCCTCTGTTGCAAAAGTGACTTGCTGTTTACTTACTTCAGAATAACAACAGTGAGACACAATTAATTAGTGTGTGTAAATTGCTTGGAAGTGCTGGGATGAGAGGAGCTACAGAATTGAGTAGTGTCTCTTTTTAGAATTATATGACAGTGTCATTAAGAGACTTTTCTGGAAACAGTGGTGGTAGATGCTTCTTCCCAAATTCTCACGAATATGCCCCTTTCAAAATTCGCTTTCAGGAACACATCATTTCCAAAACTTAGGATATCTTTTGACCACAAAATTCAAGTGTGATTATTTGACGAACATCTCAGCTATGAAGTAGTCAGGTTTTCATAGCCATAACTCCAAAGTCTTCACCTCATATTTCACGAATGTGCAAAACCATATAGGAAAGTTCTGAAAGAGAAAACATCCTCTTTTTCACTCTCTAAAAAACAGTTTGAATTTTAAAAACATCTGGAAATTTTGACCAGAGATGAGCAGTTTCTGGAAGCACTGCTTTACAGAAAAATTAATATCTTATTCAACTACCTCCTTTCTAAACAATCCTAGCTGTTGTCAGCTGACTAGTCAGCTATGAAAATAATGGCATTCTGTAGATTTACTGATGTGTGTGACAATTGAGGCTTCAGGTAATTCTACAACTCTGTCAACTGTTTCATGACTGTGACAAGCACAAGCCTGCCAGAGAAGTTGCTTGATAAATGGAATAGTTAAAGACTTCAGCCACATTCATAGTAGAATTATAGCACCTGTTTTGGTTTTTTTGTTTTTTCCTTGACAGTCTTCTTTTTCAGCTGTTTGGAAAAGCTACTTCTCAAATCAGAGAAACCTGTTCTTCCCTTCCTTCCTGTATCTACCCTCTCAGAGATGGCAATCTGGGGCTTTACTGAAGGTACATGAAGTTACTCTCCAAGATACTGCAAATTTCACCTCTTTTTCATATAAATCTGGAGAGTCAGAAAATCTGTGCAGTTATTAGATCTTAAGACAGTGTAATACTTAAGACCTGTTAGGCTCAAAGACAGCTCACCTGTAAAATAATGTAATGAGTCTTCCTGGTAAAAACTTCTGTGCTCAGAATAAAACATGCAATAGCAAACTCCTTTCCAAAGAGTTGAAGCCAAGAATTTTAATTGACTGAATGATTTGTTTCCCTGATGCATTCAACAAGTGCAGCAAGCTGATTAAAATACTGGATATTGTAAAACCGTCCAGTTCATGGTCTGTGGAGCTAAGCTTACACATCACTAACCATGTATTACAGGTACACATAGGTATTATACACATAAGGGAAGAAGAAAGCAGGATTTGCATTGCCTACTGGCAGGATGCTGATTTCAACATTTTCCTTTTGGAATGATAAAAGGTAAAAAAAAAGTCGAGAAGAGGCTTTGTAGGAAGTAATTCTTCTTCAATACAACTGTACCTGTATGAGAAGGCAATGAACACACAAAACCAACCTGCTGTTTGAAATACAGCAGCTGCAGTAAACAATATAGCTGTTCTGCTAGAGAATGTGATGGGTTAGCCAAAAAGCAGCTTGCCAAAGGAAACCTCCTTCAGAGTCTATCGGTAATTCTGTATTTACTGTACTGACTTGTGTGCCTATTAAGGAAGAAAATCACATATTAATTTTACAGGACTTCTGTGAAGGGGAAACAGACTTTTAAGAAGCAGCACATTCTACTGTAAGCTGTGCAAGTAACTTCTGAAATTCTGAAACTTTACTTTCTGTTTGAATGAATTTCAGAAAACTGTAAGTGCAGACTAGAATGAAACAAACATAAAAACTATGTAAAACTAATGTTCATTAAATAAATGTACAAACCCATAACTCTCAGAATTCAGCACTTTTTGAACACCTTTTTTGAGTCATGTTTTGACCTGTGACTGGTAGAACATTTAAGTCATGGAAAGACCTATTTTCTGGGGCTCTGAAAATTTCAAGAAATAATTTCCAGGAAAGAAAGGGTGGAGTGAATGTAATTACATTGAATGAACTCCTTTGTATATTTTATTTTTAGCAAGTACAGTCAGGATAGTTTTTACAAGTATTTTACATCTGTTTTTACATATGATATTTCAATTTCTGCCATCAAGAATTTGTAATTTAAGGTTTAGATTCAGGGACATGAGGCAGAGGTTGAATTTATGGATATGCCAGATCACAGCAAAGTCAGGGGATCCCAAGAACAGGCTTAAAATTAAACCCCTGTTTAACAACATTCTGAGTAAGCTGCCACATACTTTCCTGAACTGCTGCATCTGTTCAGTGAGCAACTGCAGCATAGTTATTTTTCAACCTGAGCTGAGTTCAAAAGAATTAAAGTCACTGCCAAGTCACCTTTATTTGCTGTTATTGTCACCTTTATTCATTGCTACTGTGGCCATTTAGCTAAGTGAACAGCATGGTTGGTCTGATTACAGTGGCTGGGACCACCTTTCATAAGGTAGAAGAGCAAGAAGCTCTGGAAATGCCCACCTCAGCTGACTGTGAGTACTATTCCAATTCAAAGACAGATTACAAATAGCCACCACTTTGTTACTAAAGGGCTGTGCCCCTTGTTAAAGCAATTAGGACTATTTCCTGTGACTCAATAGGAGCTATTTTGATTTGCACCTGTTGCACATTAGGCAAATTGGGATTAAGCAACATGAACTAAATTCCTTGTAGAAAGAAGGAAAAATATTTTCACCCAATTGAAACTTGGCATTTTATCCTTACCCAGAGGGAAAAATTCAGATACATTTTGAAGAGGCCTCCTGGTGGTTTCAAAGTCTCCACAATCTGATTTGTGTGTTTAAACTTTGGGAAGCATTGAAAATGGCTTTTTTGTTTTAAAATTAGATGTGTGCACACAAATCACATTGCATAAAGAATGGTTTCTCTGGGGTCCACGAGTGAATTCTTCTCTTTCAACATTAGCAGCTTCTGGCATAGAGCTTTGTGCATGACTCTTTGGGGTTGGGTCGAGGGAGAGCGAAGGAGACAAAACATGTCTCCCCCTGATTTAACTGCCTCAATTTCACTAAGCAGAATTCAGGTGCAGCTGAGGGTTTCAGTGCCTTCCCTGGAAAGTTTGCCCCTGGGCCATTAAAAATGGTTTAAATAATAAAATTAACTCGCCTCTTGGTATCATATACCCTCTTTTTCAGATCAGTGATTTTATTAACAGATAATGCTGATAAAGATTTATTTTTATGAGATTTTTTATGGCTTTTAAATATCATATGCAAGCTCTCAGCATTTTGGCTCCTTGCAGTGCCTATTTGGATGGCCTCTCCTTTTTCCTTCATTGCCCTGTTTCCAAAGCAACCATGAAATAAAATAGAAAAGCACACAGAGCTGAAGACATAAACTTTTAAGAAATAATTCTGACATGCAATTTTGAAAACTGTTTTCAGGTCAGTTTAATTTTTATAATTGATGTTACCAGTTCTATTCTTCTTTGTGCTTTCCCCCTCAATAAACAATCCAAATATACTTCAAGCACTCTTCCCATACAAGGCAACTTGAAAATACATCAAGCAGCTGGATTTGGAAATTTTTCCAGAATTTAGTGAGCTTACACATTTTACTGAACAATACACATTTCTTGAAGCCTACTATCTGACATAAACCCCATTCAGGTGCCAAGAAGAGTGATGTGAAGCGTATACTTACATTTCAGCTCCAGTTTGATGAAGTCAGTGTTACCCAGATTCTCAAGAAAAACCCCATCTGAGGCCGATGTTTTGAAATAGAAGGAGATGTCTGCACTGGTTTCGCCTTGGAAGGTGGAGAAGTGCAGGTAAGACGATGAAGTAACGAAAGAAGCCGCGTTCCAGTAATTCCCTGCATGGGATACACAGGAAAGACACATGTTTCACTGCTCCCTTGAAGCTGTCTGGAAAGTTGAAGCTTTTCATGTCAATAAAGGCTACAACCTTGTCTATGCTGAAAAACCCCCCAAAGCACCTTCACCTTGATTCTGCTACCTCCTTTTTGTTGTTCTGGGCACCATGTGTCAGATTTCAGAAGGCAGGGCATGTTTATGGTAAATTTATTTTCAAGGTCCTAATTTATCATATTCAGTCATACTCAAATGTGTTGTTACTAAATGTTTAGTGTAGTAACACTGAATTCATGGGAGATCAGACAGATGGGCAAAACGCTAATGTGGTGTCTGCCTCACCTCAGGCATGTTTTACTTTCATTCATTGCTTCACATGTGTTATGGGTTTAAAATCTTGGAATTTTTCTTTCATCTACCAACCCTGCACCTCAGAGAAATCACCCTCTGTCTCCT
>JAWWEU010000081.1:54701935-54720097 GCA_035583155.1 Acropternis orthonyx | reverse complement strand
TGCCTTTGGAGACTTTCCACTGTGCCTTTTGCAACCGGACTTGCCTATCTCGCATTGGCCTTTTTAGCCATCAGCGCTTGCAACAAGCGTGGGTAGAGCCCTTCCCAAATCTTCATTCACGAAGCCTAGTCATGATGATGATGATGATTTCTCTGTACTTCATTATTATTATTGGTCCTGCACTTGGGTCACAACAATGTCATGCATTGCTACAGGCTTGGGGGGAGAAGCTGGAAAGCTGCCCAGCAGAAAGGGCCATGGGGGTGCTGGTTGACAGCGGCTCGGTGTGAGCCACCAGTGTGCCCAGGTGGCCACGAAGGCCAGTGGCACCTTGGCTTGTGTTAAGAACAGTGTGGCCAGCAAGACTGGGGAAGGGACTGTCCCACTGTACTCAGCACTGGTGAGGCTGCACCTTGAGTGCTCTGCCTAGTTCTGTGTCACCTGCTTCAAAAAGGACACTGAGGTGCTGGAGCATGTGCAAAGATTGGCAGTGAAGGTGGGGAAGGATCTAGAAAATTTGTCTTACCAAGAGCAGCCACAGGAACAGAAAAGGAGGCTCAGGAGGGACCTCATGGCTCTCTATAGCTGCCTGAAAGGAGGCTGTAGTGAAGTAGGAGTCAGTCTCTTCTGCCATGTCCCAAGTGAAAGAATGAGAAGAAATGGCCTTAAGTTGCACCAGGGAAGATTAAGATTGGATATTTAAAAAAAAAATTTAAAACAAAATTCACTGAAGGAGTGGTTAGACATTGGAATAAGTTGTCCAAGGAGGTGGTGAAGTCACTTTCTCAGGACATGTTCAAGAGGTGGCTGGATGTGGCACTTGGGGATATGATTTCAGGGTGCCAGGTTGACAGCTGGGCTAGGTGGTCTGGAAGATCTCTTCCAACCTTGATGATTCTGTTAGTTATCAATATCTCCTTCTGCACAAAGTAACTACTTTTTGCTAGTATCTATATACAATGGGGTTATACCCTAAGAAAATAAGCAAAAGTAAATCAAACTAGGTGTAGTATTCCTGTCATTGAGGGGGGGGGGGGAAGGAAGTGTTTCAGCTAAAAAAGGGCTTGACGGAGGGCTCAAAACAGTGCAAGCCTAACTAGCCTGTGGCCTTGTATCCTCAGTATAATACCCACAGACTGCATCCAAAAATGGAAATACTGTATTTCTTGGGTTATGAGTTAACAATTTATGAACACCATAGCAGAATATATTTTGAAGAAAGCATGTAAATTGCACCCTAATTTAAAATTAAGATGGTAGTGTCCTGATTTACTCAGTCTTAACCTGAATCAAGAAAAACAAACTAAAAGAAATTTGCTACACAAGATGTTGGCTTAATAGCAGAAAAGTCTTCTGACAACACACAGGGAAAATAATCCCCAAGTCAAGAGATGGAGAGTGTATTAACACTGTATAACAGCAAACTGATTTTCCTCCTTTCAGACTAAATAAAAATATAGGTTAGATTTCAATTTTCAAGATAAAACTAGCTGTGCATCTTTTCACAAAGTAACAAATGGCTGGAAGTCCAGAACAAAACCTGCTGAGCATATCAACATGTATAAAGATGAGCTCAGAGGTAGCTAAAGAGAAGAGTTAGCTCTGCAGTGGTTGCTGTCACATAAAAACTATTCAGATTTTAAAGAATAAATTCTAGACTGTGCAATATTTTTTTAAACATTGATCTCTTTTTACATTAACTTTTTTTTTACTTTGACTATCTAGTCCAACAGCCTGACCACTTCAGGGCTGACCATGAGTTAAAGCACAGCTTTAAGGGAATCTTCCTTAAACACTCCCTTAAGCACTGACAGGAGCAGGGCAGTACCACCTCTCCAGGAAGCCTGTTCCAGGGCTTGACCACCCTCCCAGCACAGAAATGTTTCCCCATGTCTGAACCCTCTCTGGCAGATCCAGCTTTTAGCCACGTGTCCTGGCACTGGGTACCAGGGAGAAGAGTTCGGCACCTCCCTCTCCCCTTCCTCACCTCGGGGAACTGTGGGGAGCAGCAAGGTCACCCCTCAGCCTCCTCCTCTCCAAACCAGGCAAACCCAGAGTCCTCAGCAGCTCCTCAGAGGACGTGCCTGCCAGCCCCTTCCCCAGCTGGGTGCCCTCCTCAGGACACATTCAAAGACCTTCGCATCCTCCTTAGATGGCAGGACCCAGAACTGTACCCAGTATTCAAGGTGAGACTGCACCACTGCTGAATACAGTGGGATAATCACCTCTTTGGACCATCTGTCTTGCTGTGCCTGATGTACCCCAGGACGTGGTTTGCCCTCTCGGCTGCCAGGGCACACACTGCAGGATCCTGTCGAGCTTTTGCCACCCAGCACCCCCAGACCCCTCTCAGCAGGGCTGCTCTCCAGCCATTCCTCCCCCAGGTTAGGTTTGTGCCTGGTGTTGCTCCATGCCAGGTGCAGAACCTGGCATTTTGATTTATTGAATTTCATTCTCTTACTCATAGCCTAATGCTTCATTCTCTCTAGATCCCTCTGCAAGGTCTCTTGTCCCTCAAGAGAGTCAACAGCACCCCCCAATTTGGTTTAATCAGCAAACTTGCTGATGGTGCTTTCAATTACTTCACCCAGATTGTTGATAAATCAGTAACACCTTCAATTTCTACACTACACCTGAAACTCAAAGTAGTTCCTTGAGGCTTCTCTTCTGGGAGTTCATTGCATGCATCCTCCCTGAAAGTGAGATCCTGAGAAAGGTTATCTGTCTTCTCATTTGGGTGGTGCCTCCTCCAGCTGTGGGAGGGTTATTTGGCCTTCACTTACAGACCTTTGCCACTTCTTTATTACTGCAAATTCCAAAAGTTCTGCATGCCTGATACTGCTGTGACAATTGTTGATCTCATTACAGAACTTTTCCTCTTTTCACGTTGGCCCAAGGTCTAAAACCCCAAACTCCTTTATGCATAACAAAATACTGAGGAAAAAGTAACTAAAGAATTACAAATTCAGGCTAGACTTAAATGACTTATTCAGAAATTAAAGAGTCTCAACCTTATTATCTGGAATCAATTTGAGTACTGTGGTCAATAATGAAGGACATAAAAGAACTTGTATCAAAATTTCAGTAAGATGGATAGCAGTTTATCTTCCTGCCATTATAAATTATCTGTTTTTGTAAAGATTTTTAAGTGACATACTACTTACAAGATACAGATAAACACAAGATGGTAAAGTTTGCTTTACTCTGCCAGTCACTATATTTGCTGAGTGAGGGAAAACTGCAATCACATTTATCAGTGGAATGTTGGAGTCAAAGAAAAGTTGCCAGCACCTGCTAAGTTACCTGTAACCATCTTTGGAAGATCATTTTTCAGGAGCCTTGCCTCCTGGTCACAATGCCTAATCACAACACATACCCAGTCACTGCTGGCATCATTGCTTTCATCTATCTAAGGAATGAAAGGTCCTGATCTGGCATGGTTTACAACCTGGAGCTGTGTAATGTACTGATGGAGCTTTAATGATGCATGTAAACTGGTGCCCTTTCAAGGGAATTTTTTTATGCAAAAGCTGACCTGCAAACATCAGCTTGACCACCCCTGTGCCACAGTCAGCGCAGCATGTCGGAACCCTGCCATGATGCCAGAGTGGTGAACATTAAGCACAGGAACCTGCTGCTGTCCACAAATCATGTTACTAGGAGAACCTGACCCTCTGTCGTCTTGTAGATATTGATGAGTGTTTGGAGCTGTGCAAAGCAGTTGTCATACTTTACCATTCCCATCTGCTAATGCTGCATAACCACTGTGAGTTCAGCACATGTCTGTGCAACATGAAAGGCAAAGACAACAGGACAGTAATGTAAAATCAATAAACTTTCTTAACAATTTAGTTGCTCTGTGGTACTAAATTTATTTACTGTGCTGCAGAGGTGAACTGCAGGAAATGGTAGTTCTCTGCTCTCCAGATCTGTGGACAATGAGATGAAGCTCTGAGTTCAGCAGAGGCACAGAGCCATTGCCCTGGCCCAACACCATGTGGGTAACACGATCTAATAACCATTTCTTCTTCTGCCATTCCCACTTGCTCTTCCTGGCATGACATTTTATAAGACGCACCTGCTGGGTAATCTCCACACAGCTTTCTCCCTTTGAATTTTCTCATTTTCTCTGCTTAGGGTGACATTTCTCTTCCTATTTATGGTTTTAAAGTCACTGGTGTTTCGCTATGGATCTGGCCTCAGTGTCCTGGCTCTCTGATCACCTGGTTTGTGTTCTCCTAGAGCAGCTCCACTTTCACAGTGGAAAATGATCTTCGGAATTAAAATGTAAGATGCAATTTAGTCTTGATGTAGTACATTAACTATTATTCATGCCATTGATTTGAGAATTACCTGTTATTCACAGAGATCATGAAATTATTTTGCTTGATCTTCTATTACTGGATTTCAGAGCCCTCTGAACTAAAACTGAGAATATTTAAGTCAGAAAAGATGACTGGATCCTTAGATGAATCATAGTCCTCTTAGCTTTAATAAAAGTTAGGGCTAAAACAATGTGCTTGAAGAATTAATTTAATTCAGCAGGAGCATTAATACAAAGTTATACTGTTCTACCACTTATTTGTAGAAATACACTTACTTTCTTGATGTTTTGGGTACCTTAAGGCAGGTGTGATTGGATCTTGCTAAGCTGTGAGGATGGTTGTATGCTGGGTCAGTCTTTTGGTGGAATGCTTTGTTTTGACTGTATGTTACCCTTTTGAAATTTTTGCCAAGTTCTCCCCTAAATTATGAGTAAAAGTACATCTTGGGAACAAGTGTGTGGCTTATTCTCTTCATGCTATCTCAAGGTATTAAAGAACCCTGTATATTTTTAAAACTAAAACTGTGGTCTGAGCTGGCAGCTCTGAGGTGGGGTGTTATACCTCCCATCCTAGACTTCTCTAGGAACTGAGAAAAACTAATGGAGTTTATTATGTAACCGTTTCACCCCAGAAACTGATGCTTTGGCTAGAATATCTGCTCTATTATGTGCTGTGGCCCTGGAAATGCTCCTTGATATGCCTATGATGATCTAGCTTTTTCCCCTCCAGACTTTGCAAATAGGTCTTTGAAAAGTAATTTTACAGTTCATTTCTATATCATCCATGGCAGAGAAACTTCTCACATGGCTGCACTTGAGTCTTTATTCCATTCCCTGCCTGTTCCTTACCTTTAAATTAACTCATTAAGACTATCAGTATGCTCAAATATCTTAGTGCAATCATACTAAGTCTAACACTATCTCAGCAGTGTTCTAAATCCAAAAACACAAAGAAAGATTACTTACAAAATTTCAATTAAAAAATAAAAGTCTCCCAAATTAAGTGGTCCCCTAGAGTCTTGTGCCTGGTTATACTCCCTTTATCCACCTTTTTCAGTCTCCATATTACCATTAGATGCACTGTTAATATTGTTATCAGAGAGTGCAGTTCCATGGGAAAGGGGGGGATTCCCTGTAGAAAGGTGAGCTCGCTGTAGAACTGCTGCTCTCTTTGAACAGGCACTGGCTATGCACTTTCCAAATACCATACAGGTGAGGCAAGTATATGCAGTGTAATAGGACATCTAAACCAGAACCAGAACAAAAAGTATTTATACTAAATAGGTCATCATATGGAGAGAGAAGAGGTCTATGGAACTTGTGTTCCAGTTTGGTGGTAACAGCACTGAGACCAAGAATCTTGAATGTATGTATATGTTTAAATGCCCTTATGAATTTAGTAAGTATTTAACCAATCAAAGTTTACAGATATATGATAAAGACTTATACACAGCATACCTCAACAGAAAATTATTAGCTTTAGGATTAAAAAAAAATAAAATAATCTAGAACCAATAAACTGTGCTAAATGTTTAACTTCCCTAGAGACCCCTTCCAATCTCAAGTATTCTGTAGAAGTATGAACAACAGTCCTGCCTTGAATAAAAATGACAAGGAAGTCATCTTCATTCAAAAACTGAAATGAAATTATTATTTTGGAGGTGAGATGATTTGTGAAGGCAAAACACTTCTCTGCATCTACAGGAGATCAGATTCTGACTTCTTGCACATCATTTAGGCAAAGTTCTACTCTTCATGGGATTGCACTCAACTTATACAAATCTGAGAGCATTTACTTGATGCTTATTTCCCAAATCTTTTCCATCTCAGCCTAACGACTATGCAATGAAAGAGAAAACTGTGTGAAAAAGATGTTGCTTCTTGATCTCTCCCTCCTTCTTCCTGTTGTAGGCTTTCCCATGCTGAATGTCTCTCTACTAAGCAGCCATCCAGAAATTTGGAATTGTAAAGCCTGTTTCAGCTGGCATACAGCAAGGAAAGATTACAGAGAAAAGCTGCCCTAATACGTTTTACAAAGCACAGCACTAAGTGGGGAAAGCATACACAACTGAAACTAGATTTCCAGAACACAAAAGAGATCCCTTGAAATGAAGATTTGTATCTGAAATGTAAGGGTGACTTGGGGTAAAGGCACTCCAAATTCAATTTCTTGGTTCTGATATTCTTATCATACATGATCCTGGCTGAGCTGTTTATGGCCTATGGCTCCAGAGTCCAAGATCTCTGAGGTAAAGAAAATACTCTTCTCTCTTTTCCTTTATAAGGCTTTTCTGAATACTGATCTTGTAGATCTTGTAGGACTATCAGAATTTGCAGCAAACTGTGATTACAATCTTGGGCTGCAAGAGGCAGCCTTTTTCTTAAAATAGAATACTGAACTTGGCTGGAATTTGAACATGCTACTGTGATATAAGTGTTGACAATAACTTTATGTAAATTTACTTCTTACCTTTCACGTTATCCAAATGCACTGGTGTTGTACCAAGTCATTAAACGCATGTCAAAACGTTTTGAAAATGGAGAACACAATTCTTAACATTGATCTGCCTGCTCAAATTGCAACATATTAATGTGGCAACATCATTTATGGATAAAAATATATACATACACAAATAATAGATCCAGCAACACCTAAAAAGCAAAGATGGCAAATATTTTACTATTTGCTAAGAAGTAAATATTTCTTCACAGTGTTTTGTAATTTTGTATGACTGCAATTATCTCATGATGACCAAGATACCCATCATGTTGCATTACTTTTTATGACATTTCTTTCCGTTCTAAATATAAATAAATGTAATAGA
The DNA here is from genome assembly GCA_035583155.1 of Acropternis orthonyx. NCBI lineage: Eukaryota > Metazoa > Chordata > Aves > Passeriformes > Rhinocryptidae > Acropternis > Acropternis orthonyx. Next base: position 54,712,948 of record JAWWEU010000081.1, on the reverse strand, counting down.
TTTATCTGATCATTGATGATTGCTGGTGATTTTTACTCAGACTTTGCTTAAGCCTTGAAAACACTGTATCTCTTGGGCTATCATACAGCCAAGGCAGAATGCTCCTCAGGACTCCATTTATAAGAAAAATAGAGAAATACCTGACAGGGCAGAACTAAACTTTTCAGAGGGGAACATCAGAGTCATGCTTATTATCACAGCTACTAGATCAGGCATTTGGTGTTGAGAAAGAGTTCAGGCTACACTAAAGAATAGGAGTTATGGTCTGTATTTGGTCCAAATAAGAAACTATTCACAACCTGTGAAGAGGCTGGGCTGCTTGTCATCAGAGGTGTACTTCACTTTGATCTACAAGGTCTTTCTTCTGCAAGAGGCAAGAGCTGTACTCTGACACTCAGTTTTACAGTTTTCTTCATTGGAAAAAGATACTATTTGTGCACAGCAGTCTTGAGTTGTGTAAGGGCACAAATGGACCAAAATCTACTTGTATTGATCAACTGAGATGTCAAATATACATTTAAAAGGCAGACTTGGAGGAAAAATCTGCCTGCAGAGAAACTGATGTGAATCAGGATCTGATTTAGGGAAACCACCTAATTTCCTGGATATTTGTTGATGCATGACAATCTCTGTTCTTGAAGAAACTTCCTCCAAGGACAAAAACATGTGTAGCATTTTTCTAAGGAAACAGTGACAGGAATCCAGAAGTGCCTTGGAAAAAAACCAGAGCTAACCCTGGAGCTGGAAGCACTTGAGCTGTGTGGCTGTACCCAGGTCCCCAAAACATGTACACCTCTCCAGGCACTGAGAAGGAGGGCTGGTGATCTGAGAGCAGAAGCTGGCCGGCACGGCCTTCCCACAGCCAGCACTGAGACAGGCTCTCTGCACTGCTCTCAGTTCTTGCCATTCAGCTGTACCAGCTTGGCTGGAGCTTGCTCGTGTATGTAGAGCTGCACCACGCCTTGTAAACTTAACATATGCCTGTCCTAAGTACCTTGACTGCAGCTTGACCCTCTAAGTGGGGCTGCTCTAGCTCAGACTCAGCCTTCATGTTAGTCACTATAATGAAAACTAATCCTTGCCTTCCCTTTTCAGACTATAAATGGGCAGCCTGTAACCAGCATTGCATGTTTCCTGTTGTAGTCATTGCTACCAGACAGAACAGCTGGCAGACTGGGGTCCTGACAGCACATCTTGGTGGTATCGATCTGTGGATGTGGTGGTGGGTCACCTTCTCAGCCATCTTACACTGTTTGCTTAAGAACACAACACTGAACAGAGCATTTGGCTTCAACCATCACTAGCTCTGATTTGTGGATACTTAACCTGGTCTGCTGTTGTACTGTGTTTATAACCATTTGTTTCTGAATTTGTTTAGTATTCTCTGGGAGCTTGAAATACAAATAAATACAGGTTAAAATAAAAAATTTGATGAGGAGGAACCAAATGGAACTCTGTTATTTTGCAATGAAGAAAAAACTGGCACCTGTGTTTATTATAGTGGAAGTGAACAGTTTTCATACATATCATTATGTATGCAAGTCAATATTTGTCAGCAATCCAGGGCCTCCTTGTTTTTCTCTAGAAATTTACTCTCATATATTTTCAGTGACAACACTCTTAAAGGCAGACAATGGAGTATCATGTAAAGATAGCCATTTTCCCCCTCATCCCCTCTTCTCCCTCCCTCCTTCCTTTTCAATCCCCTGCCCACCCCGCCCCACCTCAAACACCCCAAACAAGCAAACCAGGGAGAACAGAGAATACCAATTAATGACAGATTCGAGTTTGATTTGTCTGGGAATGTGAATGAAAACCATCAAAGGGTTAGCAAAAAATCATCTCAGAGCTTGGTCACTGCTGAGCTTACCTTGTAATTTCTGATTTCATTATTGAGTTTCTAGCAGAACAGTTGAACCTGCAAAATGTCCTTTCTCTCCCATTTGCTGAGCACATTAAGGCAGCTGCTGCAAGTGCTGAGGCAATGGGGGCTGGGGAATAAGATGGCAGCAAAGTGGATTACTCCAGCTGCATCTAAAAATGTATGAATTCTGCAGAAAGAGAGCAACAGGACCTGCTTCAGAATAGGGCTGATTGGCTTTTCTAAAAAAAAAGGTCATGGCTCAGTGAAAGGCTCAACTGCTCATACAAAGGAAAGAAACATAGTCTTCCTCTAAGTAGCCTAAGGACAATTCTGTCCATAAATATTTATTGAGAAAAGTACATGAACAGCAGGGATTGAAAGACTATTTTGCAGATTAAACCTGCCCTGTCAGAGTTTTTTCTGTTGTCTCTTCTTTCTTTCTTTTGTTTTGTTTGTTTGCTTTTTTCCCCCATCTAATGAGTAATTATGCAATTTCTTTGGTTTATACTTATGACAGTACTGGTTGTATCTTTACTGAGAAAAATCGGTCATATTTTACAAGTGCATATCTGCACTATTTCCTTTGAGACACACCATGATGCTAAGGAAAGTTCTTCAGTTTCAAAGGCAGGTGATAACGCTCCATCAAAGGAGAGAGGAACTCAAAAGCATCATAACAAAATTTAGCACTATATACAGTTTCACTAACTCTGCAGCAGTGTTAGCAACGTCTCCCTTCAGGGAAAGAAAAGCTACAGGTTAGCAAATCAGTACTTTTCATATTCTATTCTATTCTATTCTATTCTATTCTATTCTATTCTATTCATTCTTCAAATAACTGATTCCTAAGTCAAAGGATGAATCTATGGTAAAAGATTATTAATTGGAAAGTAATTTGTGTTCTTTTTTTCCTCTGCCAAAGCGAGATGATAATCGGTAATCCAAAATCTAGCCTTCATCTTCGTGTGCTCTTAGTTTTGCATTTTCATTTTCCTGTTACCACATTTTCAGATGTGAAAATGAGTATCAGTGGAAATTTTTGTGTCTTCATAGCCTCTTCCCTCCCTCCCCCTGCTGCCAGCCTTATCAACACATCCGTATATTTTGCCTTGAGAAAGAATGAAACAAACTTTTAATCATCTGATTATTTATCTGCAGACTACTGCAATTTGGTAACCAAACTCATCTTACTCCTGTGTCATCATACAAATAGAATGCTTTTCAAAAATAAAGAATAATAGAATTGTGTGCCAAATTTTACTTTTAAGAGAAGATGGATTCCTACTTTACTAAAATGAACCAGTATTTCATAGCATGAAGAAGATTACTCCTTAAAATGGATAGGACATATTCTGCTACTAATTACAGATGCAAATCAGGAAATGGTATATTGACCTTAATAGCTTTCAGTCTTTCTACAACTTGAATATGCCACTGCTATAAAATCTTCTAAGCTTATCCAACTTACTCAATATTATAAGAAATTTTATCTGATATTACAACAATTGAAGAGAGAGATGGTTTGAATTAAAAGACTGGGGAAAAAATGTGCACCCAGATGAAGCTTTTTAAAGCTCTATATAGATTTTCTGCTAAAGCTTTAAAACAACATGGCAAGTGTGGCTTTTCCTTCTGGATGTAAAGCCTAATGCCCAGTTTTCTGTCTGTCTTAACTCCCCTGAGTATTCCTCCTGAGCAGCTTTAGCAGACTGGCCTCTCAAAGCAAAAGATTAAACCCCTCCTCCCATTCCCATGAGTTTTAATCTTGAGGAAAACACAAATCAAAATGACTGAAAAGGCAACATGAAGAGTCACATCTAGTCATGGAGGGTAATAACCAAGTATAGAAAACTTCAGATATTGACATGATATGACATTACTTCTGCTCCAAGGTGGCTTAATCACAGGTTTCTGCACAGAAAGGATCCAGACTTCAAACAGTTGTTCTGGGCTTGCTGCCAGCAAACGTCATAGCTGAGTGCTGTTATCAGTCATTTCAGAAAGGAAAAGCAGAAAGAAAAAAGACAAAAAGTAAAAGTTCTTGTCTTTCTAATAAGTTAGGCATGTGAACATGCTTGTCAGAGGGGTACCCACTCCAAATCCTAGATTTTGTCCTAATGGACAGGACTACGGCCTTAGTCCCTCATGGGGCTTAGATATAGGCCTGTCTAAAGGTAAATACCACTAATCAAATATGTCAGTATTTCAATACATTGTGCCTTCTGCAAAAAGGCTGAGGAAGAGAAAACAGTACCTTCCCTAAAGACCATTTTCCATTTGAGCCTCAAGTAGAGTCTGTCAGCTGCCAATGAGAGCAAAAAGGAGAGAAAAGCTCAGGAGTGATTAGCCCAGAGCAGTAAAAACAAAGATCCAAACAAACAAACAAACAAAAAAACCCAAAAAACCCCCCAAAACCCCAAAAAACCAAACAGGCAGGAAGCCTCAGCTTTGTGGGGAGAATAATTCCCATCAGCAAAAGCTTGTTCTAAAGGAAAGCTGAAGGTCCTCACGCCTGTTCCATTTTGTTTCTTTCCTTCTTGTACAAAAGTGTATCTCATTATGAAGCTTTCTCTTGTCCAAGCTTCTTCATCTTGTGCAACAGCTCCTTGTCTTGCCTTTTCATCCACCAGTACATCAGTTCCCTCAGTATGGACATCCCAGGGAATGTGACAACAGCATTTTATCAGAAATTTGTGTCAGAAACAGTGTGGGCAGAAGGACCAGGGAAGGGATCGACCCCTGTACTTGGCACAGGTGGGACCACACCCTGAACCAGTTTTGGGCCCCTCACTACAAGAAAGATGCTGAGATGCGGGAGTAAGTCCAGGGAAGGGCAATGGAGCAGGTGAGGGGTCTGGAGCACAAGCCTGATGAGGAGAGGCTGAGGGAGCTGGGGTTGTGTAGACTGGAGAACAGCAGGCTCAGGGGATATCTTGTCACTCTCCACAACTACTTGAAAGGAGGTTGTAGAGAGGTGGAGGTTGATCTCTTTTCCCTGGTAACAGGAGCTTTAGATCAGATATTAAGAAAAACTTCTTCACCAACTGGGTTGCCATGCATCCCATCAGAACAGGCTGCTTGGGAAGAAGATGAGTCACCATCACTGGGAGTAATTTAAAAGACTGTAGACGTGGCACGTGAGACTAAGTGTCTGACTTAGCAGGGCTAGGTTAAAAGGTGGACTTAATGATCTTTAAGGTCTTTTCCAAATCAAATGAGTTATGATTCCATGGTTCATGTACAGCCACTGAAGGGAAGACTGGAACTCCTGTCTCTCCTTTCAGGAGCACTGATTGCTCTGTCCTTTTGGTCAATCCTTTTTCTTCAGACTCAATGATAATAATTTCTACCTTCAAAAGCTGTCACCATGCAGAAACACTAGAAACATTAGTTTTTCTTTGGGTATAAAATTAAATCTCAAAAAAAAAAAAAATGGTAGGAAGTTGTTATGTGGCTAATGAGAAATAAAGTTGTGCCTTTACTGGTTGCTCAGACAGGTTCCTAAATGTTGGCTGGCTGGCTGTTTCCATCTTCTCAGCAATTTCTGGACACTGCAGATTTCTCCAACTGGTCAGAGGCTACAAAAAGAGTAGTCAGATGTTGAACAGCAAACTGTTGGAAGCCAATGTTTCAAAATGCCCTCTATCTGATATTTAAACTGCCTAGAGTGTTTTTGTTACAGGCCTGAAATTTTCTGTTTGTATCTGACCAACCCAGGCTTCAGATGCAACTTTAGATAAAAGTGCTTCTCTCTGCACTGCTGGGTCTGTGTCTGTTTCTCTGATCTCCATCACACAAGAAGCTGGAACACTGATCCACAGAGCAAGCGAGTTAACTGTGTCTTCTCTGCCCCCCTGCTAATTCATTTCCCTGTTTGTTTTGATTTCTTTTGCAGCCTTGGTACAATTTCTCATGTCACTGCACATCTAGAGGAGTGTCACCTTATCTCCTTTGCCCATAGAACTGCGGCCACAGTACTTCTCTGACCAGTCTGAGCACACTCTCTGGCTCTGTCAGCAGTAGCTCACATGGAGTTGTGCTGTGATGTTTAGCAGAGGGAGGTCAGTGCAGATTGCTCATGTATTAGGCTGAGTGGAGCCAAGACATCCCCTGTGAGCTGGGGGAAGCAGTTCTTCCTGTTGATAAGATGCTGGTGAGCTCCCCGTGTGTTACAGCGATGAAAGGAGAGTGGTGCAGGATGAGAGACAATGAGGGCATCAGGTCATCTGCATTACACTTGAAGAACTTTAGAAAAGTTACTTTAAGCCTTCACTATGTGCTCACTACATTAAGTATTTGTCAGATCTTGAAAGTTTGCTCAGCGTTTCCAGGAGTGTTTCCTCATCAAGTCTCTCCGTTCTATGTCACGTCCATGGCAATTTCACCCTGAATGGGATAATGATGCATAAATGCCACTACAGTGACCAAAGTGATATGGATGATAAGACAAAATGTAATCCAAATCTGGCTTTTCAAAAGAGTCGAAGAAATACCGCTTCACACTCCTGAAACTACATTTGGTATGTGCAGCCACAGCTCTGTAGCTAGTTCCCTGTAAGTGTTTGCAATAAATAATCCCATTTTAATTACCATGGGCTATAATAACTCTTATTAAATCTAAATTGAATGCATGTTAGGGAACTTAAATTTGTGGTATTGCCCAATACAAACCTCCAGAAGTGGCAGCTTCAATCCCATTACTCCAAGTTTTATCACTACTTCAAAAATGACCTGCTAAATTGCTCTCCTGGGTAATGCATAATGCCATAAAAATTAAACACTAATTTATTACTTAAATAAAAGACATCAGAGATCATCATGGTGTTAAACATCAGGGCTGTTTTGCAAACCATATTTAATGGCAGACGCAACTGGTACTCCTTAAATGGAACTCAAATAATCAACCTTTTTCCTAGATTTTAAGGCAGACAAAGCAAGGATGGGCTGTGGGTTCTGAGCATGGGATTTCAAACTTCTTTCCCAGCATGGGTCACGTGGTAGTGGAGCAGCTCTATCCATCGCTGCCACTGGTGACTGGAAATATCATATCTTCAGTAAACAAACCCATTATTTATATATATCACCTCATGGGTCCAGAGGTTTAAGAAAATACCCTGCCTGCAGTGTTATTGCTTTCAGTTCATGGGCTGCTGTTCTTTATCACTGCTGCTTTGTGCCAGCTTTTCTAGCCAGATATGAGACTGATAATACCCTTTCTAAAGATTCAATTGCAACTTTTACATTGACATATAATGGAGCACAAGCAGGAATTACACTACTTTCTCTTTGATAGCTGGATTATTTAATTTCCTCCTTCTAGAGTTTGTGCAGAACTGTGGCAGATGAAGCATCAATCCTCTATCAGCTCTGTGTTTCAGCCAGAATAATGCATAGAATAGATAGATCAATGCAAAATACGTATTTTTCCCTCAGAGCTGGAAGTTAATAATGATAATAAAGAATTAGGTTCAGTTTGCTAAAGGATTACAAGGGCAAGGCAGGTGACCACAGAAACATCTCGATGTTGGGTTTTTATTTTCTTGTATGATCACTCAACATCAGCATCTTGCAGAATCCGCTTCTTTCGTCTGACACACCTCTGGGTATCTGATCAATTCCGCCTCCATTAGATCAAATCCCCCATTAGATGGCAGCAGGTACAAGCTTTTCAAGCTTTTGTGAACAGGCACTAGAGGAGGACAGGAGTTTTGCCTTTGGATCTAAGGGTAGGTCAACAAATAGGTTAGCTTTTTTAGATCCGCTTGTTTTCTTTTGTTTGGTGTCTCCCCACCCCCCATGCCCACCTGCTGAAACAGCAGAAGGATGGGCAATTTACTGCCCTCTTACAGGAGATCTCCGTGTTCCAAGTGTCCTGCACCTCCAGTCACTCGGGGGCTGCAGGTGTCCCGATGGTTTGGTGGTCCCTGTGCTGGTGCTGGGCGAGGGGGGCGGCGAGGAGAAGCCAAATGGCTTATCGGGGAGGCTCAGCCTTGTCCTCCCGCTGCTGTCCTTGGATCTGCTCTGCCAGTGCCGATGTGGCATTGCCTGCGGGACAGCTTCGTATTCCTCTGCAGCTTTTCCATCCTTCCCGAGCCCCCGTGGCCCTTCGGACAACTGCTTATCAGTCTGTCTTTGCAATTTCGAAATTAAGTTCCTGCACTACCCAGTGTTGCCAGGCAGGCAGCAGCTGCCTGCCAGTCTTTTAAAGACAAGATGCATTTCCAAAAGCCACTAGCCATGGGCTTCGAAGCTGAGGAATGGGCACAGTGAGGTCAAAGCCTGCTGAAATGTCTTGTGACTGTCCAGACACTGGTTATCAGAAAGCTGCACTCTTTGCCCATGACATCAGTGGGTAATTGGTGTGGCACTGTAGTCCACAGGTTGCACTGAACAAATGAAGGCAGAGGGTCTGACCTAGAGACAGGGTGAGAGCTGCTCTGCTGCATCTCCTGACACTTCTTGCTGTGCCAGGAATACACCCTGACTGTGGACATCCCAGCCTCTGACACAGTGCCCCATGTCAGTGCTGGGACTCAGGACTCATTCCTCAGCCTTCCTTCAATGTTTTATTTCACTCTGCTTTCCTGGTGGCTTTCAGCTGCTGGGTCTAAAATCACATTGTGACTTCTGTGCAGCAAAGGCTGTCTGTAATCCCTGACAAGCAGTTGTTCTTACTGCTCCACAAAACCCACTGAACTTGGTTAAAATGGAGAGTTTCTACTTCCTTTGTAAAATGCAGATTTGTTTCATAAACGAGGACAAAATGATCACCTAATACTGTGCAAAAGAAGAATAGGGTGTGTGGCAGGTGGGTAGGAGACAGCTGGAGGGGAAAGAGGCTGGCTGGAGGCTGGCTGGAGCAGCAGGCGGTGTTCTCCGACAGCCTGCTCCCTTCCTGGAGCAGAAGGAAAGGCTCCAGGCACATTTCATCTGTCCAATTCATATTCTGCTTCCTGGGCTTCTCCACTGGTGGAACAGAAATACCCTGTCTGGAAGATGTCTCCACATGAGACAGCACAAATGGCAGGGATTTCTCTCCCAGGTCACTGGGTGCATGGTTTGCCAGGCTGGTTACATGTGCCAGTGTGATGTGGGAGCAAGAGTCACTTGGATAAATTACACCTGACAAAGCATTTCCTCGGATAATGTGAACTGGAAGACCAAAGCTCAAGAAGATTTTGTGGACCACAAGAAGCATCCACATATAAATATAGCCTTACGGCTCTGTGGGAGTAGATTTTTTCTATAAGCTCAGTTCCCTAAAACCAATCACAAACAATAAAAATCAGCCCCTATATTTTTATCACAACAATGATACATGACTTTTCTGTGCTGCATTCACTAATTTTCACATTTCTTTAGTGGTCTCCATGTCCTGTGCAATTGTTGTTCAATATTCCCCAAGTGGCAAAAATATGGTATAGCACCCAGTGCCAGGACAAAAGCTGCAGTCTTTGAAAGACATTCAGCTGCACACCTTCTCAGTTGTGCTGGACACAGGATGCCAAAGGCCCCAGAGAGACTGAGTGACACAGAAGAGGAGAGGTCTCCCTGCTTTTGCTGCTACTCTTGAATGCCCTGGACAACTCTCTTTCTTTGACAACTCTGGAAAGGCATAGATATGCAACAAACACCAAAAAAGCAGGAGCAAGAGAGGTACAAATCAAATGTCTGATATTTTCATCATTATCCATCAATTATTAAAATTGATAGTGCCTGCTTGAAAAGCTTTGGCTAAATAGAAAAGAAGTTTGCAATAAATTAAAAGAAATAGTCACTCAGAGATGCTAATACTAATTTTTCATGCATGCTTTCTAACATACCTAGCCTATTCATCCCCTTCAAAGACATGTACTTTACCTGGTTCTCTCTGAACAGGGGATCAAGAAAAAACTAGTGAAACCCACAGGCCTGAATATGGTTTCCTAATTCATACTTCTACAGCAGTAGCTAATTTGATAAAAACTAGTTGATGGAAAATACTTCTGAAGTATGGATTTGGTAGTCTGGTTTTCCTGGATTTCAACTCCAGTCAACTTGGTGGATTTTTATGTTTTGTTTTGTTTTAACATGCTGGATTCAGATGAAAATTATATTGATAAATACAAAGAAACAAACCTTCTGCATCTTAGAGAGAGAGATATGTATGGAGACATCTTAACAATCCACAGATCCACAAAACTTGTCAAAATTGTACCTTCCCAAATGTGCAGTGTGGCTTGCAATGGCAGGAAGCGTTTGTTTTTATTACTAGCTTTTCTCACACAAAATGGCTTCAGTGTACAGAAGGATATTTCTTTTGTTCTGCAGAAAACTTTCTGAATTTCCACGGCACTGAGAGAAGGATTAGCAGTTTCCCAGTAGAAACACAGTTCTGATAATTCTAACCAAATATCCATAATGATCAAAATTGACAGCACTTTGGATTAGTACACAAAAGCCATTTTTTAATACCTACAACCTTGTAGTCTGCATTTCTGACCATCCCTAATGTGAGAAGAGCAGCCCCACTGTGCATTGCTTATTATGAGTTAAATCAGCACACGTTTACTGTCCTAAAAGTACCATAGAAATCATCTGCATGATTCAAATAATGCTTGAATTAGGGAATTAGCAAGCCAACTCATTCCATTGTAATGAAAGGGCAGAATAAATATCTGGATAGATGTTTAGAGAGCTTTCAGGGTGAAAGAAAGCCACAGTCTACAGAAATAAATATTCATGTGAATTTAAAAACAGAAGACAAAAATATCCCTCTACACTGCAAGTTGGACAAGAAGTCTGTGTTATCTGTATTGTCCGTATAGGGTTACAGTAAATGTTTCCGATTCATATAACATTCTTTATCTGCAAACACTGTGATGTTGTCCACTGGAAGCTGATGATGTTTGAATATATGGAGACCAAACTGGGGCAAAAAAAGAGCATGTGGAGAAAAATACTGCCTTGTAATACACATATCACAGTGGTGGAGACACACGTCCCTGCATCATACTCAGAACTGCTTCAGTAAAGTATTTTCCTCAACGGCTACCCAAATTTTGCTGTTATTTTTCTATTCAGGACTGTCAGAGGTTGTCTTAGTTTGAAAAAGAAAACTAAGATATCTGGGGGCTAATAGAACAGAGGACTCCACACGATTAATCACA
>JAWWEU010000081.1:54655794-54701835 GCA_035583155.1 Acropternis orthonyx | reverse complement strand
CTCTGCTCCAGGCTTCACTCCCAGTCCAGGCAGGTGAGGGAAAGGGAAAAATTCTGAAACCTTAAACCCATAACAGAGGTAAATGTCAATCACAGGAGACTCTCCACCTATTTTGATAATACCTGCTGCATTTCTGATCACTGATTTTTAACAAAAGAAATCTCCCCTGTAGTCATTTTGCCTCTTTTTCAAACATCTTCAGTCTTTGGATTAAACTAGTACCAGTCTAGGTAGCACAGAAGGCAGAATTCTCCCTCAGACCAGAAAAGTACTTAGAGAGATTAAGGCACTAAATTCCTATGTAAGCATTTCAGACCTTTTTCATTTCAGCAAAGTACTCCATGAATTGCTACTAATTTGGATGGATAAAACAGGATATTCTTGAACAGGAATAAATTACTCAAACACCTCCATGGATGTGAGCTATGGAGCAGGACATGGGACCCTTTTAGAAAGGTGGTGCATTCCCAAGGAAGTGTGCAGATCCTGGTGAATGCAGAGTACCACTATGAGAGCTGTATGGATATTTAGCTGCTCTCCTGCCACATTCTTTTCCCCCTAGCAGCAAGCTTCCAGCTGCAGGCTGTATTATCTGTTCCTCAAACTCTCTCCTGGTGCATCTGGTTCACCAGCTTTGTATCATGTCTTCCCTTGATTGATTTCCTATCATTTATACATTCCTTTCAAGCTCTCTTTTCCAGCACCTGATATTTGTTTTTAAAAACAAGAAACCTCTTGTTCACAGACCATATGTTGCCTGCAATCATTAGCCAGATCTGGGAGTGCAGCCAGGAAAGCAATAGTGGGACAAGCAGTGATGGACTCAGGAAATGCCTCTTCCTCCCATCCCTGGACATGCACTGGCAAAAGGGGCATCAACACCTGAGCTGGAGGAAGGGAGCGAGGAAGGAGGGAGGAAGGATGAACAGCTTACACAAACTTTGAAGCTGATAGGAGAGGAAGGTGTTTCACGTTAGCCTTTTCAGGAACTGACCATCATCTTAATAGTGGGTTTTACTATACTGGAGTAATTTTCAGCTCAGACTGTTGATTTTTCCCCAACCGCCTATTTTCCTGATGTTATTTTCCAGACTATATTAAATCCTAAACCTATTTTCATTTCTTCATTTCCTTTTACTCTCAACATTGTGATCCTTATCATCTCTCTACCTAACCCCTTCACAAAGTCAGGGAGCAGAGAGTCTCCACTTTTTTCCAAGGACTCTCCGTAGCCAGTCGGCTATCAAAAGTGAGCACAGCAAAAAAGAACATTTACAAGATTGATACGTTTACAATAAGGGTAAAAATGAATAATAGGGGGAAAGTAATTGGAGTGAGAGACATTTAAAAGGAAGGCAGTTAAACACATTTAATTACTTCTTTATTGTCTATATTAACATCATGGCAATGGTTTCAGCCTATTTTTCTTGAGCTGAGAGACAGTTTGTTATATGCTGTGCCTTCACGAACATCTCCAGCATGCAAATAGAATGCCTTGCAACTGCAAAAGGCAATTACTCTTATAACATATGCATAATGAAATCTGACTGCATTATCTTTTTGTCTTTAATAAGAACAGTTTACATTTTTACAGTTTTCAATGCATTTTTTCCCTTTAAGATATGTATTTGCATGGTACTATTTTTTAAAAATAGGAGGAGTACAGGTGAAGTAGTCCCCCCAAAATATATATATTCAGGATGGCATTATGGCATTGCTAATTAAGATGAAGACAAAAGGGAAGAAACCTTTTATACAAAGACATGCCTTCCTCCTTAAATCAAAGAGGGAACAGCTAAAGATGGGGTCAGCTTCTGACATTTCAGGCTAGTATTAGCTGCTCGCAGAGACCAGAGCTGGACAGGCTGAGGCAACACCAAGCCCTTTTGTCTGTTGTTTAACTGATGGGACTGCCCACCAGAAACATGGTCTGAGCCTGACAGCTTCACTGTCCTGTGTCCATGCCCCGGGAGATTAGAGAGGATCAGTGCAGTTCCCAACGAAGTCAATGGCTTATAGAACTATGTACTAAAATCTGTAAGTGCACAAGTGTATCTATCTATCTGAGCTTTCAATGACTCCCCTTTTTCATAGAATCATAGAATCAATATAGTTGGAAAAGACCTCCTAGATCACCAAGCTCAACCTTTGACCTAATATCAAAATACCCACTAAACTGTATTGTGAGGTGTCACTTCACAATACACTTCTTTGAACACTTTCAGGAATGGTGACTCCACCACTTCCCTTTCACCATGGCATGTTGTAATGTTTCTGAGATTCTTTTACTGAATATTTTAAAGAAGTAAGATTGTGATACTGAATCTGGTTCAGCAACTCTTGTGTACTGTAGTCCAATAGTGTGGACTAGAATGGTTTGGGCTGAAAGGTCATAAAAGATCATCTAGTTCCAACTCCCCTGCCATCAGCAAGGGCACCTTCCACTAGACCAGGCTGCTCAGAACAACTGAGTCTTGAACACTTCCAGGAATGAGACATCCACAACTTCTTTGGGAAACTTCTTCCAATGTCTCACCACCCTCACAGAAAAGAAATTCTTCCTTATGTCCCATCTAAACCTACACTCTTTCAGTTTAAAACTGTTGCCCTTTGTCCTATCTACAGGCCTTGGTAAAAAGTTCTCACTCCAGCTTTCTCATAAGGCCCCTCTACATATTTAAAGGTTGCCATAAGTTCTCCCTAAAGCCTTCTCCAGGCTGAACAATCCCAACTCTCTCAGCCTGTCTTCACACGGAAGGTGTTCCAGCCAGCTGACCATTTCCATGGCCCTTCTCTAGAACCACTCCAATAGGTCCATGTCTTTTTTGTTCTGGGGTCCCCAGGGCTGGATGCAGTACTTCAGGTGGGGTCAGAGAGCAGAACGGAGGGGCAGGACTGACTCCCTCCACCTGCTGGCCTTGCTGCTTTTTATGTAGCCTGAGACATGATTGACTTTCTGGGCTGTAAGCATAGACTTACACAACAAGTTTTTAGAGTTTAATAGGAGTGCTGAACGTCAGACAGGGTTATTGATTCAGTTCAACATGAACAATACCTGAGCATCTCTGAACAGATATGAACATGTTAGTTGAAATAATGCATTTTTGTTTGGTCATAAAGAATTACAGGTATTCAGATAACCCATTTAATCTAGGTAATTAGTGAACTGTCTTTATATGCTTTGTTTCAAATAGCTAGATAGATGAGGGCTTAGCAAAAAACTTTAATCCCAGCAGCTAATGCTCATTGTTCCACTGAGTCACATTGAGCTCTCTTTCAGTATGTCAGAATGATGGAACATGCAGCCCTTCAAACTGCCTAAAACATAAAGTGTGGAATATAAATAGATGTTTTTAGTGTCACAGGTGCTGCTGAATTGTCTGGAGACATATTATTCAAATTTGCTGGTAATACTCCATCCATACTACACAGTGATCATGTTCTCCATTGTTTCTTGAAAGCACTATCCTGGAAATCATTAATAAGACTAGTTTCTCAGGGGGAAAGGCAAGGTTATGCAATCTTTGGTCTTTTTCAAGCCTGCTTATGTAACCCACCTGTGACCAAAAGGAAGAGTTTCATGCTACAAGATTACGTTTATATTTTTAGAAAAATAGCCTAAAGCAACAGACATCCTCAATAGTCTTATTAACAGAAACGGTGCAAGAAGTGGAGGGATCAGACATTAATTAAATGAAAAAAAAGCATGTACCTTGTGATTATTTTTCTTTTCAAACCACATGAGAACATTACATTGTAATTAATGCAATTATAGAGTTTTTTTAGAAGTTCTGTGGTAGCATCTGAAAGTAGACCTGCGAGCAAAGAGAGATCCTGTATATCACTCACAGAGAATGAAATCAAAGCATAATTAAATGGTAGATGGTGGAAAATGGATTGCATTTTTAACACTGATGTTGCAGCATTAATTGTTATTAGTAACAGAGACAAGAATGTTCTAAATAATGCCCTTAGCTACAAGTCCAACTCACACAAGCAGATGGTTGAACACCCACATGGAATATGACTACAGTTTGGATTTTCCAGGGTAAATCTGACTGCAGGACTGGGAGTTAGTTACCAGAGGACACAATTCAAGCTGTGACACTTCACCATGTTCACATATTTCATCCATATTTTGTTTTTGCCTTTGGATCCTAACACTTTTGTATCATTTTTTCTATGTGTTATGTGGCAATTATTGAAATCTATGAATGCTACTGCAATGCCAGCAATTGTTCCTATTAAATAATTTGAAGTCTTGCTTGTATTGCAATTCTGGCATGTGGCTTTGTGTGTAAGTAACCTTACACCAGTAGTTCTCAGCCTGATATTGCATTAAGTTCTTTTGCAATAACACTAGCTTGCACTACACGATCGGAAAGCTCCCAAGTGCTATATTAATAAATATAGCCTTTTATGACATTCCTTTTGAAGACAGATCCTTCCAAATGAAATGCTTTAGCAATGTTTTAGCTCTTTGATCTCTTTGTTTCTGACAGTCTGACTTTAGCCTTCCTCTCACAAATTATAAAGGTAACTTGAGTGACCTTGTTGAAGTACACAGTTCCTCTCTCATTCCTACATGGTAGCTATGATTTAGGCAGCTGCAGTTTGGCCTTTAGTAACCTAGAATCATAGAATATGCTGAGTTTAAAGGGACCCATCAAGATCACATAATCCAACTCCTGGTCCTACACAGGACACCCCAAGAGTCACACCATGTGCCTGAGAGCGTTGTCCAAACACTTCTTGACCTCTGTCAGTCCTGGTGCTGTGCCCACTGCCCCAGGGAGCCTTTTCCAGTGCTCAGCCATCTTCTGGACAAAAACCTTTTTCCTGATATCTAACCTAACCCTCTGCCAATTCATGCCATTGACCTACAGTGGTTTGCACCCCAAGTGAAAAAAAATTTTACAATGCCTCTGGGAGGGCAAACACTTTGTATACTGCACATGTTCTTACTTAAATGGCAATAGAGGCTTTAGGTCACATACAGGAGTTCATAACCTTCAGTTCCCCAGGACATTTAGTTAAAAGGACACACAGAGAGAAATCGTGTGTCAATCATATATGTTGTTCTGGCATCTATATGCCATCAGTCTTTCAATTTCTCAAAATCATTTCATACATTGTTTCCATAGGATTCTTCAGGGATTTAATTTACCCTAGGACTACACAAACCTGTTCACTTATTTTTCCACATTTTTCTTTAGAGCATGCTTCCAAGCTCAACACTGACTTTCAAAATTAGGCATTTTCTTTCATTAACTGAAGAAAAAAATCCTTTCCTTCCTCTCCTTCCCAGTCCTATACATGTGGAAACACAGGTAACATTTATCTCTGGCTCAAACTCCATAACCAGCTGTGAAGCCTATGGCTGCATAAATACTTGCCAAAGTTTGATTTCCGTGTCCCTATTTCTATTCATGAAGTTGCTCAGGTATAATTAAGGACCTATCCATAATTACAGAGTGGCTTTTTGTCCCCACAGAATGGGCACACAGATGGACACTATAATGGAGATTAGTCAGCAGCCTGTCCGTGATTGATGAGCCCGTGAAGTGCCCAGCTCTTACTCTCACTGCAGCATAGGTGCTCTTGGAACCAGCCAGGAGGGAGCAGACAGCATTCCAGCAGCCACATTAGCAGGTGGTCTTGAGCAAGAACATCTCCTGAGTGAATGTATAATAAGTTCTCAGACCAGTATTGTTTTTAGGTAGGAAATATCTTCTCTCTGAGATAAAGATTGATCAAGAAGCACTGAAGTGCTGCTTTGAGCTCTTTCTTTTTTAGCCTCAGTAAGATAGAAAAATTCCAGACAAATGAGCCAGTGACAAATGCAGACAGAGCAGTCCTGCATTTACTTGACTCCCATTACTAAACATAATTTGAACATGGGATCTGGCCACATTCATGGCTCATGATCAGACTCAGCACACAGTGCTGAAACTCCTATTAATTCTCTGAGAAAGATGTCAGGCTCCACTTTGGTTGCATGCCTAATGAGAAAGGTTTTTCATGCCCTCTGAAAAATACCAGGCAAGACTTACAGGTTTCTAAATTCCCATTTTCATTCCCTTCCTTTCTGGCTCTCTGCTGCAAGGAGCTCAGTGCCACTGCTCAGAGATGCATGAAAGGGAGACCAAGTGGTGCAAGTGTGAGCTGGCCTGAACCAACGCCTGCTTTGCTGCAGCCGGGAGATCAGTGTGCAGGAACCATGCCTAGCCCTGGGGAGAGCAGTCTGAGGCTCAGGGACACCAGGACAGATGGTTTAATGTACTGCTGTATTAATGTACAGCTGTATTAATGAACCTGCACTGGAAACTTCTTCAAATAGAGAATGAAATGGAATGGATGAAAACGAGTGGAAAAAGGTGAGGAATATAGTAAAACAATTTCTATCAGTCTCCTGAGATCAAGCACGAGAAAAGGAATGATGTGTTTAACAAATGGGTGCATTTAAAGGCATATCTTCCTACCCTTTGATAGGTGTAAAGTCATAATATTCAGTCTAATCAGTGCAGGCTGAAACTCTTTATTGTCTGAAGTGATGTGCATGTAGTATTGCTGCACAACAAGTAGGGCAGAGAGCTTCTGACAAACGTGTGATCATCTCTGCCTCCTTTGAATGAGACTATCACTTTTAGTTTCCTTGTGCAGAAAGACTAAACTTTTACTGTTTCCAGCTCTGGGCATCTTATCACTAGTCTTTTGACTGTGTAAAAGTTCTGGTTCCTGAAGGTATTTCTATAGAAATATGTAGAAATTTTAGCTTCCCACAACTGTCCTCCCTACCCATTCCCTAAAAAAACCCAAAACAGAACAAGAAGCACCAAACCTCAAATTAAAAAGAAAAAAAGAAAATGGAAAAGAAGAAAAGGAAAATGGTCCTAGCTTTCATGATTGCATTGGAAATGTTTTTTAAAAAAACACAAGATTCATACTCAGAAACCAGAAGGTCATGAAAGGAAAAAACGCACAATTCCATGGCATATTATAAATACCTGTAATTGCAATACAGCAATGTGCTAAACTGGATTAAAAGTGTTTATGCCATGTGTATGTAGCAACAAATGTAGAGAGCACACTTTCATTTCACAGCTGTAGGTACTGCATTGCTACACAACATCAGATCTCTGTCCTCTGGGAACTTAGCAGCTTTTCCTAAAGCTGATGGTTATCCCAAATGGAATTGAATATTTCCTATACATTGAAACTGTAATAAGGTACATTTGTACTTGTTGTGAAACTGTGCCCATCAAATGCTGCATACAAAGAAACTGTACACCTATGGCTAAAACGCTGCTTAATGCCATGAATACCAATTAGAATGTCATTACTACAGTACTGCTTCAGCTACGTAGGATAAATTAGTAACTGGCATTAAATATATACTTTCACAAATTTGGAAATAGCCTACATGATTGCTTTGCTCAGAGTTCACCATTACTATCCAAAAATAATTGAAAAGGAAAACTCAAAAAGGCTGTAGAAATCACTAAATTAACTTTTCCTATCTACTACCCTATCTACTACAAAAAGACTGTACAAATCCCCTTGTGTTGCCCAAATCCCTTCAAAAGAACATATGATAAAATGATAAAAGTTTAAAAAAGAAATGCAGTGTAGCAAGTGATGAACTATGGCTAGCAATGTCTTTAGCAGAGTTATCCTATAAAACAAAATTCCTAGTGTTCTTGGTTATTATTTACTTACTCCTATTTATAATCACATAGCAAAAATAAAAGTAAAAATATTCCAGTATTTCAGCAAAGAACAACTAAATTTGTTGAGATTTTATGATGTGCCCTGTGGTGAGCAGGACAGGTATGGCAAGCAGGTCTGAATATCCTCTTCTGTCTTCTGAACACTGGACTGATAGATGGGTTTGTGCAGGCAGTACCATCAATTAAAGCAGCTCCAGGGACTGCTGCTCACATCTCCCTGTGAAGCTCTTCCAAAGCTCCACTTAAATCTCCTTCGGTTCTGCTTCTGCCAGGCTCATTTGCAGGCTTCAGAGAGCAGCAGGGAAGCAACACAGATCTCCTAAGATCTTCCTGCTAAAACTTCTGTCCTATGGCCTTTCCCTCCAATCCTGGTCCAAAATCAAGATTCTATTATGAGAAGAAAATGTGAGTTCTCTAACGGAGAAAAGTTAACAAAATCATAGTTCTGAGTGGAAGGCTAGGACTTACCTGAGCTAGTCCTGAAATACAGACTTCATCCTGTTTTATATTACCCAGATATTCACTTGACATTTTGGAGTAGTATGTATCAAAACTCACTTGCATTCCAACTTACAGGAACACCATATGAAATGCAGAATGTTTTGGGATTATATACATAATTTTGTTATTTCCACTCTTGCTCTACCTCAGCTGCATAATGTTCACAGGCATTTACTCCTCGGAAGTGTTGCAGTTTATGTGACTTACAAGTTGCATTAGAATATAATTTGGACTTGGTCTATTTGAATATCATTTGAGTAAAATTTCAGAGTGCTTCTCCCTCTGCACCCCTGAAAAATGACTCTACAAAATAGCAGTATGGTGTTTATGTTCTTGAGAATTTCAATATCAAATGTGTTCAGCTGAAGTACATAAGAGTTAAAAAAAAAAAGCACATGGGTTTCTTTCCCAGCTCAAATCCAAACTTGAGAAATATCTTTCCTTCTTTGCATCAAAGAAGTAAGGAAGAACATAGAAATTCAGCTTAACACTGGTGCGTTTCTACTGTTTTCCAATTTCGCTGTCATAAAAAAAAGTCAAATAGATTTAAACTGATTTAGTTGACATTTTACTTTACCTGCTTGCAATTGTCTCCATTCTTAGTGTTTTGCCAGTACAGAAACATTTTGGTTCTGATGCAGCAAGCATTACACATGCTAATGTGATTTAGAATGGAAAACTGGTACTGCCAGCAGCGGAAAGGAAAGAAAGAAGATGAAGGTGGGGCATCCCTGAAGTGCAGAAAGTCTGCAATGAACATGGTGCAAAAAGATAAAATGTACTAGAGGTACTGTAGAGTTCTAGAAAGCTGCTTGTGTTCTCCAGCAAATGAAACTGAAATCTACAGCAAACATTTCTAGCTTTCCTCCTGAAAGGATAACCCTAACATGCTCTGAAAAGGATAAGATGAGAAGTGAGAAGTGGAAGGCATGTCAGTAGCACAGCTTTAGCCTGAAACACATCCACATTTCTATCCAAGAATATTTTAGAGGCAGGATTGACAGGAGCAGATCTGAATATACGATGTATGGATCAACCAGTGCATTGCAACTCTGCACTATTTGTGTTGGTAAGAGTATTGCAGATAGCAGTGGGCTACCCATGAGGTTGCTCCACAAGAGAGACAGACAATCTGTCTTTCCTTGTTACCCTTCTCAGTACAAACAACCCCCTTCAAACTTCCTAGAGAGCAAAAAACTTGCTTATTAAATTAAATGTAGTGGATTCTGAAAATGCTGAATGAGCATCAGTTTGTAGGGCTATATAATGTATATTTATTCTAAATCAGTTTACTGTAAAACTTAACAATGAATTTATGATATTACAGTATATGCAATTTTAAATGTTCTCTAGCATAAGCAGAAAAGCTATAGCTGTTGAAATACATGACTCTCTAATGCTCTGCCAAAAAAGCTTTAAGTTGCATAGAGACCTAAATTATGCACTTGATGCTGTAAATTTGAGCCCCATTAAAACAACTGAGCACTTTCCAGTAGTGTGACCTGATGCTGTGATCCTGAAAAGAGTCCAGCAAATGAAAGTCCGCCCACAGTTTGGGAGGGAAGGGGCTCTTCTGTCACAAAGGTTTGCTGCTCAGGCTGTGGAGTTGGTATTTATTTGGTATTTGGCATTGTGATTGTTGTATCAGTGGTGAACTAATGCTTTAGGACAGCATTAGAAGGTACAGGTTGAGCTGTTGCTTTTAAAGTAAGATTTAATATTAAGGGTGTGGTCCCCTATAATTGTCAAGGTTTCAGAAAAAAAAAAATCATCCCATAATCCTGTAATTAAGCCTAGTTAATTCTGGATACGGATGGGCCCAGCACACAGTTTTGTGCTTTGATCAGTTACATCTAAAACTCTTACAGTATTTTTTAAAGGCAGAGTGCTAGCTGACACAGCTAAGAGAAATGCTGGAAGGAGGAAGCCTGTGTCCTGCTTATTGCTCCTTCCCTCTCTTCATTTTCTAACTAACTTTTCTGTGTGGTTCTTGCAGCTGAGAGTTAAATCACTGGCAGAGGTTTTTCAAACCAGGTTTGAATACAACAGTGACCTTCCTCCTCTCCTGTTACCTGCTCTTCCCCGGTGTAAAGTAAGACAGGGTTTCTTAGGCTTTCCACTTAAAAACTTGGAAATAAGAACTTCTAAAGATCCGCTAGAAACTCACCAAGGCGAACAGGCTTCAAATGCACTAATTTTACAAATCATGAGAATTCAACTCAGTGTCACATTTCATGGGAATCAGATATTCAAACCAGAGATATATAATCTCACAGTGTTATTTAGACTATGCCTATGATCCATCCTATCTTTCTGTATAGAAACTGACCACTTTTTACACAAAAATCAATTGCATGATTAGATCAGTGGTACAGTTCCAAGAGTTTGCTTAAACAGTCTTTTACCTTTGTGTCTAATTGGTATGAGTGGGTAATCCTTGGCTCTGGGAATCATGACAAACTAACATGCTCACTAAAAAAAAGCAAAATACTATTACCCAAAATAAGTCTAGTATACAAATACTCTCAAATGTGTTTGTGATTCTGATGTCAGTATTCTCATTCAGGGAGAAGGTTAGAGAAAGATGGTTTGAATAGAGCCTTAAAGTATCCCAATAGCACAGAACTGGATGGATAGAACTGTCCAGTTTCTTCCCAATGTGGTGTTTGTTTGTTTGTTTGTTTGTTTGTTTTTTAATGTTTACTGGGCCCTGAACTCACTCTCTTGCATTTTCTTTAGGGAATACTATTTTCTAATTGTGTTTGCAGGGGTTTTTTTGGTAGAAACTACAAATGCTTCCTGATTATATAGTGGCTTTTATTTTGAATTCTCCCCTTGGCAGTCTTCAGATACTCTCCTCATATCTGACAACCAGCGAGGTTTCCATGGATTTTTAGTTCGGTCTCTGGAAACTATACGCAAGCTATACTCTGGTGAAATGAGAAGTGAGCAGTTGGGATGCTCAAAGAAATTATAAGGCTTGCTTTCTCCAGGTGGCCCAAACCAAACGCCAAGTGATCTATTTCTTCTCTGCATGTCTGAGCCTGCAACAGATATATCACTTCCTACCTATGCAGTTCTTTGGAATATGTTAAATGAGGTCCCAATCATACTTGATATTCATAAACTCACATAAACAACTTTCTGTATTTTCCCAAACTGTTTCTTCCCAGAAGCCTTTGATGGGGAAGATGATGCTATTTTCTTTCATTATGTGGATTGATAAGCTTTCACAAATCAGAATTAAAATTTCATTTTGTGGTCATTCTTTGCAGTGTATGGATTTAAATCATGATGAGAACAAACTAAGTTGTTTATTGCTGAGGGTGGTAGTTCAGCATATGAACAAAAGAAATAACATTTAAATGTGTTAACAGCTTTAATAACAGCAGCAACAGAGTCTGTATTTTGGTCTATCAAGATTAAAACTGTATTCCAAGTTTTAAATTTCATTATCTGATTATGCCTAGTTTAGTATTAACATGAGAAAACCAAAATGTGAATTGTCCAAAGCTCAATATCTAGGAGGTTTTGATTCAACCCATTCAAGTGTTAATGTCACTATTTAACACAAAGGCTTTGATGAGGAATTCTGGGGGCAGCATGCAGAAGAACTAGTTGGATGCTGTGGACAGGAACCCCTTGGCCTTAGCCAGGGCATGTCCTTAAACAGATGCCAGAGTCCCTAAAACATCCAACATCAGTACTCACGCAAGAAAACACTGCACATCTATTCTTTGAAAAAGAGTATACATTAATTATTATCATTCTTTCACTGATTCTGTTACCTACTGTCAGTGTTCGTAACCAGGACATGCATTCTACAGTGTCAGTGCCAGCCACTTCTCTATTGCGCAGTCATGTCGTGGTTGTTTTAGCAGTGAGCTCTTAGAGACAGAAAGAAAAGAGGAGGAAACCTCCACATCATCACAGTACAAAAGAAAAGAATGCTTAAACTGAACTACATCTCACCAAAGAGACGTACAAAATTCAGTGTCTGACTGTGCAAGTAGATAACACCACACAGGTTATGATGATGGTGACAGACATGCAAAGTACACCTACATGATGACATGCAACAGTGCACTTTAAAGTTCTCCCTTTGAAATGGCTGTACTAAACACACAAACTTCCTCAATGAAAAACTACAGGAGCCAAGGAACAGACTCTCCTTCAATTGCAGACTCAGTGTGTACAAGGGTTTTATTGTGATACCACCAACACAACCCACTGAATATAAAAATCTAAACTTTTGTGCCTACATTGTCTTCAGTGGAAAACAGGGACAGCATGTCTTCCTAGGCCTGGCCTTGCTTTCACACCACAGCGGCAGTGAGGGGGCAACTGAGGAAGCTACATCCTACATCCAGTTTAAGCTTTAGTGCAGCATAATCATAATTGACCAGGGTATCTATTTATTTTGCTTAGAACACAATGAGCTGAGATAGCACTGCCACACTCTCCCAAGGGATGCCAACACTCATAGTTTCCAAAAATTGTTCAGGAACATTAGTAGTTCACGAAGTTGAATTCCAAGTATTAACCTCAGCATTATGAAAAGAAGTTATTCTAGGATCACGGAGATTCTGGTTGTTCTCTGACTCAACAAACAGTTGCCATTTAGAAATTTGCTTTACCACTAGAAGAAGATGAAATCCTTGAACTGCCCAGTAGGAACATCAGAGCAATCAATGGTGGCTGCATATGCACAAAGCTTCCTCTTCAGTTATGCCCTCTTCTCACATGTGAATTAAACATAAACAATATATGTTTTAAATACACTGATTTCCTAGAATGTTACCCAGTTCTACTCATTGAAATTGAATAGTTCAATGTTGTTATCCATCATCTGATTACCTTATATATTGTCTTACGGTGTTTCAAGGCATAAATCTTTTAAATTACATTAATAAAAAGTGGGCTTTTCTCTGTCTAGGAGTAATTCAGCTGTCTGTCACTAAGCTTGAATTGAAAAAGAAAATTAGCTTTGTCAGTGGGAACAGCAGGGAAAGGTAGCCTGGTACTTAATTTAGATCCAAAACACATAGTTAGAGTACTAATTAAATTGCTCATTTAAGCTACTGCTTTGTTTCTAATAGGTCACTAAAAACTGAAACAGAGAGAGTGATTTATTTTCTTTTTCCAAATTAAAATATCAGCAACCTCATGTCACAGAACTAATATGAACTGAATGCATGATTTCTTTTGGAGCTGTATAAATCAACTAATACTCCTTTGTAAAGACTACTTTTGCATCTCTTAGCAGTATCATTAAAAAAGCCAGAGAAAAGTTACAGCACACATGGCAAGGAACTGTATTTTTTGTTATTTATATGGCACTGGTACTTTACTAAAAAAATAATTAGAATAATATTATTACTATCACTTCACCAAATCATGACATTTCATTTTAGATTATGGCATGTAAGCATTTGCTTGATGTTGAAAATGGCCAATAATTGCTCTGCTGGTTCCAATATTATTACCTGGGAAGTACTGCATCTGGGCTGAGCTCTCCTGTAAGAATTCGGATGTTAAAGTTAAGGAGGTTAGAATAGTTGTGTCAGGTCACACTGAATGTCCCTCCAGCTTTCTTCTGCCCAGGACAGTGGTGACTGTGTTGGGAAGAGTCCAGTGCCAGGACAAGCACACAGTAACACTCCCTGTCAACATTGTTTCCTCCTTGAACTTGGATCCCTTTATGGATTTTACGTCCTTATTAATGGTGTAAAATCTGTAGCATCCATAGTGTCCTGTGACAACGAGTTCCTATCCAAATGATTATTTTGTGAGGCAATATTTTTGAAGTTTCATTTGCTAAGGGTGACTGAAAATTAAAAGACATTTTCAGAAAAAGCAGTGTTCAGCTATTGTAAAGCTAAAATTTGGGCCACTGCACCTTAAATTTTCCTATAACCTCATGATACTCATGTGGCTCTAAATTTTTTGTACGCTGTTCAGTACTGTATCCTACAGCACTGTAAGTCAGCAGCAAGTAAACTTGTTTGTGTTTTGAAAAACAGCTTCAGAGCACCTTAGGGTCAAAACTACAAGTCAAAAATACAGGACTACAGCGCTCATATTGCTAACAGTCTGGCAATCTCATGGGATGCATTATGCTGAATACACTGTACATTTCTATCTTCCAATTCATATTTACCTTGAGACTGTGGTTTGTTTCAGGGAGGTTTTGTGTGTGAAAAAATAAAAATACTTACTAACCTACACTTTGCATAGTATATGATGAAGTTCATATACTATCCTAGAAACAGTTTCAGAGTAGAAACAGCAATTTTTTAGCATTTAATTTTTTTCACGTTAAAATAAAAATGGACAAATTAAATTCTTCTAATTTTTTTTCTATGTATTCACCAATCCCAAACAAAAGCAAAGTAGTAGCATGGCACTGAATGATTTTTGTTTCCACTCAAAATCTGAATTCCGGCAAGTTTTAGTATAAATTTGTATTTAAAATCTATTGTTGAGCACCAGCAGTGGATTTTGATTCCCAAAGTTGTGTGCACAGCAGGGCTAACAGAGCTGTCTCCAGACAGCTCATCTCTGATGCCTGATGAACTGACAGCCAATGTGATGAGGAGATGGCATGGCTGGACTTTGTCTCTCCTGCCGAAGACATGAGAGTCTGAAGGTGACTCCCCTCACCTCCCAGGCGAGGCTGAGAGCAGGACACTGCCTGGCACAGGGATACCAACTGTGCTCTCGGAGCACATGGAGCTGTTCCCTCCCTGCCCTCGCTCTGCTTCCAGCTGTGCATTAGTATCTCTGGGAGATACCAGCTCTGGGAGAGGGAGATAGGAAAACGAATTCACAATATAGAAAATAACCCCAACAGACAAACAAATCCTCTAAAAGAACCCCACAACTCCAAGAGGCCTGAGAAGTAAAGGGTGTAAAAAAAAAAATAAAATCAGTGAAGACAAAAATATGTTAGATTTTAAAGGAGCATATCCTTCCTGTAAGGTCTAGTACTCTTCCATGTTATGTTTGCAAAGCATCTTTTTTCCTGCGCTCTCTATTTCAAAGGCACAGAGACGTGAGTATTGTCACTGCGGACCCTGGAAACAGGGATGCGACTGAGCCCGAGGGAATGTGTTCTCCTTTTACCATTGCAGGTGCAAGAACCAGGCACAGCCACCTGCCAGAAAGCGCTGATCTTTTAATGAGAGGCACACTGTTTCCTATATACCTGCTTCCTGTATACTGTTTTATGTACTTAAAGAGATTGCGAAGCAGTCCTGCAGGAATTGCTAATTCATCACATGTTACAGGTGGCAGCAGTTCTTGTTGCTACCATGTCCATTTGACTTGAATCAAACATTCTTGTGGCAAAAGATTTCTTCAAATTGTTTTGGGAATAGAAGAAGACTTAAAATACCATAAATATGAATAAGGCAAAATGCACTTAACTTCTTTTTAAAAGCAGGAAAAATGCTGCATGGAAATACCAGGTATTCTTTGCAAGAGCTAGTTTTGCTGGAGTGCACCTCTTCTATAAATTAAGAAGCTGCTGCAAGATGCAGTATAATCAAAAGGTTAAACCCCACAAAAGCACCTCAAGCAATATATACAACAATATCGATTCTAAATTTATACCCAGTAAACTTAATCTGTCTAAGGAAGTCTGAAATCACTTCTATTTACTGCTATCCAGATCAGCTTAATGGTGAATATTTGGGCTACATATGACTATCCTTCATAGATTCAGATGTACAAGGAGTAAGACAGTGCTTATTTGTAGGCAGCAAACAACAGGAGTTTGTTCAAAGGTATTAAATGAAACAAAATCACCCAGTACACAGCCAGAAGCACACATGATCAATTGCCAAGTTATTTATATCGTCCTTTCTGGAAATGTGATAGATTTCCTCCATGTTATGGAACCAAACAAAGCCTAGGATGTCTCCAGAATGCTACTTCAGCTGAGTTCAGCCCAGGTCAACCCAGGATCATAGATAGTTTGGGATCTATTCTAGTCCTTTTACCCAAGGCATTTATTCAAGTGCCAAACAGAATAACAGAATATCTCGTATCTTTAGCTTCCTGCAGCCATGATAATTGTGAATTTCACTGTAGAAGGCTTCCAGAAATGTCCAAGACAGTAGCTATGGGGGTTTCAGAGGTATCTGTAAGCCAAGGAGATGGTACAGCTAGCTCTCCGAACTCCTGCTGACTGGAGTCCTCTGCCTCTCTGCCCCTTATACATTTCACAAGGGCCTTAACACTCCAAGGAAAATTCAAAGTCCAGATACCTGTGAGTACAGAAATACAGACTTAGATAGGCTAAACTTTATAACTGACTGTCCTTCTTCCTGACCTCATCCATGAAAATCAAGACTAGGTAAGCTGCATTTCCCATACAAGCCACACCATCTTCTGATAGATGACTGGATATAATAGGAATGTTTAGTAATCTATACCACCAATGGCTAGGATAGAAACATTTATTATCACACTGATGCTTTCAAAACTGCACTGAACTTTCAGTTTGCTGATAAGCTTTAGTAAACTTAACTTGAGCTTAATATTGTTTTTCATCTAGAAAATGGTTATTTGAGTTCCCCTAGGAGCTCCTCTCTGTCTGTGTTTTCAAAGCTCATATCTCTTTTGGCCACCTTCATGTAATGTAAAGTGTTTTCTCTGCTCATTTACAGTCTGCTGTGCAAAAAGCAGCCTCTGGAAATGGCTGGTGTGCAGCATATCATAGTCTACCCATCTGATACAACAGATAGCATTAAACCTTTTAAAAGCTACAGGCAACCCTGCTCTTTGCATCTTCTCCTTGCAAAACCAATTTGATGCTCTCAAAATGGAGAAGTTAAAGGTCTGCAGTGCCACCTCTGGTTAGCAGGCACACACCTCCTGCCCCTCTTTGGCTGCTGTGGGTGGGCACTGCCTGGCATCGGCACATGGAGTGCCCAGACCACCACACCAGTCACTGGGGAGGGCACAGGGTGATGGGCAAGGCAGGGGCTGCATGGGGAAAACATCAATCAAAGCCTCTTGTTCAGGGGGTCAAACAGGTCTGTGCTCACATCCAGAGAAGGCAAGCTGGACTCGGCAGGCTTTGGTGTCCTTTAACCGTGTGAGAGCTCCACAGACCCTGGGGACAGCAGGACACTGCCTGAGTGACGAGGAGCTGCTAAAGCTCCATGGCAGGGGCTCCATTTGCTGATCCCGCTGCCTGCTGTCCCACCCTCAAGGAGGGTCTGCACTTAAAAGCTGCAGGAGAGCTCTTACTGTTCAATTTATTTCAGTGTATGTGATAATTTAGTTTCCCATCAAATAAAACAGGTAGTAAACATATTTGTGCTAGCTATTTCTACCCACACAATGTGTATTTATTCATTACCCACTCAGCTATCTGTCTTTAATTAGTTCCTCAGCTGAGTACTTCAAGCTGTGCTGTGCAAGTCCACAATGTTTCTTGTTTTACTAATGAATTTAATTTCCTTGATCATAGCTCAGTTGCTATGAACTACTGACTCTTCATGTGTAAATAAGAGGGAGGAGACGTGGAGGGCCCCGGGCTTGCTTTCTGTGATAAGTGATGATGTTTACATCCCTAAGTCTCTTCAAGAGTGTGAGTACAACCACAAAAGAGGGGGACAAGGAACAAGGAGGAGAGAGAAATCTACAGCATAACCCACCACTTCACTAAAGATCTTAAAAAGGTAAAGTCTAATCATTCTTCCTACAATGCATACCCATCCATTCTGCAGAATTCAGAATCCCTGGAGCCCAGAAAATTAAAATTCACAAGTGGACTCTGAAAACATCTGAATATTACTTAAGAACAATTTTGGTTTTTACCTATGGAGCTCACAGAGGAAAAAAGAATTGCGTGGCAAGTCATGGAGTAATTTCCTTATTTTCAGGCATGGAACTGCATAGAATAAGGCTGATATAGATGGATAACTTTACATATTACACTTTCTTTCAACATCAAAATCTATTTTTTTGGAGGCAGGACACTATCTAGTTTTGTCTTGATAAATCTCTAAGTATATGCAATTTCCTATTGGTTCGGGATTCTTCTTGGTTTGGAGTTTAGCTCATTTATTTTTGGATGTGAGTGGAGATGACCAGTCTAAACTAGTAATCTAGGGAATACTAAGATTTTGGTAAGATTATGGAAGTGGTTCCAGGGGTATTGATGGAGATAGGCAGTACAGGTCCTGGTATATATCCTTGCATCTCTGGTTTGTTAGGATGTCCACCAGCTTCCACACCACTGCAGATCATGAAGGAACTGGGGTAATACTTTGGTGTTTACATTCCCTTCCTCCGAACACTGTCTGTGATTGCTGGAGAGACACAGAAGACCATGCTGAGGTCTCTCAGCTGCCTGGCTCTGTGGCTGGAGCAGCTGGAGAGAACCTAAGGAAAGCATCCTGCACATGTTGGCTGAGCTCCTGCATTAGCAGGAGATGCCTATTAGCAGGATTGTCCTGTAAAATGTAGGAAAAGGAAAGGCCTGACTTACAGATCCTGACCCATGAGAACAACCAGCTTGTGATCTCTGCCCTTTTCCTCATTCACAAGGTATCATACATTTAACAAGCATTCAAGGACTGAAGTGTGTGAAGTGAGGAGAGTCTGAGGGAACTGGGTCAGCTTATCCCAAGAAAGGCTTGGAGGGGAGCTAATAGCTGCTTTCACTGCCTGATGCACCGTTCTAGGGAAGGCAGATCCAAGCTACTGTCAGAGGTGCAAAGCAAAAGACTCAGACACAGCAGTCACAAACTATCACAGAAAACTCCCACTGGATATAGGGGAAATGCTTTCACAATTTCAGTGCTTGAGCACTGAAACAGGTTTCCCAGAGCAATGGCATCCTTAGAAATGTCCATAAAATGAAGAGAAAAAGTCCTAAATAACTTGATTTGGGTTGGAGTTAGTCCTGTTTTGAGCAGGAGATTGGACTGAATGACCTCCATAGGTCACTTCCAACCTAAATTACCTTATTATACTAAGCCTTGTTCTTTCAGCTGAGCTCAGAAGTGCTCACAAAATATCTTACATTTTATGATCTTTAAGATTTTAATGTCTTGCTAGAAAGATGTAAAGCAATTTACATAAAGCAATTTGCTTTTGAAATACTGTTTTATTGTTGTGTTTGATGTTGTTGGCTTCTGTATGTCCTTTTCAAGAAACTGTTCCCCCCCCACCCTGCTCTTTGGAAAGCATTTTCAGTACGATGCAAAAGGACTCTCTCAACTAAGGGCTATAAAGAGAAAGAACTACAATAATGACAGTCACCACATTTGTAGTATTTAAAAGTTCCAATGGTTCATGGATTCAAGCAAAAGCTCAACAAAACACTGTTCCTTTCGTGTTGCTGTGGGAAGTTGTTATCAAACTGCTAACAATGACACACCTATGGCTTGGAGTTACAGCCTCAGATGCTGGTTTCCTTCTTTCTCTAGTCCTGCCTATTGCTTTAAGCATCTTAATTTTATTTGGTTGTATCTTGGACTACACTACAACAGGTTTTCTGTGGCTGTGATAGCTGCAATGCACTGTATGATAATAATACTTTTGTTTAATGACTGGTTGTCCTTACAGGATTCCAAAATTGCCTAATATTATTATGGAGAACAATCTGATCAGCCAACTGAAATACAGTGTGTGTACAGAGAACAGAAAAGACCTCTCTTTGCACGGTGATACACAGAGACTAACTTTAGAATAAGGGTGTGTAAAATATCAGTTAATCACATTTTAATTTAAACAGGACTGAAGCTCCTGCAAGAATGTTTACTTTTGGTTTACAAAAGTGAAAAGTCAAAATCTCTATCTCAGCATAGGTAATTACTTTGCATTTAAAGAGAACCAAGAAGGAATGTCCCTCCCATGAAGCAAATATTTCATTTAGTTTAGTTTTCTAACAAAACCTTATCACTGTTAGAAAACACCGAAGGTTGTGAAGGAAACTGAAAGCTTCTTGAAAGTGTTAATGCAATATAACTACACTGAGCTGATTGGTTTGAAAATTTTACTCTGTTTTGGACATTTTAAACAGCCTTTTAGTGCAAAGCTTCATTTATGAAATATAGTTAAACAATGAGGAAAACGCTCTTTTGCAAAATGTTGAAAGTCAAAGTCACAATGATGTCCTTCCATCAATGGAAATGGACTTGTTAATCAATGTGTTTCATTTCAAATGACTTCTTATGCTTTTCAGAGTTTATATAGCAAGAGTTTTTTGAGAATTTTCTCTCCTTTGGGGATGGGTAATTAAAGCATTTCCCGGGAAAATCCCTTTTCTAATACATTTTTGGTAGCATCTTAACTTTCCTGGAAGATATTCTGCAAACTATGGATCAAATTTACTTCTGCCTGTATTTGAAATATGAAGACACAATAATAGTTCAGAACAACAAATTCTTTTAAATGTAACCTTATCATAGCAAATCTAAAAGAAGTGATAGTCAAGTGAATGGAACCCATGAACTGTGTTCTGTGTATAATAATTGATTTACACTGATTTAGTTCCTCAGTTTTCAAAAGCAGAACTATTGGCAGTGATAGGGCAAAAGTTTGGCATCAGCAGCAGTACATGAACCAGGGGTAAATAGCAAAATACAGATACAGTGTGCACATTGGAAATTGATTAGCTAAAGAAAAGGCTGAAAAGAAGATTTTAAAACCGTAAGTCACCATTGCCTCTCTTTCCATAACTGCTCCCCTGGAAGCTGTTCTCCTGAAAAATATTGCTCCTCTGAATTAGACAAAATCATATGTGGAGATGATTCTCCACAAATGAGAGTTGAATTACAGCTTATAACAAATGTTAGAATTTGCTGCTCAGTATTGTAGAGTTGAAAGCTTCCTGACTCTGCAAGCTTAGCTAATACCATCGAAGCACAGATTACTGCAAGCTCCTAAGAGTAAATGGATAGAACTTCTCTGCCTTGCTTGAATAAGAAAAAAAGTACAATTTTGTAAAGCAAAGGATTTCCCCCTCATCTCCTTTTAATTCTACCTGAGCTGATTCAAACTTCAAACCTTGACACATTGTCAGCATTTTCAGGTTTCTCCTTTGTTTGCCTTGAAGAACCAAGTTGGCACCTCACAAAAGGTAATTTTGAGGCACAGAAAGGGGGAAGAACGAGGGGGAATTGCAACCTTTCCTCTGAAAACTGCTCTGTGAACACTGGAATTATGGCACTTCACAGGTGGCAACATTAATTTGGAACTCAACATATTCAAACTCAGAAATGTAACAGTGGATGTTATCCATGGTACTATCATCGGAAAAGGGAGTAAGTAGAAAATTCTTCATATTTCTCACATGGTTTTCTAGACCTTTCCACCCCACATAGGCAAATTTCTCTATATAAGACAAAGGTCAGAAAAACAAATTAAAAATAGATCAGAGAAAAGAAATAGCAGGTTAATTTTTCATATACCTATTCCACTTCTCTCAAACTACTGCTATATTCCCTTTCACCAGTTCAGATTTCTAATCACTTGCCAAAAATGCAGAACTTTTGCAACCCTTTTGGACCCACATCATAGCTCTCCATAAAAGTCTAGAATTACTTAGAGCCAAGGATCAGGCTATATTCCTTCAAAAATCCTAGTAAAAACGGAGTGGTACATGATATAAACACCAAATACTGTGTATATATACACACATAATAGGACTTGACAATGGGTAACTTTTGAACAAAAGCTGTCAGAATTCAGCCCTAAAATGAAAGGATGGGGAGAGTAGCCTGTGGGATGGGAAATCACTGTGAAGAGCAGCTGTGATTGTCGAATATATCCCTGACCTTCCTTATTATCCATTCACTGGAGAGAAAAGGTTCAACTACTGTACATGCGTGCATTGAGCCATAATTAGAGTTAGCTTGGCTCCCTAGTACAGAGATCAGTGGTGCAAGTTTAACAAGCATCAAAGGTCTTTAACTTCTTCTTATTAGTGTTTCCATCTTGGTGGCTGAACATTTTTCATCGTTACTGAGATACTTTGTGTTTTGTGCCAGGTATTGGGTGCTGTGAGGTTAGACAAGCCCCCTTGTAACTGGATAGCCTCCATCCTACTGCCACTCCCTTATCTATGCCTAAATGAGGCTGGATTTGCATAACTTACACATAGTGATGAATAGACTGACCTCACTTGACCTCACCTTCAATCATTTTTCACCTTTTTCTGTTCTTTCTGCTCTTTAAATGTCAGTCAGTGCTCCAGGAATATGTAGGCCAAAAAAATTAAAGTGAGAAAGAGTTCAATCTGAAAAATGAATATAGATAATTCCCTCCATATTATGCTTAGTATCTAAGATTACTCAGGCTTATGGGGTGAAATTTAAAGTTCACTGTAAATTTGTAAATGTAACTGATGGGATTCCAGCAATTTCATGATCCCCAGTTTAGTCCCAGGCTCTCCTCGTTCCTTATTGCACTACTGACATCTTCTCATCACTTCTCTGTACACCATGGAAATTCATCTTTTCATTCTTAGATTTTGTACCCTGCACAATTGCTTTCCTCACTTTGCTATAGGTAAGAGATAGTAATATGCATTACAATCACAAAGATGGTAAAATGTTTGAAATCATAATTAAAGCATAACTTTAAGAGGATTTGAGCTTAATATGAATAGCTACTGTCTGCCATCTATCAGACTAACGACGCTTGCTTAAATTCCCTAGGAAACCAGAGACAATACTTTACATGAAATGCTTGAGATACTTCTTTTTCTTTCCTTAAAGAAGATAAAATTAACTGCAATTTAATCATAATGATGAGGAGAATTTGAATAAAATTAGCTCTTAATTGCATTTGAATTACGTATCTCTGAAACATAAAGCTCAAAACTCCCCTATGGAATTTCACCATTTTTTCCTTTTATGATCAGTTGGAGAAATGATCATGGGCCTGATTGCCATATGTTTTCATTACTTCAGCAAATATATAAAAAGAGTAGAATTTATTAGTTCACTGATATTTGAATTAACTGTCTTCTGTAGTTTATACCAACATATACATGTTGTATATGAGAATTAATAATAATAGACAGCTCCACTTCTATTTTAAACTGGGTTTACTGTCTGGCTTATGTTTCATGATGAATCTGGGAGGCATGGAGATATAAATTGTGGGATTGTGTTATTCCTCCTACCTAAGTTCAATATATGTGTAAAAGAGGTGAAACTTTCATTTTAAAAGAGTCGTAGAGGGCACACAGAAGTAACTGACAGGAAAGTAGACAATAAAAATTAACAGGCAGAAGTGCATTTCCCCTCAAAACAGACACTCAGGTCATACTGCCTGCAGGACCTTGAGGAAAAACCTCCAGCAGTGTAAATTGCAGTCCTGATGAAAACACACACTGAATTACAGTGTAGTCTGTAATACTTTCATACACTACAAGGTACTAGGTAAAAGTGTTTTGAACCAAGCATCCAGACTGTACCAGATCTTGGCAAAGATGGAAAAGGATTAAAACCAAAGGGGTCAGACTGCATCAAGAGCCAATGCTTGCAGTTAAAATGATCTTTCTTCTGTATATTCTAACATTATCAGGCCCATATAAAGGTCTTCTTTTCTTCTTCTTCATTTTACCTTAGGTTAGTGATGTACATATGGCACAGACTATAAGGGATCCTGTTTTTCCTAATGTGCCAGCATCATGTTTTTGATTCTACTTTTCCTTTTTTCTCTTGCACTATTTGCAGGCACCATGTTGCTTCAGTCAGACATAAAAAGATATGTCCAACAGGACAGTGGCTAAACTGTACGTGACCTGTACTTCTTCCTGCTCTGTGAGATGAGTGGGGTTTGCTTTCATAAAGAAAACTGAACAAAATGTGGCAATGAGTGGGATACATCAGGGAATATTCATATATAACCCATGAGTCAATATGATCCTATGTTAAAACTGTCACTTTACAAGTATTTATTTCATGAATACACTTGTATGCAAAGTCTGAACTGAAAGAGAATTTTATGGCCATGTTATAAACCTCAGAAAAAGGTGGTTTACCACAGAAGTATTGACAGCTTATAAACCATTAATCTTACCAATTCCTTGTAGGATTCTGAGATAATATAAAAGGCATATAGAAAGGGTGGCATGTGGAAAAAGCTCTCAATGACTCTTACACAGCTTTAGAGACTAATTTCTCCCAAATGTCTAGGCCAAAATGTGTCCTGCTGTACAAATACAAAGCAGTAGGAGAAACGCATCTAGAATGATTAGCCAAGATTAAGTATTACCACAAACAAAGAAAATATTTTTGGAACTTGAAGAATTCCAACCATACATGTTCAGCCATACCACTCCCCAAACCTCAAGACAATTCCAGGTTGATTGGCAATTCCAGAGGCATTAGGACTTCTCATTTGTCCACCATGGATCACCTAAGGTAGAGTTTATCCTGTTGAAAACTTGAACAATACGTTATAAGTTATACTTAAAGGCTTTTGATGTCTGACATCACAGAATCACTTTTGATTATATTTTAATTATAATGGTTCTGAGAACTGGTTGAAAATTAAAAAGGTGACAAAGTCACCAGCCAAAGAGCAGCACTTGGAGCACTTTGTTGCTCAGGAAGGATGTGAAAACACATGTAAGGGAAGGCACAGGAGGACATACTTTATCCTATGTACATATTTGAACTCCTTGGTATATTTCAGCAAGGCAGAGAAATGCCCTAAATTCCCAGGAACAATGGAGGTTTTCCTCCTCTTTTCAGGATAGGTACAGTTTTATCCACATGGCCAGAAACAGCCTATACTTGAAACAGGCACTGGGCTACAGTCTGTGTTCCTGGGAGGTGAGAAAATGAAGACTTCTCTTAGAAACATAAAGACTCTGCAGGAGGGCATTCAAGCACTGCTTGCTGGAGAAAACATTTCTGCACAAAGACCAAGATAAATTCTGGTTAAACTTCTCAGTAAAAGTTAATTATTCAGTATGAAATAGAGTTAAAGGTGATGGGAAAGTGGTAGTCTTAAGAAAGGGAAATGACATTATTTAAATCAGATATTAAACAACTGTAAAAGAGTGGATTTGTTTACTTAGAAAACTGTAGAAAAATTACCTAGTGGGTAATTTTTTCCCCTTGGGTCTCTGAGGGAAGCAATTGCATATGAAGAACAATTACAGTGGTTTGATTAACTAAAGTGGATGATCCCTACCTGCATCCTAAGGGAAGACTGTTGTTTTATCCCCTTCAGCAAAATCCACTGCAAGAATGAAAACAGTCTGAAATAGTACTGCTTGGGTGCCAGGCTGCTTTGTTGGAAAGAAACTTTTCTCCCTCCTGTTTTCCTGGTAGCATTGACATGAATGACTGTGATAAGCAGTGAGCACAATGTCTTGGTGCTCTTTGGATGAATCTGTATTCCACTTGAACTGCACTATGTGCAATCCAGAGCGACACATAAACACATGCTGGGGGAAGAGATGTGGAAATTCAGCAGACAAATATTCACGTGTACTAAAGGCAGCTAGAGTTACTGGGGAAAAAAATTTAAACTCTTACATGGATGAAATTTTGATCTGTATTTACTCTAATGAATCACTCTAATGAATCACAAGTGATTTAAAAGTCATAAGAAATTAAAAAATTGTAGGGATATATCTAGCAATACAAGCAAAAATTAGGGAAATGTTTAAAAATCTATAGACTTTCATTGATTTTCTAACCTGAGTGGCAGAGAAGTAATTAACATCTCAAATGGGAATTGCCTAAATTTCAGATATATAATCCCTTCATGCAAGTTTCCTGTGGAATCATTGATTCACAAGTTTAAAAGAACAAATTTTTGTATTTTTCTTCAAGCACTCAGATTTTGTTTTTTTTGGTGGGGGGTTTCATTGATGTTAATTTTCATTTGACACAGTATTTTCACATCCATTAACCTGTAAAATGAGTCACTGGAATTGTTGTCTAAGGTACAGTAGGAGTTACTACAGAAATTCCAGTTAGACCTTTTAATAATTCAAATAGGTTGGGTTTTTTTGTTTGGTTGGTTTCTGGGCTACTCTCCAGCTTACCTTTCCTGTGTATGTACCAGTAACATCACTGCAGATCTGAGTCAACACAGTGCATATCCTACTAGAGAACTGACCTTGTTCATAGGTTTAATGTGGAACAGAAAATTGCACTGTAAGGCTATGCTATTTTTTCCCTGAAACTCAGGTGGTATCTTTGGAAAACATGTTCAGGCAGTTGAAAGAGTCCTTAATTTGCAAAGCAATGAAAATGGAGTAAGCTTGCATGTGCAAAAGTGAATTTATTTTCATTACACTTAGCAGTTCTGAGTCACCAACCTGCACATGTGATGCATAAGAAGTACTTAAGGAATACAAAAACATACCTTCCCAAGGATACTGACTCTGGCAGTGGCTGTCGGGAGTGGATAACTATAGAGTGGTGTTAATACAAACCCAGAGTCACAAAAAGTGCTGAGGTTCGAACCACTGTCTAAATAAATAAGTAAATTCTGATGAAACATTCTAAAAGGAAGTACGAGAGTAAAGCCAGAAGTGATGTTTAGAAGTGAAAGAAACAAAGCCCCAAGTAATGAAAGAAGTAATGATGAGCCATGGTCAAAATCACTGAATAAAAGAACTCCACATATACTTTCCCTGAGAACACACTCGCAGAGTCATACACACACTCGCACACACAAAATCAATGCACTGATGCAAGAACTGTGTTTTGATTTGCTCCTGAATTCCTGCCATCTGTCAGACTGTCACTGAAGAGTCCACATGAATACTAATGATACTGGTCTGCACAAAAACTTAGTTTAGGATGAGCCAGAGTCAATGCAGCTGCTTCCTCCACATTTTGGAGATTAAAGATAATAGAAGTTAAAAAAAAAAAAAAAAAAAAAAAGATTCATGGGTCAGAAATAAAAGTCTTACTGGGAGGACAAAAACTGTACAGCAGAGGAGATGGAAAAAACATAAATTTGAGGTGTGTAAAAAACAGCTCCCCTTAAATGCTGTCTTTGTTATAGGGAAAATGGGGCAAAAGGAAAATAGACTCAAGGAGAAAAGCAAATCTAGAGCGGGACAGTCAGTCTATTCCCTTCTGGGCTTATAAAGAGACGACTCAAATCAAAATCCTTTGAAGTCCTTGGGAGAAGGATACTTTTCACAGGTTACAAATAGAGGAGCTTTGTGAACACCGGCATTTTCCTAAGGGGAATGAAAATAATTCTTGAGAAGGTGCCAGAAGTCACAAAAGTAATTTTGATTCAATATGATTATTGATGAAATCTCTGTAACAATAGCCCCAACATAGTAAGCTAAGCTCTTCAGTTTGGTTTCAAAAGAAATTACCAGATCCATTTTTGCAGCCTTGATCTCCCACCTCAGGCTGAGATTAGGCAAGAAAGAACCCCGAACATACTTGTGTCTTTCTGTAAAGGGAGAAGGCTCCAGGTGCCCCTTTGCATTACAGTGGAATAACATAAGGGGATGGACAAGGTCTTTCCATTACTGGTTGGCCAAGGCTAAATGCAGTAGGGCTGAAGAGTCCAGGTCCTATTGCATAAATACTAGTACAACTGTAATAGGTCTGTGAAGGGAATTTAATCAGTGTCTCAAATTTATATGAAGAATAAAGATGATTAATTAGTGGTTCTGTGTTGGCCTTTTTTTCTATATCCTGCACAGAACACATTCACTTGAGGGGAAACAAGAGCAGTTCCCTTCCTTATCCAATATTATAGTGGAGTCTCAGAACTGATTTCCACTGTTTACACTTCTAATTCCAGAGAATCTACTGATAAAGTGCCACTGTCATTCTGTAAGTACAAAGCTCATACAGCAGTGGTCAGGAAGGACAGCTTTACTTTAAGTCTGGTTAGACCTGACATTTGCTCAAAACCTTTGCTTTATCTTTGACTCATTGCAATACAATGCCAGAACCCCCATGAAATTAATATCCTGGTTATGCCCTTGTTCTTCATAAAATTGGATATCTGCTTTCCTGGTAGATTACTACTTAGAAAAATCATTAGATATTTAGAAAGCATTTCTCAGCACTAAAATAGCAAATGGGAAAGAGACATCTTGGATATTTCATCCAAGGCACAAGAAAGGCCCCAGGCAAGATTTATGGGATTTTTGTCACAGTGTTTTCATCATTCTGGTAGAACACGGCAACTTAAGGAGATTTTCAGGGTGGTAACAAAGCTCCTTTTTGCTGACTACTTTTCAGGATGCAAACAGTGTTTTGTGAGGTGCAGTTAAATATGAAAAATACTTCTGAAACACAAAGATGGATAGTCAGGCATGAGCAAGTTTTCTGATTTTTATTTCCAACACTAGCCACCATTCAAGATTGGCCAAAACAGCCTTCATCAGGCCATAAAACAGGGGAACAGAAAAATGAAATTGTCATTTGTGGGACCAAAATGAAATCTAAATTTCTAAAGAAGAATTTAGTTATTTTTGCAACAGGAGAACAATTGCAATTCTGCAGTGTACTACATTCCTGGTCATCCTTGGTTTCTCTCAAACAAATGGCACTGAGATGAATGATGCTCAGATTTAGTCAGTCAATAATGCAGGAATGCTTAATTGCTGTGGCCTCAGTTGATTTATGGATTCTTTAAAAATTTGATGAGTATGGGAGGAAGTGAACTGCATGAAACAAAAAATACCTTTGCTTTCTCAAATTCTCCTTGCCCTCAAATAGCAAGCTTTTGGCTGTCTCTTCTTATGGGCTGCAAAGGCTCCATGGCACTCTTACCATTCCAGGTACAGCTGTGACTGGGCACAGGTGACATGTCAGTGTCCCTAGGTGTCACACTGAGGTAGCTGGGAAGTGCATGGTAAATTGTAATGTAGTTCTCATGTGAAAATATGACTTCACGTGCTGCAAAATATCACTGCACTATGAGTTGATACAACACATGCCATGGACAACGCTCAGGGCAATATAAGTTATCACAGTACTGGCAAATTCTGCAACCACAATGAGAAATTCTTCAAAATAGGTAAATTTTTACTTGACTGGTTAAGCACTCTTACCTTTTCCACCTTCCTTCCAAGCAGGACAAAAATCTGCATTTCTTTGCCAGTCTTCATAACTGCAACTGAGTTTCATTTACATGTGCAACGGAACTGAATACATGAGCTGTGCTAATAATGTTGGTTTAGATGCATGCAACACACAAGAGAAATGAAACAATTGGTTTGTGCAGTTTGTTTGGGTTTGTGTGGGGTTGGGTTTTCTTGGTGTTTTTTTTTTTTTATTTTATTTTTAAACCCTTTCCCATAAATTAAACACTCCAGATCTTTCTTCTGATGTAGAACAAATACACAGTTTTAAATTTTGGAATTTTCCCCAGGACAGAAACCTTGTTTTCCACAAGGTGAGACAGTAGTAGTTGGGGGTACAGCAGCTGTTGCACATGCTCAAGAAAGAATACAAAGGGCAATGCTTGGTAAATGCACTGGGAACATAAAATGGGAGCTTTCACTAACTGCAAAGGACCAGGATTCATATGTGAGAAAACTTATACCAGTTTTTTTCCATGGTCATGGAAGTAAATTCAAATTTATTCACAGACAAAGCTTTTCTAAAATTACAAATCTTATCTGTAAAGGTCATAGAGAAAATTAAATTAATCAGGGTGTTAGGAATACACCTGTTCAGTTTCCCAAATGGCTGTGTCGCTCAGTCATGTTGTAATAAAGGCTACTGCCTGGTCAAAAAATGAGGTTTCATTTATATATTTGTTTATATATTTAGAAATGGCTCACACTTTAGAGACTGATACTTCTAGAAGCACTCAGATTCAGAATATGAGGCATACAGATGCAAGGAAGATATTATTTGTTTTTTCTTTGCCATCATTTGTAAGAACCCATTACAAAAAAGTTTATCAAACACAGGTGAGACACAGACAAACACAGACTGACCTGTGATTAGTCAAACACCATAAATAACAAGCAACAAACAGATGATGTGAAAGCTTGCAAACATCCCATGGTGTTTGTTTCTGCTCGTTAGGCCTTGCATTCATAAACAAGAGCTGGAGGGATAATTTGCACAACCCAGAAAGACCATAAAAAGAGGCAAAGCACATTCAGCTGGATCACTGAGCAATGGCCTAAGGTTTTGAGGCACTGGGACCCAGAAAGCTCTCATTTGTACTTATCCTGCAGGATGACTTTGAGTATGTGATTTCTTCTCAGCTGGGATTAATTACTTTAGCTTAAGGCAGAGATAATGACACTGACCTCCTTTGCAGAGTACTTAGAAACATGCAGATAGAAAGGATGTGGCTGTAAATGGGCAGAGGAGGAAGGACAAACCATACTCATCCCTGTCGTGCCATGTCAGGTGCTGCTCAGAACAGGTTGTTCTAACAAACCTGCAGGCATTATGCGAACCCATTCAGTATTTCCACCACTGCAAACTTACAGGCTGATTTACAGTATTCTTTACCAGCAGCATCTGGTGGGTTTTGTATTGTTTATGCAAATATTAGTTATTTTAAATTAAATCAGGCAACCTTTTCTTACTGCCCAAGAATGACCTTCAAACACAGAGGACAAATATAACACATGTACCAATTGCAGAGAGTTTAGACTTTTGAAATGCGATTTAGGAAGGCCTTAAGCAGTTGCTCTGCCTCTAAGCAGTTGCTCAGTGGAGAATTTCACTCCTGAAATACAAAACAGATTGAAGGAAAAGTACAATCCTTCTCGCTGCTTCTCAACTTTTTTTGTGTGTGTGAAGTAGAAATTTATCCATTATACTGATTTATTCCATTACCTGCAGACCAAACTGGAGGATGTGCATCTCCTAGTAGCACTCAGCCTGGAAATCAGAGACTACTGCAAAACCTCCCAGTGGAAACACCTACCCTTGCCACAGTTAACCTTTGATAACAACCTTGCCAAAATGTTCACACCTGTAAACAGAGCTTACAGTGGTAAGTTCTGCCGTCACACTACTATTTGTATAACACAAGCATAGTTTACAGTGATATGCTTAGCAGTGATAATGACATTGACGAGAGCACTCAACAGAAACACAGATATTGAGAGATATTCCCATGAAATCTGAATTACTGCACGTCTCCATAAACTTAATTGAATAATCAAAGTTGTCACATTTACCATAAAATAAAGACAAATATCAATATTTTAAATGGAACGATAAGCCATTATGTGTGTATTTTCATAGACAAAATTTCTCAAATCACGTGCTTTCATAGAAAAGGTCTCTTGAGTAGACAGCCACTTCCCTAAATTCACATGAGATGTCTACACAAAGTTACCACCATCCAATGTAGTTCCCACCCAGGGGTAAATGGAATAAAACCAGCCAACTTACGATCTCCCTGACAGCGCACGGGACCCACAGACACCTTGGCTTCCGACCCGGGCCGGTCCACGTCGCCCACCACCACCTGGCTCACTGGCAGGTGCTCTTTGTATGACAACATCCCAGCATCTTTCCTCCTGAATTGCAGAGAAAGAAAGCCATTGTGAGACGTATGAAATTATTTTCCTTGGTCATTACTTTGTTCAGCAGTCTAAGCACCAAAAGGGTAGGTACGCAACAATTCCGTCAGTACACTGATCAGTACCATCAAAAAGCCTTTCTCCAACGACATCAGTCTGACCAATAACACTGCCTGTTCAGGCGGAAAAAGGTGGATAGCAGCTACCAGGAACACATTCCGAGTAGCCTTCTGGCTAGTCATGGACTCAGCTGCACTGGTGTCAGTACCTGATCATTTGCTGCTGATCTCATGGACTTCTGAGAGGGAAGAAAACCTTTATGCATCCTAGAAGGGTATTTGCTATAATCTAGTTCCTGCCAGTTACTATCCTAACAATACAACCTCTGCAGATCAAGCAAACAGAGCTTCCTTTATATTTAATATTTTTAGCATTAAGTTTAAAAAAGAGAAATTAAAGACCAATTGTCAGGAAAGGCTTGTTATCTCAGTCTTGTCATTTCTAACAGTAAGTGCCTAAATCCAAAAAATCAAACTTGTGAATTTGTTAGTGTACAGCTAAAACCCCATTTTGGTTAGCAGGATCACTAAAATTCAATTTATAGCCATGTCTTAAAGCTCCTCATTTCATGCAGCAAGTAACCTAGTGCCTTTTCATGTCTAGACCAAATCACTATGCACATTTACAACATTTTACCTTTATTATTTCAAGAACTGAATCCAGCTGGTTTCTTGAGTGCTGTTTCTTCCAAATAGAAAATGAAATAAACCAAATATAATTAGGTACTTTCTTCATCAGCTAGTTGGGGATTTATTTGATGTTTTTCCTTGTTTTTGGCCCCTATTGTTGTTGTTCTGTGGGTTTTTGATTAGTTTTGTTTTCTTTGGGTTGGTGGGGTTTTTTGGTTGGTTGGTTTGGTTTTTTTGATATAAACACACACAGAGAAAGTTAATTATCCACATAGAAAAAAATGCCCTATACATAGTGTTAGGACTATACTTTTTGACATGAAAGAAAGTAAGAGGAAGCAAAATACATCCATTTATCTCTTTCCCCCCCACCCCCCTCCTTTTGAGCTCCATCCTGCCACATAATTGAGTATCTAAAGCAAGCAACTTTTTAATCTAAAAAAATCAACTCCTTTGTTCTAAGACACCATAGGATGAAGGATGAATTCAGGGTCTGGAAAAGGTAACTGAACCACACAGTATGACTGTAACTGGGAACTTGCAATGATTTCAGGAACATGAGTCTTTCTCATCCCTGACTTGGATGCTCTAAGGTCTGACTCGCTGCATTGCTAACAGGGCAGCACGGTGGGTCCTGCTTGGCCTGTGGGAATGCTCAGGGTCTTCCAGCAGCACAGCACTGAGTTCCTGTAGTGCCTCCAGTTATCACCTTTACTGGGTCCATGGAAGGCAACAAATTCTTTTAAAAAGAAGCACAACTAAGGTAATTAAGAAAGTAACCATCACATTTTCAAACAACAGTTCACTGGAAC
Source organism: Acropternis orthonyx (assembly GCA_035583155.1). Classification (NCBI taxonomy): domain Eukaryota; kingdom Metazoa; phylum Chordata; class Aves; order Passeriformes; family Rhinocryptidae; genus Acropternis; species Acropternis orthonyx. The sequence goes on along the minus strand of JAWWEU010000081.1, from coordinate 54,668,624 downwards.
CCCTGTCTGTTCCCCGTGATGAAGACAACACTTAGACATTTAATTACTAGTTTTTCAAATAGCAGGTGACTGTTTTCTCTGATCTGTATGTTCTTCCCTTTCAGAGAGCTTCCCTTTCTCCTTTGTGTTACCTGACCCTGTGCATTACAGAGGCCACTGACCCTCCTTGGCTGGACACATCTGCCCGGGTGCTGTGATGGGGAGGTTGTTACAGCAGATTGCTAAAAGGAAGGAAAGTCCTGCAGACTGTGCTGGTTTGTAGCACAGTGCTTTTCATCCACAGATGGCCATGCCCTTTACAAAGGTATCCTTTTCATCAATTTGGAGACAAGCAATGTAAGAAAAGAAAGATTAAAGGACTTTCCATTTAAGAAAGAAAGAAGTGAATAACAAAGCCAGGTATGTAGACCTAATCTCCACCACTGCTACAGACTGTATCCATGGGACCCACTCCCTTCTAATAGAGGATAAATGTAGGTCATCACTTGACTCTTTCTGAGGGTTTCCTCAGAGACTGACCTTCTCTGCTGATTTTTACTCTTTCAAAAAAATGCTTTAAAGTTGGACATATCTTTTTAAAATAAGGAATTCTTCAAAGAGTGGTAAAAAGAAAACTATTGGCATTTCTCTTCTTTCTTTCCTTTCTCACAAAAAGAGCTAATATTTCAGCTCCAAATAAAGATGTTAAAGGACAGCACTTTTCCTGTCACCAATAGCTTTCACCACCTTTGAAGGCAAAAAAAAAAGGAGCAGTTAATTTTTTTCCATTTTTAATGACCATGTTTCTTCTCATTTTAGTATTTTATTTATGCACTTAGTGATATGGTCACTTTAAAGCTGTTGCCATGACAATAAAAGTAAATGATAGAGTTCTTTTCAGAAATAGCCTTATTTTCTCCCTCTTTACTTGTCTCATCATTGTAGCAAAAGCATTCTGCTCTGCACTGAAATTCCTGGGGCCTGAGAGCACTGGAGTGAGAGCTGAGAGAAATGTTCTGTTTTTTATCCAGCAGAACCCATGTAGTTCTTTCCGTCTTAAAAAAGTGGGACACTGATAATTTTTGGCCCCCACATGCACCAATAAGACAAAAAGCTTCAGAGACCAAACGGCTTTGTTGTGCTTTTCTAAGGTATTTGTAGTTCCCCTGGACATACTAATCAGTGCTGACAAAGTCAAAAAAGTTTGAAACCAAAGACTGATTATTATGCTTGACTTTGTACTGCACACTTAGAAATAATCACAGCTGGAACATTCAATTCCTGCAAGTGATAATGCTTCTGCCGGTATTTAAAGACTTTGCACATTAAGAGGGTGGAGAAAGTCTCTGAAGTTTTTCCCCACCAAAGAAAATCCCCTCAAGAGAATAAAGATTGAATTCAGAGTGTGTCATATTCCTATTAATAGCCACATGGGAGATGAATGAATCTGATCAAATCCTGTAATTATTACCAGGAGATATTGATGAAATCTCAGCGTAATTTTCTATTCCTAATTTCTTTTCCTATATATAACAGTCTGCAAAGTGCTTCAGGGTGCCTTTGAATGAAAGTAGCAGATATGAATCTGAGAGTTATCATTGTTTTGATTATGATCATCTACTTACTCTTTATAAGCATTCTGTGGTATGTGAAAAAGAAATGCATTATGCAGATATCAGCAAATGACATATTCAAAGTAATGATAAGATTCTCTATTGCTATTAATTTGTTTACAAAATGATTTAATACAACTAGACTTCTGCTATTGGAGTAATATATTTTCTCTGATTTTATTAGACATCACTTAATTATCAGTCCAGCCCTACAAAGGAGAACAAATAAAGAACATACTACAGCTAGGAATGGACTCAATTTTTAAAGCTATGGTTTCATGAGTTGAGGAACTGAAATTGTTTCGAGAATACAAATAAAACACCTACTGGATTGAAAGTGTATTGCTAAACACATATTGCTTAGTTATTAGCAGTGGCTTGGAGTGCAAATTCCCAAGCATGCCCATTTCAAGGTACACAATTGTACAACTCTCACAAGACCCAGCTTTTTACTAGTCAAGCACCTCTGGTAATCCCTGAATTTCCATAATTGGAACGAGCTGTAAAGCAGGTTAGACCAGGTAGGATCTGCAAATGAATGTCTGGAAATGCATTGTGAAGGGCACAGATCTGCCAAGTGTTGGTATTTTCTTCCTCGGTAAAATATCTGGCAAGAATTTTATTTATATTAAGACTGCTAAGAAGAACTAATATTACAGAGACTTTTATGAACAATGCAAGTTTGGCAGCAGAGTTAAAAATCTGGAATTGAGTTACTTTGAAATATGCAAAGTCTAATTAACAGCATTAAAATCAGGGCAAAAAAAAGCTAGGATTAAAGCAGAACTCTTGAAAGGTTTTGATAAATTTTAGCTAACTTTTTAAATGTACATACTATGCAGCACAAAAGCCAGACTTTTAGATTCACCCCATACCCAGGGGTTTGCCCTTTGGAACTACAAACTACCAGCCATATACTCGAGGCCAAAAGGTTTTATTTCCACTTGGTTTTGCTGTTCTCAGGGATTCTTACAGCTCTCCTGTCCCTTTCCCACGCCTTGTCACCTCAGATACCCTTATATGCTAAGTTGGAGCGAATGACTCACCTTTGATTTGTCTGACAAGGGGTATTATGGAAAATTTCTCATTACTATGCAGGGTCATAAAAACTGTCAGAGGGTCAGGTGTAAGGTGGGTTTGGTGCTGTTTTGTTTTGTTTTTAGCACACTGGCACTGGACAGGCTAAGATCGTATGAAATATGTTGTTTCCAACAGTAAAAGAAGGAGCAACTCCTACACTTAAGGTTGATCTTAAGGCATTTAAACCCTTCTCATATTTTTACTTTTGGGAGCACTCACCTCCTGAAAATCTCAACAATTTGATGAAAAACCATCTAATCCCAGCACTCAAATTGCTAACATAAATCCATATTTTGAATTCTATTAGTAAAGATAAATTATACCAAAGGCATGAGGCTGATGGAGCAGCATTCATAAGCAATCCCTGTTTAGAAATTACAAAAGATTGAATAGACTAGTTTAAATTAATTTAATAAGCAAGCATCTTATTCACCAATAGTCCCACCAGAAGAAAAATGAACAAATTTAAGACATTCTCAATGACAATGAACTGCATTTAGCACGAGTCACTTAAGCTACTTTATGAACTCTGAAGCTTCTTTGAAGAAAGTTTAAATTAGCCATTTGAAGACATGTTTAATTCACGCTTTCTTCCTCGGATTGAGACTTAGACCTCCTTTTTTGCTTTACACAGTCTACTCCTCTCCTGGCCTCCAGCACAAAAAAACTTCAAAATTTAAAACATTAGGAAATAAATTTGCTCCTTTGGACACCTCTTAAATCTTATAAACCCATAACACCAACCCTCATAATTAAATGGATGTTAATTTAAATAATTATAAACATCATTATGAGGATTGTATGGTTTTAACAGTGATTAGATAATGAACACTTTTTAAGGTATACAGTCTATAATTCAAAAACTTGCTAATATCTTCTTTTAAAAAGTAGCAATATATTTTTTTAAACAAAAACTATAAAACACCCAAGAGTCTCCCAAACTGTGTCTAAAAACCACTGTCCAATATGACTGGACTGAACAATTCAAGATGCCTGCAGCTGAAACTGCACTCCCATGAAATGTGTGCAAGCCATTTGGTGAGAATTTCTGAGTCAAGGAGCTAACAGGCAGTCTGATCCATTTATTCCTTTTCTGTTTGGCAAGAGAGGAGACAGAAATCTTTGGCAACCTGGAAGAACCCCGAGGGCCAGAAGACATGCCCATGCTAACAGGGCACGTCCCAGTTCCTTGGGTGCCAGAGATGTGAGTGAGATACACTGAGCAACTGGTGAGAAATGTGTCTCATTTGAATAAATCCATCAGGAAGCAGAGACCCAGGTCGCTGAAACTGGCGCTGTAGGTCCTCCTGCCTGAAGGGACTTCTTGACTTACCTCTCAAATAGCGGTTGGTGAGAAACTGAGTAACTACAGTTAAAGGTGAATAATGGATGTAGCAAATGGAGCTCTGCTTTCTTTTGAACACTGTGGATCATTTTCAGGGGAAAATCTGCCTTTTCTGGGTATTTGCTCATATACTCCTTCCAACAAAACAGTGGAGACAGAAAGTGTCCCCTTCAAGCAGAGCAGTTCCTCTTACAAACTTAATTTATTGAGTGTTCTTTCCAAGAAATAAAAGAAATTTAAAGATCTCTTCTTTTGAGGTCCAGCAACTTCTCTGTCCTGACCGTTAATTTCCTTATTTCTATATCAAGATTGTTCAAGAATGAAATCTGGGAATCCTACCATGCTGTGACTTATCACTGCATCTCTCAACAATTTCCTCAATTTTCTGTCCCATTTTCAATTTTTTTTAAAGTGAGTCAGGGACTGTGTGTGGCATTTCCTTTAGGAGAAAGGCTGAATGGGGATGTCCCTTCCACCTTGGGTGATTGCAGAGACAAGATCACCTGGGATTCAGCTGAAGCCAAGAAAGTTCTCCTGTGAATGTAGAGATGAAGATGGATAATTTGGGAATTTTATAAGGAAAATTGACATTGGAAAGGGCAGACAGCTTGCTCAAACACATTTTCTGTAAGTTTAATTTCATTTGACATTATAAATCAGTATGATACTTTGATCTCAAAATATTTCAAAATTTGAAAGTTTATATGAAAAACAACTGTTTATAAAAGAATTAAAAATAATCCACAATTAACAATGCTGAAAAAGTTTTCTAGTTATACTTAGCAAGTTTGAAATGCTTTTTTTCATACACAATTGAGCAAGATCTATGCAGATAAATGATGAATTCTTTGCATTTATCTATTTTACTGACTTGCCACAAGCCTTTGGATCACATCCTATCAACTATCAGACCAAATACACTTCTGGCAGGACTTTTAAGGCACAAGGATCTGTATTGGAAGAAATATTAAAAATCTCAGAGCAGCAGCTCAGAGACTTCATTTTGTGGAGTTCTTGACAGCTTTGACAGTTTTATTTTGTATGACTGAAAGAGCTAAATAAAAATAATTGACTATGGCACGACAAAATAACAGATGACTAGAGTTAATGCTGATGTCAGCCCCTGTATGCCTGGTGAGCTCAATAAGGTACTGTAGTACATAACTCAGTGTTGAATTTGGTCCAGAAAACTGAAAGAAGGATGGGACTTACTGAGTCTAGAGAATTTCTGTAAAACCCAGCTGTGGGAACATCAACTGTTGCTCCTACCCTTTCACTGGCACTTCCTGCAGTGCTCCTCTTTGCATCACATCTATGCATGTACCTCACAGGACACAGAAACCAGTCTGTGCTTCATGCACAGGCACCACAGGGGACGTAAGGGTGTTGTGATGTAGCTCGTGTCTTCAGTTGCTTGTGTAGCTTTGACACCAAACATTTTGGGAAAAGATTTACGTTGATTGCACCTCAGAACTGAGCACTCGGTCAGACAACCTCACAAAATCTCCTTCATACACATGGCAAGTATGACCAAAGAAGGGCAAGCAAGCAGATGAAGGGTCTGGAGCACAGGTCTGATGAGGAGCAGCTGTGGGAGCTGAGAGTGTTTAGCCTGGAGAAAAAGAGGCTTGGGGAGGCATTATTGCCCTCTACAGCTCCCTGAAAGGAGGTTGTAGCAAGGTGGTGTAGGTCTCTTCTTCCAAGGAACAAGCTTTAGGACAAGAGGAAACGGTCTCAAATTGCATCAGAGGAGGTTTAGATAGGATACCAGGAGAAACTTCTTCACAAAAAGCATTGGCAAATATTAGAACAGGTTGCCCGGGGAAGTGGTGGAGTCACCGTCCCTGGAGGTGTGTAAAAGACAAGTAGGGACATAGTCTAGGGGTGGACCTGGCAGTGTGAGGTTAATGGCTGGACTTCATGATGTTAAAGGTCTTTTCTAATCTAAAGGATTCTACAATTCTGTAAGTAGGTTATTTCTATTTTCCAAATTTGTATCTCTTGGTAAGCATTTTTCATGCTTATCCTCCCTTTTGTCTTTTTATGTCAAACTATTTTTTCATTTGGGCTTGTTTATCCTTAATACAGATTATATTTGAGCCCTTTTAGTCTTACTTTTGGGTTTCTGTATAATAGTTTGTTAGTAAGACTAAAGCTGTCTTACATGAAAAATGTTGTATTCAGGTGTGTTGGATTCTGCTCTGTGTAAAAAATTACACTTATCCTATTCCTGTATCACAGGTGACATTTTGGATGACAAAGAAAAATTAAGTTACTTGTTGGACATCACATAGAATAAAAGCATGCCAGCATCCTTCTTCTAAATAATAAACTAAGTAGCTCATAAAAAGACAAAATACGGGAAAAGCAGTAATGTCACATACTATTAAAATTCCAAGTTGCTATTTGGCTATTTATTTCCTTTCTGTAAAGGCCTGGAGCATATCTGTACTGATTTTCGAAAAGCTTAGATATTTGAGCCTCTTTTTCAGTCAGGTCTCTCTATTCTGTCTGACCTCAATATTTAATTGTACCAACCAGAGTATCTGAATTTCTGTGTCTATAATCAGTTCGCATTCTTGAAATACAGTATTTTGGTTTTGGTATTACACATAATTTCCTAATTGTGTTCCCTCAGGAGACCTCAGTTTCAATCCCTAAAGGTAACTATCACATTGTGCTTTAATTTTGCCTCCACTCTCAGCCCCAGAAGATTCTCCCCATTTTACTTTCGTGGGTGTGTGGAAGGCAAACCCCCAACAGTGATGCTTCTCTCAAAGTGGCATTTAGAGCATCAGGACGGATGACTGGTTTTATTAAGCCTTTTTTATGTACCACATGGCTTGTACAGCTCCTTGCTCTGCACAAGGATTTCTTAACCTACTCCTGTTTGAAGATGGAATCAGTGATTCTACAGATTATCATTAGTTTTTTTCCGTTTATCTAACAAATGCAAAGGTTGTTTCTAATTGAAAAATGATTTGTAAAAGTAGTCTAAGAACGAATTCTGCATCAGGTTTATGGTTTTTTGATGTTGTTGTCATCATTTGTTAGACTTGTGAAAGGTAGACCCTTTAAATGATCCTCGAACTGGTAAGTAGATGGGGAATGAACAGCTATTTCAAACATCAAACCGTGCCAAAGTCAAATGGAAGAAAGAATTTGTAACAACCATCACTAAAAAAAAACAAAAAAACCCCCAAACAAACAAATAAAAAACCACCCAAACCCAAACCCAAAACAAAACCTTTTAAAGTATTATCTACAAATTGTGCTATAAACATAATGAATGATGTTATTATCACAAAAGTGCTCTAGTTAGAAGAAAAATTAAATATCCCACTACAAAATATTTTAAAGGTACTCTCCTTCATCAGAAATAATTATCTGAAACTGAATGCTCTGAGATACTCAAGCACATTTAAAGCAATGATAGAGCATAGAGGTAATTAACAGATGTCTTTATTTGTTATGTAAACAGTTTGCTGTCAAGCACAAGCAAACATGGGTACTTTCCCTCTGCTTGTAAACACTCACATATATCTCAGAGTTGATTTAATTTGAATTAGGCTTCTTTTTAGTGCTTTTGCTAAAAAGACAGATGCAATGATATACAAATTTATCCACAGGTTAACTTCTCTATGACATTTTTGCATTTTTCCTGATACCATTACCTCTTCTGTGTGTGTGCATATCCATACACACTTATTACAGTAACAGGGGAAATAAAAAAGGATACTACACAAGGTACTGACTGAAGTTTCAAAAGAATTTGTAATTCCTTCAATGTGTTCAACTGTGTCATCTCCAGAGGCAGCTGGTTCTGTGGGACTGTACCTGGAGATTCTCTCACCACATTTACTCACAGCACTGTGCGACAACTGAGTGGCAGAGATTAGGATCCGAGCTACAGGGAAGGCATGGCATGCCATAATTTGTGCTAAATACTAGGCTAAATGGAGATACCCTTGTTTAGAAACATCTAGTTTGCTACACTGACTGCAGAATGTCAAGCATTTGTTTAGCGTTTTGTTGACCACACTTACACAGGATTAGTGACCTATTCATTAGGCAGACGGCTTCACTTAATTGCTTAGGGGGGTTTCCATTACCCTTTCTGTTAGCCTTTGAGCGCAACTTTCCTTACATCACATATCGCTGCTTTTTCCTCAACAAAGGACTGACACAAACTTAGTAGAACTCACAGTTCATTTCCTAAGCAATTCCACCTGAGCTGAACCTGTCCTTTACGAGCACAATACTTAGTGAACACCCCCAAGGTTTTTAACTACAAAGTCTGCTGTGGCAGCCCTGACTGCATGGACTGAAAAGGCTCTGGGCCACAGGTTTCTAACAACCTGTGACAATATGGTTATGAACAAAGGAGGCTGATAATGAAGTGAGTGAGAAGTCCCAATTACCCTCCCTCTTGCCTACAAGAATGGTGCTTCTTATGACTCCTTGGGTAGCCTTGATGGGGGAAGCTGACCCTGAAGCAACCAGACTGTGCTTCTCTGGCATTTCAGACTGTGGCATTTTCTATCAGCATTAGGTGAAGACAGAAATTAAAATATAATATAGGTCCAAAGGCTTGGGGCTCAGAGTATTTGCAGATGGTGCACTGAGAGCCTTGACAATGTTATGCTGCATTTTTAATGGATACGTATGTTAATTTGCCAAATGTTGATGTATCTTTTTTCTTTTTTTCTGACAGCTTAAATGTAGTTTACTGCAGATGCTTCTTGCCTTAAAAGAAGTCTATGAGACAATAGCTGTCTCATGGATGTAGGGATACCAAGGAGTCTGTAACTTCTACCTATAAGCAAAGGCTACGCAGGCAATGCAGGAAAGGATGCAGTCTCTGAGGACGGCTCTCTGCCACTGCAGGCAGCCTCATCACATAATCTCCTGCAGAATCTGAACATATCTGTACTGTTTTTATCCAGGAGGGAAATAATCATTTTTTTACAGTAGCTCCAATGGTATTGTGCTTTGGAGTTGTGCTCAGCAGTGCTCCCAGAGCTGAGGCATTTCTGCTTCTCACATCATCCTGCCAGCAAGTGGGCTGGGAGTGCACAAGATGCTGGGAGGAGACACACCTGGGACAGCAGACCCCAACTGACCAAAGGGACATTCAGTGCCATATGGCATTGCACTCAACAGAATGGGGAAGAAGGAGGAAGGGGAGATTGTCCAGAGTGATGGTGCTTGTCCTCTCAAGCAGGCATTACACAGGATGGAGCCCTGCTGTCCTGGGGATGGCTGAATGCCTGCCTGCCCATGGGAAGTGGTGAATGAATTTCTTACCTGTTAAACTGACTTTATCCCAACCTGTAATATTTTGGACTTCTCCAATTCTCTCCATCCCAGTGAGCAAACTGCTGTGTGGAACTTAACAGCCTACTGGGGTTAAACCACAACAGCCAAAATTAGGAAGAATTTGTCGGTTCTGCCCCAATACTCTTACCTGAAAGCTATTCCAGAACTTCATTCTTCACTGAAGATGTCACAGGGGGCACTGTGCTTACAGCATCCGTTTATGGACCTGTTTTCTATGAATCTGCTAAATCTTTTCCTGACCCTGCTAATGTCTGCTTGCACAGTCTCCTCTGGCAGCAATTTCCAGAGGTTTATAGTGGCTATGTAAAGCAGGACATTTTGCCCATCTGTTTTAAGCATGTCTTATGACAGATAACAGGTTTGTACCAGCTTTTGGTGTCTGTGCTGTGCCTGTACACACTATGTAAAGGTGTTCTATGGCATGTGTGCATGTAAGAACACACCCAGTCAAACTACCCCACTCCTTCTGCCCAAGGTATCACAGTGCCCTTAAGGGCACAAACCAGAAACAAGATCAGCAAGGAGACTATGTTTACATTTTCTAACAAACCACAAAATCACAGAATAGTCAGGATGGCTGGGATTGCAAGGGGTCTCCAGGGATCATCTGGTCCAATCCCACTTTGTAGCCTTCCAGAAAAGTATGAGTTAATTGTTTTCTAAGGTCCGGGGAAAAAAAAAGTTTACAAACAATAATAATCTGGTTTAAGATCATAGACTCCCTGACAATAAATGCAAGAGAACCTGGAGGTTTCCTGATACATCCTTCAGCTGTATCAGTATAATTTATACTAAATTTATAAGTATTTATCCAAGGTCATGAGTGATTTGCAAGCACTAATATATCAGAAGCGGAAAACTGAAACTATTTAAGAATCATGAGGAATGTAGGTGCTATAAATTTTGAAAGTAAATCACTATGAGGTTCTTAAGAAAGTTGAGTAAGTTAAGAAAGTTGAGTAATTAAAGAAAGTTAAGTAAGGGCAGGTTGAGTTGGTAGGCTAAAGAACCAGAACCACAGTTTTCTTCATTGCACAACTAAACCAAAGATATAACCAGAGATATAATCAGCAGTATGTCCATTTCCCTCTACAAATGTGAACTATTTCATTCACACATTGTTATGCTTGTCACCTACAAATAAGCCCTCTATATAAAAAAATATCTCAGTTAAAAGATGGAATCAGCATAAACATTGTATGTAGTAAAATATAAGATTAGCACAGACATTCAACAAACACACAATTTTTTTGGCATCTGAAGTTAAACTACTACTCTGGTAATGAAAGCAAGAAGAAAATTGCTTTGCCTACATATTTTGGTTCCTCATAATACATATTTCATCATGTTTTGCAGACAACAAGAGCAAAACTGACAATGAGTCAGAGAAGAAACAGACCCTGAATTTTACAGAGAACTAGAGCTTGTTCAGACTGTGCTTAAGCACAGAAAGTGAACTCACTGATAATCTACCAGAAAACTGCCCAATTTTTCTAGGAAACGAAACCAGCTGTCAGAAAGAGGAGAAAGTGTTTCCAGGTGCTGTTCTTTTTCCTCTTTACTGAAGTGGGTTTTTTAAATTTTTTTGTGTATTGCTTTGTTTGAATCACTGTATTATCTTCTCTCATCTTCTCTCAATATTTCTTTCAAAATGCAGGAAACCTTAGGTCAGTAATTTTATGAGGACCTTATAGCCAATCATAAGATTGTTGCATCATTTTTCAACTAAATGAAGTCCACAAATTTCAGGAAACACACATAAGCCAGAAGCAGCACATCATTTAACAAGTATTAGTAGAAAATAACTGGAAGATCCCAGTATTATTGAGCCCAAACCCTGCAAGTCCACTCTGCAAGTGGACATTACACTATTCAGCTTGGACAGTGTGTTGGATATATTAAGTTAAAATGTTATTCCTTACCCATTTCCTAAAAATGAAATGGGAAATAAAAATCTGAAGCATGCATTAGTAGTGTGCTGTAAATTTCAATGCCTGTATTTCATATTCTTTCATCATCTCTATAACTAGAGTTCTTTTCCATGGTAACAGGAAAGATAGCCAGTTCTACAAAAGGCTGTCAGAAACACCTGAGTTATTCAGCAGCGGCTGGTTTAAATCAAATGTTCCAACCTTTGAATGAGTGCCTCTCATCCTTCCACCACCTGCCCATTGCATCACGAGGGAGGTCAAACACTGGCACAGGTTCTTGAGATGCACTCGGGGCTGCCCACCCTTGGAGGTTTTGCAGACTCAGATGGACACAGTCCTCAGCCAGGCTGGTCCCACCGGCCCGGGGCAGCAGCTCACACTGCAGGAGGCCCCTCTCAGACTGCGTTCCTGGGACCTGCTGAGGGTATGTACGTACAGATGCGCACAGTGCCAGACCTGAGCACCCGCAAAGAGGCTCCAGGAATTATCTGTCTTTAGCAAACGTATTTAATAAACTTCAGTTTCTGCCTACCCGCTCAGTTTCCTCAGTGAGTATCTCAGCTCTCTGCCTTACAGCAAATCAATGTTTATTTTTATTCCAAACATCTTTTTATTTTTCTCAGGCTTTCAGAACAGAAGATGACATTTTTTTCCTCTTTATCCTTTAGGTTTGTTCGGCCTCACCATCATCACATATGATCTAAGAGTTAATAAAGTGATAATAATGAAGGAAGGTAATAACCAGTATTTCTGATCTTTCTGTTCACTTTTGCCATCTTCTATCTGCTATCTGGATTTAAGGGATTTACATCAGTTGATGTTATTAATTTTGCTGGCTTTTCATGGCCCTTAAAGGAACACGTAATTTCTCTGGTTTTAATGTCAGTGATAAAAACTTCTTGTTCTGGCCTTTTTTATTGAACTAAATGGCAGCAGGACATAGTGTCAGTTTGAAAAGCATTATTTGTAAGTGTGCTGTGCAAATCAGAGTTTGGATTTGATTCCTGGGTATTATGAAAACATTTAAACATTTCTGATACAATTTTCTTTCAGGAATAAGTATCTTTGATTTGACATAAGATACTTGAATTCATCCTCTTTTCAAAAATGTTTTAAGCCAACAGTTGAACTCTTGAACATTCACTGTTATTCTGACATGTTATGTCATAACCAGAAAATGACTGGCTTTAGACATGAGATTACATGTTTAGTGATAGCATTTTCAACGTTTCTGTTTCTTAGAAATAATAGCTACAAATCCATTTGTGCTTTTACTTTGACAAGAAAAAAAATTTTGCATCATAGATATAGTTTTTTTATATTTATTTTTTAATCACCTTTCCCAATAGTGCCAGTGGATTTTACTTTATTATGTTTATGCATGCCCACTTGCTTGGAAATTTGATTTTTCTTAATTTTCAGTTGGCTTTGCTTTCTCTTTAATAATTTATATATATATATATATATAGATAGATAGATAGATAGATAGATAGATAGATAGATAGATAGATAGATATAGATATAGATATAGATATAGATATA
>JAWWEU010000081.1:54630411-54655694 GCA_035583155.1 Acropternis orthonyx | reverse complement strand
ATAGATAGATAGATAGATAGATAGATAGATAGATAGATATAGATATAGATATAGATATAGATATACACTCAGGTATTTCAGTAAAGGTAACTGTATAACTTAAGCAACAGCCCCCAGTCATAACTCAAGAAAGATTTGGTTTCCTTCAACATAAATTTAATACAGTCTTGCAAACAACTTACACTTGACCAAAAGTCACACAAAAGATAGTATTTGTGATAAAGGAATACACATTATTAGCTGTCCTGAGATATTGGCTTAGATAGAACCATTTCTTCCCAGTAAAAAATTTCTTCTTCTTCAGCAAAATATGAAAAAAGAGCCATGTGAACATCACTAGGAAGCTTCCTCATATAGTCACACTGCTAGTGTAAAGAACCCTTGTAGCATTTTAATTTCACTTTAAAGACTGTTGGAAACAATTTGAGGTAAAAATGCAACAAATTACCTTGGGCCTGATTTGCAAAGTCTCCACTGCATACTCAGACAGTTCCCAGAAACTCTGCAGGATCCCCAGGGATCTTTTCCTACATGTAGCAATTTTCCTAAGTGTGGTATTTGGGAGGCACGGGAAAGCAAGGTACCTGGAGAATGGGCAGGGTGTATGAGGAGAGCTGCAGGTGGGACAGAATGTCTTGGTATGATTAATTACAGACAAGCAGCAATTTGGAAAGCTTGGGGCACTTCTTCATTACGCATCACACACACAGAAACCCCAAACCAGGAGGGAAACATGAGCAGTAACTAAGATAAACCTACACCTAGTCCATGATACTAAAACAATTTATAGATTTTAAGCTTCTTTTACAAGCCTAACTACAGGGGGAAAAAAAGGTAAAAGTAGTCTCCCTTTTCTCTGGGTGTTAGAACCATTGCCTTTTCCCTCTATTTTCAGACTTTATGAAAGTTGACTTGATTGCTTTGAGTGTTTATCACAGTGCAAGCAATCTTCCTCTTGACAGTAAAATAATGCACTATGCATATATCAATAGTTCCCAGGCAAACATAATGCTGCAGGTGAGTCTTGCCTATTTTTTCCTTCTTTTTCTTTATCAGGTCTTTGGCAGGGGTAAGAATCTGCTGGGCAAAATGAGAAAAGGACAAGGAATGATTTTTCCTCCAAACGCTGAAGTTTTGCAACTACCTTAGTGATGAACTGACAGGATACTTTGATCAGTCACTCTGAAGAGAATATTCCCATCAAGTCTGGGGCCTGATAAAAAAATATATCTTAAGGGCTTCTGGATTCTCTATTCCCCGAAACTTCCCCCACTCCCGCTCCCATATGATTATTTTCACTCTTTCCCTTATACATATATATGTCCTGGCACACCAAAGAACAGTGAAAACAGGTAAACAGATATATCTTTTGTTTACACTGCAGGCTTAACACCTTTAGGTTGATGGACTCCCTTGTGATTGTTTCAGCTAAAATATGACTGCTAACAGTAACAACAGCCAAGCAGACTTCATCTACCCTATAATACAGGTTGTCATAGGCTTTAGATGCCTTCTCCATATGACTGCACTGATTCGGAAATAGAAAAGTCAGGGGAGTCCTACAATTTAAGAAGAAAAGCACTCCCTTCAAGACCTAAGCAGTGTCAGGTACTGAGTGAAATACATTGGGCTGGTCAGCATTGGGGTGATTTCATCTTCATAGCATGGCACTGAGGGCAGAGTCATTACTCTTTAAGTTAGCCCAGAAATAAAAGGAGGAGGAAAAGGAGAAAATAATTGGCAGCTGAAAGTTCTGCAGTGCACAGTACTCAGCGTCCTCTGCCCTTATCTGACAAGCTGTGGCAGGAAGGTCATTTACTTTAAAGCTAAGACCTAAAGCTTTTCATTCACACTAAAAACTGCATCTTTCTAGGCTAAACACAGTAGACGTTTTTGTTCTCGCTCACTTGATTTGTCAGTCACACTAATAATGAAGTTTAATTACAAAAAGAATACATATAATGCTGGAAGTGATATTCAAATCATCTGTATGGCAGAATGAAAAATCTCCTATCTGCATTTTCACTTGTTAATTCATGAGGGTCTCAGAAATTCCTTAGAATACTCCAAAAAAGATAGGACACTTCTAACAATAGCAATAATATGCCAGAGAATAATAATTACATATACCTAGTTCTTATAGATGTTTTTCAGTGCTGCTGCTGAGCGATTCTCTAACTCAAAAAGATCTGAGCAAGGCCATCTGTCTGTGACTGGTTGGAATTGAAGCCAGCTGAACACAGGAAAGCCTAAATAGAACACCCAGAAGTGAGGTTGGCAGCAGGATGAACACTCACCTTTTGTCTCACAGTGATTTACAGAGCAAATTAATGAAAAAAGGATAACATCTTTTCATCACTCTCCTCTTTGAGTTCGTTCATTACTGATAGCAATGAATGATGAATGAACCTGAAGTCAAAGGGGAATTATCTTCATTCTTAGCAGGTTGCTAGAGCTTGACCATTTTCACATTTACAGCAAGGTAGAAGACGGCTCAAGATGCATGAAGCGGTACAGATTCCTGTTTCCTTATTCTTAGCTATGCTAGTATTGTACTGATTGCATGATGAAAAATCACAGGAACTGCACAGTAAGTGCACAGGACTGAATAAATAACATCAAGTAAGAAGGGGGCAGTTTAACAAAGACAAGGCAGGTTGCCAAAGAGTTATTTCATGTCACATCAACATCCACATTTCCCACATGTTTTCAGTTTTGGAGAAAGTTAGGATTTCGTTCCTCAGATGTTTGGTCACTGCAGTGAGCCACTAGCACTAAGGGAAATGCTTCCTTTACTGTCAGTGAGGGGATGACAACTAAACTTCAAGTGGTATCAGCTTGTTATAAAGAAGTCCAGAACCAAGTCCCTCAGGTGAATAATACAGAAGGGAAAAGAGCGAAAACACAAGTCAAATTTGCATGTTTCATGATTTATTTCTATGAATCAGTTTCATGATTCATTGAATCTTGAAACGCATAATCCCATCAATTTGTATTAGTTCAGGTTGCAAATCTGTAAGTTCCTGTGATCTACATACACACATGGCTGTACTTGCATGGGACATCTCTAAAGCAGAAAGAGCAATCTAGGTGATCCTGGCTTTGCATAGACCTAGAGCTGCCAGCTCTTTAGAAATACAACACAAGCATTAGGGGCAGCTCCAGGTAGCAAGTATTGTCCTTCAAAGCCTACATAAAAGCAGTAACCTGAACACTTCTTGTGCAAGGGAATCTATGCCCTTCACCTGCCCCTAAATTCACTTCTAGATAGCTCAAATTAGTCTTCTGTACATACGTATGGTGGCAAATGTACAGCACTGAAGAAAAAACAACCCCTTTTTGTTTGTAGTCTGCCTTGTATAATAGAGCCCTGGTCTGTGGCTAAGGGTCCTGTGGTGGCTCCGGGGTACAAGTAAGGGAGAATTTGAATGGCATTCCTCAGCACATCCGTACCATGGCCAAGTGCTCCACTTTGTGACTTCCATCCCCTAGATTTTTAATCTCTTATTATCAGTAACAAAAATAGCCTTTTCTTGTGGAAGAAGCAAAAAACAGGAACGCATAATGGACAAACACAAGGTATATGTAGTTTCTCTATGTGGAAACATAGGAGAGAAAAGTGAGAGGACAGAATTCACTTAATGGGAATATTTTGAATTTTTCAGCACGCAAACTCTGTTTCAGTATTGCACTCTAGTTACATCTGATGGGCATAGCTGAGAAATGCAGAACAAACAGCAGCCTATTTAATACCCAGTCTCCTGACCATTTCCCTGCTGGAATAGTTTTAATGGCCAAATTGTATCTGGAAGGAATGAACTTCCTGGCTTCTGGCTACCTGCTTTTCTGTTGGTGAAAGCTTCAGCTCAAATCTACCAATCATTTGGAAAAGAAGTACTACCATTTGTAATAAATCTAACATTTCCTAAGGTTTGAATTCTTGACTTTCTGTCTTTAGTGTCCCTCTTCATGCAGATTTTTATTCTGTGCCATTGCATACTGTCATAGTGCTAAATTTTGATTGACTGGAAATATATTAACATTAGCTGCCAATGTCAATATACAAAGGAACACTGCAAAGTAACCCTGAAAAAACCTACAAAGGGCCACTTGAATTTGTAAGAATATGACAAAAACAACCATGTGAAATACTGCAATTTGTCAGCTAAGTTTTCCCACCTTCATCCACAAAACTAATTTACTCCTTAAACATAACTAAAACATAAATTTTGATATTTCAACTTTTATTCCATTTAGAGATGTAACTAATGCACACAAATACAACAGGAAACACAATTACTAATTGCATTTTCTGGTCTGTCATTTCAAAGATGGCCTTTGAGCTCTTTGAATTACAGTTTTCACAGTGGTGTAGACTAATTCTACAAAATTTCCTCAATTTTTGGAAATTGTGGTTCATCATCTTCATGATAAGCAAAGTAAAACAGCAGGACATCACAAATCCTACTAGATTATTTTATGGTTTCATATAATGCAAACTAGCATGTTTTGTTACATACAGGTCTCTGTGTTTTAGCAAAAATGTCTGTTTTGCAAGTTACTTGATTTTTGCATGCTGTCAATCTTTCTGGTTAAATTGGAAACTTTTCATGTATATATATATGTGTGTATGTGTGTATACATATGTAAATATATATATATGTGTGTGTGTATATATAGAGTGTTTCTAGTCATGTATGTTCCTCAGTACAAATTTTATAGTCCTTCAGGTTCTTCTAGGTATATTAATATTTGATCCCTTTTGCATCTTTTAGATTTCTCGACATAATGCTACAAACAATAACTAAATTTAAACAAAATGTGGCCAAGTAGAGACAACAGTAAGTTCTCAGTTTGGTTTTGGTATTTGTTTTTCACAGAGAATGTATATCCCAAGCACTTCTGATCGTGTAACACCTCTGAGAAAACTCCAGTTGCTGCCTAGATGGGAAAGTAATGAAAAAAATTATCCAGAGACATTGTTAGCAGCTTCTAATGTAGGACAGGAGAGGCCAGTGTCGTGTAACCAGCCAGTTCTCTCTGCATCAGCAGCTCTGTTACTGCGAGAGCACACAGATAAAGGACAGATGGATTTTCAAAAATGCCTAAGGAAGTCAGGAACTGAAATACCAGTGGTTTTGATGATAATTAGTACATACTAAACTTAAGCCTTGATGTCCACCTATAGCTCCAGGAGCCTTTAATATCCTGTTGTATCTGGCTACAAATGACCTCCCTGTCACTGCTAGAGCCTCAGGCCAGCATTTCAAGAGCCACCCATATTCCTGTCAGCCTAAAAACTCCTGTCATTCTGAGCTCTGTTCAGTTATCTTTTCCCAGGACCTGAAACTGTCTTCTGAAGCTCCCTTCGTAGGGGAAGAGTTGTGAAGAGAAGGGGACATGTATCTTGCAGAGCATTCTAGAAAACACCTCACAAAAACAAGGCAGTTTTGCAGAGCCTGCAAAACTTTTAATATCCAAACTGTGACAGAGTATAAACAAGAAAATGAAGTTTCTCCTGGTTTTGTGGCTCATTTTCTCCATTTTCCCAAACCACTGTTATATGTAAATTCTCCTTAATCCCTTTTGAACACCTTTAGGGCCACCAAATAGTTCTTGAAAGATCAGCAACCACGTCAATAGTCAG
Source organism: Acropternis orthonyx (assembly GCA_035583155.1). Lineage (NCBI taxonomy): Eukaryota > Metazoa > Chordata > Aves > Passeriformes > Rhinocryptidae > Acropternis > Acropternis orthonyx. Next base: position 54,650,047 of record JAWWEU010000081.1, on the reverse strand, counting down.
CAGTGAAGTCCCTGCCCAACTTTGTAACCTGAAGTGCATTCATGTCATGAAGTGCTCAATGAAAAAGTTTCTTATGTCACTTTTTCTGAGTAAATCCTGGAACAGCATCAAATTATGACTTCTGTGTTATTGTGACTGCTGTGTAACAAAAAGTAAGGAGCTTGTGGTACACAAACTTTGGCCAGGCTGAGTGTTTAACTAACTTCAGGGTCAAAGGAGAGTAGGAATCAAAACTGCTTTGCAGATCTTTACATTTTCTATTTAATTGGTGCAATGTGCCTTCCTCTACAATGCCAGCCATTTTTTTAAGGAACTGCCTAAATTGTAATAATAATGCTTTTATGCAAATAAGACTTTTTTTTAAAAGCCTTACATTTGACCTAAAATTACTCATTTGATTACGATTTAGTTTAACAGCAACCCAGGGAAATTCTTGCTCCTAATGACAGCTACCTCAGTAGAGTTTATTCTCTCAAGATCGAGGCAATCTGACTTCGAATGTCAACCACACACTTTTTAAAAATTATCTTTGTTAGCAAGCAAAACTAACCTTTCAATGTATTCTGAATCATTTAACTCTGAATTAATTTCATTTTGGACACAAGCCATAGATAATTGGGACCAAGATCATTTCGGTAGGATTACGCTGGGTGAAGCTCTTCCCACCTGTGTTCTTGTTTCTTTATCATGACAAAAATGATTACTCAATACTTACATTGCAGCAACAACATGGCTTTCGCTTAAGAATAAGGTTCTATTTTACATGGTATGTGCAAATACACATACATTTGAATTATGTATTCAAATTCACTGGCAATATCTACCACTTGGCTTATCTACCATGCAGGCACGATAATCAACACATTAGGCATGTGCTAAATAGCTCTACAACTGTTCTATTCAAATAGAGAAGTGTAAAGTTGCTCAGTGGAACTTTGAAAAGCATTAATAGAGCAACCATCCAGCTGTAAGGTTTATCAAGCCTATTGTGTATGCCCGTGCCTCGGAAAAGTGACACTGTAATTGAGTCCATGATTAATACAGCTGGTTCTGTACTTAGAAAATTACTCACATGCTTGGTTAAAAACACCAAATCAAACCAAACACAAAATTTAGAAAAAAGAAGCATTTCAGGCTGCCTAAAGAGCTTTAATTTGTCCCCTGTACCTGTCACCATGATATAGTCCTTGACTGGTCACTGACTGTTATTTATTCCCAAGAGCTTCGTCATTATTCAGTATAGGAGGCAGACAGTACTCATTTAGTAAAACACTGCTCACTCTCCAAATTTACTCTCATACTTCAATATGTAGGCCCCATTTTTTGTCTAATATGTTATTTCAAATCTTTCTATAAAGACTGCATTTTCTCATTGGATTTTTTATAGTGTTCATTAGTACAGCGGTTGATTGCTTCATATATCTGCCTATCTTTGCATTACCTCCATGAGTATCTGGCATAATTTCCCTTCCACAGATTGGATGTTGAGGCTGAAAACACATACTGAGTGCTCAGTTTGAGATTCCTACAGGCTTTTTTTTGTTCTTTGAAGGACAGCATTAGATACATTCAGAGAGTGATCCCTTAGTCTGGTTGCAGCTGATTTCCACAAAGTGAACCTCTGGGTTTCCAGTTAGGTACGCAGAAAATTAGGGTCAAACTAATGACTGTTCCATGAAGAAATGGCTTATGAAGCTTTGGAAGCATCATGCTAGAATGTGGTTCCAGACGCAGGGTTAGGATCCCATTCTCCAGGGGAGCATTCTCCTGACTTTGCTATGAGATCAGTCATCAAACTGTAATTCCCTTCTTAATTTCTAACACAATTTCTAACATCTACAATAAAAAATGTGGAGAATATTCTACTTATATTACATCATTCTGATTCAGCCTGACCCACTCCTCAGTGGCTCCCCAATCTCCTATAAAAATCTCTGTGCTGAATTTCACTCTTCTTCATCACCTTTCATTCTCACAATTCCCACACAGCAGACTTCTTTTCCCATTTCACTTCCTTACCTTTTCTAATGCAGTTGCTGCTCTGGCTAGTGACTTCTCCCTGCTGTTTCTTCCACCTGCAGTGCCCCAAAACCACCCAAACAGCTTCACCCACTTGACCTGGGTCAGAGCAGAACACATTGTAGACATACTACAACGCAATGCAGTGCTCCCAGCTATGGATAGGATATGCAACTGCTGCAGAAGCCCCACCTGGCCTCTCAGCCCCAGTTCAGCGTTTGCTCTTTGGTTCAGAGGGCCATAAGCTTTCCTACCACCAGCTGTGCTGAGGAGCAGTGCTGGCAGCCACGGCATGCTGCTCTGTCAGCCTGTGAGCTCAGACCTGCCTGCTCAGCAGGAGCTGCTGCAGGTCCCCTGTCCAAACCAGGAGCTGTTTCGCTGTCACCAGAACATGCTGGAGGCCCTGGTTAAATTCTGTCTCTGATGCTTGAAGTCATCAAGGTCTCCTCTCCTCTGGAGCTCACTTGTTTTTTAGATAAGGGTCAACCTGGCTAGACAAAATTCCTAACTAGGACTTCTCAAAATAGCTCCCAAACCCAAAAAGTATGACTATGGAAAGGACTAGATTCTGCCAAAACCAAACTGAAAATAGGAATCTTGAACAAAGTGCTCTTAAAGACCATAATAAGGCTTTCATTTCTTCCTGTGATTTACACACACCACAGATTAGAATGTAATATCCACTTGTATAATTACTTTTCATAAATAGTCCTGTAATAAACAGTGGCTGTTTTGAAAAAATTCTGATATGTATCTAGAGAAATACTGTATAAATGTATTCTTGTATGGATTCTGAGTAAACAGTTGTATATCTTTTACGATAATCCTATTTTAGACTTAAATCTAAAAACTATAGGAATTTATTTATTAGGAGAATACACATAATCTTGATGTATATAGGGGTGTAGAGACATAGAAAAATACTATTTAGTGAACAGTGCTTATTAAATTATTATCTGTGACTCTTTGAGAATCTTCAAGAACAGATCAAATGTCAGTGCCATTTCCCCCACACATTTCCCTTGGTGTAAAAGAAAACACTCAGCATATGTTACAGAGACTATTATTCATGGATACACACCCAGTGCCCCACGTAATGAAAACCAAAAGTGCTCCTAATTCTACCATTATTGTAATTATTATTACAATATCTTCCTGTTATCATTACCATTTTGGCACAATTAAACCTCCTTCCCTCCTGCCACACTGCTCTAGTGCCTATGCTTGAGTTGGAGTCCTCTGACCTTGTATTCTTCACTCATACACAATTCTATCTCTGAAGTTTGGCAGGGTGTGTGGTTCCCCTCCTTCATACTGCCTTCTCTATCTCTGTTGTGCTGTATGATTCACTCCATATCATAGCTAACAACATTCTATCCTAACAATGTCAAAGCTTAGGGTGGCAATGTCTGCAGCGATATTTCATTTTCCACATCATAATCTATTTGAATTTTCACATCATAATCTATATTTTTTTCAGGGCCTGGAAGATTTCCTTTATTACTCTCATTTTGCATTTTTTATACTTCTTTCTTGCAGATCACACCAAACTGGCAACAGTGACTGATATGCCAGAGGGTCAAGCTGCCAAGCAAAGGGATCGTCACAAGCTGGAGAATGGGATTAACAGAAATGCCATGAAGTTCAATGTCGGGGTATGAAACTGCAAAATACCAGAAACCAGTTTGGAATGCAGGGAGCTTTCCTAGGACAATAAGACTTAATTCTCTCATGATAAACTGACTATGTTCCAGACATGCCTAAAAGACCCAATTGTATTTAACAAGGTTGTAGTTCCTCTGTCTCCGCCAAGGAGATAAGAGGTATGCCCCAGCTGGAACCAAAACCGGTGTAGCAACATCTATTGCTTCCCTCTGACTTTGTGGCCATAAATATGGATTAACACTGCATTCCTTTCTCCCTGCTTAGTTAATATAATGTGTTCTCTTAATTATAATGTTCCATCCCAGTTTTAGCATAAACTCAGCCTCCTCATTGTGATATGTCTATATTAATCGAAACGTGTAAGCAATAAACAGATTTTTTTCATGCCTCCGAGAACTGAGTCTGTTTTAGTGACCACTACAGTTCAACAGCAAAGAGTGTAAATAAAGCCTTGCACCAGGGGAACACAACCCCATGCACCAGTATATGTTGGGAGCCACCAGGTGGACACCAGGTTGAACAGGAGCCAACAGTGTGTGCTTGAGGCCAAGGAGGGCAATGGTATCCTGAGGTGCTTTAGGCAAAGTACTGCCAGCAGGTTGAGGGAGACCATCCTTCTCTGCTCAGCACTGGTGGGGCCACTCCTGGAGGGTGCAAAGAGGATGGAACTGGACTCCTTCCAGCGGTGCCCAGTCTCAGGACAAGAGGCAAAGGGCACAGGGAAGCTTCAGAGTCTCCTTCCTTGAATATATTAAAATAACATCTCGATAAAGCCCTGGACAACTGTTTCTAGGCGGCCCTGCTTGAGCAGAGGGGTTGGACTGGAGGAACTCTGAGATGTCTTTCCATCCACAACTATTCTGTGATTTTGTGGTTCTGTGATTATCCCTACTCTCTTCTATTGTGTTTTTTTTCCAATCTGTGACATGCCATCACAGCTCTGTAGGCCTCTATTCATGAGCCAGTATTAATTCAATTACCAAGAGATTGTTATTAATGTTATTAGTGTTCATAAAGTATGGTTCCAGTTGGTCGCTGAACATTGCATGCCATGTAAAGAATGACAAGAGACACAAGTGATTAAGGCTTACAAACAAAGTGTTCTAAGACTACAGAGGGGATCTCACTCAAAATGATGATGAGCTTTATCCAGTCAGTTCATGTTTATGGGGAATATCAGAGATGAAAGTTTAATTCTCTTTTCTGCCTAAAGATATTTAAATCCATATCAGTTACCTCACAAGAGACTGCCCCTGTTTCCAGTCTGTAAAATACTCCGGGACAGGACTTCCTCAGTCCCACTGCGAAAATTATTCCACCTGGGATGAATCAATAGAGGACACTAGAACTAATTCTTAGTGTCTCACTCCGAACTTATATTTGACAGTCACAGATACCATGACTAAACAGCGGAAATGAAGATATGGGTAAGTACATTGCAGAAAGGATCACAAATATAATATTTTTGTCGTTGTTCTTTGGTAAGAAAGGAAATACCGAAAAAAAAGATATATTCAAAGTAATGCCAGTGCGGTAAAAGTTAAGAGGTTTGGTCACTCTTCTCCTGCCTTTTGCAAAGCACTCACCACTGCTTGTAATCGGCGTCGCAGTTGCAGTAGTGCTTGGGGTCGGTGCAGTTGCGCTCAATGCCGCAGGCACACTTCTGAATGCCGGGCCCTGACCCGCCCCAGTAGTGGTGCTTCTCGTTGGCCTTCCCGACCCACCAGGTGAACGGGCTCCCCTCTGCAGGGAAGGAAACGCACGGTTATGATGCTGCGGAGAGGCAGAGCCGCACTGAGCGCTGACCGAGCAACAACGCAACAACGTGCGACTGGAGCAATCCCACGCTTTGGGCAAACAAATGCATTCATTAGTACAGGCAATTCAAAGCATCTTATCAGGTAAACAGAACACATTTTCTTTTCTGTATTTATACCATTCAATATTTTTTATCTTATATGCTCTTTGTTTAACTTTTTAATTGTTCTCTCTTTATATAATAAAAATATGTGGAATTCTATAATTATTTTCAATTAATTTCCAGCTCACATGTAAGCTATCAGATAGATTATTTCAATATTTGAACACAAATGCTGCACAGAAAGATGCATTTATTTTCTTTTTTAAATATTTTTTTAATTTTTTTTTAAAAACCAGTTTTAATTGGAAATCATTCTGTCTTCACTGGAAAACAAACATGTTCATCATGCTCTCTCCAGCTTGTCCAAAGGAAGGTGTAAAGAGATATTATCAAATTCCAAAAGCTTCTTAGCCATTTAATAAAAATTATATTTTTTTAAAAATTAAATATGTTAGCAAAGGTCATCTGAACTTTGATGCAATCATATTTCTTGGCATTGTGTCTGTAACTTGACATTTTCATACAGTGCTCTAAGTTTGTTGCTAATTGTTTTGGAATAAGTCTCTTATGTGTAAAGAAATAAATAAACCCTTCCACTTTAATTTCTAATTTGAAAAAACGCCTTTACTGGAATTTTTTGTTACCTCTGATTCAGCAAGACACTGAAATGTGAACTTAACTTTATACACATGTGAATAACTCAGTCAGTCTCAATGTACTTATTCTAGTGATTTTTCACATTGAAAAAAATGATCGAGCTCAGTCTACGAACATGGTTTTTTAAATAGTCCCTTTTCTCTCATCTAGGCTGCTGCTGGAATTTTTACATTAAATCAAATTAAGCTATTTGCATGGAATTCACTTACTAATAATATTTACAAGTAAAATCCTACATAATTGATATTCTACTTTTGATAATTTTCTGTTTGTACATCTCACACATCCCCATAAAACTACAGGCATAATCCTTAAAATAGCCATTTCACAATTAGATTTGATCATCTACTTATTGCAGACCTATGCTGAAAGTAACTCACACCAAACTTTAAAGGAAATTAAATTCCAGAGATGAAGAGAGCAAACAAATACCTGTACTTATGTTTAAAGAATCCCAAAATCCCCAAATACACATATCTCCGAAAATATGTAGTTTTTCCAATGTGTTTGAATAGTTAAACGTCATAGAAGGTCAGGAAAACACAGTAATGTGAGAAGTTGGTGTCAGCTGAAGGTGTTCCTGGGATGTCAGGAGGCTGCACAGTGTTGCCATTCAGCTCCAGTGCAATGGGAATGGGAAGGCTTTATTCTGGACTCCAGATGGGTCATTTTGGCTTCTGTGCCTCAGTTATTGTGGCACTCAGTGCTGCAGGTGAGAAGAACGTGCCACGTGAATGCTGCAGCAGCATTCCCACCCTGCAATGCACCCCAGCAATTCCAACAGCACAGAGCCTGCCTTACTGGAGATTAGTTAATTAGCATTTAAGGATAAATGTCATCTCACAGTGAATGACAGAATCACTTTACTGATACAGGATCCAACTGCAGCATTAGTGATATTAAAACTCCTATTTTATTTTTTCTCCACCTCATCTTTGAAGTTAGTTTTTATGGTGTAGCAGCAATGCTGCAGTTTTGACTGTTACTCAAAATTCTCTTCGTTTACACCCCTCCTGTCAAGCGAAGGGTTGCACGATTCAGTCAGCAAGTAATTCACTGGGAAGCAAAACTGCTAATTAAAGCACCAGAAAAAAAAATTACTTAGAATTGTCAAAAAGAAGATTAAAAATTCAGAAACAGGTAAAATAACTAAGCAGATGAAAGTGATGGCAGAATTACAGACTACAGTGATGGCTGTCACAGACCATGGTGACAGACAAAAATGGGGCATGTTTGAACTCATTTAATTGACAAGTGATGTATAATTTTAAACCCAGAATGTATTTTAAATTAGACAGAGCTATTTTTCACATCTATTGTTTTCACTGTGCATATAAGCTAGCTAGGAGCGCAGCCCCATTTGGACATAAGCTTCTTCATTCCAAAAAAAAAAACAAACCCACTGCCAGGCTTATGAACACAAACAAATTTAGGCAAAGACTGACATGCATGTTTGAAATTTCCAGGCAGGTCAAGAAGGGGATCTATAACTTTAGGGGGGTTTGCATTCAGCACATTTTTTTGCTGGACACCCCCAGAACCAACAATCATGGCACTGCCTTGTGAACAGCACCAGCAGACTGACTGCCAGGCATGCCATGCTGGGGCTGGTAACAGAGGGACCCTGGCAGACAGCTCTCATCAGCTGGCAGCCGTGCCGTGGGGCAGACTGCCCATCAGGACACCGCCCCAAGCACAGGAAGATGATGAGCCTCACACCAGACCATCCTCGCCACAGTGTCCACATGAGAGGTTCTGGAGCTCCTTGTCAGTCCGTGGTTAATAAAAGAAAAAGGTGTAGAGACACAGTTGTGTTCCATTTGCTCTGTGCCAGACAAGTGAGAACAACCCTCTGTGGTCCTCCTGCCTCATGTCAGCCGAGAAAAGATGAGCAGCACTTTGCCTGAGGATCATATGCTTCAAATCAGGAATGCTATGAAGTTGAACTGCAGACACCACTATGACTGGGCATAAAAATTAGTAAAACCCTGCAAATGGAGAGACTAAAAAAAGCAATAGAAAAGAAATACTAGAAGGGAGAAGGATACAGGAAAAAAGTATTTAGAAACCGGATCACTGTTCCCCTCTCACACTTCACTCTGTTATATCTTAGACTTATATCTATAGTCTCTTCTTAAGAATGTAAATCTTTCTGCTCCAGAGCCCACTGTGGTTTTTTTTCCTCTGCTTTAGAAGCTTTTAGAAAAGGCTGATCCAAGTAGAAGTTGCTGTGCCATCCAACATGAAGACTGATCATTAATCGATATAGTTCTAAGTATCAGACTATTTTATCATAAATTATTATTCTGCTAAAATATCAATAGTACTGCTTTTATGGTATTAAAACTATATTATTTCATTTTAAGGACAAAAACCAGTGGACGGAAAAAGTTACATATGTAAGTTTTCAAGTGTATTGCAATGACAACTAGTACCAGAAAATATTTCTTCTGGGTTTTAAGTTACCTTTTCTAACATTAGGAATAAATTTTGAGTAATGGAATAGCTTTTTAGTTGTTGTCATTGATTGAGTGGTTTTTCCCACCCCTCCCAAGCTTTTGTGGACAAAGAGCATCCTGAGAACACAGAGCAGGCGAGAGACTCTGCCTGCCATGGTATTTCTTAGAATCAAGTCTTGATGCAGAAGTGCTGTTTGGACACAAAACAACTGAGGGCTGCTGTGGGAAGTGTTTGTGTGCACTGAGTTATGACCAGAATGCCTTTCCACTTCCCTTCCTGAAGAGAAGCCACTGGCAAGCTGCTGTGTGCTTATGACCCAGCAGAATAGTACTGATACTATCAGAGTCAGATGTGGATACCACGAAAACGGACAAAGATACCCAGTTCTTAGGAGCTCCTGTAACCGCACAGAAAAGAACAGCATGCGGACATGAGAGCATTGGCCATGACATCAGACCCATCCAATATTTGTACTGACTTGAATCTGTCTCTGTCTCACACATACACACACATACAAAGAAGCCTTTAACATTTACATGCAATTGCAATGTCTTTGCAGTGCTGGACTTTGGTTGAAATTAATGCAAAATATGAGTTTTTATTTAAATCCATGTACAGTGCTAGTCCAGGTCTGCAGTTATTAGATCAAAGTATGTAAAGAATCTGGTCAGCAGTGTTTTCTATCAAGTTCTACTCCTGTACAAAATACTCAAGAAAAAGTAAAGACTAAGGAAATTTCTTTGCATTCTTTCAGGTTTTGAGTGTCATAGAAAAGTGATTCCTTTTTCACCTCATAAATGTATCTTTGTGTGAACTATTTAATTTAATATAAAACCATATCCAACAAAATTTAATGTACTATGAACAGAACTCTTAACAGTCAATAATATATTTATTTCTACACTAGCCAAACAGTCTCAAAATGTGTAACTTTTGAAAGTACACTTTATATTTTACTGAGCATTTAATATAAACAATTTGTTTTATTGTTTTTAAATGCAACTGATTAATTAAAATGGTGCTCCTTTCAATATTTTCGAGGGCTCTTATTTCTAGCCATTCAGTACCAGTAACTGCAGCAGCAATACTGAGGGGACTCAGATTAGGGAACTCGATGAAGTGGACAGGTGCTCTGTGTCACTCAGCACTTAGAAGGCTCCATTCAAAACAGAGCCCTCAGTGCGCTGACATTGTATTTATTTGTAAACTACCTGGAGAAGCTAAAGGCTTCTATTTAATTAACCATCTCCTCCTTGAACCAAATTTTCCTCCAGTCTCTTCATTCTTCCTTCATTAAAAGACAGCCCTTATGTAACAAGGCTCTGAACAGCCGGGAGACTCCCATGGCTGCTGAAGCAAGGCTGGAATGATGCTGCTTCTGCTGAGGGAAGGTGGCTGTTCCCCACACCAGCAATTGTTCTTATGCACCTTCCCAACTTGTGTAAATAAAAATGAGCAACGGCAGTGACCATCTCCTTGGTTCTCTGCCCCAGCTCTTTCCCAGTCCTGGCACTTTGTTTAGGAAGAAGTTAATATTGGCAGGCCTGCTAAGAGTGTGGCCCCTCTCAGCAGAGTCCTGTGCCTGAGAAGAGGAACAGCAGGCAAGACTGAAGAAAAGATCAGAGTTTTGCTATTACTTGTGGATGATTCTCTTTGCACTCCCTCAGCATTCCCTCACTGTGTGAATGATGCTAGAGGGTGTATTTCTGCCTCTTCCTGTTAGTGGCTGTTCACAGAAACACCACTCAGGGATTTGCCTAATCCCTTTCCAAACTTGCTCTGCCTACCTCTGCAGCCCCTTGTGGTGAATCAAAGCAAGCTACCACTTGCTCTGGGTAAGGATTATCCTGCTTTTGCCTGTCAGGAAAGTTTCCTGACCTCTGTCTGGTCCCTAAAATCAAAGGGAATGGTTTATAAAAAAGTGCTAGGAACACTTTCAAAGGGAAGCCAATGGCTCAGAACCTTTGAAAAACAAGATCGGTGAAAATTACTTACTGGGCACTCTGCCTATATTCAACAGCTGCATTCATCTGTTCCCATGCAAGCAATTAGCTGTTCATTTACTGGACTGGGTAGCTTGGAATTGAACGTCTAATTTATTTATTTTTAATGTGTCCCAGTTATCTATTAATATTACAGATTCCCTAATAAATACTAAAGAATGTCAACAGCAATTACACAAGATGTATAATTGTTACTATTTTCAGAAAAGATTCTTTTGTTCACTTCTTCACTTCTTTTTCAATGGGACAGGTTGAAATAATTACCCAGTTCTTGTTACTGGCAGAATAGGCCCAAAGACATCTTTCAAAAACATACTGTAATTTTGGACACTTAAATTTATCTTAAGTAGAAATGAAAGCTATTTCCCAGGGATAATATGCAATGATGAAATTGACGACAAAAATTTAAAAAAAATAAATTAAATCTGCACATGTGGAAAGCCAAGTATAATTCTTCTATTTTGGAATGAAATACATTCTTCACATGTGCATTTTGCACTAAGCTACACTATAAGACACAGTACCTTTCGCTTCACACAAGGGTAACTCAATTTAAGGTCATGGTTCATTAACGCCTGTGCAGGAATCCTCTCTGATATTGCACTGAAGAAACAGACACTGAAAGAATAATTTTGTCACTTCAAAAGTTCAACATGCTAATATGGCTGTGCACTTCATGGCTTTCACCTTCCTTCTTATTGCCATCTTTTTTCCTTACACCATCAGCAGTATCTATTCCACTCAGGTCAAATAATTTTTATGAACATTGTAAGCCATTTATCTCAGCTTTTGAAGACTCAGTATTTGGGAAAAATAATCAAATGTGGTTTGATGTCACTAATGCATCAAGTACATCCACATGTTCCCGTCTAGGACCCTTAAAGTCAAGGTGTCAAAGCTGGGTAGGTTTTGCTGACCTCGTTTATTTTGTGCTGACTTGATTTGTCCCACCTTTACCATGATGTGCATGGTTAGCGCTGACACGAAGCTGGTGAGACCCCTTGCAGGTTTGCTGCCCCTCAGAAGGGCCAGCCCAGGCTGAAGAAGCAGCTGCTGAGCAGTCCCATGGCCAGGGCAGACACTGCCAGCTGAGGATGCTGAACCGCAGAGATTCTGCTCCTCTGCAGCTCACGAGGACTGTGGGCAGGCTCTGTGGTTGGTGACCTCCCAGAAAGTTGAATTATGTGAAAGTGAGAGTACTCAGGGAAGAGGCTGCCTGGCAGGTCACACTTCCATATTCCAATGATAGGGCCTGTGTAGAAACTGACTTTTAAAGTGAACCTTCTAAAATAATATGAGAGTTCTTATATAGTATCTATACGTTGTTGTATTGAGACTGTTTTTCTTTTAATTAATATTTTACCAATTTTCTACTTTCTTCAGTAAATACGTCTTGCTCACTAATGTGCTGGGCGATACATATGCATGAATTTAATATAATTATAAGTGAAGTCAATTCTTATGTTGTTACTGTCATTTTACTGATATATCATTTTAATTTCCAACCAGTCGGGAAGGGTATAATGAGTGCTTAGTATTTACGAGTAGAGGTTGCATCAGGTCATCATTCTACTAATGACTAAGAGTTATGGTTAGCCAAACCCTCACAGCAACACAAATGATGCATTCAAGCACATCACAAACTTGGGGCAGCAAAGAGAGGTTCAGAAACAAAGCAGCAAAAGGAAAAGAACCTAAAAGAATCCTTGACCATTTCAGAAAACTAGGAATGCTTAATTGATAGCTGCTTAAGTGTTTAATGAGAATATGACCTGAAACTTTATTTTTACTTTCTATGGTGGTTTTCATTTTGTAGGTTCTCATGGTGCCAGTATGCAATGATTTTTTTTGTTTCTTTTTTCTTTTACTAGACACAAAAATTTGTTTTCTTTATAAGCTCACTAAAGTGGTTGGTCTATTTGACAGTACTATTTATTTGTAAAGGCTGTTTAAATTGTGTGGAAATTTAAGATTTAAAGGCTGCTTAGAAAGAGAACCAGCTGGTTAATATAAGAATTGATATGACTTGAAATCTAAATTCATAGCCAAAGCATTTTAATGAAACAGTACTTAGAAAGAAATGGGATTTCTTTTCCTTTGTAAGATATTCAGAATTATGTTATACCTCAAAAATAATCTATAAACGGAAAAGGTTCTTAAGATTTTAAGAGAAAATGAAGACAAATATTGGAAAAACACTTGTGAAAAGCATCCAAAATGTCAGTAAATGTTAATGTAACACATTCTGTTTACTGTTTTCTTAAGAGCACAATAAGAATTAATTGCTGTTTCCTTTTCCTCCACAGCCATAAAGTAGTGCATTTTGCAGTGGATAAGTATAACCATCTCTAACCCAAACTGGAAGAAATTCCATGACCTTCAATATCAGGAACTAGAATTGGGTGTTCAGATGTCCAGCCAGGAGCTCTGGCTTTCCCACTTATCCTGGAAAAGAAGATCTCTGCAACAAGTCCTCGCCACACTTTTTAGGTTTCAGCTATATTTTGGTGCATGAAGACTGGCCTAACAGAAGAGCCCAAGCTTTCATCAATGTCCAGTAAAGACAGAAGAAGGGAACTTATTCAAGTGCCTGAGAAGCAAAATTACTGCCTGCTTTATGACACTCAAGCCTCACACTGACGGTCATTGCCACGTTGTTCAGTGCATGAAAGTATTCTCAAGTGCCTGCATATCTGCCTGTTAATTTTTCAAAGAACATATTTCACACATGTATATATCAATTTCAAAATATAAAGCAGCAAATACAGCATCCTTTCCTGGATAGCAGGCATTTAGTTAAAGCACCTTTCCAGTAAGGCTGCAGGGGTACTGCTGGTTATTGGGTCTGTATTTTTGTTCTACCATCACAACTGCTTCTCATAATGTCAGTGTCTGAATCCACAAATATGTAGGCAAAGATGACTTTTCTTTCAGAATTAGCAAGTTATAAAAAAGATCAGGAGGGAGAACTGTCATATTGATGTCCATGGCATCTTATGAAAAAGCTTTCTGACAGCTTTATTTTGCCATTGGAGAGATTTATGCCTTGCCTCAGCTCATGAAAAGCTAGTACAGTACAAATGATTCTGTCCCTTGTCAAGAGTCATATTCCAAGCTGCAGCACTACTAACCAAGCCTGACTTGTTATTTTTCTTGGAATCAAGTCTCAGTGGTGGGATTTAGCTGGGGAAAGCAGCTGTCAGATGTCCTTGTATGCTACTACTTGCTGGGTTTTAAAGTGAATTCACTATAAAAATCACCACAGTCCCTGCTACCCTTAAAAGCATAGTGTGCCAGACTTGCCAGGGTTGCAATAAAATGTGTACTGTAAATTCACTGGGTTCATTTCAGGCCAAACAACAGTGTCTTTGCTTAATGCAGTGCTGAGGGGAAAAGGAAGAGCAAGGAATTTTAAACAATTAAGTGTTATTTGAGGGATAAAAGAACATTTGCAGATACCAATATTCTAATAAAAAGATTTCATTATAAGTTTTACTACGTGTACTGAAACAATGGGCTTATGGCCCTTGCTCTGCAAGGAGGGGCATCCAGGAAAATCACAGTCAGAAAGTTACCTGAGTCTGAACAGGCTTCTCACCACCAGCACTGCCCAAGGAAGGGCAGGCACCAGCAACAGCAAAGCTGGGGAAGGCTCACCACAAGCTGACAATCCACCCTGAAGTTTGCCCAGCCAAGTCATAACAAAGTGCACATGTCTATGTCATGGTCTTGCAAAGAACAGACTAACAATAAATCAAAGGATTCCATGATTTTGCTAAAGTGGGGGAATGTTTTTCTGGGATCAGTTGATAAACTTATCTCTACTCAAACTTGATGGATGGGTAAACAGCATACACACACACATGTAGCCATTAACACTGAAATTCTGCAGGTTCATGCAACTAAAGGCCCTGATTTATCCAATTTCTTCAAAAGGACATAAAAAAGCCCAGAAACTTGCTGATAGTATTTCAACAGTAATGGGATGCATTTTTACATTTTCTGTAGCCATATCTAATATCAGAGTCCCATTGGGAAAAGTTCAGAAATTGTGGTTATTAGCAAAACAATGACTACTCTTATTAGTGTGATTTACAGGCAGTGTAAAACCAAACTGAAATTATTATATCAGTCTGAGTGTAAAACAAAGACAATTTAGGCTGGTATTCTATACATTATGTTGCAACTGGGCAAAAGCAAAAGTAAGTTCTGTAAAAAGTTATGTCAGTGACAGTGATTTCACAGAATCATGTTGTGATCTCATTTTTAGATTTATTCCCCAATGCTGTTAACATATAATGAAGACAAGCACAACATTCCTTAAATAAATTTAAAATAGCTAAATGATTTTTGGGATTTTGCTTCACACACCTGCATAGGAGTGTCTTGAACCTACATAGAGAAGAAAATAGGGAACATTGTTACGTGTACCTACATCATTCAGCACAGACTGTCTTGCTGCTCCATTTTATTTGATTTGCAGCAATAATGGCCTACATGGAACTAAATATGACAACTCCTTAAGAGCTGATGTCATAATTTTGCTAACAATGAACTAAAGCCAGCAAGATCCCAAGATAAATTAAAATACACTCTGGGTGAGCAGAACTGTTGAACTCCTTTTCTCCTTTCCTTGAAGGTCTGAAAACTCTTGCAAGCATCTCTCCTTGCGAAATGTTGTTCCCTGCCCCAAAGCAGTAGTTTAGGTTGAAGGAAAAAAGCCATTGTAAGAGCCAGAAGTACTTCAGGCTTCTCTCTACCCATGAGAACTTAATATCTGGCACTTCATATCCAACATGGACCATGGCAGTATTGGAAATTGGTTTTGGGGAGCACAAGGGTTTTCTTTTGCTGATGAGACTCCTACAGCAGCTGCAGCTGCTGTCTATTTTCTTTCAGGAACCTCGAAACAAGCAGCTTTACTTCTTTTCCATTATCCCTCTGCTGTTGTATTGAAAGCCATGAATTCTTGATAATAACACTGATATTCCTGTGTCACATCACACTGTTTAAGAGGATTTGTCTTTTTTTTTTTTATTTTTTTCCCAATTACACAGTGTGCATGGACAGTTTTGAAGCCACAACTAGCACTGACATATGAATATAGACATTAGCCTGTTTGCATGGTAGTGTCACCCCTCCCAAACTGCCCATCATTCCAAATCTGGAGCGTACCCGACCCTTTGGAACTGAAAATGACACAAAACAGGTATTACCATGACTTGTAATGTGCTGTGTTCCATACAATAGCAGTGGATTTCAAATGAGGAAAAAAGGACCCAATGAGCCTCAGCACTGTGGCTTACAACAGGCTGAACATCAAGCATATTCAATTTGAAATAAAGGAAGCTGCACTACACAAAATCCATCATTCTGGGACCAATAAAGATTAAAGCTGGAGGTCCAAAACCAAGCCATCTGTTAAGGAAAGGCTGTTTGAGACAGAAACAGAACATGTAAAACAGTAACACTCCCAAAGAAGCCCTCCTGTCAGAATGCATTTTCATGTTTTCATGTTTCTACAGTGCAAACCCTTCCATTTCAAAAAGGTTTTGCTGTTTCAGATCAGCCTGTAAATTATTACAGACTACTATATCCTCTTACTAAAAATCCTAAAAATGTATGAATAATCTTTTAAAGGGTATGCTTAGCACACACAGATTTTAGACATTGTATGAGACATTGGCAATGATGTTGCTGCAGAGAAGTCATTTAAAGTGGTATAAATGCAGTGTGAAAGGGGACAAGCAGGGAGGTGGGGTAATTGACTTCAGATCTGTGTTGTGTTGTGTTTTCTTCAGCTTATTCTGGAGAAAACTCTCCTCGCATGCAATGCTGGGACATGAAATGAAAATGATCAGAAGCCTCTTTTTAGTTGATCATTTGTCAGTCCTGATGATGGGCTCGTGTTTTGCTATTTACGTGATTTCTCTTCTTGGTCAGGTTGGGTCTCATGGCCACTTTAAAGAACCCTGTCTCTATTGATTTCTGGGAGACAGACACACATATTGGTCAGGACTGGCAAATGGACATGTTAGGTGATGTGTCACATTGCCAAGGTACCACCTCCTACAATCTGAGCTCGGGGCAGTCTTTTCCTCTCTGAAACTTGTTTCATCAGTCCATTCAAGCATATTAATTCTCAAAATTGGGTTTCATATTTCTTTACAGGAAAATAGAAATTGGCTAATGATGCACTTTATTGAAGACCTAATAAGATATTATGATAATCTCTTATTCTATGAGTTGAAATTACATTTGTTAACTACTATTAAATACTCACAGGATGGATGAATAACACTGATGAAGTGTATGGAGTTTTAGTTGCAGTATTAACAGACGGTAGAAACAGAAATCCAATTTCACTTGCTGCTGAAAAACTTGAGTTGACAATCCTACATTACTGCACTGACATGAAGAATGATTTCTCCTGCTTGGTTTGTCAGAGTTTAAGTCCCACACTCCAGAGAGCTAATGACAAATTGGTGCAGATAACATCATCAGTTTTCTCCTGTGGTCAGTTCCTTGGACCCCTTTTGCTCTAGCAAGCAGCTTTGCTTTGTGAGGACCAGGAGGGTACCTCCTTCTTGCTAAGACAGCTCTCTGAGAAGCCTCAGCTGACTCTGGAGCTTCTCCAGACAAAGTTGGGGAAGCCTCAGCAGAGACTGCCTCCCAAACAGCTCTGCCAGGAAACCTCACTGGGGGCTTGTCCCACTCCTTGGGAACTCCTTTCCAGAGTGTTCCCACACGAGGAACACTCAGCTGTATTTCAGCCCTGGACCTCCCCATGTTGGACCCAGACCCATGAATTGCCTTCTGGCCTGACCTTGGTCCTGTCTTGTCCCTGTGGACTTCCCTGGTGATTGCTGGTCTTTGTCTGACCCTGGCAATTGTCTCTGATCATGACTTGAGACGGAAATACCTTCTTCAAATACCATTATTAATGAGAACAAATAACCCTCAGATAACCCTTGATTCACACAATAAGGAAGCAATTTAGACTGGGGGAAGTGTTTTGAATGTTTTGAAGTAGGTGCAGCAAATGCTTTTTCTCCAATTAATGCAATTTCTCCAATTCTCTTCTACTTATGAAATCCACAATCTGGGAAGACTCCAGTACTTACTATTTTTACCTTGTCCTCTACATCAATTATATATTTTCTTAAACTAACTTCCAAGATAACTGGGGACAGTTCTCTTTAGAGATGCTGTTATGATGGTTGGACTTGATGATCTTAGAGATCTTTTTCACCCTTAATGGATTCTATTCTCTGAACAATGAGTACACGTGTTTACCAAAAACAGATCTCAAAAATCACAGCATTTTAGTGCATTTTGTTATTTAGCTGGGAAAAAAACCAAACCAAACCAAACCCAACCAAACCCAACCAAACCAAACCAAAAAAGTGAGTGAAGTTTTAACTAAGAGATTTATACAATGTAAAACTGATAGAGGTGTTCAGTAATCTTCTGAAAAATCAATAGTTTTCTCTCAAAACAGAATCATAAACAGCAAACCATCATTGATGAAGCTCCAAACAACATGTACTAAGAAAAAATTTCAAATATCACATAGGAGAACTGAGACAGACAGGCCAAGCTGGATCACTTCATAAGCTCAGCAACAAGCAAACCATGCGGACAAATGAAAGGTCAAATACTTGGAAACAAAGAATTCAGGCAATACTCTTAATGTGGGGACAGCAGACCTGTCCATGACAGCAAGGACTCTTAACAGGATTTTAACACAAACATCTCTATGGGACCAAGAGAGTCTAAAAAACCCACAGATTATTTACAGACAATCCACTCTTTGTTAGCAAACTCATACAAACAAATCCACTCTACCCAAAACAGGCGTTAACAAGTCTGAAACAGATATAATGTAGTGTATTTAAGTGTATTTGGCCTGTTATGTGTCAGTGAAACCAAGGGCCCATGCCTTCCTGCCATGAAGGATGTTGGAGCATGGAGCGAAACTCAAGATAACAGACTGAAAAAGCTGGTTTAGAATGTTCATTTTGAAAGGTCTGAATCTTCATCATATGGAGCCCTTCCCAGCTTGTGAGTCAAAAGCATGGGGGCTGCCCTGCTGCATTCTACCTATCACACACAGTCTCTGCCTCACGGAACAGGCTCCACAAATCCGACAGCACTGCCTGGAGTAAAATGGCAAAAAAGCAAACTTGGTTACACTCTCTAAATACCTAGAGGGAAAACAGAAGTTCCAGAAGTTGTTATGAAATTCTCTCACTGTAGCAGAAAAAACATAAAATCAACCCACCAGCAGAAGATGAAGCCAGGCATTTCTAAGCTAGAAATAAAGTTCAGAGAAGGTAATTAACCTTTGGCACAATTTGCTGACAGTTATGTTAGATTCTCTACAATCAAAAATTTGTATAGTGAAAAGTGAGATCTCTTCTAAAACATATGCTCTCTATAAACAGAAAATGTTTTAAACTGGGGATCAGAATAAATGATTGTAAAAATCCCTTCTGGCTTTGTAATGTACTTTGCAAATAAAACAAAAGTTATTTGCTACCCTTGAAAACTACTTGAAAGCTTTAGTGATGCATAGCATGACCAATTTTGTATCTGGTATGTAATTAATAAGACCAATGGGGTGAAACAAGGTTGTGTTCTCGCACCCACCCTATTCACAGTTTTCTTCAGTACGATGCTCCAAAGGGCCATGGCAGACCTCAATGAAGACAATGGCATCTCCATCCAATATTGTACCAATGGAAGCCTATTCAGCCTAAGGCGACTGAAGGCCCACACTGAGACCCTCAATCACCTTGTCTGTGAGCTGCTTTTTGCTGATGATGCTGCCCTCATTGCTCACACAGAAGCAGCCTTGCAGCGCTTAACATCCTGCTTTGCAGAGGCTGCCAAGCTTTTTGGGCTGGAAGTCAGCTTGAAGAAGACGGAAGTTCTCTATCAGCCTGCACCTCAGGAAGTCTTTCACCAT
>JAWWEU010000081.1:54570985-54629298 GCA_035583155.1 Acropternis orthonyx | reverse complement strand
TCCCTCAGCCTTGGCCATATTGACCACCATCAGTGGTCCACTCTGGCCTGCAGTCGGGAGGCATGGAGACACACCATCCATAATGCTGCTGCTTCCTTTGAGAGCACACGCAGGATCAGTCTCGAAGAAAAAAGACAACGCAGAAAGAACCATGACTCACCAACACCGTCCGAGGAGACTTTCCCTTTGCCATTTGCAGCCAGACTTGCCTCTCTCACATTGGCCTTTTTAGCCATCAGCGCTTGCAGTCAGCAGGGGTAGAGCCCTTCCCAAATCTTCGTTCGTGAAGCCTAGCCATGATGATGATGATGACCCAAAGAGCACTGTGTTCTTGGTGGAAGTGGAGCTGAGGGTTGCAATTTTCATGCTGTGCCACATTACTGGAGTTCTGCCTCTGAAAGGCTCCTTTTTTCTCTCGTGTTTCACTACCATCATTTTATCTTTGTCCAGTGACCATACACACTCCAACAACATGTAGCACTGCCAAGCCATGCAGATGCACAAAGCCTTCTCCTCAATCAGCTTAGGTTGCATCTAACCTTCCGTTCCTGGTCAAAATATGCTTCCTGCATTAGTCCCAAGGAAACAGAACAGTGTGGAGTGGAAGGGACATCTGAAAGCAATTTACTTCAAACAGCTGCTCAGAGCAGTGCTAACTTCAAGCTCAGATCAGAGCACTTACAGACCTGAAAAATCTACAGTCTGGGATTCTGTAGCCCTTCTGGGTGGCTTGCTGCATGGATCACTACTCTCACATCTTATGATGAGCTGGAATTTCCTCTGCTGCACATTGCCTCCTAGACTTCCACTGCCTACCTTAGCAAAAATTCTGTACATTTTAAAACCACCTAAACCCACTCCTGAGGTAACAGACTACATCAATTAGTTGCCCCCTTAGCTTTCCCTTCTCCAGTTTGAGCAAGCCCAGCTCTCTCTGCCTCTACTTCTACATTGACTTCTCCAAACCATTTCCATGACCCTACCATCAGACTTTCTCCAGTTTGTACATTACTTCTTATGCTGAGGAGCCCAGAAGTGGAGTGTTAGACTACAGAGGAATCCTGCCAGCCCACTTTTACAGGATGTAAAGCTTCCTCTGAGTGCCAGGCGAGTATACTGACCCTCTGGTATTACCTGTGAAACCACCGAGAGTACATTGTACCCCACTGTTTTTGAGATATGCATTAACTAGTATTAGCTTTAGTACTAAGCCCTGAGCAGCAGCACTGACCAGTGAGTGGACTCTGGACCCCTGGTTGTGCCACTCCGAGCCTGGCTGTTCAGACCTCTGGTTACCTCAGATATCAAAATGGTTTTCAGGCAAGAAAGCCTGGTGTGAGATTCCTCTCTCTTGATTACAGATATTCACAACTGATCTGACAGACTCTTTGGTATTCAAAGGGTCCAAGGTTTTCACACGCAATCTTTTCTCATGTTTTACTTTTCTTGTGACTATTGACATGTTCTGTTTGGAAGAGCTAATCCTATAAATCTGATTATATTACAAGGTACATGTAACTCTCAAAGCTGAGTGCCTTTTTCCAAGATCTTTCTCCTACAAGTGAGTGACTTAACCAAGATTCTTGTGACTCATGTTATCAAGGTTTTGAAGTTTTTCCATTAATATGAACTCGGATAGACATACTTGTGTCTAGCTTTTAGCTTTCTATCTGCACTAAAAGTCTGAGAAAAGACCAATAAAATTGTTTTTAAAAGCCTTTGAGAGACATACAGGATGATGTCTGAAATAGATGCACTTGCAACTGTATGCACAGAATTGCTGTTTACACTGCAGTGAGTCTACATTGTATTCCATTCCAGCACCAAGATGTAATTTGAGAGAAGTTTCAGAGTTTTGGACTGACAGTGCACAATTCACTGCTAGTTTGTAGATAGTGATCAACCTTTAGAGGGAAACTGAAAAAACCCTAGTCTGATTTCCAGCTAGAAGCACTAAAACTAAGTATATATTGTGGATTTACTGGGTGAGATCCAACAGGATCTCCAAGCTGTGAGCCTGTTAATAAGTACTTAATTATAAAACTGATTGCATGCTCTGTATCAAAAATATATTTCATTTATGACTTGCTGTGCTCTCCTGAGTCTTGTGAGCAGTGACTATGTCTCCAGCTGCTGTCTCTTCTTCAAGTCTTAAACTTTGTCAGCCTCTGGAAAAACAGAGGTATTACACAGTCTGACCTAACAGAACAGGAAGCTACAAGTCTGTTTTACTGATGGATGATCTGAGCAAACTACTAGCAGGGAAATCCTGCCTTCAGACTGGACATATTTATTTCAGAAAGAGAAACAGGCTGCAGGATGGGCATGAAGTGAAGCAGCAAAAAGTAGTTTTGCATTATAATGCAGATTTTTTTCAGTAATTCCCAAGAAATAACTCAGAAATCCAGTTCAGTGCTTCTCCAACTGTGGATCACATACCCTTCTTAAGTTATTTGGAGCTGAGTACAAAGCAGAGTATATTCTTATCTGTGTGCTACCCTGTGATAAGGGACAAAGAGACAGTAATTGTGAATGAGCTGGAAACCACACTCATCAAGAACTTTGTCGTTTTTATATAACCCATTTCAAACTGCTCAGATCCATCATACAGTAAGACTAGCTTTAAGACTCCTAATACCAGATCAGAAATAGTGCAACTGAATGATGGAAAAGGCACTGATTCTGTATGGACTCCCTCTGCCAATTGTTGCAGTTTAACCACAGCTGCCAACTAAGTACCACACAGCTGCTTGCTCACACACCCCCACTCTCAAAGGGATGGGGAGAGCATTGAAAAAAAAAAGTTAAAACCTATGGGTTGAGATAAGAGCAGTTTAATAATGGAAATAATAATAATAATAATAATAATAATAATAATAATGATGATGATGATGTCATGAAAAGGGAAACAGCAAAATGAGAGAGAGAGAAATAAAACCCAAGAGAACTGAGTGATGCACAGAACAATTGCTCACCACCCAATGACCAATGCCCAGCCCATAGTGATGGGCATCTCTCAGCCAACTCCCCCAGTTTATATACTGAAGATGATGTTGTTCCATGGTTTGAAATATCCTTCTGGCCAGTTTGGGTCAGCTGTCCTGGCCATGCTCCCTCCTGGCTTCCTGTGCACCTGCTCCCTGGCAGAGCAAGGGAAACTGAGAAGTTCTTGACTCAGGGTAACCACTGCTCAGCAGCAACTAAGTGAGTTATCATAATTATTCTCATACTAAATCCAAAACACAGCACTGCACAGCTACTAGGAAAAATATGAACTCCATTCCAGCTGAAACCAGGGGACCAGTTCAAATTGCCCAAAGACAGTGGCAGAGTAACCTTGTCTAGGCAGCCTTTCACATCCAGTATTGCCTGTTTATGCACTCCTAACTTTGTGCCAGCTGAGGTACCACCTGACACCTGTTCTTCTGCGGGTGACATCAAACCGGCCTAAGTGCATGGAACTGTTAACTTTATTATCATCTTATTAAAAAATTCAAATGAGATTCAGGGATGTTCACCTGCCTGAACTAGATTAAATACGTATTTCTGGTTCATCCAGTACTGCACAGACCTGGTATTATTAATGACTGTGAAACAGCCACAAACGCCCTCTTTGCCAAGTTTCCAAAACACTATTCCTTGATCAGCAATAGACAGCATCATTGATTACAGCAAACATATATGACCTAAGAGACAAAGCATAATTAAGGTTCATGTCTATAGTTCCAGAAGCATGCCAGATGTTTATTTAAACTTCTGACTGATAACATAATAAAAAGAATGAAAGGAGTACTTAAGCCAACACCTTTCTAGGAAGGTGCTGTGTTGTATTACCTCTATCATACAGGATTTCAAACAATAATTATTTACTAGAATGTTATAACTTGATGCTTTGCTTTTGCAAGCTAATAGCTTTTAAAGAAATGCTGAGGTTATGCAGTATTTTCTTAGAACCTTGTAACAGGCAGCAAAGGAATTTGCTCTTTGTGTTAATCTTTCAATATAGCATTTACTTTTGATGTAGAGGTGATCTCAAAAGGAACACTGTCACTTTAAAGAGTGAGAAATGGAACAAAAACTTGCCACTGTGGGAAGAAAACATTGCAGGGAAAATCTCTTTGGGGAATGGGCAGAGGCAGAACACACATATGCACAACTCATGTCTTTTACCAAAGTGATCAGAACTGTTTTTCTCTGCGATCCCTACAGCCAGCCTTTCACAACGGGTTGTCTGCAAACAGCATTTCAGGACATTTCAGATGAGGCAGTAGTTCCCTCTGTGTTACAAGGAAGATGACACAAACACCTGCACAATAATTACGGGGTGTTTCTGACACCTGAGGAGTTCCAGCAGACCGAACAAATCTCTGCACCACTGAAGCATGTGAGAGAGGTGATAGCAAAAGATCCCTTGGAGGAGACAGTATGTTCTCCTCTGTGCTACAATGCAGGATAAAGATGGATTATAGGATATGCATTTTTCTGTACACTTCCTGCCCACTCAAGTGGCAAAATCTAACAGTTAAAGCAGTACACTTTTATAAAAATAGTAGAAAATAAAATTTTAAATTATTTTCTAATTAACTTTGCAATGAGAGAAACATGCAAATATGCATTGGAATACATAACAACTAAAAATATGGTAATCTGAATGATGCTTAACTGCCAATTGATATATGGAACACTGTTCAATTATTGTTTCACGGATGATTACTCTCCTAGCTGCTTTGGTCAATGCACTTCAAGATTCACAGAAGTTTTCTGTTACGACAGATGTGACCAATTGCTAGGATTCAAATGTGAAGAGACATAATGTGCTCAGACCAAACTTGAAACAAATTAAAAGGTTTGGCCATGTGGCTCTAGATGTGCAAGGGAATAAGCTGATGTCTAGGAAATTCTCTCTGATAAAACTGAGCATTCCTTCAAACATTTGTTAAAGAAGTGTTCATTTTCTTTTTGAATCCTGCGTCTAGCTTCCAAGCAACCTTTCCTTTCCCTACCACCTTTTATCAGCCTTATCTCTCTTTTGCCTCTGATTTTCTTTTTTATTTCTGTAAAGTAAGGAATTTTTCAGTCAGCAAGAGAGAGAGAGGTGGTATACAAACACAAGGGAGAGCCAAATTGTTACAGCTCTCTGCTTATCTATTTAGGAAACTCTACAAGATGGTGAAGAAATCAAAGCCAAAATGAAATAATTCCATACCAAAAGAAAGGCCCCATGTGTCATTAAATTTCTGTATGGAGTGTTACCACATTCAGAAACAAGGCAGAAAAAACAAGAATCCAAACTGGATTGCTGCTAGCTCAAGGGATTCCAATATGCAAACGTGTGTATGCATATGCATATAAAAATATATAACTGCACCATGTATGCATGTATATGCATATATAGCTATGTGTGTAGATGCCTATGTGTATGCAGATACTTATATTTTTAGCTTATTCACATTTCTGATTTATTTTATTTCACTTTATCAGCTCAAATGTGGTCTGTTTAATTAGACAAGAAATGCCTTTCCTTCTGGTGATTCTTCTCTGTGCAATAGCACTTGTCTGTCTTTCTGTCCTGGCAGTCCCAGTCTGAGAGCACAGTCAGTGGCATTTACAATGTCCAGCATGAGTAACAGATGGGTAAAACAACTCTCTGAAAACTTGTCCCACCACACCTCCACAAGGCCAGCTCAGTGGCCATCCGGAGCATTGGCGTGACAGAGGAGAGAAATGCTTGCACTTCAAGGAGCTCATTCTAAATCCTTGTTTCATGAAGTTGCCCAGAAAGAACTGAAAATCAATAAATAATAGCTCTGCAGTAAGTGTTATGACTTCATTCTCCAATTACTTTTAATAACTTTTAATAACAGGAGCAACAAGAAAACACAAAAATCTCTCTCACAATTCCCAGGCCTCTCAAACTGAGGGCTTACTTTTGTGCACTGAGCCTCAGCACAATGTGATTTTAATTCTGGTGCTCAGAAAGGCTCAGTGCTTTGATAAGTTTCTTTCATACATGCACTGTGTTAGCTGTCCCATGCACAAATCCTATAACTTAACTGATTTAAAAGGTTACTACAAATTAAGCTTCAGAGAAACATAAAATAAGATGGCAATCCTACACATTGCTGACCTGGGATGAATGCAAAGCACAGGTACAAGACAGGGAATTTGCTTCATGGTTCTCCAGGATAAGTTGGAAGAGTCAGGGAGACCACAACTGAAATCCAAATCACCAATGCCAAGGGAAAACAAACACCCTCCACATGGGTATAAACAGAAGAGATCTTCCCAGAGATGCATAGTGATTCTTTCTGTTTCAATTCTTGGATGCTTCATTGCCAACTAAAACTGAAAACCAGCAACTTGCAAAGGGAGAGAAAGGGGAAAGGAGGCAAGGGGGAAGGGGGAGGCTGACTGGAGAGGAACTAGTGGATCGCAGTGAGAATAGTCAGAGGTCCAGAAAACATGACTTATGCAGAAGAACAAATTATTTGTCAGTATTTAGCTTAAAGAAGAAAAAAACTAAGTGACACAACAACAGATTTTGCTTGCAAAACAGACTTCTGCAGTCAGGAGAGCAGTCCATATTGCACTCAGGCAGTGGGCAGGCAAAGAACTAAACTGAAACAAATAAAATCCAGAGGAGACCTTGGTGAAATTGCCTGATAGTAAGGACAGTCCTGGAAGAGGGGACGTGGGGAGGCTGTGGTGTCCCTGTGTCAGTGGTGAGCTCTACTGCATTAGAGAAATATGTGTCAGGGAAGACAAAAGAAGCAGCTGTCACAAAAGGCACTAGATGAGCTCTTAGAGGTCTCTCCAACATTACAGTTCTGCAACTTATTATCATATTGTAAGCATGAAAGTGGAGAAAACACAATTTGTTAAAAAAGTGAAAATATTTCCTGCATGTTTTTTACTTGATTAAATATTTACTGACTGCTTGAGAACAGACAGAAGTGTGTCAATTTGAATGATAGATGCTGAATTTTACTTATCCACAAATAAAGCTTTCCAGGTAGGATCTACATCCAGATGTCACCACAAGCCTATCACATGGTCCCTCAGTTCAGCTATGTTACAGAAGCTTAGAGCAGATCCAGAACTGACTAGTCCTGAGGCCTCTGCCCCTTTTTGCAAAGCTCAAGACACAATTGGCTCATTTGTGGCTTTGCTTTCTTTGATAAGTGGCATTTGATACTATCTTTTAGCCTTCTTTACATTATTTACAGATGATGGATGTGTGACCTTTGAACAAAACCAGTCACACTAAATATGAGCATCATGACAGAGCTGCACAGGTAATGACACCTGCCTGGCCTCTGCACTGCTCAACATGCCGCTGTGAGAAAGGCAAAACTCTTTTCAGTCCTGAGAAACCAGGATCTTCCTAATGCATTCCACACCAGAGCGTAAGAGCACCATGTCCTGCACCAAGTATGCACTCCTTCCCTTTCATCCATTGGTAAATTGGTGGAAAGGTGACCAGAAGACAAAAGGCAGTCCCTGATTTAATATGAATATCTGAGACAATGAGAGTTGTGAGAACAACCTCCAAAATTGTGCTCATGTTCCTCACTCACCTGGAATAACACGCTCTTTGCCAGGGCCTAACTACACGTGCCCACTCAGTAATACCCATGGGACTCTTTTTTAACAGGACACTTATATAGCGGTGAGAATTCAAGGCTATCTGACCACTGAACCTTTTGTCCCCAAAACACGCTCAAAATCAAACCTTTAAGAGTCCTATTTAGAATTCCAAGGAAACAGACAAGTTTTTCAATTAATGCATTATGCATGTGTTAAACAGGACATGGAAATTCTGTTACAGTTCCAGTATTTTATTTGTGTTTCAGTAGTTTAAAAATGTATTCTTTTTAAAAAAGGTACAATAAGCATAAACACACAGATACATTTATAAGCATGTTATTACCACTGCCTTGGGGTCTAGTGTTTGCAATGATGAGCCTCTCCTAACTGCCATTGAAACTGCAGTAAGACTAAAGCCAGCTCTGCTGTGAGCTTTGATTTAGCAAGTGCTTAGGCAGACACTCAGAGACAACATAAGGGCTGTCACTGGTTCTGACGAGCTGTGAGTAAGACCCTGATGTCAACTGTCCTTACAAAAGAGGGAATATGGCTTGGCAAAAGTGACTTGCTGTCCCTCTTGATCTCTGATGAGCTGCTCTGTGGACTTCCTTGCTCTCATCACTTTACAGCGTGCAGAAAAATGGATTTCAATTTGCTATCACAGATCAAGCTGTAGCTCATAACCTTGGAGGAGACTGGACCATGCGATCAACCCAAACTACCCTTGAATCCTATGATAACAGCAGACATGACCTATATTTTCTTGCACTATTGTAATACTTCTTGCTGTAAACTTTTCCTTGTATATTCTGTGCTATTTATCATTAATTAATTGTGAGTGCTGAATGACAGAGTCAGCACAGACAAATACCATTTGCTGTTTGTTCCATTTCTGTGTTATTAGTTCATCGTTCTTAAATTACTCTATTTTACTTCACCAAATACAGACCATTCAGATTTATTCTTTATACAGAAATTTCTAGATTATCTTCTTCTTCTACTACTTAATTACCAAGTTTAATTATTACATTTCTGAACATGGCACAATTTAAGAGTCTCTTTCCTGAAGTTTTTCTCTTCAATATTTTCAAAGTAAAAATTTCTAAAGACCATTACAGTGCTTAAATCTCAACCAAACCAAAAAGTCTCTACAATTTTAGGCTTTATAGCATATACTGAAAAGAAATTATGTTGATCAGAATAAGAGGAGCATGCACTTAGCTGTGCCCTCAGGATAAAAACCTCTCCAAATGATCAGTGACCATGCCAATTAATACAGAAAGTATTGCTAATTGAACTGACAAATGGTTTTAGAAGAAGGCATTTGTGTATACTATTCTCACAACATGCAGAATTTTGCTGTTTGAAATGTCTACAGACTTTCTGGTGGTATGAAGATAACATTTTCTCTCTGGAATTTAGAAGAAATAGATATTGTTTGCTTCATTTATAACCAGAAAAAATTGAAAAGCGGGTGGATGAACTTCTCTTGTTTTATAAAACTTTGTCAACTTTTTTCATTTGTTTTATTGTCTTGCTTCTTGAAATATGTACAGGGTGTGTTACACTCTTTCCCCCCTTTTCAGTTCAGTAACTCCATCAGGCATTTTCAGTGATCAGTCCAGCATGTCCAGCCAGAAATGGCCTTGCAGTGCTTTGATCAAGGGATATCTGAATATGTCAACATACATTGAACATAATAGAATTGGGGTTTGGTACTTCATGTTTTAGTAACTGCAAGGATTTGATTGTACTGATGTTCAATTCAGAGATGTGGAAAAAATGACCCACATGCTGCTAGACAATTATCCCAGCATTAACAGGGAAAAATCTTTTAGAAGATCCAAATGTGACTCACTGCAGACTGTTCCCAGATAATTTTATGAGATAACTCTGGCATGAAGGAAGTGTTCCTGTAAAAGCAATAAACCTTGAAGAATGAATAATAAAATCTCTAAATACAACATATGCCACTAGCTCTTTGCTTCACGTTTATCAAGTTTGGTTCCAAAATATTATTGTGACTACTATTGAAATTACTGTCAGATGCAAAATATTATTACAGTGTTTCCATTTTCTAAGCACCTTGAACCTCTGATGAAGTAATTTTTCTCCTTCTGGGGCTAGTCTTCTTTTCCAGTACTAAAATGCCTTTCAAATCTTTATATCAAAGGTTACAATTCCTTCTCCTCTCTCATTTTTTTTTTTTTTTTTGGTTGCAATTGCAGCAATATGTATCATACTGTTCTTTTCACATGTAGTTTTTCTTTTCTTTCACTGCATTCGGTTAGGAGTCTCCCTTTTCTCTAGACATTTCCTGTTGGGAGTGTTAGAAGAACTACTACCAAATTCTTTGATCTATGCAGAAAAAATACTTCACAAATCCAGATAATTTTTAAAGGAGGCTTATGTGGGAATGGTTATGACTAGCCCAGGGTAATTTTCTCATTTTCAAGCATTTTATTGATGTATCTTTATTAACACTAAATCTTTGTGACTCTACAGCAGACCACATTGAAAAGGGCTCAAGTTTCTAAGGTAGCTGATGTACTACAAGTTTTGTGAATCCCAAGATACAAACATACACCTCTTTTGGGAAAGAAACCTGTGCCTTCTACTGGCTATCAAGTATCTTTGCTATCATTAGATGCTTAGCAACATATTAATAGTATTGTGCTTGCCTCTAGATTATTCAATCTATTACAGGAAATGCAGTGAGGAACAAGGTATGACACAATCCTGTCCATTTTTTTTCCAGTTTTCAGAGAATTGCCTTTTAATTACTGTTCATTTATTATTTACTCATTCATTTGTCACTTTTTGGAAATCAGACCACAAAATCCTGACTAACATTTCACCTAATGTCTTTCCTGAAGGACAATAGGGCTACTTGGACAACACAGCACTAAGCTCAGATGTAGCAGAATTAAACATACGAGAGATGTAAGGAATAGGACACACTGTGAAAATACTTTCACTTGTGTTGTGGATGCAACATTTTTTATTCATGTAGATAAAGGGAACAAGCCTTTAGAAAACCCCAAGAGATATAAACCCCCACAGCCCTTCAGCATAATGACTATTTGGGCAATTAGAATTCAATATTAGGAAGAAAACTGTTGACAGAGAACACCACAGCAAGTTCATACAATACTTTAGGTCTTGTGAAGGCAACCTGAATAGTACTGCTTTGGAACCTCCTACAGCAACTAAAACACAAGTGTTGATTCTCACTACTGATAAAACCTATTTCACCTCGGCTTCTAAAGCCATCTCAGACTTCCACTTATGCAACAACCTTATTCAGTGGTATGTGCTTTTGTCTGAGGTACTACAAAGGCAGAGATATTCTCCAAAATACGAGTTTTTCTCACTTGTTTTCCCCAATACAGCCCAGAAACAGGTTTTGTGCCAACCCGACAGAACAAGCACTCAGGGCTCTCTGGGTGTGCCTGGAGCTGAGCTGGTTCTGTCCTGGTTAACTGGACTGAGGTCTGCCTGCTGGAATTCAGCTCAGGGAATTCCTTGGACAAGGGAAGGGCCAACAGACCGTGGAGTTCCTGCACAGCAAACAGTGGCCCTTTGGGTTACCTGAGGGTGGGAGAGGAAGCTGTGCAGTTTTTGATCTTTACCTGCAGACTGATGTGACAGAAGCAGACGGTGATGCGAAGAGAAACAAATGGAGCCCCAGGCAGACCCAAGGCTGAGGAAGAAAACCTGTCCATGAGCATCACACTTTACCTCAGAATCCAGAGGAACACTGAAAAGTTCAAAGAAAGAAAAGGGCAGACAATAGGAAGTTTTCTGAGATAATAATTTTGATTATATTACCAAAAAAGCTTTTCTTGCATTAGTTAATGTGAATTGTTAGGCTGTTAAAACATTAATTGTACTAACAACAGATCCTTGCCTCCAAGATCTCTTTTGCTCCCAGAGTGTAAGGAGGGCTTTGCGTGTAGCAAGCGTCCCTTGGGCAGCAATAATTCACTGCTGTCCCCAAGGCACTGGCTCACACTGCACTGCAGGCTGGGCTGGGTGTGCAGGCACTGCCTGACTTACACACTGCACTCTGCCTTGCCTGCACAATGGCATTTTATGTAGTGACAAAAGATGGATCTTCTTACGTCCATCTATGAAGCACAGTCTTAATTAAGAGACTTCCTTAGCTAGAGTGCTCTGTCTGCAGATAGTTAAATTTTCTATGTCTTCCCCTCAGAAAGGAGACCAATAGATATGCATCCAAACCCAAAGTAATTTCTCATTGACATTTTCTACATCACTCCCCTGGATCAAATGTCAAACCTCTAACCCTAATTTTCTTCTTTAAATGTATCTGTTAGTAGGTACTCCCTGGATAAAATTATTGCTTTTATTTTAGCAGCTGGTTTCCTACCCTGTGATCTACTGACGAACTATTTTTCACTTTGTTCCCCATTTCTTCCTTCCTCTCTACACAGGGCAGGCCCTTTCACTATCTTACTTTTAAAGACTAATTTAGTTTCAACATATTCTCTTTTGATTTAACCTTTCTCTTTCCATTCACCTCTACATTACTTTTCCATCTAACCTTTATACATTTATATCTTACTTTTCAGGGATGATTATGTGATCAAACTGTAACTTCTCATCTCACACTTCTTCTGATGTGCTATTTAATAGCCTTGTTTCTTTCTTGAAATCTACACGCTGATGTGGAACTTCTCTTCCAATGTACTGTATACTCATTAAATTTCCATGAGATCATTTTTTAGGAAGAATTATTAAAAGCTTTGCTTATTTTCAGTGCCATCAAGCTGTTCTGGACATTTGATGAGGCCCAGCAGAGCAACAAGATTAGTGCATGGCAGAAGTTTTTCTCACTATGAAAGTACCTTGTCAAATTAAGCATATCTAAGTTATAACAAAGATTTTCAGTGTTGCTCAGAGTTAGTAATTTCATGCATCTACAAAGTTTCCAGTCCTATATTATCAGAATATGCATTTGAGATACATGTCTGATTAGAGCTTGAATAACAGTTTGTCTTAAGTAAAGATATTTTGTATGTACAGCTGGTGACAACTTCTGAGAGAAAGGAATCAGCAAATCTGCTAAACAGGCACTGTGGATACAGCCACTTAACATTTTCTGAAGAATCAGATTAAGATTTTATCTGGCATAACCAAAATTGCTAGTATTAGGATAGACAGGCCATACTGGAAGAGGAAATAATGTAGAAGAGAATTTTCTGCAGATGTGACTGACAAAGAGGTCTAACTGAATATCCTGCAGCAATTAAAATGGTAAATTGTTTTGGGAAATTACTGCCTTTTTGTGATATGGAGTTGTCCTTTTTTTTTCTGTACTACATGGTACCTTGCTCTACCCTGGCTCAGGAAAGCAAAATTACGGTCTCACTCTTCAGAGAGCTCTTAGCAAGGAATTGTTTTGTGGGCAGCTCTCTTATTTCTTGTTAACAGTACAGGTTTTCGAGCTTCTCAGAAATGAGGGATGTAATAGATGGACCCAGGAGACAGGTATTAGAGTAAAAGCAAGGGCAGGAGCACCACCTCCTACTTGATGTTGTATTTCAAAGCCTGTAATTAAACTATTTTAACATGTGGGCTTTTAAAGCTGAAATTAGATTACACCAAAGTATGCCTTTCCTGGGACTAAGCTTCCTAATAGCTTCTTTCTATGCTATTTCTCTTTCCTCCACATTAAACAATGGTATATTTTGAGACATAAACCAGAAGGACTTCAGTTTTTTACTCGGGTCCAAAGTGTTTTCTTCTGCAACACAATTCAGAGTCTAGAGATTATTTAAATTCAACAAAAGGGTTTCTTTAGGAAGGGAAGGAAAGAGAAATGAATGTTTCTTTTATCACTACCTCGTGCATTTTTAGCCAGGTAGACTCTTGAAAATCTCTTTAGAATCAAATATTAGTGCTTAAAGCAACAATCCAGGAAAACACCAGGGTTTTCATCATATGCTAAACTACAGAACTAAACAAACCCCTGTGATCTTACTGTGACAAGCTCCATTATTGCTGAGGAAGATGATACTAACTCTCCCTCCCTTGTTTGATGCTGTCTGCACAAATGCAGTTCCAGCTTCTGGCCACACTTGTCCAAGAATGGTCATGGGGCAGGGCCACAGAAGGAGTTTTTAAGCTCTCTGGTTACACACATCACTGTGTAACAATATGAAGCCTATATTCATGTTACTAATAAAAATAACCCCAAACTCCCAAGGTTTTTCAGATGTACTGCACAAATATGTTGCAGGAACAGACGAAGGGACTATGGTTAAAGTGAATGCTGTGCAGTTATCCTTTGTCAGGTGGCCACACCCAGACAAAGCTAAGCCAAATTCGTACGTGTCCCAGACTCAGGAAATTTTTGCTCTTTATCAGCTCTATCCCCTCATCCTTCTGTCTTCAATCCACTTCTTTGTGTGACATCTGCTCCTGGACATGCTTAATCCATCACTAACAGAATATAAGACAAATATTTAGGGAGAATTCAGTTTGCAACTTCGACACAGTGCCTCTCACTGCTGTCAGGGGACTATAAATTCCAGCACAGGATAACTCATGACTAAGGCTTGGCAAAAACCATAGTCTAGTATTTTCCTGACTTCCCTGAGAATGCTATCGGTTCCTACCAGCACTTAAGCAGATGGTTAATTGTTACAAAGCTGCACACTGCTAATTTTGAAACTTGCATATGCTACCATTTTCAGGGTAACATATGGCTTAAAGAAATCATAGGCCATTTATATAATAATGTATGGACAGGAAAAGCAAAAAAATTCCAACATCTTAAAATGTGTTGGGTCATTATGTGTCACATTTCTGCTTTTGTGGCACAGCTTTTCAAGGACGATAAAACAGAAGGAACCTTTCTAGTGAACAAACATGGTCCCATAGGCTACTGTGAGATGCTGCTGAATATTTTTAAGAGCTGGCATCCTTCCACTAGGAATTTTTCATGTTGTCTTTTGTGAGAAATGAGCCACCAATGGGCAAACTATAATTTCTTCCTTTAAAATCTTTTGGGTTCTTTTTGTTAGTTTGTTTTTGTTTTTCATACTTACAGCCTGTCTTTTAAGATTATCCAGCACCATAATTTAATATCCTAAAGCAGATCATTATAAGACTTTTTTCCAGTCATGCTACTAGCAGCATGTTAAAAATATTTGTAAGCCCTCCAAACTTCTGCTGTCACATCCTCAAGAATTAAATATCATCTTCCTTATTTCTATTAAGGGCTTTTTCCTAATTAAATACTAATGGATAGAATGTCTTGATAAACCCAATGGTTAAAACTCATTGTTGGGTCAACATTTACAATTCTCTAGTTCACACTAATAACCTCAGATTTCCTGTACCTCTCAGCTGGATGGTGTAGGCTACCTGTTGCATTCTAATTCCTCACAAATGTAATAATCCTTACTAAGAATTCATTGCCAAAGTCTTTCAGTAACAGCAAAAATTCTCCACATTGGTTTTCAAAAAATCAATCAGTGATACAGTTTTAAATTCTAAACTCACTATGCAAACATATAATTCACTGTATTTATTCTACAGCTGAATGTCTGAGCACTTTCCAAGCTAGTTAAAAGTCATGGCAAATAGCACTATAAAATTATTGCATTTAAATAAAAAAATATATAGTCCTATACAAATTTGTGCTATATAAGATTCTGATAGTTTTTTGCAGTATAAGAAAAACAGAAATTGACTTTTGAAGCATTTCTATTTACTCATCTATTTGATGTTGAGCCTAGCCTATTAGGAAGAGATACTTATGACCTCCTAAATACAAATTGAGTGATATCAAATGGTTTTCTTTTCATGTAGTTGTAACCTCCCACATGGGAGGTTATGGTGATGAACCACAGGTTGTGCATCATTATTTCCTTCATCAGGACCTGTAACTGTATTACTCCATGCTATCTATACAGACAGCAACAGTGTTTACTTACAATGTGATTATTTATTGTAGTACTTGAGGTTTTAAAAGGGCTATTTCCTCTCAGTTAATAGAAGCAAAACCAGCCTCACAAAGGGCATACATTTTAGGTCCCCAAAGTTATATCAAACTTTGTTGGTTGGTATTATAACAATATAACAAACCAAAACAATCCCTAAAGGAGGAAAAAGAAGCAGGTGCAGGGGTTCAGGGGTTTTTTTAGGTATAAAAAGATACATATGTCTTCAGAGAAGGAAAAATAAAGCTGATCAGAAGTATTCATTTTACAAAACATGTATGTAAAAAAGACGCTGAATTACTTTGCCACAATGGCAAAGGACATGACAGGTGTTGAATTTTTTTCCTTTTTGAGCAAAACCACTTTATTAAAATGCATAGCTTGGACAAACGCAAAAGAACATGAATGTATGAATTTGCAACTGATAAAAGAGAATTGATTTTGGAAGAACTCCACTGGAGAGATGGGTAGAGAGGAGAACAAAAGAGAAAGAATGTGTCCACTCAAGAAGAAATTGAATGAAAGGAAATATCTGTGTGTGTGTAGTAATTCTTAGAAGTATGTAAAAGTAGTAAAAAAAGCTGAAAAGGTTTCAAACTCAGTCAGAAAGCTTGAAACAGTCAACACAGACACAGCTTGCAACACTCAGAAAAGATACTGTTCTGTGACAAAGGAGCTGGCTCGAGTTTCTCCTCTGTGCATGTGCTTGATGTCTTCATGTCCCTGCTGGATTTACACTCCCATCCTCTCAGAATAAGTGCTCGGACACTTTATGTGCAAACCTAACCTACACAGATGGTCTCTGTTCTCAGGTCCTTGGATCCCAAAGTGTTCATTAGGAATGTGATGGAAGTCTCCTTGAATGGTGAATGTAAAAGATCTCTCTTGAAGCATCATTATTCTTTCTAGGCATAGAAATCAGTGTACTGTCACTACCCATTCACCATGACAGATAAAATGAGTTTCTTCTCCAGTCTTATGGAAAACAAAAATGGTTTTAGAAAATGCATTGTGGTCATGATTCTGATCAGGAAAGGGAGGATAATACATATGTTGTTTAAAGAGTCCTACACAAACTCTATTCCTTCCAGTTTTATTCTGTGCCCATCTTCATGAACCTCCTCTCTATTCTCAGCATACTTAAGAACAACTGATTTCATGAAAGGAAAAGCCACTGCTCTCTGTATCCTGGCACTGAAAACTCAAGTAATGACCAGTGGGATTCGGAGACTGCTGACTGGACTATGAAAATAAGAAGATATTTCCTCAAAAATTTAGATCAAGACTGATTTTAGTTGGAATAGTTCATAAATCATTTTCCTCCTTCTTCCCCACACTGTCAGAGAAACTTAGAGTATATCTATATAAGAGAGGGAAAAAAATTCAAACTATATGCCTTACTGATTACTTACAGCTACCATTAATATAAATCTACATGTTTTGAGTTGATTTTTCTCTTTTTCTTTAAAAACAAACAGAAAAGATACATATCTGCTATAAATACTAAAGAAGAGTAAAGCTATCATACATCATTCTCATTGGGTTTTTAGGGACATTTCTAACAGTCTGAGTAAATTATTTATTCTAAAGTGAAGTAGGAAATGTGTAAGAAAGAATAGGAAAGTAAAAATGGTATAATGAGAAGCATGAAATTACCTATGATTCACTGTACCTTATTAAGGTAAAATAAAATGTTGGCTCTTGGCCTTTGCCCACATTACAGGGCCCCATATTAGTGACTGCTACAAATAAACTAATTGATCAATTTCCTTCAGTTACAAATAACCACAGGCAAATCAAAAGGTGCAGCTGAAATAAAAAATGCGCACAAGTAGAAACATAACTAAGGTATTTTTCTCTATTTCTTCCTAATTTCTTACTCCTGAAATGCTTTTTGAAACAAACAAACAATCATGTTGTATTTCTTTGAGAGTATTTGGGGTTCATTTTGTTCTTCCCTTGTCCCAGAGTGACCGTGCTGAGCCCCTGTAGGTGGCATAAAGGCTGCATGAGACACCTTACAATTTTCAGCTGTCTGTGACCTGAATGTCCTCTCATTCTTGATCCTCTGGACTCATTCAGATGTAAATAGAAGCCCCCTTCCAAAAAATGAATGGAGAGCTCCAAAGGCGCTCCTGATTCCTCCTTCCCCAGTACATTTGCTCATTTTTCCTCTTCCACTACTTCCAGCTGCATTGTCCTGCCCCAGCTCAGCTGGCCCTGACTGGGCTGACTCGGGGGCTTGCCTGGTGGCGCTGTAGGTCAGAATAAAATAACTTCAGTTAAAAATGACTATCATCTCTGCTTCAAAGAGCTGTTGCTTATCGTGGATTTATTTCAGTGATGGTAAGTCACCAGTAATGAACTACATAATTATTATGTAGACGGAGGAACCAGAGTTCCAGAATACATTCTGCAATAAGAGAGCTGCTGTCTGCAACAGCCCTTGGTGAACAAGGGGTAAAAGGAGGATTATCACAGCTGAAGAGCACATCTACAGTTCTTCACATAAACCAGTGGGTGTCTTCTGCAAACAAAGCTTTTCTACTAATTTTTCAGAAATTTCAAAGTGCAAAATTTTTACAACTGTTCAAATAACACATTTAATAACAGATTTTACAAACTCTCAACTTCCCTCTCAACTCCAGAATACCTGAGGTGTGAAATTTTGAATAATTTGAAAATTAAAACCAAGCGCCTAACTTTTAAATACACTTTAAAAACCTGTAGCATTGGGCTGCAACTGTTATCATATTTTCCATGCATTTCCATCTGGACTCAGAATACACTGGTACATACAGTGTTAAAAAAACTGTATCTCCCACTATCATGCCTAGTGCAAAGCAACATTCCAGAATAAGCTTAGATTCATTTAAGGATCTATCAGATTTAAAGCCAAGCATGTACCATTACAATTCAGTAATAATGAAAAACAAAGACAGTAATATTTTAGGGGATGACAGAGTCTTGCTAGGAAAAATGTCTGCCATATAAAAACACTTGTTGTCAGTACATGCTTATATATAACACGGGACTTCCAGAGCTTAAAGCTTTTTATTATGTGTCTATAAAAAAAATCCAAACCAAACCAAACCAAACTGAGTAAGATAAACTAAAAACATTTATTGCCACCAAAATCCAGATACTTAGGGTTAAAGGGACATAATAAGAAACTCCAAAAACATAAAAAAACTATACTAGACAGGAGCATCGATCCAGAGAACATGAGGGAGTTCCTAATCAAGTAGTATCAGTGTTAGTCTGTGTCTGTATATGTGAAAAAAATGAAGAATGTAGTCAAAGCCTGGTCTTGTTTAGACTTCATGAAGCATTCTCATGTGCATCTCAGAGAGTGATAAAATGAATAAAAAATAAATCATCAGTTAGAAACTGCTTTGTGAAAAAATAAGCAGACCTTCAGTCAGTGCTGATGTGAACACACGAAACAGCACATGCTGTACCACAGCCAAAACATGCCCAAGGAATAACAGCACCATTACATCTGGTGATAATGTTTGAGTTGTAAACAGAACTGTAGTAATTCAGACACACTCCTGCCACAGTGCACTGCATTATTGCATTTACCTACATGTCTGACTATCAGCTTAATGCTCTTTGGTCATGATTTTCTGAGCTACATTGGCTGTGGGAGAATTTAGAGTGCAAACATCACTTTAACAAGCACTGTTACAACCTTCTTTCAGACTCTTGATCTCACACCATCTGTGTGAATAACCACTTCAAGGAAAAAAAGTCAACAAAATCATGGTCTGCCAAGCTAGGTTCAGTATTTGGGTGTGGCTTACCAGCAGCAAGGATCTTTTTCTTAAGCGGAATTATCTATGGATAGTTAGAAAGAACTAAGTTTTATTCTCAAAACATTGTAGCAGTTTTAAATATATGCCTCCTTTGTCATATTCAAAGCATCTTTTTTTTTTTACATGACTGAGCAGCAAAATTATGCCAAGTTTAGCAGCTGAAATGAAACTTTATGAGCTTTGAACTTATTGTGACATTGTTCATGAAGAGCACTAATCTGATATTTTAGCAAACATTTTTCACTAGTGATGGTATCCAAGTGCTCTGTGAAACCAAGAAAGTGAAAGAATGGCAGAATCCAAGAAACACTATGAATTCAAAAAATAAGAATTATTTATTAATTACTAGCAGTAACTTTTAAAGAAGACATGAGACTTGAGAGAATTTTTAACAAGACCTCTATCATAAGGGGTGAAAATACAATAAGATGAAACTTACGAAGAACCAAGTTATTCTGATTGCTTCATAATCCTAATTTAATACTTGTATTCATCACCTCCAAACCAAAAGATGTATATGGATTTGATAATATGAAATTTGAATAATTTTTGGAAAAAAAATTTAAATTTAACACATTTACTTGAAATTTAAAGATGCAGAAGTTTTTTTATGTACTTTTTTCATCATATTTAGAACCATTGTTATTGTTTCTCTCAATTGTGCAGCAGAAGTTTCACATCAGTTCTTTTTGCCCAAAGTAAAAGGTTTGTTAATAGTTTGTCTTATTCTAAGTTTTGAAGAGTAGCTTACATAGTTTCTCTGTGCACAGGCAACAGTAGTCTGTAGCTTCCTGTGGGCTAGAAAGGTAGTGCAAAATAAGTATGAATTGTAGAAAATAGAATTGTTTAGGTTGGAAAAGACCCTTATGGTCATCGAGTTCAATCACTAAGAGCACTGCCAAGTCCACCCCTAAAGCACATCCTTAAGTGTCACACCTATGGATCTTTCAAATCCTTCCAGGGACAGTAACACAACTTCTCTGGACAGCCCAATGGTGGGAAAGACTCAGATTAAGATAAAATCTATCAATAAAGATGGTGTACCACTGGAATATATTGTGTGGAAAGGTCATGGGCGTCAGTGGAGATTTTTATAAACATGTGAGAGGTAAATTTCTGTCAGGGATGATAAAGGCATAATTCCCTGCTTTGACAGGGGTATTCCTCCTCTCAGGAATTAAGTGAAGTCTTCAGTTCTCTTCCAGACCTCTTTTTCTATAACTTTGAGAATCAGACTGATGGATTCTCTTCAGAGACTGCATTCAGCCACGGGAAGGTAAGAGAGAGTGTGCCTTTTGCTGGGACCCCCTCGAGTGCAAGAGCCCACCAGGTAACACAGTCCCAGACACTGCAAAACTGCAACCTCCTGCTGACCCCATCCCTCCCAGGAGAGGCTGAGACTGCATCGGCTGCAGGCTCCCACAGCAAGGAAGAGGCAACAGTCACACATAACGAGTAAGGGGGACTTGCCCAAACCACATCAGACATCCCCCTGTTTAGCAGAATTTCTTGAATAGCAGATGATCGCTTTCTTGGCTGATAAAAAGTAACAAATATCAGAGCCCTGTGATCTCACATCAGTTGTCACTATATTTTTACTAATATTTTTCTGTGAGTAGAAACAACAAATTTACCAGTTCAAGGACTGAGCAAACCTGCCATGGTAGAAGCATGTAATTTCCCTGCACCTGAAGCATGAAGCCATTTGCACAATGACGGACTCAAAAGTTAGCTGTGAACACTCCAGCTCTGTTGCAAGTGGTGTAAGACCAAGAAAATGGGAGGAATACCACTGGTTTATATTGATTTTTATTGTCACAACTAGGCTTGCTTTTGCACAGCGGCTGCACCCTGAGCCAGCTGTGCTGCCAAGCCCTGGACCCATCGTGTCTCCGGGCTGGAGAGGAGGAGGAGAGGAGAATGCACAGCTCCCAGGGGAACGCAGGGAGATGTGCTGCCCCACAGCATCCATGTGCAGGGGCACACAGACACACTGTTGCTAAATTCTGCTGCCTGATGTGCAGCTCTCATGTCAGATGAAGGTGATTGCTGCTGCTCTGGCTCCTGTGAAGGAGTAATTGCCTCACTCCCTCCCTGAGTCTTTGAAGAGATAATAAGAAAATCCCAACTTTGTTAAGCAATATGCTAAGTCCTCCTTCCCAGCACCCCACAGAAATAGAGGCTGTCAAAACATGACTTTCTGTCATTTCCGACCTTCAAGCATCAGCTCTGTCGTTAGGACTGACATGTTAATTATGGCCACATGAAAAGAAGGATCCAAAGACTTGGCTGTATCACAGGAGAAGCCGTGATCATTGCACTACATGTGTCATCGACAATATGTGCAGTTCTGCTACTATACACAATGCCAATGGAACGATTTTCCACTGTAGCCCATTTCAAAACACAGGAAATAACCTATCTACAGAAGGTTTACCCTCTGTTTACACTGGAAATGTATATATCCAACCACCAACCCCAACCAACCACTTCTTCAGTTATACAGTGTTAGCACAACTTACTTACAAGGCTTGAGAGGAGTAAATAACGTTTTCAAAGGGATGGTGTTTTTCTGAGGATCAGGTGATTGTAGGGAATAAAGAGCCACACTTTTTCAGGTCAGGAGAGTTCTTGCTGTTTGTCATGACAATCTACCACTGAAAACACTTTTAACTGTGAGTCCTGAGGGGACTGTGCAGTGGTTTACAAGTAGTAGATGCTTCTTCCCTCCCGTTCCCTCCTTATTGAAAAATAACAAATGCTCCCTGTGTTCAAAATCTTGAACCACTGATCTTTGTCTCCAGAAAAAGAAATAGACCTTCCTCTCCTGTGTGTACCAATTTAATATGAAGTGTTTGTGAGGATAAACAGGGAGGCTTGACATTGCCACCTTCAAATGGATCAGCCTTTGAAAGCACCGATCTGTGAAAACCCCGCATCTTGTACTGGGGGTGGAGAGACAGAGAGGGAAAGTCCTTCTGACTTCGAGACTGAGGTGTTAAAAGGAAAATACTGCCAGGAAGAACAGGTACTAAAGACTATCTGTAAAACAACCAAATACCTCCATACCTACTAGGGAGACAAACCTCGTTCACCTGGGAGAGCAGGATATTTGAAAGCTACACCTGTTATTCAAACATTTATTTCTGGTTTGCTATTGTTCCTCATTCAGATTTCTCTATTGTTGCAGAATGTCATAAAATACTGTTAAAACTTTTCAAGCCATTAAAAGAAGGATAGAAAAGGTGAAAGCTATTTTGGGAGCTTTCCAATAGGTTTAAATTGTATGAACTTTGGTATTTAAAATATCTGTGTACCTTTTGGTAATACTGATTTTGCTGGTAACAGGTGGTCTTTTATTCCAAGTCCTGTTATTTTCCAGCTTTTCATCTCCCATACACTGAGGAAGCAGTTCTCATCTCACACCATGCCACTGATGGCAGAGAAGACAGCCTTATTTTATCTAATGTAAGCAGGATCAGGCCTGTAGAACTAAAAGCTTTTTAGTTGAGATACACAGAAACTACCATCAGCCAAAGCGTGAGATCCAGGAGTTAGGTCTCCTGAGACAAATAGAGCTCCTGTACCACCTTTTAGCTGAAAGATTACCCTATAATGCTGTACTACTGCATTATTCAAATATAATGGATGAAATTAGTTAGGAGCTGAAGTACTTAGTTACCAAATCTCTTCATGCTGTAAGACCAAAAAGAAGGAAAAGAAATCATAACAATGATGAAAAGAAATAGGCAGCATTTTTAAGAAATAGTCCTCAGGAGAAGCTGCGAGTAATCCTTGCCGCTAAATCAGCATATCCAACCAGATCAGTAATTAATGATATTGGCACTAAATAACTTTGGGCAGCATGGCAGCACACTGGTATCAGTCGGGATTCCTGTGACCATTATTGCAGAAGGAAGGAAGGAGGACTGAAATTTGCACAGATGGAAGAAATGGAAGGAAATAAGTGTTTTTGAGAGAAAATAAAGTTTATGGGCTAGAAAAAGTGACAGATTTTGAACTAAACTAGACCAAGTTTAAAGCTTCTGTTACAAACATACCATTCTCAAGCATTCCACTATTTAAAATGGAAGGGAAAATACACTTTATTTCATAGTTTGAAAATAACTGACCATTTTAAAGAAGAGGGAAACTATTGCTTATGAACAGCATCTTTAAACCTAAAAGCTGCTAAGGCAGAGCTGGAGTAGGTCCTAGCACACTGTTATAGTTCATTTTCATTAACCCAAATGACTACTCTTTGTATCAAGTGTTATAATCCTTGTGGTTGGCTCATAACTGAAAAATGGGCAGCTATTAAGTGGAATGAGGCTGTGGGTGAGAAGCCTTGTGAAATAACAGACCCAACTACACCTTCAGCAGAAGCCTGTGAAAAATTGCATGGTTGGTGCTCAGCTGTGGTAAAAAGAATGAAGAAGTTGTATACAATTTCCTGGTCACATTTTTTTTGTGGCAGTCTAATCCACAGGCTTTTCATAGCACTTTGCCTTTAGCACTGCTGAAATAGCTTTCACATAATACTAGAAACTTCACCCAAATGAATGCATTGCTGAAAGGATTCTGTAGACACGCTGAGACTAGAGAGGAGACAGCCACTGAGAATGGAACCAATTTGCTGAGAGTTCTTTTTGTGAGGTACTGTGCTACAGCCATTCTTTCCTCTGGGCAATGTGAAACTTTGGTGGAACTACTTAGTTATTTGAGCTAGCAAAAATTAAAAATCATTTAGGAATCTTATGAGAATGAGTAGCTGGGAAATAAAATGAAATTAAATGTTGAAAAAAATAAAGCA
Organism: Acropternis orthonyx; assembly: GCA_035583155.1. Classification (NCBI taxonomy): domain Eukaryota; kingdom Metazoa; phylum Chordata; class Aves; order Passeriformes; family Rhinocryptidae; genus Acropternis; species Acropternis orthonyx. Next base: position 54,605,107 of record JAWWEU010000081.1, on the reverse strand, counting down.
ATGTTTTGGAAATAAGATCCTGATGCACAATAATGAGTTTTGAATGAACCTAAAACACTTAGGAAAGAGATACCAGTGTTTTAAGAGATATTTCTATGAAAAGTTCAGTAAAGCATTTTGAGTACTAGGAATTGTTAAGGAAAAAGTAGAGAGCAAAACTGCAGACATCATTCTGTCACTATATTAGTGCAGGTGCATTTTAGAAACTACCTGTAGTGCTAGTGTTTGAACCAGCTCACAAATGGTATGGAAGAACTAGAAAAGGCACTGAGCAAGACAGGGAGGATGTAATTGCACCTGTACAGGAAAAAATTGAATACAGAGTACTGCTTAAGCTGCATTTCTCCACACTAGAAAAGAAATTAAAACAAGTAGAATACTAGCTTATCATAAAAGGCATGGGAAAGCAAATATGGATGTTTCTGGTAATACGGTAATACTGATGGCTATTGTGCTGGTTTAAAGTTAAACCGGTGGGAGAAATGAACCCAGCTCAAGAGAGATTACAAGTCAGAGTTACAATTTACTTAAAAAGATTAAAATAAATAAAATGTCACAGAGAAAAATTACTTTTAGCCCACAGAAAACAGATGTATAACCCAATCCCCTGGGGCATGAACAGAATGGTGTTCATTGTCCCTGTGCTAAGCCCCACATGGTCCCCTGAGTAAAAAGTAAAAGGAAAGAGGAAACCTGTTGGTGAGGGTGATGGTCACAGTCTGGTCAAGAGCGGCAGTCCCAGTCCTGTCGAGGTTCTGGTCCCCCTCTGGATCCCACCAGTGGTACCAGAAATCCCCAAATCCCAAGATTAAATATGCTCAGGTTCAGGTGAGAATGCCCAGCACCTCCCCCAGGGCGAGGAATTCCACAATGGGTGATTTAACTCCGTGAGTCATGGGATATTTTGGGAATCCTTGATGGTCTAGGCCATTGTAACTGCCTATTGTACCAGTCCCTGATGGCCCACTACAGACATGACCCCTCAGGCTGGGTCATGTCTGATGAGGGGAGTTACCACTGCTGATTCACTGGTGTGAAGACAGAAACACCCCTCTGTCTCACAGGGTTCTTTAACAACCACCCTGTACCCTGAGGGGTCAGGTGTGCCCTGGGCAGCTGCTGCAAACTATCCATAATTAACAGTTTATCAAAAATGCCACACAGGGTGTAGAACACACAGTTTTGGTTACACCCACACAGTGACAAACTGGTCCTGGCCACTGTAACTGGGACAACTATCAAATGAAATAATCAGGTGAGAGACTGGAAACAAAAGGATCTATATTTTACATGCAGCATATTGATACTGTGAAGTTCACTCTATGATAACATTATGCCTCTCCACATGAAAAAAATCAAGACCAATTTTGAAAAAAACAAAATTAGCCTAAATCATGGATGAAATGATCCATTTAAATGTTAGTGGTACAAAGATACCTCCTGCAATTCAGCAAGGTCTCGAGTCACAGACTGATGAAAGTTGCTCTCAAACACTTGCTCTATTTTTATAGCCTTGTCTAGGCAAATGATACTTTTGCTAGACAGAAAATGCAAATCTGGCTATTTGGTTTGGCTCAGTACATCTTTCTATGTTTTTATGCCCGCTAAGTATTTCCAATTCATGTATTAAAACAATCAAGTGAAAAAAACTAAATCACATCTACAACTGTATCTCCTGGATGGATGCATTCTCCTCGGTTTACAAGCCAGCTTTATAAACTGTGTGGACTAAGAGAAACAATGGATCAAGTTAAGTGGTGCAAGTCTGTAGGCAGTCAGTCATAAACTATGGTCACCACTGATCGACTTTGTACACATTACCTTTGCACACCAGAGATAGCCCTCACAGACCTGTCATAGACAGACCTTCTCCATGTCACCCTGCAAGTGTTCTGCATCACCGTGACATGAGTAGCATTTATAGCCTCACTGAAAGAAAGAGCTGATTTATATCTTTACTCTTGAAAAAAACCAGTTCAGACTCATTTTAGAGAAATATGTGAAATCACCTGTAGCTATTCTAATCCCTAGCCAAATGCTACCTGTATTCAGCCTTTCAAGCTCTGCATATAAATAACTGGCATAGACCACTGTCTACACCTTTCACATACAAGATTTAGAACATTATTTAAAATTAAGTACAGCAGTTGAAACACAAACTGCAAAAAGCAGCATAGGATATTCTTTTTTATTTAGAACAGCTTAAAAGTATGTCATGAAGAGGATAAAAGATAAAAAGGATATGTGCAGAGAAATAAGACCTTTAATTTACTTGAACTATTTGGCTAATTGCTCTCTCTCATAGGATGTGTCTTGAGAAAATGAAACTTAATATGGGGAACGAATAATAATTAAACATCTGAAAATGAACAAAGGTTTGGATTAAAGGCCTTTGAAAGTACAGAAAATTGAAGGTGATGAACAAGAATCAAAAATTTGAAAAATCAAGGCAAGAGGCTCAGAAAAGAACTCCCTGGCAGCTAATTCCTTGTATCCTCAGTCTTTCTTTTTCACTCAGAACCACACAAAATAATTTCATAGAAACTGTACTATTCCCATCTACATGAAGAAAATATTTGGGTTCTTTTAATACCAAAAATATCTGTATTTTTAGCAAATTGCTGCCTATTCACTGCCCTAAAATGAAACTAAAACTATTCCTTCTGGGATGCCCTGAGATATTTCAGAGGGAGCATCCATGGGCACTTTGTCAATTGAGGATTCTACAGACATTACCACTGCATTCCCCTCCACTCTTCCCCCTACGGGTAAGTTCCACAGTTTCGCTTTTCCAATTTGAAACGCAATAGATACAACAGAATAATATTTACTACAATAATAGTTCACTGCAATCAAGTATATTAAAGGAAAGAAGAAAGATTTAAGATTACTCAAGAGAATTGGATCCAGCAAATTATGGTACAAAGGAAACATACATTTAGGGAAACCTCCCATTTTTTAAATAGTCTTCAAATATTTCTGCCTAAAACCAAACAGGAAAATCATAGCACTGATCACGTACCACAGAAAGAAAGTGTAAGTAGGCTTAGGGCAAACCCTGTTTAGTTAATGGCATTTAAATATAAACATTCTGTACCTGAAAAGTTAACAGCAAAATATGAATACCATTCTTCTCAAATATACTAATCTTAATAATAAAATAGATTTGGTCAGGTACAGATCTGTAAACATAATGTACAGAATTATATTTCATTTTGAGCTCCTGTATCTCTGTATAATGCACATATATTCAAATGCATGGCATGCTGTGACACTAGTGACAGCTTGTGCTCATCTTGAAAGTATGCTGCCTTTTATATTTGGGATTTGCAATCGGATAGGTACCTAGCTCTCTCTGAAAATCAGTGGCAGTCAGACTAACTCTCCTGGCCTCCCTCTAAGCCTTTATGGTGAAGTTACTTGTGTGGACTCCGATCATCTTGGTAATAAAAATACAAGCCTCGGTAACAGTTCTGAGCCATTTCTCACCTTCCACAATATATGGTTATTTTGCAAAAGTGCCCACTATTACACAACTATATTCAAAGGACTGGAAGATCTTCTGCTACAGAACTAAAATACATTACTGGTAAACAAAACTGCATCACTCAATTCACGAGGAAATCTGAAAGTTACCTGAATCAGAGCTTGTTGACACCACTGTGTTATTTAACTGTGATCACACCACTGAGAACCTCAGCAAAAGCATGATCCCTGTGGGGCTGCACATGCACTGCCACAGACTGAGCTTTGGAACCCAAAACCCAACCAAAGCCGAGGAAGGCCCTGGTCTTACAGCAGGACTGAGAAATGCAAAAAGGAGCTAAACAAGACTCAGAGCAACTATTTATGTGCAGGGCTGGAGGCCTTTCTTCAGGGTGTGTTGGTTTTGGCTGAGGTAGAGTTAATTTTGTTCACTGTGAGCGGTGTGGGGCTGTGTTTCAGATCCGTGCTGAGCACAGGGTTGATCATGCAGAGCTGTCTCTGTCATTGCTGAGCAGGGCTCACACAGAGCCAAGGCTTTTCTGGTTTGGGCACTGCCACTCTGGCCAGGGAGCTGGGAGGAGACACAGCCGGGACAGGTGACCCAAAGGGATATTCCATATCACATGACATCATGCTCACTATATAAAGTGGGGGGAATAAGGAGGAGGAAGGGGATGTTTTGAGTGCTGGTGTTTGTCTTCCCAAGTCACCATCACACTGATGCAGCCCTGCTCTCCTGGAGAGGCTGAACACCTGCCTGCCCACGGGAAGCAGTGAAGGAATTCCTTGTCTTGCTTTGCTTCTGTGCACAGTTTTTGCTTTCCCCATTGAATTGTCTGCATCTCAACCCATGAGCTTTCCAGCTTTCCCCTCTGACTGTGTCCCTGACCCCATGAGTGGCTGTGTGGGGATTGATTGCTGGCTGGGGTGGACCCACAACACATGAGCAGTAAAGTTTCCTCTACAATCTTTGTGAGCCTCAGACTAGAAAAAGGGGAAAATTATCTGGACGATACTGAAGTCAGTAAGTGGTACATGGGGCTTGGGTTTGATCCAATTTACCTGGGTTTAATCAGTGGTGTTTTTCACTTATTTTCACAATTTACTCTTTAATTGCATTGGCATCAGAATTCAGAACCCTGCGTAAAACCAAACAAGAAAGACACATTTCCCTCCTAATATGCCATTGAGTTCTTTACCACATCAAAGTACACCTGACAACTTAAGAACTAAAAATGGATCACTTTAAGAAGCAATATACTGTATCTTTGGCCTTACATTCCGGACTAAACTCAGGTAAAGTTCCTTATGAAAACCATTGGGGATGCTGCCCACAAGGGGCTGTTATTCAAGGCTTCACTTATCAAAGCAGTAACAGGTCACTCTAAAGGGAAGCAAACACTCTGTACACCCAGCCAATAATTTAGTTATGGGAAATGCGTATTACAGATGTGGATTAACACTCATCCCCAATATTTGCAATGTGAAAGAATATTTTAAATATTAATTAAAAATTACAAACACAAAACCTACCAGTTAAAAACATGACACCCTGGGATGTACTCAGGGTTGTGACTAAAAATTGTAGAATTACCCTCAGTGACTGACAGCAATGATTTTTGCCTCTCCACCTGTCCAAAGGTTTCTGATGATAGAATAGCGTGCTCAGGATTTGGTTATTTGCTGTGTATGTGCTAGTGAAGTCATGTTTTTCTCAAGTGGGGGACTAGAAAACTTAATTTTACATGTGCTTACTGTGCTTGAGGTACCAAAAAAAAAAAAAAATCTGGAAAATAAAAGACAAAAACATATAAACTTAACACTGAGAAGAAGATAAATACAATTTTGGTAACCAGCAACAACAAATATTTGCTACATTACAGTTTCAAAGATATTCAAGATCAGAGAGCTTTCCAAAATAAGAGGAAAACTCACAACTCAAAGAATTAGAAAAAGTTAAGTCTTTACATTAAATTATATTAATAAAAAATCTGATCCCATAAAATGTATTCAATCAAACTAATTGCACACTTTTGTGGAAACATTATCTACTGTAAGAATATAATTCAGCAAAGTTTAACATTCCTGTAGGCTGTACTTCTGCTCCAATTCTCTTCTAAGAACATGGGAACCTCAGGCACAGCAAAAATAACAAAGAAATTGCTAAACAGCAGAAATCATGTTAGAACAAACTTCCTATATTTTATCACATTGTTACCAATATACATAAAATTTTAATGTTACAGGCACACATTTTATGTGTAAGTCTGGCAGAATGTTTCAGATTGATATTAAATTCAGTTGTCACTCATTCTATCAGAAGACAGAGCGATTCCCAGCTGTGCAATTACCAGGAAGCTTTGCAGGCTCAGGACTCATCATACAGAATAACAAATATTTCCTTTCTGTATAACTAAGATAATCCCCAAAATGTATTTCAGAAAACCCTTCACTGAAGACATTTCTCACGGTAAACAGCAAAGGCACAACAGATATTAACTGTTGTCTCTCCCAGTGCTTCTTCCAGAGTTTCCTTCTTTGCCCCTGTGAAGAGCAGCTGTGGGAGAACAGCACGTCCCTGCTCACCAATCCACTCCCACCACACCTTTGATTGCCTCTGCCTAATTGCACGACTAATGTAAACCTCCATTGCTTTCCACCTCTTTCCTCTAACCCCAGCACAGAAACAGGAGACTGAGGAGCATTCATTTTTCCTACGCCGTAGAGAGCCCTGCCCATCAAACCCTGCTCAGTAACACTTATGCAGGCCCAGAGCCAGCAGCAGGGATAATCAGTCACCCAAAATCAGCACCTGCAGAGCATCGAGTTGCTGAGGTACTGCTGATGGTACCATTTGAGCAACACAATTTTCCTATGAGTGATGGTATCTGAAAAAGAAAAATACTCCTATTTGACTTTCTTACTCTGTGTTGAATATGCAAGACTTAGTTACAAGAACAGGACCAATGCCCCAACAACTTGATTGTTGTGAAACAACTATCATATTTCATACCATAACATGTACAACTACAACTTCTAGGGGAGACAATTCTCCTTTCATATCAGCTATTAACCAGCCCCCATCAAGCAGTACCTTGGAGTGGTGCCAGTGAGACATTTTTATGTTTCAGATTTATTTAGCAGAGTAGCCAGCATGAGGTTTTTTGTTTGTTTGTTTGGTTGGTTGGTTGGTTGGTTGGTTGGTTGGTGTTTTTTACAATCGTAAGTCTGCAAAATGCAACAGCACAGACTGAACTTGTACTTTTGTGTTACACTCATCCAAATGGGTTTGGTAAAAGCTTTGTCCCACAAAATTCTGGCTGTAGATCTTCTACCCACAGACAGGAATATGAACATCCCTATTTTGTTGAGGTTCTTTGATCTCCTTTGAATGACCAATGCTTGCTGAACAATTTCCTTAATACTGCTTCCAGGTGTAATTAAAGACATTTCAGTACAAGCCTGAATAAAACAGAAATATTTTAATTCAATCAGATGGCCAAAGCAGTTCATGAAAATGGCTCTTGCAATTCAATAATGAGATTTGTAGGTTGCTGTATTTTAAAAAGAACATTTATAGGGCTGTTAAAAATTAGCAATCATATAAGCAGAATGTATTTTTTATTCCTAACACTCACAGCTACAAGGACTTCTCTACAGAATGAAAGTGCAAGCTTGGTATTGTACACATCTGCAGTGTTTTAGAGACAAAATTTAAGACTTTCAAATCCTCTTACACAAACTTATTAAGAAATAATTTGGTTGTATTCTGCCTATTTTTGACTCTATGATGATGACTTGCATTTCATGAATGTAAAACTAGACTTAAGTGTTTTCTCGACAAATACACAGATCTTTCACTTGACAAAGTTCTGACTTTAGTTTTAAGTTATAGTGACTTTATTTGTTGAGCAGAAAAGCAAATATCATCTTTGTTAAGGCAGAATGTTTTGATTGTTTTTTTAGAGTATTTTCTGTCCATCAAGAACACCCAGGTCCAAGCTGTAAGAATTATACAATAGAAAGCGCTGAAAACCCCTTCACAAACTTGATTTGGGTAGCCAAGTGGAGTTAAACTCGACTACATTAGAGTACTTATTAAAAACTTCAAACCAAAACAACAGATTAGACATATGTTTGAAACCAAGAGCATTTTCAGACATCTCCCATAGTGATGGCTGAGGGGTCCATGTCAGTTTGTACCTCCAAGGATGGGTTAAGATTAACAATGTACTGCTACACAGAGTGAGAAAACTGTAAATAATGTTACTTTTATTTCTTGTTTTCTGCTTTCACAAATTTCTGACATACTGTAACACTGGAGTGCACTAGACAGAAGTAAATTTAACAAAGGTAACAGAAGTAAATTCAACAACAGCAATTTAACAAATTAATATAACCTGATGATGACACCATATATATGAAAGAAAAAAATAATTGTAAACCTGCTGTGTCACTGCTTTTGTCCCAAAGACCATGTTTAGATATAAACTACTTCTCTCAAAAATTATGAATTAATTTTAACAAAGTACATTTGAGTAATAGACAATGCACATTTCTAAGATATTCCTATAGTAATTTCAATTTAGTATTACAGTAAAAAGAGATTGGAAGACAGAATTATCAATACATCATATTCAAGTAAAAAGAAGGCCTCATAATCATTGACATAAAGAGGTTATCCTAACTCTAAATCTACTTTCTGTTAAGGACAAGTTAACTGTTGAAGTAACTTTAATGAACTGGGCCAGTGTTGTTGAAAGCAAAACAAATTCAGAAAATGGAAGAAATTTAAGTTCCTAATATTATGCAATGTTCTGCAGAATTCTCCATAAAAATACTCATATATACTGAAAATACTGCATCATTTATGGCTTCTTATTTATCAAAATACAAAGGTAATTTAGAAGATTTGGTATAATAAGGGATTGGGCAATATATTCTGACAATGTCAGGTTCTGCATTCATTAAATGCACTGTAGTAATCTTTGGGAAAAATCTTTGTAGCACTGAGAATTGCAGAGGTGAGTCAATTAATAGTCTTCTCTAAACTTCTAAAGACTTCATTTAAATCAGTCCTGAGACATCACGTCAAATGATTGAGTAGAAATGTGGTTTAGGTCTACTGAATCTGCTGAAGATGCATTGTAGAGCACTAAAAACACTTCCACTGAAAGCCTTTGCCTACTTTAATATATGTTGACTGGGCACAATTTGACTTGATCAGTTTTGGCTTTTAGTTGGTAAGACCTGTATTAATTCTGTTATCTAGTACTGTTATCAAACTTGTCTATTAAGACAAATACGGTATTTCTAAGCACAGACTGTGTATCATACTCTATAAATCATTGAAGGTGCTCTAGAAGAAACCAATTACAGAAGCTTTTTTCTCTAAAATATAATGGGCCTTGTTTCTGGGAACAAACTGCTCTTTTTGTCATTTACCTGTCAGGAATCTGTGTTGGCAAACTGTTCACATAACAGTCCCGACAAGTGCATGTCAATACAAGAAACCCCGAGGATTACCATGAGGCACACCACATAAACATACATTTCTCTAGCTGAAAATATTTAACAAGGGGGAAAAGACTAAGCAGTAATTATCAAGGGCCTTCAAAATAGAGATATAACCAAGTACATACATAGACAGATTTCTTCCCAGAAGCCTCTCCAAGAGTGCTGGCTATTAACAGGATATTAGTGGTAGCATTTTCAGTCTAAATAATAAGTAATTAGCCAACCACATTAAACAATAATGAGAGCTAGTAATAATTTTTTTATCAGCAAAATTAACCTGGACTCATTTTAAAACAACATTTAATACAAACAGCCTAATGAATATGTAAAAGGTAAAAGCTATGCACAAAACCAAATGCTCTCTGCTAACCAAAGATAATTACTGTATCTTGACTGTTATGCATGAACTTCTGTAGAACACTTCTTTCCCACTGCTCATTCTTGTGCATATGTAAATTACGGCAGTTATCCCTTGGTGTCCCCAAAGGACTCAGTTTTATATGCAGAATGAAATAACTTACTGATCGATTTTGATAATGCTCAAAATCTTCGATCTGCAATTTTGATACAAGAGCTTTGAGAAGCCTATCTAAAGATAAATAATAAATCAAATAATGAAAAACATTTTTACAAGAGTGTAAGGGCAAAGTAGGTATCTTCTTTCTCTTTCTAGGACTAAATAATATGTGGTGGAGAAGAAAGGATTTATATAGATGCTACAGGTGTCCTGGACTTAGGGTGTATAGAAGTAACCTATAAACGTGCTTTGTTTTTTTCCACTGAGATAAATCTGTGTCTTGAAACTGATGATAAAGTGTGATGGAAACTGATTATAGTGTCACTGTGGTGTTCAGTTCTTGCAGCAGAATCCTGTCAGGAACAGGGACAGCATGTTATTGAAATGAATAAGTTCGCTACTTAGAAATGCCAGTGCAGTTTGGAGTGTGAGAGAGTGAAAATATTTACATGCTGCTTGTATGTTAATCTACAAATTTTCATCTCAGAAGATCCTAAAACCTTGGTAAAATGTACTCACATCAAACAGTGTCGCTTGAGCCTTCAGGGTTAAGAAATGTGGCATGCAAAGCTGTACCCAGAAGTTATCAGAGGGAATTGCAGCTGCAGCTAAAACACTTCTTCAAGAGCATAATTCCCTGGGCCAGTCAGGATTGTCAGCACTGGCATTTGGAAGCAGCTCTGAGTCGCCCTGATGGGAACTGGTGAGCACAGCCCTATGTAGGGATATGGCACTTAATCACCAGCCACAGTCAAGGTTTGCTGGGGAGCAAAATGCCAGTCTTAGGAAAGTGCCTTTCCCAGCTTGAAAACCTGAGCTAGGATCCAAAACCAGAGAGAGATCTGTCAGGAGAGAGAGATGGCAAGGAAAATTAGCCTCAGTTGCTATGCTGTGAACATATATAATCCCATTAAAATCACTTATTTTTATATTAAGCAGGCACTTTTTAATTGGCCTTCACTAGCTTTTTGTTTGTCTTTCACTTAAACAGACTGGTTTGAGTGCTTGACACCTTTCTGAGACACGTACATAATGTATGGTGAGTTTTCAAAGAGCTTGTGTTTACTTTTGTCATACAGAAGCGCTGCCAAGACTATTGTTTAAAAAGATGACTTCCAGGGAAATAGTGTCATTCTAGCCATCCCTAAGTTTTGCAGGATCTTCATATTCTGAATCAAGGTGCAAGTGAAATATTACAAAGGACTGGGCAGTAAGGAAATGCAAACTCGATTATTCCTTTTTTTTAAACCCTATGATATCATTTGTATGTCTAAATCTGTACGTAGAAGCTTAGTATTGGGCTCTTGCTTTAAAGGGAAAATAACAAATTTTACTGCTTGTTTTAAATAATTAAAAATTAATATAATTATTATATAACTATACTATATACTTACTTTCCTACTATATTTTATTATTATTTAATCAAACTATTATCTTTATAAGATGTGAATGCTTTTGCATTCACCAACTATGCATGCAACTATTTTCTCCAAACTACAAGTAATTTTTAAAATTTATTCTTCACAGAGATTATCTGCATTATTGCTCTTTCATATCTGATATGTTAGCACTCCACTCTAAAAACATATATACAGTTATTGTATATCATACAATAATGTGACTACTCATTTATTTAATGAATATTTTAATACCTAATATATATATTCAGATGAACATGGGTGAACCTAGACAAAATGTTTAGCAGCAGAAACTTTATTGTATTACACAGCTGCTTGAAGATGAGCTACAGTATAAAAGTTAGTACATTTTCTGCTGATCTCAGTCAAGTTTCTGTGGGACAGTTAAGTCCTAAAGAGTTCGCAGTTAAAAAAATAGTTGCCCTCTTCTTTGGTAATTCTTGTCACATTCAAAATTCAACAACCTCGTGAATGTTAAGGAGCTGAAAGAAGAAACCTGCTATAATATCAGCTCCCTCATTCGGCTGAGGAAATGTGTGGCCTTTGGCAAAACTTTGCAGTTCCCTCATGTAAACTGACTCACTCATTCAAGGTAGCGAGTCTCAGTGTGACAGTAAAACGGACCTTTTCATTTGTTTGGATGGATTGTGGGATTTTTTCTTGTTAAAGCACAAATCTGAATCTTCACTTGCCTGGAGTTTGTCAATATTTGAAACTGAAGTGTTGGCTTAAGCCTGCAAATAACTGTCTATGTTGGCCAAATCATTGCTGGGGGTCTATTAACATTTCTGTAATACCTTGTGTAAAATATTTTTTTCCTGTGCACGTACCACCTCTGTGCTATCAGATTGTTTCTAAAATATGAGGGAGGAAGATATTCTTCATTGTAATAATAAAGGCTTCAAAAAGATCAGGCATGGCTTAGTTACATAGAAATCCCTCTTCAAAAATATTAATGTGAATAACATGTTAATATTTTTACTAGCATTGAGTCTCCAACGATGTCCATGGTTATTTGGAACTTGTAGAAAATGAACATTCAATTATAAAATAGATCAAAACAAAAATAAGGTGGACCATTATAAGTTCCAGATTGTTTTGTGTTCACCAGCTGTGCATGTAACTATGTTTTCTCAAAACTACAAATTAGTTTAAAATGTATTCTTCTCAGAAGGTGACATTATTATTGCTCTTTCATATCCGATATATTAACACTCCACTCTAAAAAATATGTAGAGTTAAACTTTACACACTCAACTGTTGTACACACTTGTGTTCAAGAGTGGTATAATATTCGATTTATTTTTTTCATTGAAAAATCATCTTATTTGTGACTATTACACAGAAATAAGTCAAGGAGGTTTACAGGGAAAATGATCCATTACACATGACAATGAATGGTGTAAATGGTCCTTCACAATCCTATTTGCTGATCCAAACATGATGTCATCTAATTTTCCAGAAGAACATAAGAAACCAGCTAAAAAATAATTGTTAGAGAAACAGAATGGACTGTGTTGCTTTGCTTCTCATGAATTATCCACAATTACTCCTGCTCCTTGGTTTATCTTTAAAAATATGCTACGATAAATCAGTACTTAGCCATGTGAATGGACAGCCATCTGTGAATGCTGCAAACTACATACAGGATTTATCCTGTAGAAAAACATTATTTGATCAAAAAGTTATTCCAGATTAAAAGCATTTTTTCCCCTCTGCAATGGTAAAATTTTCAGATTTGTTTTTATGTTTAAAGTTTCAGAATAGAAGAGAATGTTACCAGCATAAACTTCATCTCATAAGTTCAGACAGAACATGAATTCTCAGTAGCCCCAAAAACAGATTTAAGTTCAAAATTGCTAACAAAATGGATGTGTTTCTGGGATGTAATGTCATTTGGTCCTATAGATTCACAAAATCTGTGTGACACCTCTCAGTTGTAAGAATCCATTACTTAGAGCTAAGGACATAAAGGAACACATGCAAGGTCTTGCTACAGTTACAGTCTCCAAAAACATGAAAAATTTACATTTATTTTTATATTGTCTGTAATAATGTAAGTATTTTTAATAAATAAAGTAAAATCTAGGAACTCGTGATTCATAGGATTTCAGTAGTGTAACAACACCAAGTGTCAGACTAAACTAACTCGGTTGTGTGGCTGCAAGCCCTATCCACAAACACAGCAGCTGCCCCTGTGCTCACAGACCCACCGTGCCCCTTGAGTACCCAGAGCACTACTGCAGACTGCCCTAGGCATGTCCTAAGCCTGAGCTAACTCATGTTGCCCCGCAGTAATTTGGGAACATGGTTCAGTGGGAATTGAGTCATGGATGGTTCTCAAAGGCTTGAGCGGTGTGAAGATACAGGGGTTTGGGTGTGGGAGGGTGTAACTACGGGTTTAGCTGGCCTCACTGAAGAACTTGGCTATATTTACTAGTTATTTGCCTCCATACTATTTTCTGCTCTTCAAACTCAAATCTAACTCAATTCTGAGGAATAAAGTTACACAAATATAAATCCAGTTAAGTAAGAGAGGTTCAAAACCTACCATCCCTCCTCCAAAAAGCCTACAATTACATCAGGATAAACTTGTGGTATTCTCTTTTAGGTAAGAATGCAAATACAGTTTTCACCTTGCATCTAAACAAACAAACAAACAAACAGAAAAACTAGAACTGACTAACCAAAACCCCCTGTATTTTCAAACTACTTTTTGTGTGATATAGTTTGTTGAAAGTAGCAAAGCATGTATGGAACTAATCAAAGAACCTGGATGAAAGCTAGATTAAAATAACCTAGACAGTTAAACCAGGGATAATTGCTGGTTACTGAAAACATCAGCCAGAAGACAAAGGGTGATTGTATCTGCTTATTGACAGCGTTTATTTGAGTGTGCAGTCTAATGTAGCTTTGGAATTTCAGGTGAATAGTAGATACTGTAGCTGATCATATCCATGAGTCCAAGAGAGAGCCACCAAGATGTTCAGAGGGATGGTGCACCTCTCCTGTGAGGAAAGGCTGAGAGAATTGGGATTGTTCAGCCTGGAAAAGAGAAGGTTTTGGGCTGACCTAATTGTGGCCTTCCAGTACCTGAAGAGAGTCTGCAGGAAAGATAGAGAAAGACTATTTACAAGGGCATGTAGTGACAGGACAAGGGGGAATGGGTTTAAATTGAGAGTAGGTTTAGATTAGGTATTAGGGGAAAATTCTTTATTATGATGCTGGTGAGTCACTGAAACAGATTAATCAGGGAAGTCGTGGCTGCCCCATCCCTGGAGGTGTTTCAGGCCAGGTCAGCTGGGGCTCTGAGCAACCTGATCTAGTTGAAGCATCCTTGCCCACGGCAGGGGGATTGGACTGGATGATCTCAAGGTCCCCTTCCAACCCAAACCATTAAACGATTCTATGATATAACAGTTGTTTGTACAAATATTTTATTTTCTTAATACCATCTCCATCTGGCCTAAACAATGTGACTTTTGGGGTGGGGGATTTGGACCTTGTTAATGAAATTTGCATTGTCCTCAACTCAAGATTGGATTGCTGCAATACAATTGACAGGAATAAAATCCTCAATTAGTTTGTAAACTGAAGCTAACATTCAGTGCAACATCCATTTACTAATTAGCATTTCAGAATGTGCAGTGCTTAAGGATTTACGGTGGCTTGAACTGATAGTAATTAAAATATAAGTACATAGGGCAACAATAGTAAACCAGTTGTTTATGCACTTAATTCAGCATATTGCATTTTCCTCTAATTGATTCAATTAATCTTCAGCATTGCTTTTTCTTCTAATGTTGAGTTGGAAAAGCTCCTCTTTTCTCTACAGCAGGACAGCTCATCTCTGGCTCCACCTGCCTTCAAATACCAGATGAAAGAAGAAACTAAGTGGAAGCACTGAGTTAGGGAGCAGGAGATAAACAGCTAATGCTCATCACCATGAATCTGTGACAAGCGTGAGCCTTGAGGGCAGGAGCCTCAGCAGGAAGTGTTTGGGAAATACGACACAAAAAAGGTTTGCCTTGACAGTCACTGAGTATGAAGTTGCTTGAGAGTTACCAATGTAAATGCAGCCCCTTTACTGGCTTTATACTGGCATTGCTGTGTTAAAGTATTATCTATGGCCTCAGTATATAGAAAATTACCCAGCAGTCTGAAGTCTCAACTCCCAGCTCTTTGTGGGGAGGGGACAGAGTGTATGTGTGTGCAGACTCTGAGAATTCTATAGCCACAGAACACACAAGCAGCCCTTGTAGTGAGCGGTTTGAGATGAAATATGTTACAATGCACTATAACTTTGTTAAAGAAGACAAGGTGCAAAAGAGAAAACTTGAGGAAAATCTATTTTAAACTTCAGTTGTGATATCATATGAGGGAAGGAATTCAACTCCGGTTCCATAAAGGCCTAGAACCCTACCTCAAGCATCCAGAAATTATGGCAAGAACTTGACTAATTTCAGGGAACTTAGAATTGCTCCTGGGTGTACAGCGGCACAGACCAGTCCCTTACCTAATTGTTGGGATGCAGCAGGGCTGTTACCAGGGTGCAGCTTTCTGCTTCACTTCATTCAAAAGGCATTAAATGTGTGCTACAGAGCAGTTTCATGATGTTAACCAGAATACAGGGACTTCACTTTGAAAGTGCATGAAGGTATATTCCACCAGGAAGCATCTGATGGCTCCGGTAGTTATCTTTTCAACTGAAATGAGATTAATGACACTTCTGAAGTACATGAAGTCTACCAAATGAGAGCTTCCTAATGTGGCACATACCAGCTGCCTCCATTTAAAGCACAAGTTTGCTGGTGCAGTGGCACTGGATGAATGCAGTTTTGAGAAGATCTCCATGGGACAGTTGTACAACTCTATTTCATATCATGCAAGCAATTTAGGAGCAGATACATCAGCAATGCCCTCCAGCTGTTTTGCAATATTCCCACAGCACAAAGAGGCCATAAACCCAATTTAACTAGTCTGTTAAGTCAGCTTCATGGCTGCTTTGTGCCAACAGGCTGGCACAAAGCAGCTGAAATGTATGGGTGAACTTGTCCTGTATTCTGTCTTTGAAATGACAGAAAACCTTCAACAGTCTCACCTGAAGTGGTACATTATTACATATGCCAAAATAGCAACCCACCTGGAAATCTTGTTACAAAGTGGAAACACAAATAAAAGGAAATTGCTCATTCAGTAAAAAGAATGAAAATACCATAAAAATAGGGTTCATTCTCTGTTTCCAGTTCACTTACCACTGGTGTTCAACAACAGGGAGACCATTTCCCCCGCCACAATGGCATGTAGAGCCAGGAGCAGTTAAGACAGACTTTCCCCATTCCACTGGGAAGCATTTGCTGAAGCTATTAGAACTCAAGAAGGCTCTGCTGGGCACTGAGTTTTATTCCTATTCACTTTTAAAGCGCACAGCAGCCTGTCTTGAAAACACAGATACTTTAGCCCTTTCAGAGCTATTTCCTGAAGTCTACATTCCCCCCTCCCCCACTCCCCCCCAAAAAAAAAAAAAGACTAATGCTGTTTCATTTAATGAGAAAACTTTACTTTATGCATCTAGTATTACACTATATTGAGGCCTCTATTGCAAATAAAACAATAAGCCCACTAAAATAATTATTTCTTCAAGTGTTTCTAAAAAAAGTATAATAATAATGTCATATAACTGCAAATGTTCTTTTACATTGAGGTAATTCAATCTTTTCCCCTTAACATCCATTTGGCTAAAATTGTCTACTTTTAAGACGTTAAGTATGTTGTTTCCAATCTCTACAATGCTTCTGACAAAAATGGTCTGTTTACTGGGATCTTACAGGCTTCCTGAAAGGTTAGCACTTCTCAAAGGATGGATTTAAGGATACACACTTAACATAGACAATTCTTTATTAGGCGGTAGCTTTCAGGAGTAAATAGTTGTATATATCTATATAACTACAAACCTGCATTCCACCAAACAAATACTGTTCTTAGTTGCACTCATAAGCCAAAGAAGCTTAAAGAGTTCTCACGGAGTTTTTTTTGTCCACCTTTTTCCTCACCCACTTCTCCTAAGGAAATGCCCTGTTAGTAGAAGGGTGACACCTGCTGTTTATCCCAGTTGCCCAGATCTCATGGGGAACTGCAATCTCAAGCCACCTCCATATGTGTAGGTAAATCTAGACACAGAGAAATGACTGAAAGAGAAGCTGCCCTTTATCTTTAAAATGAGACTTGTCACATATGATACCAGACTTAACCACAAATTTTAATCCTCGGACTTGGATGACACAAACTGTCTCTCAATAAATGTATACAGTGATATTCCAAATGCTGTGTGTTGAAGGAATGTGGCTGGTTTCTGTATTTTACTTCAGTCAATAATTCAGGGACAATATGTGCTCATGGGTAAATGTTACTAAGCACCCTGCTACATTATCTGGAAACTACAAGCCTCTTGATTGTACAACATAACATTAAACTGCCTTCATATCTTACTCTTTTAATAATGTTCTGTCTAATTGATGGATATATGGGGAACACACATCTTATATCATGTGTAAGTCTGGAGATCCATGACTTGGAAATCATAGCAGCTGTTAATTAATTCAGTTTGTAGTGCAGAAAATGCTGTTTTCTGACAGTATTTCAAAGCTTCAGGATTTTATTTACTGTGGATCCTAAGTAAAGTGTACTTTTCCCAGGAATAAGACCTCAGCTGGAAACACTAGCTCAGAGTTCAGGTTTCAGAAATGTGAATAACCACAGGAAGGCACAACCCATAGAGAAACTTGGCCAGCCACAGACAAAAGGTTATACACAGTCTAGGGGGATGTGAGCACACACATCTAAACTGGATCTCATTTTCAGTTACAAAAAATGGGTGCATAAAATTCACTTGTCATCACACTGAAAAAAAAATGGTTATGTTATCTTAATGAGAAAAAGATCCCTGTCTTCTTTGATCTATGCCATATTTAACCTACCTACTGAATGATTGATTAAGCAGGATTTATAGTGCTTATGAAGCTGAAAGGCTTGCAAGACATGCAACAACTTTATATTCCATTCACTAGTGCTGTGTGAGAGACTTGGAAAAAATCTGCCAGGATCCTTAAATATCAATATTTGTCTCATTAGTTGGATAAGTTTTTCAACAAAGTCACATGGTCTTAACTTAGATAAGGGAAGCCTTTGGGTAAGCATGCTTAAAAAAGTACAAATCCAAAGAGAATCAACCTCCCAAAACTTCAGAGAAACAATCAGCACTCCTCCAGTGGTGGAATTATTAAAACTGTCCTCTGGTGACCAATTTTGAAACACAAAAAATTGCAAAGTGGCAGAAATTGAAGCATTAGGTTATTCTTGACTCTTTTGCCAAATGAAAAAAACCCTTCCCCTTTTCTCTCTCTATCACACACACAACACATTTTCATATTATATATACTCTCCTGGTTCTCACTTTTATATATGGTATTAATTCAATCTCATTTAGATTCTCCATAAACTGACCTAAACCAGTTTCACAACAGGTTAAATTTGCATTATTATTGATTAATAGATATTTACATCCCTTTTGGTTCCTCTACAGTTTAAAATCTTGACTTCGCATTTAACTGCTTCCTGTGATACTTCAAAACCCAAAGGCTATCCTTCTTAACATTTTTTTAAGTAAGCTTCTGTAATTTATATTGTTATGAATATTTTATTTAAGAGATGGGGCACATATTTTTTAAGGTGTGGTGGTTAAATGAGGAGGATTTTGGAGTTATGTTTAGGGATGTGTATCTCAAGACACAAATATATAAAAGGCAGTTAACCCTAACTTTTAAGTAAAATTAGGAATGACAAAATATAAACTTGAGAAACTACACACACTTAACCTTGAGATGAAAAAATTCATTGCAAAGCCTTTATGCAGTAACCTTTCAAGAACTCTATTAATAACATTGAGTTCCCTTAGTATTAGAAATGGATACCTCATCATAATGGAATGATGGAACTATTGAAGTCAACCATTAAATCTGTAGTCATCCAGGCTTTTATTTTATAACTCAAAATGTTTCGTCATTCTAAGATGAATGAAGCCTTTTGAAATATTTGTCAAAAAGAAAATAAAATTACAATAATCCCCAGTTTTCTAAATATGAAGACAAAAATTTTCCATTTGACTGAAGGATAACAACTGTGACCCATCTTTAAGCATTGGTAAGTGAATGAGTCTAGAGGTAAAACAAATGCGTCGTCCTCAAGGCTAAACGCCGAAACCTGAGATGTGGTTACACCTCCTGCGTGCTCTTGTTTGAATTACTTGGCTCAGACTTCTACAGATAATTGTATATGTCACTCTTTTGCAGTCACTTCTGGGTATTGACCCAATGAGAATGAAGCCAAATACTTCTGACAATCGAGGTCCTTGATTTGTGTGCCCCAGCTCCTCCAATTTTAAGAATGTGCATTAACTAATTATTGTAGAATGCTTTGTTCCTGCAACAAATGGTGGTCAAATAAATATGCAGCATATGTTGGAGACAGGAGAATTTTGAAAAACCTATAGAAAAATAAATGGAAATAAAAAATTATTTTTGTTATTAGCTTGAGACTGATTTAAAGATGTAGAAATCAAAAAACTGAAATCAAGACACCTCCCAGAGGAAAGATAAAAGGATTGAGCCTTTTTCTTACTACAGAATTTTATTATGTCAGGAGAGCTGTGAAGCACCAGGTAAGCTATCTGAGGCTCACCACAAGCCAGGGGTAGACAAAGAACCACATTTTACACTGGGTGAGCTGAGTTATGACACAACTTTAGTTCCAGTTCAGACTGCCTCTGACTGATGTAGCCTGTCCTCATCTATAATGCTCACAAAACTCTACTCAGTGTTACATTAGTTGGCTTAACGTCACAGACGTGTTTTAGGATTACACTTTCTGTACTGCAGATAAGGTCAAGAGATTTGTCAAAAAAAATTACAATAATCCTCAGTCTTCTAAAACATAAAGATAAAAACTTTCCATTCGACTGAAGGATAACAACTGTAACTTGACTTTAAGTACTAGTAAGTGAATGAGTCTACTGAAGGAAGAGAGGGTTAATTAATCTGTAGATTGGTGTTTCAGCTACAAGGAATTGCTTCCCAAAGTTCTTTCCTGATAAAATGAGTGAAAACAGGATTGGAGACAGTGAACGAATATAGCTTTATAGGGAGATAAAGAGTTAGTCTGAATTTCTTTTTAGCCATGAATTGATTTTAAGCTTTTTGTGCTTTCAGCCTAATCCTCCAGGAATGTAATAAAGTGTTACTTGAGGTCAGTGTGAAGGTGAAAGTAGCATTTGAATCCACAGGATTACCCAAACTCTGCTGTTAGACTCCCTTTTTCATATTCTCAAGTATAATTCACAATTTCTTTTAAATTAACAGTAAGCAGTGTAAAAAGGGGTCAGAACACTCTGTGGCCATCAACAAAAAGAAAAAAAATAAAAGTCAACATATCAGCAGGAAGAGTATGGCAAGTATTCTGTTAGCTCAGTCAATAACTATTACTAACCTAGTGTACCACAGTATGCCTGGCTTTATAGAAATTTGCTTGCTAAACACACAAGAATTACAGAATTTCCCAATTAATTGTCTCATAATTGCTCAGCTAAGCTTATCTCCTCCTATGACAGGGTGACCTGCATAGTGGATGAGGGAAAAGCTGTGGCTGTTGTCTACATGGAAATTAGCAAAGCCTTTGACACTCCTTCCCACACCATTCTACTGGACAAACTCTGCTCACAGCTTGGATGGGTGCACTGTTTGCTGGGTAAACACCAGACCAGATGGCCAAGCCCAGACTGGTGATGGACAGAGTCAAAGTCAGTGGTGTGCCCCAGGGCTCAGTACTGGGGCTTTTTCTGCTCAGTATCTTTACCCACGGTGTGGATGAGGGGCAGTTCCCCCGGGCAGTGTGCAGGTGACACCAGGCTGGGCAGGAGTGTTGATCAGCTGGAGGGCAGGAAGGCTCTGTGGAGGGATCTGGGAAGGCTGGGTCTATGGGCCAAAAGTGTGAAAGTCAACAAGGGAAAGTTCTGGGTCTTGGAGAAGGTCACAACCATTGCCCGTGCCATGCTGCAGGTTTTGGGAACAGGGCCTGGGAAGCTGCCCAGCAGAAAAGGGCCTGGGGGTGCTGGTCGGCAGCTGAACACGAGGCATCGGTGTGCCCAGGTGGCCATGACGGCCAGTGCCATCCTGGCTTGTATTGGCAATAGTGTGCCACCAGCAGGACCAGGGCAGCGACTGTCCCCCTGTACTCGGCACTGGTGGGGCCGCACCTCGAGTGCTGTGCTCAGTTTTGGTCCCCTCACTACAAGAAGGACACTGAGGTGCTAGAGTGTGTCCAGAGAAGGGCAACAAAGAGGTGAAAGGTCTGGAGCACAAGTGTGATGAGGAGAGGCTGGGGTTGTTCAGCCTGGAGAAAAGGAGGCTCAGGAGGAGACGTTTTTGCTCTCTACAACCACCTGAAAGGGAGGTGGGGGTTAGTCTCTTCTCCCAAGTGACCAGTGACAGGACAAGAGAAGATAGCCCGAAGTTGTGTCAGGGGAGGTTTACATCAGATGTTAGGGGATTTCTTCACTGAAAGAGTTGCCAAGCATTGGAACAGGCTGCCCAGGGAAGTGGTTGAGTCACCATCCCTGGGTGTATTCAAAAGACCCAAAGATGTGGTGCCTGGGGGTGGTTTAGTGGTAGGCTTGGCAACACCGAGTTAATGTTTCAACTCAATGATCCTAAAGGTTTTTTCCAACCTAAATGATTCTATTATTCTATTCTGTAATGCAAATATCAAGAAGGAAACGTCTGCTACAAATCACTAAATGTAGTTTAGAACAGTAATAATCCCTTCAAAAAACTTCCATTACTGCATTTAATGACTGGCTCACTGGAACATTATGGACTTTCAACATCATATTAGTTCATTAGCTGTCAAATCGGCCATTAGTGCTGGCACTGACCAACACTGTAATAATCTTTGCTTATCCTTTCTACATTATTCCAGTAGAAGCCATTACTGCAAAGAAATGGGCATCATAAGTTGAAAAAAATATATTTAAAGTATATACTTAAAGTATATATTAAAGTTTAAACAAATGTTTTGCTCATGACATAGACACATAATAAATGTATCAAACCTCTGTTGGGATTTCAGGAAGGATAATTTACTGTGTAAAAAGCAAAAAAAAAAAGCTGTGTAAAGACACATCCTTTATTATCACAGAGGTAACAGGGTAATGAAACCTGCTGTGATCAGCAGACGGTTCAGTGAAAGCTGCAAGACCTGTCTAGGCTCCACAAATGTTGATCCCCCAATCCTGTCAGGAACCTCCTCTTGCCATAGTGATACTGTTATCAGTAGTCAAGACAGCTAATTTAGAGTTAAGTCTGCTCTAAAACAGTATAAACTTTGGCTTGTACAATGAGAACAATAAAAACAATAATAGGAGTTATAAACACATATAGAATAAAACCTAAATATAATCCTAATTATAAACAACTTGAAGTCACTCCTTTAAAATTTTACCTAAGAATTGAAGGTCCAATAATTTTTTATTTCAAATCAGTATTTTTTATTATTGAATAAAACAAAGTATTCCTTTAATCAGTATTAAATACTAAGGAAAAGAGTAGGAATGTTGTCTTTTACTTAGGATAACAAATCTTTTCATGGCGGCTTTCAGGAGAAGGAAGTAAGTTTTCAACCTACACAGCTCAATAGGACTGTGTCATGAAATACAAAAGTCTTGTAAAATTGTTTAGAAATCAACAAACAAACAAAGAAATCCTTTAAAACAATAAAGAGGTGGGAAATGCTAGTGTGCTAAGCCACAGAGCTGTAGGTTTGAATGCACAGAAAATCAGAATTACACTCAAAAGAAATTGCACATTTGTGACTGAGCAGTAAGTACCTAAAACAGGAGAATGCTCAGAGGAGATGGGCAAGGACTTCTGGAATTTTTCAATGATTATGTAAATAAAGTAGAACTAAATTCATAGGTCAAAATTCTTCCCCCACTGTAAAAACTGATGGTCTCAGCACCGAATATTAGAGACAGTAAACACCTGACCAAAAATAAGGCCTGTTGAGTAACTTCTTTGAAGCAAAGTGTAAGAAAAGGACACCAAGGGCTATCAATAGCTAGTAATGGTCTCCTTGCAGTCTCTCCATAGTGACATAACAAAAAACTGGAGAGTTTGATAAGGGTATAAATATAACTCCGTAGGAAGAGTGTTGCTATAATTACACCCCTGAGGATAAGGGACAGGAGAAAGGGAAAATTGTTACTAAAAAAATGAACACGAGCAAATGAAAGGTGATTTTTTTCATTATATCCATAACCTCTATTACCTAATTATTCTTATCCCTTCAGAAGCAGGACTTCAACAAGTTACATGTATATAATTATACTAGGGTAATTATCTCAAAGTTGCTTCAGAGTTGTCAGAAGTAGTAAAGTGAATACAATCATCTTATCTTGAATTTATAGGCACAAATTTCTTATCTACAAATTATAGCCAAAATAGTAATTTAGTTAACATGCTGTCACTACTTTGGAAAAAATCCCCGAACCTTAGGAATAAATCCCCAGCCTTTATTTTAGTTCACCAGCTAAGGCTGGAGGTTTTCTGCGCTCCACAACTAAAATTCTGCATGACCTGATTTTTGCATAACATGGTCCCTTGCAACAGGTTCCTTGCTATTCTCAGGCCTCCTGACATTTGTCTGTTGTGGAGCTTGCAGGACACAACCCAGCACAACAGAGAGATGCCTTAGTGACTTCACTCAAAGACAGATAGCAAACTTCCGAAGGGCTTTCCGCAGCTCCGCAAATGTCAGAGCTCACCACATTGTCTCAGGTGGGAAGAGGCACAGGCTATAGGAAAGGTCAGCAGCTTTGATGCTGGACACACTGCCAATAAAGTAAAGAATAATTTTTAAACTCTTGCTTTTTCTTTCTCTCCTGTTTTTTTGTTTGTTTTTTGTTATGCTACAAATTAGCTCACTCTTCAATAGGAACCAATGTTATTTTCCTAGTATACCACTGCAGACAGTTTCAGAATTCCAAATTAATTTCTAACTGATCTTTACTAGAAGATTTACAACTTACAAACCCCTGTGATCTGAAGCTTGATTTATAACTCACTGACACATAGCAAATAGAGAGTATTAAGATGCTATTTCAACATGAAAGCACAGTGCAAGAGGAGCCTCTTTAGGCACAAACACAGAAATTAGAACAGACAACATGCTCAACCATACAAAAAGTCTGCCATTATGTAGCACTCCAGAGATTAAAGCAGATAAAAAGGTGACCCTTCTTAAAACATTACTTATTGCAATAATGTACAAGTTGAGGATAAAAATTATGCCACTTGACCCAGAAACTTAAAATAACAGAAACTTAAAATAAAATAACTGTTTCAAAGTTCAGGGCTTCAGTGACTACAACATAAATACTCAATTCCCGAGAGCATACTACTTCCCCAGACCAAGGAAGCAGAGAACACTGCATCCATCTGGAAGAGAAGGACAAGTAAATGTAAAATAACATTTACCCAAATGGCAGATGGTTTTGATGAAGGAGATTATGTCTACCATGAATGAAAGTTAACTGACTGTAAACTAAGTAAAATGCATGAGAGCTGTCCTTTGGGGAGGATTTTTGCAGTCCAGCAAAAAATTACTTTGAGAATTACAATTCAAGTTTAAAGTAAAATACTCAGTTACACTACTGTCTTTATATTAATGTATGTGCATTTTATACATTTGTTTTGTATTACATTATGAAGAAGGAAAAAGAATAGTCATCCTACAAATATTTTAAGCATATTTCTATATACACATATAAGAATTACTCTGAAATTCAAGTGATTGCTCAAAACTACTCTCCCAATGGTAGTATTCTGCTAAAACACTATAAATCATCAACTTATTATTTATTTTCAGCAACAGTGATAGCACATCTAGGATAATTTATTTAAGACAGGAAAAAAGTTACTATGCAGGAACAATTGAAGGCAGAGAAGAAAGGTGTGAGAACAAGTGAGAGAAATAACTGTACACACCAAGGTCAGCAAAGAAGGAGGGAGAGTAGGTGCTCCAGGTGCCAGATCAGAGTTCCCCCTGCAGCCCTGGAAGCTGCTGATGGAGCAGAGATCCCCCTGCAAACTGTGGAGAAGCCCACAATGAAACAGCAGGATGTCTGAAGGAGGCTGTGACCCTGTGAGAAGGAGGCTGTGACCCTGTGAGAAGCCCACACTGGAGCAGGCTCTTAGCAGGACGTGTGGACCTGGAGAGAGAAGCCCATGCTGAAAGAGGTTTGCTGCCAGGACGTGTGACCCCACAGGGGACCCATGGTGGAGCAGTTTGTGCCTCAAGAATAACACCCCACGGAAGGGACCCACACTGGAGCAGTTCATGGAGAGGTCCTCCCCCTGGGGAGGAAGGATCAGCAGAGATGTGTGATGAACTAAACACAGTCCCTACTCCCCATCCACCTGTGCTGCTGGGGAAGAAGAGGTACAGTTAAGGCCAGGAAGAAGTGAGAGGTGGGGGGAAGTTGGTTTTACAGTGTGGTTTTACTTCTCATTGCTATGATTTTGATAATAAATTCAATTAAATTTCCCTAAGTCAAGCCTGTTTTGCCCATAATACTAATAGGTGAATGTTCTCTCCCTGCCCTTATCTTGGCCCACAAGCCTTTCACTATAATTCCTCTCCTCTGTGCAGCTGAGGAGAGGAGTGATAGAGTGGCATTAATAGGCACTTGGCATCTAGCTGGGGTCAATCCATCACAATATTTAAATCAGTATGACTTCTATACACACTACTTGTGATTTATGCTGTGGTAAAGAGGGGTAATCTGGCCTTAATCTCTCTAATGGAAGTCCATGTGAAGAAATAATTGTTGTTTCTTTTCTACTGTTCTATTTTCTGTTCACTGCCAAGCTCTAAGTGACTATGGCTGTACAGAATATTTGAATATTTGGCTAACTGAAAGCTCTTTTGCATCAGTCCTCTAAATCTACGCCCATTCCCTCCCCCCACAAAAAACCAAACCCAAAACAAAAACCAAACAACAAAACCTCCAAAACAACAACCAACCAAACCATCACTGTCATCCTTACTTGTCCGCATTGTTCTGCTTCTGTTTGCATCGAACTATCAGGCCTTGGTACATGGCACCTGCTTTCAAATTAGGAGTTTAAGCATATACTTATTCTGAAATGCTTACGTCTGGGACTTAAAGTTAAGCAGAGGCTTATGGAAATGAAGCTTTACTTTCATCCACTCCATAACAATTCATTTTAGAGGAGGCTTTTCTATGTGAAGTTCTTACTGGACATAGGGCATACTCCATATTCCTTGGATTGAGATAATCTATCAATAGTTGAAACACGTTTTGCCACCAAATTAAAGAAATAGAAAAAATTATAGCAGCAGAAACACTTAATAAATTTCCTCCTTCAAGTAAGCCCTTAACACTTCTCATTAGTGATGCATTAGGTATTTCATAAGCACACACATGACATCTTAGGATTACTGTTTAAGAAAGCTCTAGTTATGAGTTAACACTTGCCTTTAGTAAAAAAAACAAAAAAGCAACCACTAAAGTAAAAGGGAAAATAAAAACTAAATAAAAATCAAAGGTAAATAAAGTGATAAAGTAAACAAACCGTATACCTGTTGTCAGTGACTGAAAAGCAAGGCTCCAGAACCTGGAGCTCTGAGTGACTTGTCATGCACTGTTTGTTTTTGACTTTAGAAGGTATTAACCTCTGAGTACAGTAGTGACCTTAAAACACTTAATCTGGGTTATCAGATGCTATTCCATGAAATCCTTACCACCATCTTAGACCCTGAATCCTACACCACTTGTGCTATTTCCTCTCCTCTCAGAGACAGAGATGGTGGCTCAACTTAAAACCTTCTGACAAATGCTGAAAGGGAGACTTACTAAATTCCCTCAATTCCTACAGCTTATCTTTTGGGACACATCAAAGAGGTGCTCTGTGCCGATGATTTCACCATTTCCTGCATGGATCCTGCCTCTGTGCTCTGTCACTGACCGAAGGCTCATGCAGCAAGCACGCTGTTCTCTGCCACTTAGGGAAATTAATCTGTTGCCTGCAGGGTCCACTTGGCCCACGGGCTGTCAGTGCTTTGGCAAGGAAAGCACTCCTTCCTTCCAGGTCAGGCTGCTTTGCCTCCTTCAGCTTCCTGATTGGCAGTCTCTGCTCAGATAGGCAAGAATGGGAATTCAATAAGGAGAGGAAAATTCAATGGCAGTTCAAATGAAAGTTCCAACTTGTTTGTTACTACTGACTTTAAAACAAAAGTTTTCTGTAGATGACACGTCTTGGAAGCAAAGTGAATCACACAGCAACACACTTTCTTTTCTTGGGACAGGCTCAGCTATGTTGATATTTCCCATGAACAGAGCAGCATGGGAGTGTCTGAGTACACCCCGTTGATCAAAATTTCCCTATGTAAAAGTAATAAAAAAAAAATAAAAATCTGCTGGCACTCATAAAATCACATTCAAACCACAAAGACGACACTGCTCAAGCCTGCTCCTGTTTAATATTTGAGAGATTATAAATTATTCAAAACATCCATTTTTTTCGATGTGCCCTTCAAGTTTCTTTTTTAAATTCATTTTTAATGGAGATTAATTCCTTTATTTCTTGCCATTTTTTCTTATTATGTCCTTGAAATTCTGATTTTATCTGGCAAGATATCAAGAGCTTCATTATTAAAATCCTCACTAAGCAAGAGCCAGTGAGTGGTTGCATAGCAATAAGTTTATTTTTGGGTACCATTGTTTTAGATTTTCAGAGAACTGAGTCACATATCAATGTAGGATGGAATGGAGGAACCTTGGAATGACTGCTTGTCCAACTCTTCACTCAGATCAGAGACAATTTTAAATAGGTCTCATAATTGCTATTAATGTGCCCAGCTTTCTCTGAAGAAACCTGAGATCCAAAACTGAGCCCTTCAAAACCTGGGCAATATACTTCCACTTATTGAATATGACTTTTAACAGGAGCATTTCTGTTTCACTCACAGTGTACAGCACTAACACCTGCACACTGACACAGAGCAGATGCATAAAGGAAGTAGATTAAACCCCAAAAGTTAACTTCTAGTTTTGTTGAAAGATAGAGAATACATTCATAAGACTAACAAGTGGATATGTACACTGTGACAGCAATGATGTAGACAAGACAGCTTTTAATCTTATCTCCACTGTTTTGCTAACTAGAAAACCTCAATAATTCAGATGCCAGCTGAGGCACAACAATTACAACAGACTGAGTATACAAAAACATGCCTGTTGTTATTGTGCCATAGCAGTGAAATTTCATGTTTCCAGTTACTAGATAACAGTTCACCCTAAAGAATACAGCACATACCATGTTTCCAGCAGCCCAAACAACCCAGCTGGCTCCTACCTTTATTTTCTTCCATGCAAGACTTGAGGATCTAGGATTCACAAAGGGGATGGAAATTATCTGGGAAATTTCCTATCACCTTATCCTGAATAGAACACAAGAGATTAATTAAATCACATTTTTCTTTGCAAATACAATATTTACTAATGTTACTAAATAGAACTTTTGTCTGCTTTACCAAAAAATATAGGACTTAAGGTGATTATTATCTTTGTAGTTTGCTTCATGTATTTTACAGGTTCCTACTATCAAGAAGGATGAGGCTGTGAGAGATGATCTGCCTCTCCCCAGTTCTACCAATTCAGACACATTGACTGTTAGAAACCAAAAACCAATGTTCTTACACCACTGGCATGCAGAAATGTAGGAAAACCTGACTGCTACATGTTTTTTCTTAGTCAAGCACATCTTTCTCATACTAGTACCAGACAGTATTTTAAGTCAGCTTCATCCCCTATTAATGTTGATAGCCAGAACAGAATCAGCTGTTGTTTTTCTTTGCTGTGTTTTTACTATTTTTCCTTTGTCAAAATTCGAAAAAACATCACCACTGTGATCTTAAAACTGTTTGCAGAGTTAGAAGGGAAAAAAAAACCCAAGAGAAATGTGTGTTTGGTACCTACATTTTATATTAAGCAAGTACCATGGTTTCTAAATAGGAAGCAGGATACCTGAATTAAAAACTCTCTCTGAAGGGTTCAGAGTTATTTTCTCTAACAATATGAAACATATCTTACAGTAAGGGAAAAAAAACCACAACCAAACAACCAAAACCACAAAACCCAAAAAACACAACCCAACCAAAACCCCACAACAACAATAAAAATTCTTTAAATAACATAGTTACTAGAGACATCCCTGTAAACAGCTCAAAAAGTTTACATATTCCCATTTCAAGAAACATGAACACAATATGGATTGGAAATCAAGCTGTCATTATAAATCTTGTGCTTAGTACCTCTTTCTCTTCTTAGATACAAGGAAGATACTGAAGTTATGCCAAAACAGACTGAAATGATCAAAAGCATCATTGATGATGCTGTTTTGCTCATAAACTATCATTTGCAAGAACATCAAAAGTTTTCCAGTTACCTTTTTCTTTCTCTACAAGACTTTCCTGTTAATATTAATTTAACAGAACGAGCAATTATTCAATTATATTCACATTTAAATTACCTAAATGTCCAGATTATAACTGTATTCATGAGTTACTGAAATTGTATCTGCAAATGCTATATCAAAAATATGACTATGAAACATTTATGTTGTTTTTTCTGTAATGGATATTTAATAATTTAATTTCATCATTAATACTTCCTAGCATTGTTGTAAGCAGCTTTGTAAAAATACTCATTGCTGAAGGGAGGAATTTTGTATGTGAAGGAAAGCAACCCAGGAAAATATCATTAGTTGTTTTTTGGGTTTTTTTCCCCGTCTCTTTAGTCAAGGACAAAGGTAATAGTAGGCAATATTGTTGGCAACAGATCCCCGTAGCCAACTATATGAACATGATGAACAACTAGCAGCAAGTACTTTAAAAATCCATTTTGTGGTGACTTTTAATATCTGTTTTCCGTATAGAATATGTCTTTTATCCTTTCTTGCCAAAATCTGACAACTCCTCTTTGCCAGGAAATATCTAAAGTTTGTTACCATAATATTACTTTTTACTACTACTCTCAGTCTGGGACGATTTAGGTCAGGAAAAGAAACTGGGTTAAAAAAATTTGTCCCATTAAAAGTAAGTTTATAGGTATATGCATATGCAGCATGTATAAAAACTTATCCAAAGTATAAAACTTGCACTGAGTTGGTTTTAGTGTTGGGGGAGGTTTGTTTCCTTTGTTTGCTTTTGTTCGTTTGTTTCTTTTGGGGCAAAACATCAAATTATTTCTGAAGACAAATATATCAATTAGCAAAGCATCTGGATCTAGCCATGAAGATGATCTACATGCAAATTATATCATCTTGCAGGTATTTGAATTCAAAATTTCCCAAACAATTTTACGAAAGGGGACAATGATTTAAAACTACAATACAATTAAAAGAAGTAACGTCTCCTCAAAGGAAAAATTGCCTGAGTCCCACTTTAAAACATAAACAGGTAACAGTTTTGACAAATCCCATGGCACAAACCTATGCACTGGTATAAACTTCTGCTGGTTATTGAGAGACCACTTGTCACTGACCTCCTTCCCCCCTCCTGGTCTCCACTGCACAGAAACAACAATGGTCTAACAAAAACCCAAAGACATGAGCAGCTACTGACAAAACACTGACAAACTCTCCACTGTTAGAGATGCAGGGTATCTTTCAGAAGTGTTTCGTTATACTGCGGTGATCACACCTGGAACTGAAATGCTATATGGATGGACACCATTGACCTACTTAATCCAAGAGCAGTCTGACACAGCTTTAATTTCCTACTTCCCACAACACAGATGGACATTTAAAGCCTATTTTTATCCCATGTACTGGTGTTTCAAGATGGAGTGGCTGCCTGCTACAATTACCTAAAGGCTGAAACTGTACAGATCACACACACTGAACTCAGCCTTACCTGACTGTTTCATTCCTATAGAGGAAATGGGAATAGGATGTACATTGGCTGCTGTAATCAAACCAGCTCCACTGTCATCGTAACCTCTAGCAAGAGCACTTAATCTCAGCCATTCTGGAGCCTTTAGAGATTGCAGAGGGTCAAGAAAAGCTTGTGTGTACTCAGAAATGTTTTCAAATATGTTTAAAATCATGACTGTTCGATCTCAACTGCCACTGTCCTCACTGTAGTTTTACTTCAAACCTTTTGGGCTGTTTTACTTCCCCACCATGTCCAATTCTTTACTTTCTCATAAAACTAAGTTTTGTTCATGTGAATAAAACAATTAATACCCAGTTTTGGGTTCTCCAACTAAGAGTCTGGATAGTTAAAGATGTGGCACTGGGTGTCTGGTAATGAAACACTTTGCAAGAAGATGAGGATATTTATGAAAATTGAAGTTCTAGAGCTTTGGCCATAGCCTTCTTCATGGGATGGAGTTACTCTGGACTTATTCCCACATAAACAGAAGGCAGGTGAAGCATGGTAGAGCCTGACCTAGCTTTCCATAAGGCTCAGCTATCACACATTAGAGCAGGAGCAAGTAAAATGTGCACTGCTGAGATACAGTGAAAATTCACCTATATTATTAACTTCAAGCACTGCCCAGAAACATTTCTTGGTACGGTGATATGATCATCTAGACCATGCCAGCTAGCACTCGAACCAAACAATTCCTAACACACTTTGGCAGCTGGAAGAGTCCACATGTCATTAGCAATAAGCTGTTTACAAGCAGTCTTCCTGCTTTGATGGCTAGGACTGTCTACAAGCAAGGATGAGGGATGTTTCCTGTCAGAAGGCATCAGTGCCAGGCCACCAGTTCAGGTGTTTGCTGTATCAGGGAAGGCACGTCCTTAGGGCACATGCTACTGTATCCCAAAAACAATCCAAAGACCCAAGCAACCTGGTTTCTGTGTGCTTCTTCTCACTATCATAAACTACAGAAAGTCCATGAAAGTAAAGGAACTATCTAAAATATTTATTTGATCATTCCAAATATGAAAAAAAATATCAGGCCTGACAAACTTTTAACAAAGTAATTGGCACATGGCATGTCTGTAGATACGCCTGCCCTAAGTGTAGTCCACTTACTGTAAGTGTAAAGTCTGCATCTAGCACCATGAAATGACATGTCTGTGATGAGACTGATAAATCCATATGGCACAATGCCAGGTGTTGTGCCACAGCAGCAGCACAGTCACACTTCCTAAAGATTTGCACTCTGTGGCCAGGCACCTCAATGGGATGAACTGGTTTGACCATGGTGTTGAAGCAGCATATGTCCCCAGGATTAAAAGTACGTCACACCTCCTCACATTAGTACGGCATAAAAGGATCCAGCAATGCGACACTGCAGCTCAGTTTAGGAGTTCAGCACTTCCAGGCAGGACCAGAATAATGGTGAACAGGGGATGGCACTAGACCTTCAGCAAAGTGTGTGCTTTAGGCTACTGTACTGCTTTGGTTCTGCACAGAGATTTTTTTCTCATTAAGAACTTCTTCACCCTTCTGCACCACTGAGCAGTCTACTCAACCTCTACAACTTCTTTTTACTCTACTAAGCTTAGACAGAAATCAATAAGAAATAGAAAATTATCAGCAGTGAGCCCCTGAGGTAAGAAGCCTACTCCCCATTGTACACTCCCCCACAAAACAAAGCAAGGCAAACCAGATCAAAACAAACCAAACAAAAAACAAAGCCCAAGATACTTCAAAGGGATAGGAACTGCTAGAAAGGAAATACACAGCTGATTAGCTCTACCCGATCTGGAACTGTTTATTCTTTCCAAGACAAAATCTCTTATTCAAGGCAATGAAACCCTCCATGGGATGATGAACAAATTTCAGGAGACTGTGGCTAGTATCCAAATTAAAGAAACAAAGGAACAGAAGCAAGGTGACAACTTTTTCAACAAGGTCTGGTTTGCAAATGCAATACAACTCAGTATGAGGAAGTTCATGAACGTATTTTACTGTAATAACTATACAGGCTTAAGCCTCGGAAAATCCTAGGAAGTATAATGACAAACATGGACAAATCCGAACCTGCATTTCACTGAATTCTGAAGTCTCTGTCACCTGCTGGTATGTGGTTTTCTGTCAATGTAACAGCTCAAACTGTCAAAAGAAGATAACATGTTTTTGGCTATAAGCCTAATTTCACATCTCAGTCTGATAAGAACTTCAAACCATAAGGATTTTTTGCTGAGAATCAAAAAGGTCTGGTCCTTAGGAGCTGTTACCAGAAACTAGAAAAAATACAATTGTCTTGTTTGCAAAACCAAATTTCTGGTAGAGGTGCCCAGTGAAATTTGAAAGAGTGGCTGCTTCAGCACAGATGGCTCTGGGCATTTGCTTTCAGGACTGTATGCAGCCAATTAGTGGGAGCCGAGTGCCTGCTATCTGCTCCTCACCTCCCCAAAGCAGCTGCATACTGCCATGGTCTTTCTTAAAGATGATATCATTTTAAAGGGGAAGTTGAAGGAAGACTTGAGTGCAGACAGGCTTTTTTGAGGACTGAAAGAATTCTCGTTTCACACATGATATGTCACCAGGCAAAGGAGTGCTCACGCTGATGAAGAGACTGTGGTTCCTACTAAAGCATGATGAAACTAAAATTTTATCTCCGAAAGCAGACTGGACACAGCTCAGAGTTCAAGAGTGAAACAATCCTGGATGGGCAGAATTTTTCACTTCAAGAACAAAGATTGCTAAAACTCAGCTGTATATGCACTGAGAGTATGCATACGTATGTCTTAAAGTGTTACTAAGGCCAGTTCACCAAGACGATTATCATTTGAGAATATTACAGTGGCTAAAAACCATGCTGCAATTTGAGAGTTATCATCCTTATTCAATTAAATTTTAAAAAGAAACTACTGTATTATGCTTCTGAGAGAGCAGTCACAGTTACAGACAGTTCATACTGAAACCCCCCAAACAGCAAAAACAATCAACAAACACAACCCCCTTGAAATCATAACACACAATCCTATAGAAGTATCAGCTTGCTAGCAGTCACACACACACACACACACACACACACACACACACACACACACACACACACACACACACACACACACACAACCCAAA